>JAZDUA010000484.1:0-727500 GCA_038098605.1 Gryllus longicercus | reverse complement strand
AGAATTTACAGAGGAGATAAAACATCCTCGTGAGACATATAACTAACAGTCAAAATTTAAAAAAAACGAAAATTATTTTTTTCAAGAAAGAGTTCGTGTCAGCTAACGAGGAGAAACGGTATTATGGGGTAGAATGATGTAGACGACGTCGAAAAATTGACTTATCTTTTTCAAAAATTTCCAACATCAAAGGGGAGAATAATCTCATAGTTGTGGCTTAAAGAAAAGGAAGAATTGCACTCAAAGAAATGGTTACCGCAGAACGGAGACTGCCTGATTTACTTTTAAAACTTTGTGACACAGATCGCTAGATCTTCCGACTGTGAATTACGGAAAGTTAATTTGGAGTCTGGATGGACTAAATTGATTTAAAAGCATCAAAACCTATTATCATGAAGCAATTTTTGGAGTCCCTGGATTCTCATCAAATGTCGTCGTGTAAAGAGAGGTCGGAAGTGTAAGAATTTGGAACGATTTTAAAAAGAAATATATAGAGCTACAGATTATATTAGAAGTGAAACATGTGGAGACGCTCGTGGTTAAGTGCTTTAGAAAGCAATTACATGAAAGTGAGCTGGGCTACTGATCTAACAAAGTGAAATTGTTAATTAGAACTCGGACCCATCTCGGCGGAGTTTATCTCTGGGGGATAGGGAAACACGCAAGGTGGAACGGTTAACTTCTGATAAACTTTGGAATAACAAACGGAAAGATATCGAAGTAGCAGTGACCGAAAAAAGAACCTTGCTAGTAGTACAAATTTACACTATTCCAGTTTGCGGTTGTGAAAGTTATATTCACACAGAAGGAACTCAAGGGGGGAAACGCCTGGTTTATGGTCGGGTGTAGATTCAATTTAGTTTGAAAGGTTTTAATTGAGTCTGTGTGATTTGCGAAGATGTAGAAGATTCGATCCACATACTCAAACATCTGTGCCTCAGATTCATGGAAATGGAAATTGGGTGGTGATGGGGAACTATTACTTTCGTTACAGAAACTTAATGCTTGCTCAGTAAAAGTTAAGATATCTCACTTCATGGAACTGATGGTGTTACATGTTTCACGCTCTATTTCTAATTCTGCAATTTTCAAACAAAAAATTATTAAAATTAAAAATTGTCAATTTTTTGCGCTAAATTGTGCGAAAACTACATTCATTTTCGAAATATTTTACATGACCTAATTTCAAGATTTCTCTCTAAGAGACAGATTTCATTAAGGAAAAAATCTCATTCGCCAATATTATAGTAATAGGCGTACGCCCCCAAAAAATTGTAATTTTGCAATTTTCGAAAACCCGGAATTTTAACGAACATAAGACCTTCATAATTTTCTTACGTGTTTCTATGCTATCCCAGGACAAATTTTTATCAACACATTTGCAGCCATTTTTGAAAAAAAATTTTGAATTTTTTTAGACTTCAAGGGAACTATCCTCAAAAATCAAAATATCTATTTGAAAATTCCAAAGCATCGATTTCCTTCAGGTCGATCGGAGAATATAAATTTTGAAGAAAATCTGCAGAACGGCCTAAACACGAATAATCTCGAAAGAAGTAATTTGGTGAAGTGTATTGGTGTAATAAAAGAGAAATATAGACACAAAATTGCTTAATTCTATTAAATTTATCATTCAGTATATACCATCTACTCAAAATAATCAAAATGTTCATATTTTAGTTGGTTATATCCCATTTTAAAGAAATCTTGCATAATATTCGAGTGGGGTACACGTGTACCCCGCTTAGTATTCGGTGTAACATTTAGAGCTTGGTTATACAGAGGATTAATACCAGGTGAAGGGTGAAGCAGTACCTTAACAAACGGGCCACAGACCGTGTATGATCTTTCCCCTCTTATTCTGGCCGTGTCCTCTCCCGACCACTCACATGTACTTCACTTCAACATACACTGTGCGCCAAATAAGTAATGAAGCTGACTGTACAATGAGGCCAAGTACAGCAAACTAATCTAATATTGCATGTATTTTATTCCATGCCGACATGGATGGTGGAGGCGCTAGAGCGTGTGCCGACGCAGCACCTCCGTCGGAAGGGTCGCAGGTCCGAGTCCCGCCGTAGACATGGTTGTTGAATTGAATTGAATTGAATTGAATTGAATTTGCCTTACTTTACGTGGCGAGACTCGGGCCATCATGCCCGCTCCTCCGTCTGACCACGCAAATTTCGCTACGCTCCTTTCATCAACTAGCAGAGATTGGAGGTATTTCTTGGGCGAGAAACAGGCGATTTGAATTTAGCTCAGAGGCGTCATTTAGGCTTGAGGATCTTTTACATGCAAGTAAATCTACTAACATGGGACAGCCGGCTTTACTTCCCCTCCGAAAGAAGGCGTACGAAGGATTTTGTCGCCCTAAAAATCGATCGGGTTTGAACCCGCGAGCTTGGGTATAACAGTCCGGTACGCTAACCGTCACACCATCGCCGCCGGTTGTTACCTCTCTTCTTTCATGTTTGTGTATGTTGTCGCGGAAGGCCTTGTGAGACTGCTGACCGCAGACCCAGGAGCCCGCAAGTGTGACTAGTGAAAAGGTTAATGTGTGTTGTCATGAGGGGACATAGTGGGTGTCCGGCACGTAAAGCCGAAATCGGCACCTTCTGAAAACCCCCGGAAGAAAGAAAAAACATTTATATTAATAATTGTACATCCCCCCTCAACACAGCGAGTGGCACGATAAAGCAAGGAGTATAACAACCTCTGCAACTTAGTGTGTGTGTGGTATGTTTCATACAGATGATATCACAGCTGCGTCAATGTCTTCCAAGTCGTCCTTTCAATGCAGACTTCGGTTTTTGGAACAAAAAGTACTCACATAGGGGCATATCTGGAGAAGAGGGGGTGTTGAGCTCACACACGTTTATGGGCCAAAATGCTTGCTCAAATACTGTTCGGTGAGATGGTGCTTTGTCTTGAAGGATTCCAGAGTGGTCTTATTGTCCACTTTCTTTCCGTAGTTGTATAAGCCATCTATTTGGTCCACTGACATTTCGTCCACATAGTTTTAGTCCATTAAATATTCACGCATAGTTAATATCGTCCATTATTATCGTTGGTCCACAAATATTTAGTCCATTGGCGACCACAGTAGTGGTTTCCGTAGCAATAGAAAAAAATAGACATGGCGCAGTTAATCCGTTGAACCAAAGGAAAAGATAAATTACTTCGCGGTAACTATGTTTATCAGTTTCACTCATTTAGCAAATATGGAAACAAGGCATACTGGAGATGTGAAAATCTGGAATTGCAATGATATCAGTTGATACCCTGAGCCACCTCTCCCTGTTCGAAGTCACTAAATACTCACACATTCACCTCGCTGTCCCCCTGGACAACGGCCGTTTTTTTCTGAAATTATCAGTGGCCGTTTAAGCCAGGTTCGGTGTATTATGCAAATCGTGTACCTCCGCAGCGAACGCGGTCGTTTTACACGTGGCCCTCCCGTCCTGTGACTGAGTTCTGGCGGTCTGCCTCGCCGGTGGTCTCACATGTGTCATACCCAAACCCCTTTGAGAGAGAATTTCGAACGAGACAATTTAACACAACCGGAAATAGTGTCTTTTGCAGAGCCAGACTTTGAGCATGATCCCAGGGGAGTTCAGCGCATCGTTCCCGGCGTTTGAGGGTCCGACGGACGAGCAGAATTTACCTCGGCCGCCGAACACTAACAAAATAGTCGCACTGCATATTCCGATTTTTCCAACGTGACGTCTGAAGTTCACACACGCAAAAGGGAGAGCGAAGGCAGACTCCTATAGGGAGCCGTAAAAGTGGGAGCTGTTGTGACGTTGCAGCTCCCTATTGGATTCTGCTTTCTCTCTCCATTTTTCGTGCATGACCTTGAGATGTCACGTTAAAAAAATCGAAGTATACTTGCCGCGCCTTACAGTACTAAATACACATTGCAAAAACACTCACTGCATTTAACTATCCCCTGGACAACGGACTTTTTTTCTCTCAAACTATCAGTGGCCGTTTAAGCCAGGTTTCGGTGTATTATGCAAATCGTGTACCTCCGCAGCGAACGCGGTCGTTTTACACGTGGCCCTCCCGTCCTGGGGATGAGCTCTGGCTCTCTGCCTCGCCGGTGGTCTCACATGTGCCATATGCAAACACCCTCTGTTTGAGAGTGAATTTCTAACGACTATTTAACACAACCGGAAATCATATCTTTTGCAGGTCGAGACCTTGAGCAGCGTTCCCAGGGGAGTTCAGCGCATCGTTCCCGGCGATTGAGGGCCCGTCGGCCGAGTAGAATTTACCACGATCACGGAACACTAACAAAATAGTCGCACTGCATATTCCGATTTTTCCAACGTGACGTCTGAAGGTCACACACGCAAAAGGGAGAGGGAAGGCAGACTCCCATAGGGAGCCGTAAAAGTGGGAGCTGTTGTGACGTTGCAGCTCCCTATTGGATTCTGCTTTCTCTCTCCATTTTTCGTGCATGACCTTGAGATGTCACGTTAAAAAAATCGAAGTATACATGCCGCGCCTTACAGTACTAAATACACACTGTATAAGCAGTCACTGCATTTATCTATCCCCTGGACAACAGACATTTTTTTTTCTCTCAAACTATCAGCGACCTCTTAAGCCAGGTTTCGGTGTATTATGCAAATCGTGTACCTCGGCAGCGAACGCGGTCGTTATACGCGTGGCCCTGCCGCCCCGTGGCTGACGCTGGCGCTGTGCCTGGCCGCCCGTGGGGCCTGCGCCCGCGCGCTCGCCGCAAAATGCATGAGTTGCGTTGCGGCCGCCCCGGGGGCGGGAGGAGACAAAGGAAGTCGGAGAGCGCGCACTGCAGCTGGAAGGCGCGGCGGACGCAAAGCCAAGTCGGGAGCGTGCGGGAAACAAACGCGTGGATACCACGTACCACTACGCGCTGGCCGATGAATAATTTGAGTAGCAGCGTTTGCGAGCGAACACTTTCACGTGTAGCAGCTCGACTTTCTCGTCTTTCACCCCACCCCCCGCCTTGCTGAGGGGAAATATGTTTCTCTACGACTACTCTATAATGTATGCGTTCCTGCACGTTATCGGATACAGTAATGATGACGCTTACACAAGCCGTACGGGAATATTAGTCTCACACGACTGGCGACAAATCACTTTCGTCTTAAGTTCATTGTACTCGAGAAAGACATCTCGCAGTCGCCTGCACAGAGCAAAGTCCAAATCCCATAAAAGTCGAAGCATGTAACCCGAAGCATGTAACCCGAAGCATGTAACCCGAAGCATGTAACCCGAAGCATGTAACCCGAAGCATGTAACCCGAAGCATGTAACCCGAAGCATGTAACCCGAAGCATGTAACCCGAAGCATGTAACCCGAAGCATGTAACCCGAAGCATGTAACCCGAAGCATGTAACCCGAAGCATGTAACCCGAAGCATGTAACCCGAAGCATGTAACCCGAAGCATGTAACCCGAAGCATGTAACCCGAAGCATGTAACCCGAAGCATGTAACCCGAAGCATGTAACCCGAAGCATGTAACCCGAAGCATGTAACCCGAAGCATGTAACCCGAAGCATGCAACCCGAAGCATGTAACCCGAAGCATGTAACCCGAAACATGTAACCCGAAGCATGTAACCCGAAGCATGAAACCCCAAAGAGGCATTTTATTAATAGTATAGTTCAGGTAAAATTTAGTCATAAGGGAGCGTTTTTAATATATAGCCCTCTTGATTCTGTTTAAGCCAAATCATCAGTACGTAATGTATCCCATTACGATTGAATAAATTGCCGCCTCTCCAGAGTAACCGGAGGGGAGGGAGAATTGAAAAACAACAGCACAGAGCAAGACGTCTGCGCGCTCTGTCGCGGCAGGACGCAACTGCCACTGGAAGAGAACGTCGGTAGCGGAAGGATATGTGGATGATTCTATATCGAACAAATGTCTTCCGCAAATACTTCTACAATCCGTGGAACGTAATACAGCTCTCATTCAAATACTCATATTCAAGAAACACCTTGTTCTATTAGTAATTCTATTTTAAATGACATCATCTCAAATGAAAAGTCAACTCTCACGATAATATATAATACCAACTGCTCTAATTTCACAATTAATTTTTCCAAAAAGTACATCTACAGTATTTATGTTTCTAATACTTCTTTGTTTGCTTCTTTGTAGTTAATGTTATAAAATATTTAATTAATGAAGCAAAAAGTGTAATGAATGTAACATTATTTCAAAAAAAAAAAGCGTTTCAAATGTATTACAAAAGTATTTTTAAAACATCAATTTCAAAGTCCTAGAGAAAGTATAGTCTTCTACTCGCGCATAATGGCTATTATTCACTTGTAAACATCAACTCGTGAATAACAGGCATTATTATGCGCTCATTGAAGAATGTACTATACCGGCATATGTTTATTTATAGAAATCTTCCTACAGAGAGAGGAACCAACTCAACCAAACTCATAAAAATTAAGAAATTTCAAAAGGTCTCGTTTTGTATAATACGATGTGCGTAAATACTCAAACTTTCAACTCAATAATAAGAATGTACAATTTCTCATATTCTTGTTTTATTACCTTATTTCCAAAAAGCCGATTCGATAAGGGGCACATGTAACTGTTTGCAAGAGAACTAATATTCTAAGTAATTAACTCTCCCCTGCACGCACTTTTGGCCGTAACACAACACTCGCGCGATCTAAGATTGATTGGGTCATTTCGTATTTCGTGTTTCGCTGAAGTCATTAGTCCCGTTGGAGCATATTTTTATCTGAAGAAAAGCGTCAAAGGCCTACACGTGGTCTAGCGGTATTTTCCCCATTCATTTATCCTCATTCAGCGGAGCACAGGCCCATCCGACTTGCGGCGGCGATGGTGTAACGGTTAGCGTTTCGGACTGTTGTACCCAAGTTGGCGGGTTCAAACCCGATCGAAGCCGTGGATTTTTAAGGGCGAAAAAATCCTTCGTACGCCTTCCTTCGGAGGGGAAGTAAAGCCGGCTGTCCCATGTTAGTACATTTACTTGCATGTAAAAGATCCTCAAGCCTAAATGACGCCTCTGAGCTAAATTCAAATCGCCTGTTTCTCGCCCAAGAAATACCTCCTTTCTCTGCAGGTTGGTGAAAGGAGCGTAGCGAAATTTACGTGGTCAGACGGAAGAACGGGCCTAATGGCCTGAGTCTCGCCATGTAAAATAAGGCTTCAATGCAATTCAATTCAATTCAATCTCTTAGCTCCCGACTAGTGTGAGAGTATAGTTCATGTGTGTGTAGGTGGGGGATGAAGATAAGACAAGGAAGAGGAAGGCAAGATCGCGAGCGGTCCATGGCCGTTTGTTAGGGTTTTGCTCCGGCATTCAGCTGGTATTTATCGGAGAAACTACGGAAACCTAACGAACATAACTCCCTCCCCCTAGAGTTCTTTTCCAGGCAGCGACTGAAATCGACTTAGTCATAAAGTGTCGAAGATATAGTGGCTTGGATGTTTTCTGCATAACTTGATTTATTTGTAGATATTTAAATGTAATAAGACATTTTAAACAATCTGAATGATATAAAGAATACCTGGAAGATTTTTTTTCAGCGATTTTTGCTAATCCTAACATAATATCATTCGAAAATTCTATCATAAAATCATCAGTTACATTTGATTAGTCTCCCGTATTTGCACACTTAAGAACGTAAATCTGTAAAGTTGAATACGCATGTGCTTCCGTTCTCTAACATTATCCACAGTTCTGGTTTTCTCCGTATTCACATGGCGTTCTTCAAATTTAATACGTTCCAAGGTAACACTGTACGTAGGCGTTTGCAAATTCATTATTAAAAATACGGTAATACTGACCAAACACTTCCCCTAGTATGTTTTAAAGAAGCAAAACTATTTACAGTTCTGTCGCGTGTTTCACATGTTCCAGAATGAGTGAGAATTAGTGTTGCTATCCTCGTAGAACTGATTGATTGATTAGTAATTACGAGAGCGTCAACTATTAAGATAATTGTTCCCGTAAGTGTAGTGATTGTTTTACCGCGAGGGGGTGATCTCCCCCACTGCATAGTGGGATCCGGCGCCGACCTACAAGTCGGCCCAACCGGAACAAGCTCGAAGCTCACGACTGGTCTCCCGGGAAGGGTGTTACTGTACTGCACGTAAGTGTAAAGCACGTAGTGTAAGTGTAAATAGCGACGATAGGGCAACGAAGCGGAAAGAAAGACCGCGCGCGGTCCGCTTGTTAGGGTACTGTTGACACATTGCCGGCCAAATTACTTCGAATTTGGCGCCTTGTCTTCTTTAACAGGGCGTTTGATGTTCTTTGAAGGCGTTTCAAAGGAAAAGATTATACATTTTAAACTTGGCGCCTTCGAGATAGTCTTAATTTGCTCCAAAAAGCCGCGCGAATTTCTTCTCTGTTGTCCAAACATTCATTTCTTCGTGCAAAGTTCCTTGAAGTCGATTTTCAACTTCGTTCTATTTGTGCGGAGCGTCACCGAAAGATCGCACCAGTTCCTGGGGGAAGATACTCCAGACACTCCCGCGTAAACTTGGCATGGGCGAAATGCTGAGAATTTTCTATCGCAGACGCCTGATCGCCTTGTCACGACAAGCTAGTGCGGAAAGCTGATTAAAAGCGTTTTGAACGCCTTCAAGGTTCGACTCAGAGTGTGCCAGGCACTGGATGTAATAGAAACACGTAGCTAAAGGACACGGAATTCGTAAGGAAAGGGTCAGTTTTCGTTTGGACAGAGGTAACTGTGACAACTTCTTCAATACTCGTTAATTCTTTCTCCAAGTAACAATCCTTGTCAATTGTGTGTCATTTATTTTCCAGAACATTCTTGTCTGACAAAAAACTACTGTGATAGAAGAGGCGATGTTCCATTGTCATTTCCATCAACAATGCTCTCCCAACTTTTCTTCGACTATTTCGCCGCCTGAACAGGTACTGCTCCGGCATTCGCCTTGAACTGATCAGAGAAACCACGAAAAACTACTGATCAGAGCAACCGACCGCAAAAGTTCTCCGTCTACCCACTAATATCGCAGTGCTACAACACGCAAAAACACATTCCGGCCGAATCTGATAACAAATCATCAGTTCCCCACGAGACCCACACGCTTCGAATGACACGCCATGTGTGTAGATTGGTGCACGGGAAGTATTCTAATCATGAATGATGGATCCGTACATACGCAAACTCGACGTTACTCAAATACTATAAAGGGACAGATACAAGAATGATGCATGTTTTCACTATGAGACCCCTACAAGAGTTTTTCCTTTAACACGCCTTTCTACCGCAATATATTCTCTCTCATCCGTATTTTCACGCTATATTACAGTATATTCTCTTTCACCCGTATTTTCACGCAAAATTACGCGAAAAATACTCAAATTTACGACAATTGGTGCAAGACTTTCTTTTCACAATCTATTTTCCGGGAACAGATTTCATTAAGGAAAAACGTTTATCTTAATATTTTAGTTGTTGAAAGACTCTGAAACAAATTTGAACTTTTGTATTTTTTTAAGAAATTAGGATTTTCAATGAACATGAGAAATGCACCATTTTCTTAAACGTTCTTGACACTATCCAACAACAGAAATTAATAAAAAACGTTAGCATACAATGTAGGCTTTCACGGCCGGTTTCCACATCTAAATCAGTTGTTTCCGGGCTTGAAGGCCGTGGTCCAATGGAGACTTGTCCATACGTTTCGCCTGCAACTGTGGCAGGCATCATCAGTGGCGTTGCTAGCGGGGGCGAAGTGTCCTTGTTGGCAGCGCCGCGTTGACTGACGCTCCCGCGGCTGTGGGGCCATTCATAGTGAAAGGCGAGGTTCGCGCGCTCGCGTCTGATTGGGGCGCGCCGCCTGTTCTCGCACCTGATTGGGCCACGCCAGCGGTACTGGTTAGCTGCCGAGTTTTGGTCGTACGAAGTGCCGGGTACCATGTACTGTTTAATTTTTCTCCTTCTTCTTTTCTGTTAAAATTGTTCTTATGTTTGTAGATCTCGATGGCTTCCATTTGGAGTCTCTTGCAGTAGTGTGTGCTGGTGGAGAGAATATCCGTCGCTTCGAAGCGCATGTCGTGTCCGCGTGCCGACAGCGCGTGATCGGCGACTGCTGACTTGTCAGTATGTCCTAGACGGCAGTTCCTTTTGTGTTCTTTTAACCTAGTATTAAAACTTCTCCCTGTAGTACCTATGTATACGGAACCGCAAGAGCAAGGAATTCTGTACACTCCAGCTAAAGACATACGATCCTGGGTTAAAAACGTTAGAACTAATTTTTAGATTTTTGAATGTGTACCAGGGATTCATGTGAAGTACCCCCAAATTAAAATATCGGTTTCAAATTCAAAGGACCGCGACATCACGCACATCGATTAGAGAATATCAATCAATCGCAGAAAATCGATTGGACTGAACCGATTAGCTGCTAGTGTTGTTCACATGCGAAAGACGGACAGACGTACGGATGTTTTGTCGTCAATCGATTTTTCGGTACCATCGGCCCCCAACACGTGGGTTCTGACCTCACCACGTTTTAGATAATTTTATCTCTAAATTTAGCCACTGTATTTATCCCCTTTTTTGGTACCAGGGTCCTATAGTACGTTTTTCTGCCAAAAAACGAGCAGCATTATATAACTGTGTCTCTACTCCGTAGCGAGAAAGTAATAATTGATATTCATTTCCCTGCTACCTCGTGTCCCAGACGCACCGCTCTGCGATGGTTCCGGTGGGTGTTTCCGCCCCTGCGACCCTCACCAGTGCGCCACGCGGGAGCTATCAAAACAGAGAGTCGGCGACGCGCAAACAGACGCCGCCACAATCTGCGGAGTAGTTTACAGACGCGATGAAAGATCGCCCACCGCCTCGCTCTCTGTGCAGCGGCCGAGAGCGCGAGCAAGAACCGCGCGTGAAACAGTCGAAAGGGGCGAAAGAAAAAGAGCAAAACTTTGCGTTACTTTAAAGGCAGTCGGATTCGCAGATTCAATGCTGCAGTGCACCATAAAGGAGCCGTTGCGAAAACATATCTCCATTTCGTTTCATGTTATTTGTTTACGCGTATCATAATAATAATAATAATAATAATAATAATAATAATAATAATAATAATAATAACAAATTACGAAGATATTATGAAAAGGCATTGTGGTAGAGTGACTGCTTTATCATGCAGGTATATCGCAACACCTAACACTTTTTTGGCTGCCACTGCCCGCTGTGCGCGTGGCGAGGCGCTGACGTGTTTGTTGAGGTCGCCCTCCACGACGCCACAAAGCTTCTGCTGCTGCTACTGCTGCTGCTGCTGCTGCTGCTCCCCCAGGCGACCCGGCGCCTCGCCGCACACTGCGCTGGGAGCAGCAAATGTAATGTGATGAACCCGGCCCCAAAGTGTCATTTCGAAAAAGAAGAAAATTATATTAATCACGCCGGGGGTAAGAGGCTCAGGTGCGGGCATGTGATTTGTACGTCCATGTGGCGAGCATGGCTTCCGTATTCCCATCACGGTACTTAGCGACATTTATTGGTTTGCACCCTCCCACGTGACCCATTGCCACGTGACCCTGCACCCGCAGCTCTCTGGTGGAAGTAATAATAATAATAATAATAATAATAATAATAATAATAATAATAATAATAATAATAATAATAATAATAATAATAATAATAATAATAATGTCTTTATTAATGGCGAGGCTCAGGCCATAGGGCCTGCTCTTCCGCCTAACCACTGAATTTACATACATTCAGAGTAGTAAGTGAGTGTGAGAGTAGGAAGTGAGTGTGATGTGATGAAACCCGCCCCGAAGTGAGATTCCGGAAAATTGGAAACTAATGTTAATTACGCCGGAGGTACTGCGTGGACATGTGGCGTGTAAGGACATGTGGGAATCGTATCATTCTTATTCCCATCATGGTACCTCAACCACGCCGGCAGCAACAAGGTAAGAGGGTAACGTGTGGACAATGTGGCGTGTAAGGGCATGTGGCGAGCATTACATCCGATTTCCCGTAGCGGTACCTAGTTTTCTTGGGTTGCAGCTTGCCAGGCGGCACGACGCCTCGTGACCCTCATCCCGCACTACAGGGAGAAGCGATTGTAATGGCTCCGAAGTGAGATTTCGGAAAAGGCGGAAATAATGTTAACCACGCCGGGGGCGTAGCTTGTTGGGGAGCGTGACATCCGTATTCCCATCGGAAAACTTTGCTTTCTGGACTTGCACTGTAGCAGGAGACCAGCGCCTTGTGAATCTCGACTCGCCGAACACTGCTCTGGGAGAGCAATAGATGGTGCCGATGGTGTAACGGTTATCGTTTCGGACTGTTGTACCCAAGTTGCCGGGTTCAAACCCGATCGACGCCGTGGATTTTTAAGGGCGAAAAAGTCCTTCGTACGCCTTCCTTCGGAGGGGAAGTAAAGCCGGCTGTCCCATGTTAGTAGATTTACTTGCATGTAAAAGATCCTCAAGCCTAAATGACGCCTCTGAGCTAAATTCAAATCGCCTATTTCTCGCCCAAGAAATACCTCCTTTCTCTGCTAGTTGGTGAAAGGAGCGTAGCGAAATTTGCGTGGTCAGACGGAAGAGCAGGCCTAATGGCCTGAGTCTCGCCACGTAAAATAAGGCATTAATTCAATTCAATTCAATTCAATTCAATAGAGCACAGAGGAATATAATGTGATGAAAGTGCCCTCAAATTAAGATTTTGGAAAAGTCGAAAATAATGTGTCGTTTTAAAAGTCCCGTGTCAAGGCAAGCGCTGAGAGATCGACGACGGCCCCCAGAGTCGGAGCATCACTTCAGTGCCTTCGATTAGGAGGTTCGACGACTCAAGAGTGTTGCAACATTTTCGCCACTACCTACATAGGTAGATCCAATTCAGTCGCTGTCGGGAGGAGAATTCTAGCGGCCGCCTGTTCTTCGGCTTGCGCGATTTTCCCAACCACGTATCTCCCACCAGCGGGGCATATCCCAGGCCGCGACAAACTAAGCTTTTGAGAAGTCTCCCAATATGTGTGGTGGAGGAGTGCATGCATGTGTATGTATGCAAGTAAGGGGTGGGAATAGGACTAGGAAAAATCGCGCGCGTAGAGGTACTGCTCTGGCGTTTGCCTGGCGTTGATCAGAGAAACAAGGGAAAGCTACCGATCAGAACAGCCAGTCGTAAGAATTCTCCTCCAGACGGCGACTGAACTCAACCTGCTATCGTAGGATCGAAAATAGAAACAGCTAGTTCGAAATCTACAACCCCCGGGACAGAGTTGCAGCAGCGACAGCGACAACTGGCTTTAACTTAAGTCAGTCAGTCTTGCGGTTCGTCACGAGTAAGTGTGCGTTGGGGGGAAGGAGGGCTGCGTGGGCGTGTGGGCGTGTTTGGAGAGGCCTCTGGCAAACAGCGACGCAGCGCGGCGCGTCCTTCGCCTGGGAAACCAACGCAACGTGACGCTCTGAGCGCCGTCGTTCCAACTGGTCGCGCAGCCACGCACGTACACAAATGCAGTTTTTTTGTTGGTTGCGAATGAGCAGTCTTGGACCACGCGGACATACACCTGCAGTTCCCGAGGCTCAGTAACATGTACTCGGTAGCAAGTGCACGTAACTCCTTTTTGGGGTGATCAGCATTAAGATGAATCCGATTTTTATCTCCCAGAGTTGCTAGTTTTATGGGGTCAGAAGATGGAATGATGATTATAATGAAAGATCAATGGGCGACATATATGTGTACAGACATACCCAAACACACCCACGCCGGAGGCGGGACTCGAACCCGCGATCCTTGCGCCCAAGATCGCCACGCCACTACTACCTCGGCTATGCGGATCAGCTACTCACGATCATTTACATTTATTTTTGTTTATTGCATTCCATCATTAAAAACGACCGTTTTTGTTACAACATAACGTTAATAAAACGATATCGTGTCGCACAGTTGTTGACTTATTGGCCGTTTATGGCGCGGATAATTGCGTCATCACACCTTCAGCAAATCGCAGCGAATCATGAGGTGGTAGCTGTCAATTAAACAGCTGAGCAGGAGGTAAAATATTGGGCACCAATGGATGAAAGGCTTTGATATTATATAGACAAACGAAAGTTTTCTTTATCAACTCTTAATGCATCATTCCTCTTTGGAAAGTTGTGGGATTTTCCAGGTAGGCAAATTTTCAGTCGCTCTACGACTCATTTCCCCGCTGTTCTTCACCGCTTCCGCGCCTTCATTTTTCCTTTTCAACCACATTACTATTTCTGCTTACTGTGACACACTTTGCGCGGGGCGATGTACTCCGCACCCAACGCCACCCATTCAGAAGGTTGATGAATTGACGTAGTAATTCCGTGCGTGTCAATTTCTAAGGTAATTAGTCCCGTAAGCGTTGTGCATATTTCATCGCGAAGGGGCCACGGTGATCTTTCCCCGCTGGATGGCGACTTACGACGGCTCGCGCGGGTTTTCCCCAACCAGGTATCTCCCACCCACGTGACATCGCCCCGGCCGGGGCACGCTCTAAGCCTCCTTCCGGTCTCCCGATATGTGTGCTAGTGTAGCGCATGTGTAAGTAGTAGTAAGTAGTACTAAGTAGTACTAAGTAGTACTAAGTAGTACTAAGTAGTACTAAGTAGTACTAAGTAGTACTAAGTAGTACTAAGTAGTACTAAGTAGTACTAAGTAGTACTAAGTAGTACTAAGTAGTACTAAGTAGTACTAAGTAGTACTAAGTAGTACTAAGTAGTACTAAGTAGTACTAAGTAGTACTAAGTAGTACTAAGTAGTACTAAGTAGTACTAAGTAGTACTAAGTAGTACTAAGTAGTACTAAGTAGTACTAAGTAGTACTAAGTAGTACTAAGTAGTACTAAGTAGTACTAAGTAGTAGTAAGTAGTAGTAAGTAGTAGTAAGTAGTAGTAAGTAGTAGTAAGTAGTAGTAAGTAGTAGTAAGTAGTAGTAAGTAGTAGTAAGTAGTAGTAAGTAGTAAGTAGTAGTAAGTAGTAGTAAGTAGTAGTAAGTAGTAGTAAGTAGTAGTAAGTAGTAGTAGTAGTAGTAGTAGTAGTAGTAGTAGTAGTAGTAGTAGTAGTAGTAGTAGTAGTAGTAGTAGTAGTAGTAGTAGTAGTAATAGTAAGTGTAGTGAGTGTGTAAGTAGTGAGGAAAGGACAATAAAAAACGAAAGATAGCGCGCGGTCAGTGGCTCGTTTGTCAGGGGACTGCTCCATCGTTCGTCTGGTTACGATCGCAGAAACCACGGAAAACTACCGGTGAGAGCAGCCAGCTACTGGAATCCTGCTCCAGACAGCGTCTGAACTCCATCTAGCAATCCCTCTGAAACATCTGGTCAGAGGCACTGCAGGGACATCCGCTGATGCCTTGAGGCACCTCTTCCGATCTTACAGAAGGAAGCATCCGTAAAACAGGCCTTGAAGTGTGGGGCTCAGCATCCTCATCTTTATGGGCGGGCTGAGCCGGCAGTGCTACCGCCGTCTGTTGCGATTCCTGCCGGGAGACCCTAGGTTTCGAATGCCTACAGTGGAATGGTGCTGTATAGCGAGGTGGAATTCAGCCGCTGGCCGGAGGAGAATTCTGCCAACTGGCTGCTCTAATCGCTAGCTCCCCGTGGTTTGCCCGATCAATACCAGACGCACATCAGAGCACCACCTTAACGAAAAGGCCAGCAATGCAATGGAGAAAATGCAGGTTTAGAAGTACCGTTGAGGAGGTATGAATTACGAGATGTGAACACCCTAACGAGGCGACTGACAGCATCTGCGCGCCGTCGCCTGCGAGAGCAGATGGCGATGGAGATGGGCGGAGGGCGGAGGGCGGCGAGGCAAGGGCAGCGAAAGGGAATTTCACGCTCTAATTACGACTGCCCGGGGGCAGAGGCATCGCGGGGCGGAAGGGGGAGCGGAAGGGGGAGGGGAGGAGGGAGGGGCGGGGCGCAGCGCGGCGGTGAAGAGGGCGGAATTGCGAACGGAATTTGAGGCGGTGGAGGCGCAGCGGTGGGGGCGGTGGGGCGATGGAAACGGCAGCGGTGCTGACGATGGAAGAAGAGGTGGTGGTGATGGTGGTAGCAGTAGTGGTAGCGGTTGCGGTGGCAGAGGTGGTAGTAGTAGTGGTGGTGATGGTGGTGGTATAGGAGGTGATGGTGGTGGTAGTGGACGTGGCGATGGGGGAGGGGGTCAGTGACAAGGGCGGCGGCGTGCGCAGCGGAGACGGCGAGGGTGGTGGGGGTGCGGGTGCCTCAGGGGGGCGAGGGCGGCGGGGGGCGGTGGGAGAGGAGACGGTGGCGGCCGAGGGCAGGGGCGGAGGGATGGAGAAGGTGAAGTAGTGGAGGGGGCGGAGGGGGCGGAGGGGGCGGAAGGGGTGGAAGGGGTGGAAGGGGCGGACGGGGCGGGTGGGGCAGACAGGGCGGACGGGGCGGACGGGGCGGACGGGGCGGAAGGGGCGGAAGGGGCGGAAGGGGCGGAAGGGGCGGAAGGGGCGGAAGGGGCGGAAGGGGCGGAAGGGGCGGAAGGGGCGGAAGGGGCGGAAGGGGCGGAAGGGGCGGAAGGGGCGGAAGGGGCGGAAGGGGCGGAAGGGGCGGAAGGGGCGGAAGGGGCGGAAGGGGCGGAAGGGGCGGAAGGGGCGGAAGGGGCGGAAGGGGCGGAAGGGGCGGAAGGGGCGGAAGGGGCGGAAGGGGCGGAAGGGGCGGAAGGGGCGGAAGGGGCGGAAGGGGCGGAAGGGGCGGAAGGGGCGGAAGGGGCGGAAGGGACGGAAGGGACGGAAGGGGTTGAAGGATGGAAGGGCGGAGGGGGCGACGGGAGAGGCGGTAGCACTGAAACGTGATTGCTCTCCACCGCTGCTCCGTTCCAGGATGAAGCCAAACGCGCTAATAGTATTCCGTGTCTTGGGGCGCGGAGGAAATGCATGCGCCAGGCGGGTGGGAGGGGGGTAAGCGTTAGTATGCTGCATTCGGAAGGCGATGTGTTTACTGTGGGGGAGCTACTAAATTGCATTGTTGTGTTATTGGCGGAATGATCATAATTCCGTGTACCGGTTTCGAAAGCCACATACTTCGTTCGTTGCGGGTGACCATATCACGAAAGAAAGACTACACACATTATTTCAGATACAAATGAATTAGAAATTCTAATCAAGCATGAAGATTATCACCTACTTCATAGCACAAAATTACACTATCTGCTACTCACGTTATAATATTTTCAGAAAATGTTGGTCTAGCATTTGCCTGGTATTGATTAAAAAAAGGCAATGTGATACTGAAAATTCATCTAGCGGGGATATTATTTCAGTATATTTTACTATCAGAAAGATATTAATTAACATTCTGCTGACCAATTATTTTCAGATATTGCACTATATCTCACACGAGTACCAGAAAGTAAAACTTCTATTACTTATGTATCACGAAATAACTTCAATCCCCAATTACGTTCAAACCTACATATAGCCAAGAAGTACAGAACGCATCTAAATCACGTTTTCAATCCTTTTTATCACCTGAAAAATTTTTAGATACGTATTCCGGGCTACGCTCAAAGCGGAAGTAGATCTCGGATTGTGAGCTATGTCATCAAGTGGCTGACAAGTACGACTATATTAATTTTGAGGCGCTTATTTGCTGTGTCGGTCAGCTGAAGAAACGTTAACCGTAATCGCCCGAATGTTCAAAATGGAATAATGTGGAACCCGATGAAAGCTGTTCGTTTATTACTTCATATCTAGATCTCACTACAGGCACCGATTCTAACAAAATAAAACTGTTTTCTTCTATATAATACTCTGAATGTTACGGAAAACAACCGCTTTGCTTCAATAATTTCATACTACTAAAAAGCACAATGGTACAGAATCAACTTTGCCGCAAAAATCATGCAGTACGAAAATAGTTATTGAATGATTCTTTAAAACAGTCTGACACTTAATTGGTTTAGTTTGACATTAGTTGTCACTGCATGATTATTGGTTAAACTAGTACCATCGTGTCATTTAAAAAACACATTTAAAAGTTACATAAAGAGTGTATAAAGTCACACGTAGTTTAATAAATATCTATATCCAGTTCAATTGTCTAAAGTCAAAAGTTTTCGATAATGAGATAGGAATCGAAATAAGAATTATTGCAATACAGGTGTTCTCATAATCTGTGGCCTAGAATTTATAATTATAACCAGTTTCTTAACAAGTATTATTAAGTCCTATTAACTACTATCAGTATCCGACCGTTATCTTTTCCAGGATGAGCAGACAAATTTAAACAGAGTACGTAGAATAAATCTGGTACGTAGGGCAATTAGAGTACGTAGCGCATTATACGTACAATCATCCAATCTCATATTGCAAGATGTCTTAATCATAACCATAAAAGCCACAAAGGACTTAAAATATCCATAAAAACATATGTGACCTAATGATGCTTATAAAAACTGCCGCATGAATGCTCTAACCAAACAGAACTTCGCCATTGTCGATAACACGTTCCTTTGTTATTTAATTGAACGACAATATTTTCCAACATTTATCAGGCTAAGTGCACACGAAATCTGATTACAACGGAGTATTTAGAAAGGATTTTCATTAAATGCAGCGATTCGACGAAGTCACTGTAGATATCCCACACTTCGAAAAAGCGTGTATCTCGTCTGATATCATGTAGGCTACAAATCCTGGCTTCCGGGATTTCCCAGACTGAAAGCCAATCGCATACATGCATACACACACACACACACACACACACACCTGTCTTTATTTCAAATGAAATAATCATGTAAATGAGGTAAATCGACGATACATGTAATATTTTCAGTCTTTAAATCGCCCTTTGATCTGCGGCAGCGGTGGTCAACATTCAGAAATACATTGAACAAATATAAATAACCACTTTTTTAAATATATGAAGTGATAGAAAATAAATTTCGACACAGAATCACAAAACCTCGTTGGTTTATTCCGAACTTACAAATCCACTGAAAATCACAAATCAAATCCTTCGACCATTGTATCAACTCTCGAGCTAAAAGTGTTTTATCAAAGTCATCTTCATCTTGCACTAATAGATTTGATATGAGTAAAACACAACAATTAGCCGTTTCCGTTTAATGTATCCAAATGATATGCTCTGCCTTATATGAACTTCCAGTAAATTTAAAAATACAATTTATAATCAAAATTATATAACTTACAACTTTAAGCACATATGCGCAGAAGATCGAATGTGCTTTAGCTTTCGAGAGTGCACAATTCCCTATTCTCCAGACCCAGACCGTGAATTCGTCCCAGTAATGTTGCTACCGTACGTCACGGACAATAAGAGCTACCTTAATTTTTAAACCTATTTTTTAAAAAAAAATGTATTTTGGAATTTATAGCCCGTGTCGTATGAATACCTTTTATTTATTTCCATTACGAAACTAGCTACAAACAAAAATATTGTACTGTTACCGATAACACAAAACCACGATCAATTCAAAAGTTCACTGGCAAAATAGATCGCAATGACGTATCCTCGGCTACAGTGTTCTGGGTGTGTGATGGGGGCGTAGGCAAAACAGTGTTAGCAAGGTTATGAATTCCCGCATCTTATGTTAGTCGCATCGGTGCACTATTGCTGTCAGTTGACCCAATGTTGGTAGAGAGGTAGGTTTCCCGGGATATCGAATATATGACCATTTTTAAGGCTGGCGGGAATTTTAAATCAAACACTGGACATTTATATTAATTTAGAGTATAAGACGCACCTGAATTTTGGAGGTAATTTATCGAAGAAAACGGTGCGTCTTGTAGTCCGAAAACTACGGTATTGTCGAACAGATTCACCACATTTGGAGCTTGAAACCGGGAACTTTCCAGTCCGCGATGTCACAGAGGTAACAATGCTACATCTGAGCTTTTGCATCCCGAGGATCCCAGAAGGTTTCTGGAGTTGGTGCTTACCCAAAGTCTGCTCTGGGCCTGAATGATTGATTGTGATTGCGGGCACGCAAACTACTGAGGTCATTAGTCCAGTAAGTGTAGTGTATGTTTTTCATGGTGAGGGGGCGGTGATCTTTCCCCGCTGGATGACGAGATCCGGCGTCGATCTACCGTCGACTTGCCTGGTTTTCCCCAACCAGGTATCTCCCACCAGCGCGGCATCTCCCCAACTAAGACCAGCTCTAAGCCCAGACCAGTCACACTCGGCATATGTGGTAGTGTAGTGCATGTTAGTGTAAGTGTGTGGGTGTATAAGGGGTAAGGATAGAACAAGAAAGAAAAAAAGAAAGATTGCTCATGGTCCGTGGCCCGTTTGTTAGGAAACTGTATTCGTCTGCTGTTGATCAGAGAAACTACGGAAAATTACCGATTAGAGCAGCCAGCCGCTGGAATTCTCCTGCAGACAGTGACTGAATTCGACCTAGCTGACAAGTTAGTGTCGAAAACCCTGCCACCGTCGGGTTTAAACCTAGGATCTCCCTGTCAGAGGCACTGCAGTGACAGCAGTTGACGCACTGAGCTACCTCTCACGGTCCGTGAACTCAACCCAGCAATGTAGCCGATGTCAAACATTCGCCACATTTGAGACTCGAGCTCGCTTTCCAGTTAAGGATGCTGCTTCTGATATATTGCAGCCCAAGGATCCCAAAGGGTCTCCTGGGTCGGTATTTACCCAAGGTCTGCTCTGGGAAAAAGGCATATTTTCAACAAGAAGCTCCCTTGAAGATGTGAAACTTCTTTTAGCAGAAGTTCGCGAGAAGAAAAAGTAAAACCTGTCGTATCCTTTGCAGCTCCGAGGAGAAGATTCCTTTAAAAAAAGGTTCCTGACGCAAGTTCAAGACCTAATTGTTTTTAGGGACAGTTCAAATATAACTCTGCCAAATGCATGTCATTCCAAAATCTGTATTACCTCGGTTTTGGAGGTCAAGGGCAAAATTAAATTGAATTAAAAATCGTGTAATAGATATTTTGTCCGAAAAGCCTCTCTTACATATTGGGAGTATATATTCTATATTACATTTTTCAAAAAGTAAATTAAAATTGAATTAATTTTATGAAAATTTTATGATAAAAATGATAATTGAATGACTTCTATTGTAAACTTAATTTCTGATATTAAACGTGATTTAATGAATCTCAAGTCCTTTTCTCTACGTAAACGTTCTTCCATATGGTCCAAGCTCATGAAAACTTATGAATAATGTACTTAGATGGATATTTTTTATCTGTTAGTGCGTATATAATAAAGATTTTTACGGCATTCTGTGACTAGTATATCATTCATATAACGTGTTATGACTAGTAAATCAAAGTACTCTCACTTCTTACAATAGTTCTAAGACATGTTATGGCTAAAATCCAATATACGACTAATTCGCGAATTGGCAAGTCAATTCGGATTTGTTTACAGCTGTATATAAATATATAAGGATGACAAACTGAACATTAGAACAGAGCCGCCCAATGACATCCATTAGGTAATGGTTAGAATAAAGTGATTGGCCGTGAGAAGTTTTCTGTTATTGCAGAAAGTATTTTGTCATAAAAATGCGTTGAAAATGTCGCTTTGCGCAGTCTCAAGGTTGTTTTAGGTATATCGTGAAGGCCGAAAGCCGGAGACCGTTTACTTCGATACCGTTACTCGTCGCGACAACTACAAATTGAATGGAAGCATCAAATGAGGCATTAAGTAAGAATTGGAATGATACAAGCCCATTTGATCTCTAAAGGGCAAAAGCTCTTGCCAAGGCAGAGGCTGATCTCTCTTTAGCTGAGCCGAGAGAGCCAGTTTTCCAGAGATCTTTACCGATTTTGTATTTTCACAATAAGATTTTTTGCACTCATTACGAATATACAGTACTGTATACAATACGAACTTAATTTCAGTCCACTATACATTTTCAGTTTTATTTATATCACTATTTACTCTTATATTCAATATTTTACACTCACTGTCAGATTTATACATTAACGTACTTTTATTCACTATCTGTTTTCCGTTTTATTGTTATATATTGTAATAGGTTAAGGTTATATATTTATGTGAAAATGGAAATGTACGACACAGAAGAACCCTAAACTACGCAGTTTTTTCTCCCCTAGATTTAGAAACTTCAACAACAGGTCTTATCCCCTGTTTATCACATCTGCTATTCTTCGTTATAGAAACTTACTACACCTCTGCTGGCCACATCGTGTTTAATTAAGAGCATTTTATGAGGCGGAGGTCAGAAGTATGCCTCAACACTATTTCAACTTCGTTCTCTATTCACCTATTTTGGATAATGTGAATATTAAGTGGATAATTCGCACATCGGCAATAACAAATACATTGAGTTATAAACAATATTATTTTGGTCACCAAACCTCAAAAATAGCTTCAAAACATATTTTTTGTTTCGCTTTGTGTTTATAAAACTAAAGAAGTTAGAAAACTCGTTTTTCATCCCGTTCGTATTTCTGTACTTAATATGGTTTTCAGAAATCTAATTACTTTGATTAAGAAAGTAAAAAAAAGAAAACGTATTTTTGTACCTCTCTAATAAACATTCCATTCACAACATTCCTGCTAGCATTTCATGTGTCAGTTATCTATTTATTACAATCTTTATTATGTCACTACAGATCTTTATATGCAAGTTCAATACTGTGTTATTTTTCTAAAATTAAATAATCAAAATGACTAAGTCCGATGCCACATTTCATAATATAAAATTCACATCGTTGTTTTCATGAGTACATGTTCGAACTCTTGTTTATTTTCAGAAATATTTTCAATTGATAACGCAACGCACTGCTTCGGCATCCTCACATCAGCGATTCTTAACCTTTTTAAGGCGTGCTCCTCCCATCTTGCACACTTGTTTGAATATCCGCCTCTCTATAATATTACATTGAAGTATTATATTAAAGAGTAGAAAAACCTTCTGGTTTAGGTTACAACGAATAGCTTTAAATCTGCTTTATTGAACATACTATCGAAGAAACTATTTTCTTGCAACATAAATAACATCAATGAGAGGACTGGCACGGTTGTCTTTCCAAAGTTCTTTCAATATTTAGTGTTAAAGGTGATAATACACATCTCAAATCATTTTCGATGTCCAGCCTTGCTCTATTCTTTGAGTTGATATAAGCAAATAAAGAAAACAATATTCACGTAGAAAAGTGTAAAAAAACTACACCAATAGCTCTGCAGCATTAGTAGCAGCGTTTGGATACAGATGCAAACAACTCAACCTAAAATCTGCAAGATACATGTATACAAATGTGACTATAGCTAGTGAGTCACATTTTCGAATATATTTATAGTTATAGTTATTTTAGTTTGCGAAAAAGAAAACAGATGAAACGATTTTATAACAAACGTTGGGAAGAAAATGCCTTCGCGCTTTCTGTCTCAATAGCTACAGCAGTTTCAAAATAATCTTAAAAATATAACATTAACTATACATCAGACATTAACATATTTCATGAAATCATAAAGATTTCAGAGTTTACTCAACACTTTACAAAAGACACCGTACAAAGAAATGAAGAGGAAAATGATCAAAAATATGAATGAATATCGAACACAAAATAAAGCATTTCATCCATTTTGTTCATAAAAGATCACTATGTGCCTTTGAAGTCATCTATTAATAAGAAACAATCATTAAATTTATGGTAAATTTCGTTATAAAATTATGATTCTATTTCTCAAAAACATCTACTCATGGTAAACTGAATATAGCAAATAAACATTTGTTTTTGATACTTACCGAGGAAGAAGAGATCCACCATAGAATTGCCACCGACGTAAATTGCAACGTTCTTCTTGCACTTGCACACTTTTCACTCTCAATAGAAATACTAAGTACACTGCATTTATCACTGTATTTTTGTTGCATTGCATTTTATTGCATTGCATTTTAGTGCACGACATTCGTCAACAGTTTGTGATATGAATCCTATCAACGTACAGACATTCTTTTCCGGTGTCTACCGAAACACACTGATACACGTCTGTTCTTCGGCGGAGTAAGCACTGTTTGCAGCATTCACATGATCCGTTTCGATAGCGCCACTGTGCTACTTTGTATCATTATTCCCTTTATTCGTAATTCTCAAATAGCAGCGATTCTGATCTACACTATCCCGTTAACTTCTCGCGCACACGAACAACTGTTTCTCAAGCGGAAAGCCGCCGCTAGCGGCAGTCATGTGACCGTTCCAAACACCTGACTGCCACTGGACAGCACGGCACTGGATGCTCTGTTTACGCACGTTTTCTTGAGCTTCACTATCACCTCCCTCTTTCTCTCACCATACTTCGTTTAATTATAAATAAAAATTAACTAAGAGCATTGTATACTACATAATTTGAGAAAAATGTCAGCTCCCGCGTAATATAAATTATATGGATTCACAAACGAACTACAGATTTCATTTGGAAGTACTGCCGCCGAAATAACCGGAACCCTCACTTCTATAACTTCTATCAAAATGAGAACTAAATAAATCGTGTGCAGAAAGTAAATACTCACGCGTATTGTACGGCTTGTAAAACCCAGCACGCCTCATTTTCCTTCATGCTGTACATTGAGTTCAATCTGACTGTGAAATACTCATTTACAAACGGAAACTAATGGGATCTAAACGTGTCCGCCAGTACGAGTATGTACAGAAATTGTGTTATTCGTACGATGGCAATAATCCCGCAAACACACGACCACATTTCACAATTAACGTCTACCGTCCGCAAAGAACTGCAAGCAACTGACTACTGGCGCCCCTACGTGACAGCATTACAACCACAAACAGTAACCTTCGCAGCCTCGACAATTCCCCTCCCCTCCCCCCCCCCCCCCCCTTCACCACGCCCACTTCAACCCAACCCCTTACGAACCGCGCTTTATTCCTGGGTCACAGCACCGGCAGTTGTCTGTCAAGGCCAAACAAGTGCGAAACGTTGGACACGCCTGCTGCGTAATTTTGTCGTACAAGAAAGGGTTTATAACCTCAGCCCATTTCTGCCACGCACCAGATCTAAGAGATACATACAATCGCTCTCATCCCTTACCGTACCAGACGTAGAGGAATCGATTCACGACTCCGAGATAACTTGACGACCACACATTTAAAGATACTAAACAAGACGGTAGGGATTCTGGATATCAAAAAAAAGGGGTGCAAATTAAACGTCTCCTCCCGATGCCACATAAGTTTTTACTGATTTTTAAAAATAAATTAAATAGCATTATAGGACCCAGAAGACGCAATCCCAACAATTGGACGACTTTATTTTCTTTCTTTCTGTATCATGTGGATAAGCATGTACAATATCTTTATAACGAACGTATGTGTACTCACCTTGTTATAACAAATACAATCGTTAACCGTCTAAAATTTGTTTATTTTATAGAAAGACTGTAACTTCTGGGAAAGCTTCCTTATCATATAAATTATTATTTAATTGCTTCTTAAGAAACAGTAGTCAATATTTCTTAACAAGAACAATATTCTTTTCACTCTTCATTTTTTTCTGCAATTAAAAAAATTACTTTATAGTTTAAAAAATGAATAGCTATCATTAGGCGGAAGCAACATATCAGAACATTTCTGAGTCACTTTGGAGAATGAAACATTCATTCTGAATATTGCACTTCAACTTAATTTACTTTTCGTGTATTATTTATCAATTAGTTTGCTCACCATTGCACAATTTATATCCCCACGACATTCAGTCACATCTACAAATCAGATAAGAAGACATGCATTTCAAAGTAAAAATGTTAAAGAAGAATATTATATTACTTTACAGCACAATTGGATTCTACCTCTAATTTGGCTAACATTACCAATACAATAGAATCTAAATTGTAAACATTACAGATAAATAATACTTTATTAAGAAAACGACATAAATTTATATAATAGTAGCAATGTTATTTTATGATCCTTTTAAACGCCTAGATGAACTGCACAAATCGCGTTACAAGCATCGTATCGCATGGTACACATTTCCTTCTGTTTCGATCGTTTACAGAGACACCAATTCCCTGAGCGGCAGCAAAAGCTGTTCAACAATTATTTCGTTAGGTGAGATCATTAACCATCGGGTGCATGTAAACATGACGCAGCTGCAAATATAACCAGGCGTTCGTATCGCGTGTGTGGTAGGAAGAAATTCATTCCCAGAACAACTCTTCGAAGTCCTGGAGGTCCCCGAAGATCCCCACGTAGCTGGCGAAAACCACTCCCAGCAAGAACGCCATCGTCTGCACAGGCCTGCACAAAGAGAGCATGTGTAGTTTGCACAATACACTAAATTATATTTACTACACATTGACAAACAAATAAATAAATTAATAAATACAATTCTATAAGCTAAATAAATTCCAAAAAAAGCAAATAGAACAAAAAATACAAATTCTAATTCAAATTATAGCTTCTATGTTTTATAAGTATAGTTGCTCAAAAAGCAAAATTAACATTAATAAATAAATAAATATATGATCCCCTTTTCCCCTTGCCTTAATTTATAAATATAATGAAAACGTTTTCACATTACTTTATTCAGATTATTAAAAAACAACGTTTCGACAATTTCTGTATATTGTCATCAGGCTCTGAAATTTACGATATAATCAACAATTAAACTTCAACACAACAAACAATTCCAATCGTTAAACATTGAATTCTGAACCTCTTACTAACCTGATTAGTGTAATAAACATTCACAAATCAAAACTATATTGCCACATTTAGACACTATACTGATGTTCAATGTTACCACAACAACTGTGGATCACAATGACATCAATTTACCACTTTTGTGAAGCAAAAACAAAATTGAAATAATTGCAATGTAATGTAAACAAATATGCGCTGTTGTAGTTCAGTATGTACGAAAGTTGGGGCATAAGTGACGGGAACTTCTTTTTTTTATTATTTTTTTTTTTCGAGAATACGAACACGGGGCGGAAAATGGTAATATGCACGTGAAAGTACAAAGTACGAACTGAGGGCATGGTCAATTACCGACAAACGAAAATTGTGTTTCTCTTACTTAGTAAATAAGGGTTAGATTCATATAGCACGATGGCCGTCACACAAATGATTTGAAATTAGTATTTACTAGGCTGTCCGGGTGACGCCGCGTCCATGGCGAAGGTGCCGACGTGGGCATTACGCCCTGAGGAAGGTCGCAGAATGGCGACCGAAACGTCAGCACCTTCGCCATGGACGCAGCGTCACCCGAACAGCTAAGTAAATACTGACTCCGGCCGCGGAAGCCAACGCTCCCACTTGATTTGAAATTGCTTTCTGTGCTAATAGAGACACAGAGTCGGTTGATGATAACACACAGTACAGCATTTCTTTCACAAATAAAATTGTGATCCGATATTATTTCTTTTAGAACAAAAATAGCTGCCTTGACACCTGTCCCAACCCTCGTATTGTCGCGTGAGTTCTTGCAAATAGAAACAACGGATTACAACACAATTCATGTGTGGTTTTGTCGCGCGTTGCTGAGAGTAGCTAACTAGTGTCACAGGGTGTGAAAATACACTTACTGAAGCTGACCTTTTCGCTGTCATCAACTCCATCAGCAGTCTGTTGAATACGCCCAAAAGCACCCAGCCTACCAGCACAGAATGCCGGATCAACTAAAAAAAACATCATCAGACCATTAGCAAAATAAACCCATTTAAATTATTTAACAGTAATTCATCTTTTCACATCAATTAACGCGTACACTTAAACTGTAATAAATTTTGCTGCATCAAATATGAATTTTAGATTCAATAACGAAGATGTTTCTTTGAGAATGTAAGGGAGCATATACAACATCTCACTATTAAAATAAGACGGATTCGACCGAATAAGATATGTTTTTTGTTAATGAATGACATATTGTTAAAAACATGCTATTGAGAGCGCCTGCATATGGAAGTGAAGTTTCCGTATTTCTTTTATGAATATAAAAAGACTGAATTTTTTTATTAATTCTAGTAAAGCAATCAAACTGCAGGTGGCTTTAAGATGATCAAAGTAAAAAAATTACCCAAGGGCAGTTGTTATTATTCCTTTTAGGGACTTTGGTAATTCGTATTCCAGAAAATCCTTTTCTTTCTATTGTACAAGGGGAGCATTTTAAAAGCTGAACGTATAAGAAATATTTCAAGCAGGTATAGAATTTTAATGCATTTTAAATAATGATCCTATTACGAGATTATCTTGTTAGTTTGAAGCTATTCTTCATTGGGAGAATCGTATTAATTTGCGCATTGTGATGGACGACTGATAAAAGCGTCTTTTGTACGCCGGTCGTAGCTTAACAACAAAATGCTCCAAAAATCCTCGCAAACATCTGCCGATCGTCAAAAAAACGACACGCACCAACGACAGCGAAAAGCCACCGGCAGCGGAGACGGGTTTTAAATTAATGACAGAGGCTGCATTACGCGTCAGAGTTACAGGAATTAGGTCTCTCCCGTCGAGGTAAATACGAGCGAAGGTTTGGGCTATCAGTCAATGCACGCACCGCCCGATACATCACGTCACTCGTCCGTTCGCTGCGGGAGAAAAACCCGGGCACATAAATAACCGTTTCCGCTCAAACTAAATGTCCCTTTAGCTTAGATTGCAGCACGTTTCGTGTACCTCTGTCCGGGCGGTTACAACGTTTAAAACTGAAGGGTTGCCCCGGATAAGGGTGTAACCAACGAAATTGGCGAAAAGACTAAGCAAGTCGAATAAGAGATTATATTAATATTGATGTTCTACATCTTGACACAATATTTTTTTCAATAGTGCAATAATTCGCTAGTTATTAATAGTTTAATATCGCATTTCGTGTAATTATGATGTAAAATCATTCAAAATGACCGATAGTGCAGATGAAGAGAGCTCCCTTAGTGAGCAAAAACACATTATTAAACGCCTCCGGCGTAAAATACATATAGATAATTGGAATGACATGGAAATAATATGCCTGAAAGACCATAATGAAAATATTACGAGAAAAGGCGCAAACATAGGTCAAATAAGTGATGTAACATCAATAACCAAAATGTATAGAGTAGAGAAATGATGGAATGCCATTTACTAATACTTAATAATTCAGTCTGCAGGGCATTACTTGTTAAATGCAAATATGGAGGTTATTAAACGCCTCCAGTCCCATCTAAATGATTTCTTTTTACCTTTTTTTCCCTTGTTTTTTAATGTAGGGTACAACCACCCTTCACCCTAATTGTACTTGAAAGAAAAATATTGGATTGTCGATAAGATTTCGCATTTTCGAGTCTAAAGCCGTGTCTAAGGATTGCGAACGTTGGCACGCAATTTAACGCAAATGCACATTCCTCCTGCGAAGTCTACGTGGAAAGAATGCAAGCGCAACTACAAACATTCAAGTTAAAATTTTCTTTTAACTACTGCCTATTAATTATGTTAAAAAGAATTATCATTTCATTCACTTCAATATTAGCCATTCATTAATTTGTGCCAATTCTAAAATTTCTATATTACAATTGAAAAATGATGCGTGATCATTATGAAACATCACTTTTTCACTGTAGTAAATGGAGCACACTTGTGGTTACAAATCCATAACGTAGCCACACCCATTATCTTGAAATATTGAGTTAAATTGTATTCTCACCTATTGCCATGGTTTCACTTATGTACTTCATTTAATGCATCCTACAAAGTTTTATTCTTTGTACTGTAAAGTTGTGATTATGCCAGTTACGTCCTTATTCTGGGAAATCATTCAGTTATTTTAAATATTAAACAATATTATAGGTATTTCTTTTCCCAATTACTTCTGTCTACGTTGCGATGACACATATCGTTAGTGAATAATATCAGTTACACATTTTTAATGCTTGGGTTGATCTGTGTTCGGCTATGAATGTGGGCGTGATGTGTGTGTGTGTGTGGGGGGGGGTAAGTGTAAGTATGTGTGTAAGTAGCGGAGGATGTGTTTGTGAGAGGTGGGTAGGTATGAGTGTGGGCGTGATGTGCGTGGTGTTAGTTGTGAGGCCGGATGAGAGAGTGTGTGTGTGAGTGTGAGAGAGAGAGAGAGTGTAGGCGTGGTGTGTATGCGTGTGTCTGGGTGTGTGCGTGGTATGTGCGTGGTGTGTGTTTGCGTTTGTGTATGTGTAGGTTTAGGTGTGAACATGTGCGGGATCTGTGTGTGAGGGCAGGATGTATGTGTGAGGGTGTGCATGTGGGCGTGGGTTTGGGTGTGTGATGTGTTTGGAAGTGTGGGTATGAGTACGGTGTGGGTGAGAGTGTGTGTGGGGTGGGTAGGTTTGAGTATGGGCGTGATGTGTGTGTATGTGTGTGTGTGTGGTGTTTGTTGTGAGGCTGGATGAGAGAGAGAGTGTGAGTGCGTGTGAACGGGCATGGAATGTGTGTGTATGTGTGTGTCTGGGTGTGTGGGGTGGGGTGGGGTGGGGCGGGGTGGGCGTGGCACCTCCAGCGCCAGGTCGAGCAGCGCGTGCGCGGTGCGCAGGAAGAAGGAGAAGAGCGGCGCCGTCGCCTTGGTCTCGGCCCAGCGCGCCAACGCGGGCATGCCCAGCGCGAAGCGCATCGCGTCCTCCGACTCGCGCGACGCGCGCTCCTGCTCCTGCATCGCCGCCAGACGCGCCATGCTCGTCGCCAGACGCTCGCGCGCCTGCGCACGCCACACACGCCTCTCACTCACGCACATTCAGGCTGCGGCGCCCGGAGAGTCGAGGGATCGCTCGCCCAGCGAAGCGCTCACTCAACTCCCGTGCCGACATACTAGAAATATTGCTGCGATTAATAAAGATGCTGAAAGTGATGTCCTTCGGCTCGATTGCATTTTTTGGCACTTTCAAGCTAGCCCAGACCAAAGACATTAGAAAACTAACTAGTACGAGAAAGTCTCTGTCATTCATTAACACCATGAGTTCTTTATGCTGAGGGGTGCAGTACACATAAATAGGACCACCACAGCCCCATATTCAGCATATTAACACTAGAAATGCGATGGAGGATGGTCACAGTCTCCACCACCTAATATTGCGTTCAGTTCACTTGATTCATGTGCACAACATTGTTGAGAATTGATGTAACACTGAGATGGTTTCACCCTTCGTTTCCCACAACAACGGCAGAATACGTGTATCACTCTTTTTGTATCTGCGTTAACCTTCCCTTCGTAGAAGACGCAGTTTTTCAATAGTCCTATTAGTTGTTATAGTTTACTCCAACATAGTAAAATTTTGTTTCATTGCGTTGGCAATGATGCGAACATTCATTGTTTTTCGTAAACGCCACTGAACAGAAATAGCGTTAAGAGTGCGATTATTTTTTAGTTGTTTGTTCACTGAAGATGTCAGAAAGGTTGTCTGAATAGAAAATAAAAGGAGAGTATTACATATGAGATTGAGATTAAAAGTGTATTCCTTGAATGAATTTGTATTTCTAGGTGTTCGGTAAATAGATTATCTCTTGATAAGAATATACTCTAATTTACAAATTATAGAAGTGAACTCGAAGATCCCCTCCCCTTTGGAACAGGCATTTCAATTTATACTCTCGTATAGGCAGGGTTGCCAGCCGCCAACGTGTCGCCTTTTCTTTCAATCGCGTTGGAATGCCGCCGCGCCCATAATCAGCTCAGAGATGGAGGGTTCAATATTCCATTCTTGGCTGTGCGGGATGAGCCGCGTCCCAGTCGATGGAGCTGACGTTTCGGCCATCGTGTTGTGGCCTTCTTCAGAGCAATACTGCTGATAGGCTCTGAAGTGCCCAATCTGCCAGCAGAATAGCTCTGTATCCGCCAAGTATTCGCGTACAAAGGAGTTTTACGGGCTTTAAAGTGGATAAAACGTATGAAAGATTTTCTATACTGCCGTATAGCTCTAAGGAAGGCCACAACACGAATGCCGAAACGTGCAGAATAGCCGCAGAAGCCTACGAATCCAAGGGTTGAGTTTTTTCTATCTCTCTATCCCTCTCTCTATCTCTATCTCTCTCTATCTCTCTCTATCTCTCTCTATCTCTCTCTATCTATCTATCTCTATTTCTCTCTCTATCTCTCTCTCTGTCTATCTCTCTCTATTTCTCTCTATCTATCTCTCTCTATCTCTCTCTATCTATCTCTCTCTCAATCTATCTCTCTCTCAATCTATCTCTCTCTCAATCTATCTCTCTCTCGATCTATCTCTCTCAATCTCTCTCTCTCAATCTATCTCTCTCTATCTATCTCTCTCTATCTATCTCTCTCTATCTATCTCTCTCAATCTATCTCTCTCAATCTATCTCTCTCAATCTATCTCTCTCAATCTATCTCTCTCTATCTATCTCTCTCTATCTATCTCTCTCTATCTATCTTTCTCTATCTATCTTTCTCTATCTATCTTTCTCTATCTATCTCTCTCTATCTCTCTTTCTCTATCTCTCTCTATCTCTCTTTCTCTATCTCTCTCTATCCCTCTCTATCTATCTCTCTATCTATCTATCTCTATCTATCTCTATCTCTCTCTATCTCTCTCTATCTCTCTCTCTATCTATCTATCTCTATCTATCTCTCTCTATCTCTCTCTATCTCTCTCTATCTATCTCTCTCTATCTATCTATCTCTATCTATCTATCTCTATCTATCTCTCTATATCTCTCTATCTCTCTCTATCTCTCTATCTCTCTCTATCTCTCTATCTATCTCTCTACCTCTCTATCTTTTCTTTTTTTGACGCGCGTAGCGCTTTGCGAGTGTTACCTGCGCGTGTGCGATGACGTGGAAGCGCTGCGAGATGGCGGCGAAGGCGGGCGAGTTCTCCTCCATGCTGCGCCACCACGGCGACGCCATCACCGACGCCGGCGGCACGCGCCTGCGCACAGCGCGCCTCGCACTGCAACCGCCGCTCTAGCGGCCGGCTACGTTCGCCGTGCTTTCTCGGATCAACATCAGGCGACTGCCGGAGCAGTACCCTCACAAACGGGCCACATTCCGCGCGCGATCTTTCCTTCCTCTTCCTTGTCCTTTCCTCGCCCCCTTACTTACACGCACTTACACTAACATTCACTACACCCGTGAAACCGATCAGGAGCTTACAGGTTTTTTTACTAGGCTGTCCGGGTGACGCCGCGTCCATGGCGAAGGTGCCGACGTTTCGGTCGCCATTCTGCGACCTTCCTCAGGGCATATTGACCTGAGGAAGGTCGCAGAATGGCGACCGAAACGTCGGCACCTTCGCCATGGACGCGGCGTCACCCGGACAGCCTAGTAAATACTGACTCCGGCCGCGGAAGCCTACGCTCTCAGCTTACAGGTTGTCCCGAAAAGATCGGTGTCCGCCGGGTGGGAGATACCAGGTTGGGGAAAAACCCCATTAGCCGAAGGGTAGATCGGGCCGGATCTCGCCATCCAGCTACTTTCCGAGGGGAAAACCTGCACTACACTTACGGCACTATTGACCTTAGCCGTTGACGCGCCCGTAATCCCCTAGAGGAGGAGGTTGAATTCGTTTGTAATGAAGGTCACCCGTGGTTCTATTGCTCAAGCCTTGTGTTTATCTAGCGCCCCAAGGCGTAAATAGTTATCTATAAAGGGAGGCGGAAATGACAAACCTCAGCGTAATTTTTTTAGTTTTTCTTTTGTTAGGTAGGGAGTTAATACTTCATCGTCTAGGACTTTTACAAATAGAACATTTATAACGGAAAGTGATAGTTTCGTTTATACAATATTTTCAAATCAACTGAAAAGCGAGCCTGTCTGTAATCGCTTCAAGAAATCTCCAGCATTCAGTCTCAGCCAAGCCTGCCCGTAAACTGGTTAAAAAATTTCATTTGAATCTTATTATTAATATCTGTCGATGTAGATAATAGTTGTACATTCCAAGAATTTCGAGAACTTAATGAATGGTGAACTATTTTTTTAAAAGGTAGTGGCTTCCTGTAACCCCGCAGAGAGAACCAGAAGGAAAGGATATGTTCAAAATATATATGACCTTGCCAGAAAATAATAGAATTACATTGCAGATATTGCTATTTAATATCCGCGCAACTTTCGTTGACCAATGGATTGATGTGGGTAGGGTGGTGTTATACGTTACAAAGCCGGCCACTACAGTATTTGAAGCAACGCCAACATCTGGAAATTCGAAGTCGAACCTGGCGCGGCCAGGGGAATAATTTGGAAAATAATTCAATACTAAGATTTGCGCTCTATATATTCAGAAGTTTTTCATTATTGCTTAATTAATCTTTACTTTCATATATATTTGATACAAATGTTCAGATTCGTGTTTAGAATTGACCCTCACATTTTGTATTGGGTAATGTACTGGTTAATTTCTTTGCGTGGGAAGCACATTGATTTCTTTGCCTGACGTGACAAATCTTATTTTAGTGTAATGATTTTCTTCTCACCAACTGTGTCAGTCTAAATAGTAACTAATAAGACAAACACTTATTACTTAAAATACTAAACATCAATCTTTCATTTGAATATATGTAGAAAGTTAGTGGAAATAGAATTTAAAAAATAGTTATACAGAATATGATGAATTGGTTTTCTTGAGTGTTGCCTTTCTTTACCAGGCGTTTCTGGGGATAGTAAAGGGTCATTACCTCTTGTTTTTATTCTACGTTTCTTGGAAATACTTGTTCCAGTGTGCGCAGAATCCCGACCTAAAGTTACAATCAGAGGTTACATCAAAACCTTGTTCTTCTTTCCCAATTCACATGCATTCGCAACTTACTCGATAATTTTGCGTCCTCCGCTACCACATATCCTCTTAACTTTCTCAGGAGTTTCACTTGCCTCTTGTGAAGAACCTTGACCCATCTCAGCAACTTCTTTAGGCATTCTCAAGAAAGAACACGAAGAGAAGTTCTCGTTTTCTAAAGCAACTCGCTTCTGTTTTACGCTAACGAAGTTTCCGTGTTTGGAATGTCATCTGTGCTCACTGCGAGCTTTTGCTTTAAACTGTTTATTGCTCAAGGGACGGGGAAGGTAGTTCATGGATCAAAAAAGTTGCGCGGTTATTATAAGTAACATTATTTACTAAAACATGTAATTTCCCCTTAATTACTTTCCCATGCCACTTTCGCACGCCGTTAACATTCTCTCCCATCAGTGTTTTTCCGAAGTCAGTAAATTGTGTTAAAATCAGACATCGGTAGTTTGTATTTCACGGATAGCATAATTAGTGTAACCAAGAAGTTGCATACGCAATTGAAAATAACTTCAAGATTCGTAGTGTTTAATCAACGTAATTTAAAAGAAGGCAAAATTGTATCCTGAGAAAGAAGATATGCATTTGGCACAGCAGCTCTTTACGAGCTAAAGCCTACCAGCAGCATCCCGGCCTCGTGACCGTGAGTTGAAGAGGACGTGTGGTTACCACATAGCCATCCCTACGCTGTATTCCGGTCCTCTCAACCGGAGAAGTGAGCTTTCTCATCGACACACATCAACAGATACTGGGATATTGCAAGGAAAGCACACAATTATTTTTTGCTCTGACCGGGAATCGAACCTGGGAAAGGGAGCCGCTAATCAACGAACCACCGAATGGACGAGAAAGAAGATGATCTCAGATTTTTAATGTTTAGAAACAGTAGGGTATATCTCACATTTAATAATTTAAATTTAGGGGGGTGGTTTCAAATTAGATTAGGGTTTCACAGAGTTCATAGACTTTGAATAAATTATTCTTATTATACAATTGTATGTTGTATGTTACCATTTTATCGATAAAAACAAAAAAATGTAAGTCGGGTCTTCGAAACTATTCCCTGCAGACGCCTTCAGAAATTATTCAAAACAAGAAAAATAGAAACGATAATAGAAGTAAATGTTTTGGTCCGAGAAGACAGAAAAGGATGACATACGTTCTAAATTCATAACGACTTTTACGAGACAATATTTAGATATTTTTGTTCCTCTCTGTCGGCCACAGAATACGAGCAATGTGATCGCTCCCCTGGGACGCGAGGTTCATTTTCTAATGAAAGCGGTCATCGGAAACGAAACGCTGGCAGTTATCGCATCGATTGAATCCCCCGCTGAGATCCCATTATTCGCCGATGCGTGTTTCGGGTCGAGAAGTTGGCGTTCATCTCCCGATACAGGTACGCGCGCCGCATAATATTCCCGCATCGGATCGTTTGCTATGCGTAACACGCACCAATGCGTTTTGCAAGAGGTCAGGGGAATTTACGAATATTGCATTCCCTGAATAGCTCGTGGGAGAACGCCCGCCCCGTTTTTGTTTTTGCGAAGCGCTCTCCCTAACTATCCTCTCTCTACCCCTACATTCTACCCTCCTTCACTGTAACAACTTACAGCCGGTAATTGCGCGATGGAACCCACTTCATTTACATGTGCGTGTGATGGAGTGAGAGATGGTGTAAATTACCGTATCTGGCTAATATCCGTAGTTTAAGTAATATCAAACAATTATAATATATCAATCTTCGAATATGTTCGTTTTTCTCGTATCTTTATCAGTTACTTTTTGGCAATGGCTTGTCAAGAACGAATTGTTGCAGTGACGAGATACAAATACAGAAGTGCGACCGAATTTGTTATTGACTTCAGATTTGCATTTTATCTTCGTTTTGACTTCAGCCAATTTTCCAAGGGCTCACGCAAACCTCAACTATCAAGAGTAAGACAATTATTACATCACGCTTCAGACGACCGTGAGGACTGATAGTTCAATACATTTCAATATTGTATCTGTTAAAAACAGAGAAAAAAGTATCTATAACTCACAAAAACCTTAGCATAATGGATTTAGTAGTACAGTTGGACATGTTTGTGTGCAGAAGAGATACATTCGATTTAACTGATTTCCGAGTAAGTGAATTGTGTGCTGTAACACTAACCAATCAGAAGCTTCGATAACAAACATTTAAGTCGTAACGAAGCTCACAATTCGGTGTCAGTGTCCTCGTCTTCTGTCAGCTCGTGACATTGAAAGAATTTCCTATTTTAATCGGAGTATAAGTCTGCGTGATGGACTTATACTCCGTTCATTATCGTGATGGAATTATGCTCTGATGAAAATGGACTGGAGTTTTAGTCCCCGACGCTAACTCATGAGCTTCATCTGCCACCCCGGGTATGAGCCTACCTCTGGCTAACCAATACTCTCTGATGTACAGTAAAACTTCAAGATCACGAGCTGAAAAGTGAGGGAGACACAGCCAACCGATCCGGAAATACGTTATGATGTACTTATATTTTTGTATAGGACCATCTAATTGGATAGGTCTGTCTGTCTGTCTGTCTGTCTGTCTGTCTGTCTCTCCCTCTCCCCCCTCTCTCTCCTTCCATATCGTATCATTTATGTGCCACAGTGTTTAAATCGGAATACAATTTTCGATTAAAGTCCTAAAACCTTTCAAGATGAGCTGAAAAGTGAGGGGAACACTATAATCTAACTGGGAGCTTTAATCGTTGCTTAAATCGTAACAATGTTCACTATTCGATGACAGTGCCCCTTGACTTTGATAAGACTTTCTATTTTAAAAGGAGTGTAAGTCCGCGTGATGGATGATCATGGCCTTATATAAGTTTGCATGATGTACTCATACACTGATCAATATCGTAATGGCCGTATACTCCGAGTATAAGTCCCCGTGATGGACTTATACTTCGAAAAAATGTCGTTATCACCGTATACTCCATGTATAAGTCCGCTGATGGACTCACACTCAGATCGATATTATGATCGCCTTATACTCTGAGTCCGCGTGACGAACTTATACTCCAAATCGCTATCGTTATGGCCGTCTACTCCGAGTGTAAGTCCCCGAGAAGTACTAATACTCCGATTAATATCGTCATGGCCGTCTACCCCGAGTATAAGTCCCCGAGAAGTACTAATACTCCGATTAATATCGTCATGGCCGTCTACCCCGAGTATAAGTCCCCGAGAAGTACTAATACTCCGATTAATATCGTCATGACCATCAACCCCGAGTATAAGTCCCCGAGAAGTACTAATACTCCGATTAATATCGTCATGGCCGTCTACCCCGAGTATAAGTCCCCGAGAAGTACTAATACTCCGATTAATATCGTCATGGCCGTCTACCCCGAGTATAAGTCCCCGAGAAGTACTAATACTCCGATTAATATCATCATGGCCGTCTACCCCGAGTATAAGTCCCCGAGAAGTACTAATACTCCGATTAATATCGTCATGGCCGTCTACCCCGAGTATAAGTCCCCGAGAAGTACTAATACTCCGATTAATATCGTCATGGCCGTCTACCCCGAGTATAAGTCCCCGAGAAGTACTAATACTCCGATTAATATCGCCATGGCCGTCTACCCCGAGTATAAGTCCCCGAGAAGTACTAATACTCCGATTAATATCATCATGGCCGTCTACCCCGAGTATAAGTCCCCGAGAAGTACTAATACTCCGATTAATATCATCATGGCCGTCTACCCCGAGTATAAGTCCCCGAGAAGTACTAATACTCCGATTAATATCGTCATGGACGTCTACTCCGAGTGTAAGTCCCCGAGAAGTACTGATACTCCGATTAATATCGTCATGGACGTCTACTCCGAGTGTAAGTCCCCGAGAAGTACTGATACTCCGATTAATATCGTCATGGACGTCTACTCCGAGTGTAAGTCCCCGAGAAGTACTGATACTCCGATTAATATCGTCATGGACGTCTACTCCGAGTGTAAGTCCCCGAGAAGTACTGATACTCCGATTAATATCGTCATGGACGTCTACTCCGAGTGCAAGTCCCCGAGAAGTACTGATACTCCGATTAATATCGTCATGGACGTCTACTCCGAGTGTAAGTACTAATACTCCGATTAATATCGTCATGGCCGTCTCCCTCGAGATGGACTAATGCTGCGAATGAATGCCGTTGTGGCCGTCTGCTCCGTGCGCGAGTGCGGATGCGGACCTGTGCAGGACGTGCGGCAGCGCCGAGTGCGAGGCGTAGGCGGCGCAGAGCGCGCGCGACGGCTCCTCGTGCAGCGGCTGCGGCTGCGGCACGCTGCTCCAGCGGCGCCCGCGCCCCGCCGACCCGGCCACCGACGCCAGCGCCGACGGCGGCGGCGGGCGCGCGCGCTGGTGCAGCACGTAGGGCAGGTGCGCCGACGCCGACTGCGGGGGCGGCGGCGGCGCCAGCGGCGGCACGTGCAGCGGCGCCGTCGCCGGCCGCTTGTCGTCCGCGGATACGGCCGAGCCAGCGGCGGCGGCGGCCACGGCGGCGGCCCGCGCGTAGAAGGTGGCGGCGGCCGCGGCGGCCGGGGAGCGGGGCGCGGCGCCGCGGGGCGGGGAGGAGGAGGGGGAGGGGGAGGAGACGGACCCCTGGTCGCCGCCCGCCGCCCGCTCCAGCGCCCGCGCCGCCGCCGCCGCGCGGCTCGCCACCGCGCCCTGCGCCCGCCACCGCGCACCCTCTCCTAGCGCGTGCTCGCACTCCACAACCAATACATCGGGTCCGAAGAAAGGGACCGTTTCCTTGCCCTGTCTTAACCCCTTAGGTCTATTGCCCACGCCGCGGCAGAAGCGCGCGCACGTCAATCATCAGGGCTCTTCGCCGACGACGGACAAAGGGACCGAAGCAGGTACCTGCTGCGGTCCCTTTGTCCGTCGTCGCCGGAGGGTCGGCGAAGAGCCCTGATGATTGACGTGCGCGCGCTTCTGCCGCGGTGTGGGCAATAGGGCAATTACTTGCACACACTTCTACTTACATCCACCACGCTATCACACATGTCGCGAGACCAATATGGGGCCCAGTAGATTGTTTGTTATAGATTCCGAGTGCGTCAACTGTTAAGGATATTATCCCTGTAAGTGTAGTGCATGTTTTTTTTTTTCCACGGGACGTTGCTAGATGGGATCTTCGTCGACCCATGTCGACTAGCGGATTTTTCCTACAACCAGGTATTTTCCACCAGCGGGGCCGCCCGGCCGGGACGAAGGTGAAGCTCCCGACCGCTCTCCCGGCATTTGCGGGAGTTAAGTATATGTGAGTGAAAGTGTGTGAAAGTAAAGGGTGAGGAGACGGCAAGAAAGAGGTTAAATCTTGACACACCTGTAAAAACTAATCAATCAACCACTTCTAAGAAATTTCCCACCTAATGTTGTTGGCCAATTGTGATCAGTTTCGATCCCTGTCCAGGCCACGAAAGTTTCTAACTCTATTCTCCGACCCCTGTCTACTTCACGTGATGTTAAGCAAGCTGGCCGTGGCCACCCTCCGTCTACTCGCCTGCCTGCGCCCGCGTCCCAGGGTCTGCTGGGCGCCGCGCTCGGGCCCCACCCCCGCCTCCGCCTCCGCCTCCCCTCCTTCGTCCTCCTCTTCCTCTTCCTCCTCGTCGTCCTCCACCGAGTCGGTGGTGGAGGCGCTGTACGACGAGTCGGTGGTGTTGTGGTCGGAGGCGGTCGCCACGCTGCGGGAGTGGCGGTGGGCCGGCAGTCTGCGCGACGGCCACAAACCCATGCTGAGCTTTATGCTTACTTAGATTTAAACATAACTGCCCGTGAGGTACACCAGCTGTTACGGTGTCGCCCAATCGGGAAGTTGAACGTCACCATAGTGACGTCACTAATGATGTGTAAGCTTCCGATTGGATGACACCGTAACAGGTGACGACCAGTCAAGTGCATCTCTAAATAAATCGAAGCATAGCACACAGCTTATATCCTTTATTTGTGGAGGCCGTCTGACCTAAAGGCACCCAGATCATTTTGGACTCAACAATGGAATTCACGCTTACTGTCATGCGTAATTTTCTTGTGATTGATTTTCTCTGCTTTAATATTTCATTTGAAAACGCAAGTGAATTCTGAAGTTGAAACTGCAAAAAGAGGTCTAGACTAGTGTATTGTATATCCATATTTTAACTAGAATTTCAACACGCAAATATTATACTAGCTTTACTATAAATAACTTATACGGAACGTAGTTTGTATTACTAATATTACTAATGTTTTATTTTTATTAAAATTTGAATATAAAATGTAAATAGCAACTAATAATGGCCGAACAATCGTATCAACAAAATTTTAAAATGATTATTGAAAATAGTATGTAGAAGTATAAAGGCAATGAAAGGTGGGTGCACCTAAATAAATTATACAAATTTGACAAAAATCGTAGAATACTTGAAATCATATAATGACACAGATTTTCCATTGCAGACACTTCATGGTAACTACTATAATACGTCATGGAATTTCTTTTTAAGTACCAACACTACTAAGTATAACCGACTGTGGTTGCAAACTCATATGGTATATACTTGATGTGAAGTAGTCATAAATGATGCTTTGAATGAACAAAAAAATTACTATCCCAGAGGGGGGACATGAATTCGATTCACGGCTTGGGCAGTGATTATTTTTAACATTCAAAACTTTTATAACCTAATAATATTTATTATTATTATTGATATTATTTGTTATAAAAGTAATTTATTTTATTTTTTAATAAAAATAAAATTAATTATCTTGTTTGAAATGTTATACTGTTATACATGTTTTATATTTATAATAATTCATTAATTTATAATTTACTGTTTCTTTATTGCAAAGAATATTGGTATCATCAAAAAGAAAACACTTCTTCCCTTTTCACAAAGGCATATCGTTTACATGTAGAACACTGCTTAAAATCGAATCCTGCGGAACCCCATACGTAAATGCCAATGAATCGGAAATGAGACTAAAGAATGTCCATTCGAGTACAGTATTTCTACTCTTTGAGATCATTGTTTAAGATTGTCTTTTAAATAATAACTAGCGGAACGCGGCACGCGTTCTGTCCTTCACCTCTCTCTCTCATCGTCTCTCCCTCTCTCATCGTCTCTCCCTCTCTCATCGTCTCTCCCTCTCTCATCGTCTCTCTCTAATCGTTTCTCTCCTCTCTCTGCCTCTGTCTCAGTCTGTCTACCTGTGGGTCTCTCTTTCTCTGTCTCTACCTATTTCTGTCTCTCTCCGAGTCTCCGTCTGTGACCCAGTCTCTCCCCCCTTTCTCCGTATCTCTCTGTCTCTCTCGGCCTCGCCCTGCGACACACGGACACGCTCAGCAGCATTGAAGTCCAGATGGAGCGCAGTTTGAATGGAAATTGAATTAAAATTATGCGCGATCTTGTTCTGTGGTGCCATCTAGTGGAGTTACAACAAAATTAATAGCACAGAGTGCTAACTTTCATGGAGATCGATCACACGAAGTCGGAGTTTCCCGCAACATCCATTTAACTATATGAATTAACAGACGTCTTGAGAGGCCTCGTAGTGGTGCTCACCTGTAGGTGGAGGTGGAGGCGGCGTCCGCGGCGGCGGAGTCGCCCTGGTGCCGGGGCGCGGAGCCCGAGGTGGGGGCCGGTTGTCCCCAGCGCGTGGAGAGGCGACTCACCACGCGCCCGGCCAGCCGCCGCAGCGACCACGCCTCCTCGCCCGCCGGCCCCGCCCCGGGCCCAGGCGCCATCCCCGGGGCCCGCTCCGCGCCCTCAGCCCCCTCCTGCCACAGCACGCGACCAACTACAGCCCGGATTGGTACGCAAACGCGTTTTACTTCGAAAGTGGTCACTTGTCTTTACAAAACTCCACACATAGGGCATGGCTGACGAATTTTATTTTGCATATTTTTGCTGTATTTTACGGTTACAGCATATTTCTGCATATTCGGCCTACTTTTTGGGGAACTAACGTAAGAATAATTGTTAATAATTTTGTTACAATAATTGGTAATAATTTAATAAAATCAATTTCTTGGAATAGTATAACAAGCACTATCCTATCTGGACTTATGACAGCAGTAGTAATATATTAATTAATTATTAATAATTTATTAAAATCAATTTCTTGGGATAGTATAACAAGCACCATGCTATCTGGACTTAGTAGTCGTCATCCCGAAATTAATACTCATTCACTCACTCTGCCGGCGCGTTGGCGCCGGGGCTGGCGACAGCAGACCACAAGTACGCAGACACAAGAGCTGTGGTTTCGTAACCGGTTTGCGGTATGTTCAAACACTCAACCATTTTTTTATATTGATATAAACAATAGCTGTTTGTAAAGGTAAAGCGGAACATTTAAATATTTAGTTTTGAATAGTTGAAACAGAAATATTCAATTGTTGTTCTAGAAAAACAATTATGCATGATTTTCTCAAGAACTCTCGCATGATTTTTCATTTTCATACGTTAACCATACCTAATACAGGTTAGGTTGGGATCGGCCCCGTACTTTTCTTTCTCTCTGAGTTGAATTTCAGTCCATATTATTTGCATTGAAAATGAATTATCGGCAAACGACAGTAGTTATGTAAGATGTAAAATTTTCATTTAGGGCGCTTGTCACTCGTCTTCACACAGTGCTAGCAATAGGATGATTCCTCCTTGGTCGAGTCAGTCCGGTTGCAATGAATTTCGAAGCAGTTTTTTTTATAAATTACTTCCCAGGTGCCCGGGGAGGTATGTTACGTTTAATGTTATCTGATGACTCAAAATAATTACTACGTCTTAAATAAAAGAAAATGGTATTTTCACCGTATAACTTCTTCAAAAATTAAAATAAACCTATGCCCGCGAAGTTTATTCATAAGAGCCGGCACTAATTTAAACTTATTTTATTAAAAAAATAGTCCGGTAAGGGCCAAACTTTTTCCTTGCCATCGTGAAGAACAGAGATTTTACTTTCATTAAAAGTATTTTTGAGGATACTGTACCATGGTTGATCTAAAGAACATAAGACATGGCTTTTTCCAGTTGCTTTTTTGACATCGGAGCATTTCCTGTTCCTTGTGCCTTGCCTCTAAACATACATTCTTTCTAAATACCTTTGCTACAATGGCACTATGAAAGGTTTCCATTATTGAAGTACTTATAATATGGTAAAGGAAATACTCTTCACAAAAGTATGTAAAGTTTAAAGTAGTAATGTTTAATGTAGTAAAGTTTAAAAAGTAAACTTTTGTGGAGATTATTTCCTTTACCATATTATCGATTACCACAGGATATCTGCTACCACCACGGGATTTGTAATACTTATTTCTTTTCATCAAGTGGCTTTTCAGCCATTAAGACCCTCTCGGCGAGCTGTCCATCCCGCCCCCCATCACAAATCTCTCTCCGTTCTCTTGTCTTTATCCTCGTATTCGGGGATTGGACCAACCACCCCCTCAGCTGTAAGAGGCCCGTAGGCCTGTTTCAGTCAATCTTTTGTATGTAGAGCACGTGAGGCACCGTAAAGGCCCATATTAGATTAGTAGAGCAGCATTGATGGACAATGTCAAAGTCTGGATAGAAACTGGTATTTACAGGTTGATGTATGGCGGTTTAATCAGTGTCAACCTCCAACATTATACAATACCCATGTATCACTCCGTATTTTAACCTAGAGTTCCAATGTAAATTATGTTTGGGTGCCCATATAGAATTTTGTTAGGTAAAAAACACAGTTATAATTTTGTATTTTTATTAGCCGATTTCTCTTCAAATTCAAATGTTTAGTTGAATTATTGCTCCGTTATAAATGTTAATGTCAATTCTTGATAGCGTGTTTTTTTGCATTTATAAAACTACTACAAAACTACTATTTTCTCGTACTAACAACTGAATTGATATCATGTCCAGGAAAATCGATCAGCCATATTGCACGTTATGCATGCAGCATTGAGATAAACGAAATTGTGGAAATTAGTTGAGTGCTTGTGTCATACCAATTACGTCTTAAATTTACTCTATTTATCGGGAAATAATACTTTCATGCATAAATTCAACAATATTATAATTTATTTTTAAAATTATCACAAATTTCTGATGGCAAAATAAATTAAATCAGTTGAGAAAATTGCTTTCAAATCCTTTTTGAAAATCTTAAAATTCAAAAATTAATTTCTCTCTTTCTTCCTTTGTACAGCATTAACTTACGTTTGATTTCATAAAAGGTTGTGCAATTTGAATTAACGTAGGGATATACAGAACGTGTAAGTTTTTATAATTGAAAATTTGTTTTCTAAAATAATTGATCTTTTAAACATTTCGTGAGGTTATGTATGCTTTGGGTGTCAGCAAGTACATTGATTTTACCATTTTAAATGGATGTATTTAAACCAATTTAGTTGAATTCGTTTTCATTATGTATTCCAGTTATTTACAAACACGATATGATTTACATACACGATTTTTCAAATGAACCTTATCATTAAGAGTATTTTGCTTGCGGAAATCACATAATCATTGTGCTGTGTTAATACATTTACCTGTACTTTGACTTCTCCTGACGTACTCCAGCGCGTTAGTAAAAAAGGTGGCTCGCGGCATCTGAGGAAACACACGTGTCTTTAAAAATCTGTCCACCAAAGTTAACGATCCATAAATAAAATTACCCATTAAAAATATTACCATAAAATGTTATATATCTAATAACACATTTTTCACACAAATTTATTTCTAACTAGCTCTCATGGAGCTATTAGAAGACAATGAAAAAATATATTTTAGATTATATCATTGAATGCAAGAATAAAGGATGTGTTATTCTTCTTTTTTCAATGTACTATAAGACCCTTTAGTTGTTGCTCCAGCCTTCAAAGAAATCACTTATCGAATAAAACAAAATCATGTACTTGAAAACAGCTATAAACTTACCTTTCTTGCGGATCTATGGTGGCCCACAAATTTCCTTCACCATGACCTGTAGACATTTATTGTTTACTCGAAAATGACACTGGCCATGGCCCCTGAAAATACTTTAACTCCGCCAACAAAGTAGTGTTAAAACGTTATGTAAACACCATTTACGAGTAGATGAGCTTTTGAAATGCCAATTGTTCTCCTTTAAATAGCCACTTACTCCATTCCTAATAGCTTGAAATGATGCCAATGGCAGTATTTATGTTGTTATATTTCTTGTTAAAAGTACTATTTGTGTTTTATAAGATCCTAATTTAAATACATTGAATACGTATTATTACAGTTCCCTAATTCATTCATTTTCAGGCATAAAATGTTATGTGGTAAAGTGTCGATTAAAACATTTAATTTTTTGCTTCATCGCAAAATTAGGTTTAATTATCATCAATCGGATGAATGATGGAACGAATGGTGTGAGTACCGGAAAGAGAGTTAAGTAATTCACATGTTTCATTAACGTATTCGTAGGTGCATTTAAACCAACGAAACTCTTATCTAGCATATTTTCAGAATAACCCGCAGATAACCGGCGATTAATTGTGTCAAAAGATTTTTCCTTGTCGAACGGAAACGAGTGAGCTAGTGATAACCTCCGCAAGTCACCCCAAACCCTCTCCAGTTGTTTAGGAAAATACGTAGAATCTTCTGGATGGAACCGCAAAAAATGAGGTTTCCTGCTAGGAGACCCAGACGCGTTAAAGGACCTCATTTTTCTCGATTGGTAGAAGGTCTAACCATGAAGGAGTGACGAACACAAGTTCCTTAATTATCATAAGAGGATATAACATGTCTTCCTAAGTTTCTTCTATTCGCTTTCTTTTCCTATCCTTTACTTTCATTTTAGAATTATATTTTGCAAGCTCAATTTCTGAAGAAAATGTTTCGTGCATATTTTAGTGGTACTATTTTCGAAAGAACATACTCCGCCATTTCCCAACACTAATATTAATTTGTGTGAGAGAGGCGATATCGATTAAATAATTAAAAAGCAATGTTACAAAAACATTACAAAAATGTTCTTGAGGGAGAAAGAAGGGATTATTTTATACTATTTTCGTGTTCATGAATAAAATAAGAATTTAGAGATGCAAACTACACATTTATCTGAGGTTTCAACACTGATGTTAATAATGATAAGGAATTTCTAAATTAAAGAAAGAAAGTACCAAAACAATATTTTGTGACAATAGAGGATTGTACAAAATATATGCCTATGAAAATCCAGGACGATAAAACGACACCAATAGGACAGTATGAAAGTCTAACTTAATAAAGCGATTATTAATACATAGATAAATTATACATACATAAATTAAAATACTAATATATGCTAATAAAAGATAACTATTAAAGATATTTAAAAAGTTCGAAAAAATAATGTATTGCTGTCACTAGAAGAGGCAAAGGACGAGTCTTGAGAGAGTCAATTTATTTATACATTTAAAGAACGTGGGAGCCAATTTTATCCCCTTGCTTTAAGTAATTTTCCCTCTTCAAAAGTGAAATTTACTTATCGTAAATTAAGAGCTCCCAACCGAATACATACGGGCTTTGAAAAAAGGTTGCTAAAAATCTCATCGTTTCGGTCACAAATTCAGACTGATGACCGAACAGACGGAAAAGCGAACAAAGAGAATTTTAAAAGGGACAATTTATAACTCAACAACTCTCAAACAGTAAAGAATCAGTAAAATATTGATATCAATTTTCTATCCATCGCCAAAATTTACATGTACAACGCACACAAAAGAAATTAAAAAGAACTTTATAGAAATGGTATAACATATATACAGAAAAGAAAGATGGGAGAGAAGAGTAAAAAAGAAGAAGAAAGAAGGGGAGAACAGAAAGAAGAGAGAGCGAGATCAAACACAGAAAAGAGTAGGAGAGAAGAAATATAGAAAAAGAGAGAGAAGCAAGAGATAAGACAAAGAATAAAGAGAAAAAACATGGTAGAGAAAAAAAGAAGAGAAAAAAGAGGGGATAAGAAAGAAGAGGGTATGGAGACAATTCAGAATATTTTTTTCGCTGTTTCCACTGTTTTCGCTGTAGGCTAAACTTTACATTTCCCTCAATTTTTTCACTTAACTTCCTCTCCTTGATTTGAAATTTCAGCTTCCCGTCATCTTTCATTTCGCGTTATACAATTTAAATCATGATTCAACTTGTAGGGACCCATCAGATACTCGGTTTTCAGCAAGGCCTTTCCGCACGTGACGTCAGAGCGATTGAAACTCGCATACTGGAATGCCATATTACATTAATTGCTGTGGCGCCCGAATAATTGATTATTTAGTGTTTCTGGGTGCGTCAATCGTGACCATTACTCACGTAAGTGTTAAAGTTAAATTTAAATCGTGGGGGTGTCTGTGACCCTCGCCTGGAGGTGAGATCCGGCGTTGACCAACACGTCGGCTTGACGAGGTTTCCCTCCTCCGGATATCTCCACCATCGGGGCACCTCCCCGTTCCGAACAAGCTCAAAGTTCCCGTCTGTTCTGACATGTGTCTTAGTGAAGTCCCTGAAAGTGTGTGTGTATGTGTGAAAGATAGGAGGGGACGAGGATGAGTAAGGAAAGATTGTCGGCAGCCCTTCGTCCATTTGTTAAGGTACTTCTCCACCATTCGTCAAGTACTGATCGGAACCATGGAAAAGTACTGATCAGAGCTGCCGGCCGCATTCGAGATAGTGTGAAAAAAACCACCACGGTCGTCGTGACTCGAACCCAAGGACCTCCCGATCAGTGACACTGCAAAGTCACTGAGAGTCAGCGCTTCCGGTATGTAGCTCTCCAACAAAATCCCTTCGTGCGGGTTGTAATTATCTGGCTTGGTCAGTGTGGGTGACTGTCGTGGCCTTTAAGCGTGCAACCCGGCCAGCGTGCATCCTGGCCTGCAAGTAAGAGATAAGAATACGAGAAGGAAGAGGAAGGAAAGATAGGGCTTGGTCCATAGCTCGTTTGTAAGGGTAGTGCTCCAGCACTCGCCTGGCCTTAATCGGAGAAACCACCGAAAACTACCGATCAGAGCAGTCGGGCACTAGAATGGTCGTCCCGTCATCTGCTGAAATCGACATCATAACTAGTGTCGAATATCCCTAGGCCCTCCCTGACCCCGGTCGGAGGCACTGCAGCGTCGTCAGTTGATGCCCTGAGCCACCTAAGCCGGTGCCCGCCCGCTAGGAACAATGCAGCGGCGAGGGTGGCTGGAGTCACGTGCCAGGGAGAGCGTGCTGCTCCGGAGGGAAGGGGCGGCGTGTTGCGGGATGCTGGAGGAGAGAACGGGGGGAAAGAGGGCGGGGGTGAATGGAGTTAGCTGTTGGCGCCGGCGGGGGCGGAGGCGTGGATCGAGTGGCGGGGGATCGAGTGGGGGTGGGGTGGGATGGGGTGGGGAGGGAACGGGGTGTTTCGGTATGGGACGGGGTTGGGGTGGTGGGGGAGTGGGAGGCAGTTTAGGGCAGGGCGAGGTAGGGCGAAACGGGTCGGGGCGTGGCAAAGCGAGGCGAGAGGCGAGGCGAGAGGCGAGGCGAGAGGCGAGGCGAGAGGCGAGGCGAGAGGCGAGGCGAGAGGCGAGGCGAGAGGCGAGGCGAGAGGCGAGAGGCGAGGCGAGAGGCGAGGCGAGAGGCGAGGCGAGAGGCGAGGCGAGAGGCGAGGCGAGAGGCGAGGCGAGAGGCGCGAGGCGAGAGGCGAGAGGCGAGGCGAGAGGCGAGGCGAGAGGCGAGGCGAGAGGCGAGGCGAGAGGCGAGGCGAGAGGCGAGGCGAGAGGCGAGGCGAGAGGCGAGGCGAGAGGCGAGGCGAGAGGCGAGGCGAGAGGCAAGGCGAGAGGCTAGGCGAGAGGCAAGGCGAGAGGCGAGGCGAGAGGCGAGGCGAGGCGAGAGGCGAGGCGAGAGGCAAGGCGAGAGGCGAGGCGAGAGGCAAGGCGAGAGGCGAGGCGAGAGGCAAGGCGAGAGGCGAGGCGAGAGGCAAGGCGAGAGGCGAGAGGCGGGACAGAGTGAGGCGGGGCGGGGCGGGGCGGGGCGGGGCTGATTGAAACGGGAGTAGGGGCAGTTCGCGTCCGGGGGCAGACACGAGCGGAAATGGAGAAGCAAATGTGTGGGCGTGGCGTAGGCGTGACCATATACGCGGACAGAGACGGGAAGCACAGGCAAGAGCGATAATCAACGTAAAGGTGGATTGATTACTTTGTTCCCGTGAGTGCGTTAGTACTTAGACGCAATACTGAACTGCGTGGTCAATTAAGGGAAGTGTCGGGGTACCTTCTTCGCTTGAACGTGAGATCCCGCGTCGACATACATGTTGGCTGTGTTTCCCATCCAGGTATCTCTCTTCAGCGGGGCATCGCCCCAGCGGGGACCAGCTCTAAGCTCCCAACCGGTCTCCCGACATTTGTAATAGTGTAGTGCCTGTAAGTGTGTGTGTGTGTGAATAAGGAAATAAGGTGTGGGAATAGGACAAGCGAGAGGAAAGATGAATTGCACGCAGTCTGCGATCCGTGCGTTAGAGTACGTCTCCGGCATTCGCATGGCACTAATGTGAGCAACCATAATAAGGTGCGGAACCCGTAACACAAAAATGTGCCCGCGTTCGTTTGTACCGCCAACAACAGCCGCTCACCCAGTTCGCCAACTGTCAGCTGCAGCCACTCACCAAACATGGCTGTCCGTTGAACTTTCTCTAGAGATATTTTAAATAATAACACTTGAAGTTCAAAAACAAAGCAAATATACTGTTCGTGAAATCATACAACCAGAATCAATCGTCATACTTTAGCTGCTCCCCTTCCGCGAATATATTGTTCCTTACTTTAGAACCACCGATCAACTTGCTGAATGACCTTCTCTGAAGTTTTGCCAAACTTGCAATATCCTGAAGTCGCTACTAATTGTGTTTTAAATTAAAAATTCACATTGATATTCAACCGGCCTTCATTCGGCGTCCGTACTCTCCCGAACTCAACTCGATCTCTCACAACAACCTTGCGTCCATGGAAACAGACACTCGAACCCATACGTTCACCGAACTCGCGCAAAATGTACATCTTCATATCGTAACAATTGAAAACCCTGAAGGAGAAGTCGGGGCTGAATCCAAGATGATGGCGACAAGTGCAGATGCGAATGATGATGGTGCTGAATGTGTGCGAGGGGGCTGCAACGTTTTTCCCGCCATAGTGCACAGAGTTCACCATGCGTGCATAGAACTCAGAATTGCAGAAGTATATAGTGCACAGAAGTAGAGAAGCTCTTTTATTTTCAACTGATATTTAAACGCAAAGAATACCCTTGACTTTTATGTGAAGCGAGGAAACATAGTTTCTCCTCTACCGGAAAGATCAAGAGATACTCATGCTTACGAACAAGAATACTACACACAATAAATTCTTTAACACTGGTGTAACGAGAAAGATTTTTATTAGTTCAAATATTGGCTATTAAAATGAAATCAGAACTAAAGTTCTACGAGTTGAAACGTACTTTCCGAGGATTAATCCCTCTACGCTGTTTAATCAGAGACGTTTTCTTCGGTACCTGCGGGCTTCTAGAAATTCTTCAGGCAGCAAACTTTCCAATATAATAATACTAAGAGATTTTCATGGAAATGTTATCCCAAGGGGCAGAGCTGGCGTGAAAGAAATTTGATGAGGTACTGAGGGAAAGTTAAATATTTCTTGTAGTTATACGTGCAAATATCCATTTATTCAAATTGTTTGTTAATCCTTTTAATGGAAAGTAGTGGGAAAGACAATGTTAAGAAAAGGCAAAGGAGAATAGGATTCGTAGATAGTGAGTAAAATGTTTAAGTCTGATGTTTAAATGCAAATAATTATAAATAATTTAACATGTGCACCGAGTCCTCATTACACATATAAGTTGGAAACTTTGCTACTTTTTGTAGGCACTAGATCTTGAGAAAGTATATTCTATTTCCGAATAAGATATTTGCTTAGAAATAAATCCCACATAAAAATTAAAGGTAACACTGTCCATCGACATTTAAATTTATTCTTTGGAACGAAGCGTCTTGCTTTTGAAACGTGTAAACTTGTTTCGGTGACCTGAATTAAAATAGGAAGACCGTATTTGTATCGTCTAATGATTTTTCAATGTGAACTGATTTTCTAATTTCTTGACCATTCTTTCCAAGTCCTTAAACACTATGCCGCATTCAAATATGGAAATTCTAAATTTCTCAATAGTTTACAAAAAATAAATCACTTTGTCATTTTATAAAAAATATTTAAGGTGTCGTTTTAATTAACGAATGTTATCGGAGGAATATTGCTACCCATGCACATTGTAACGTAAAACTAAAATTGGTGTAAAGCGAGCCATTAATTATTAAAGTTGCCGCCTACGTTTTATTATAGTGTGTGATTATCGTAAGAACATGTTTTAACCCATGGACAAGTCGTTGGTTTATTAAAAATCAATGATTTAAAAAAAATTACGATTGTTATTAAAATAAACGATATCGTAAATAAAAACACCAATTTCAAAATATTACGTATAAATTTCTTAAATTTTATGTCAATATTCTCGTATTCTCATATTTTATCAACTGAAGTCCGGCATCATGTCATACAACAGTCTGTTTTTTGTTAGAAATCCATTTCACGCATTGTAACCGAACACTATTTTTGAACATGTAATATTGAATATTTAGGTTTATACTGGGGCGAGTAAATAATTATAAATATCAACCCATATTTTTCACAAATTTAAACAAAAAATTGTTTCTCCGCCTACAAATTCATCAGCGGTTTATTTCCACTAAAGACGTTACGGAACTTCAAAGGGTACGAGTTTTATCAGATCAAAGAACAACTTATGCAACAGGTGGAGAAGATCAAAGCTGAACTCTTCATTAATGCTCTATAATATACAGGCGTAAATTACGTTCTAAATTTTTAACTTTATTAATTGGTAGCATTTTGTCACAAATGCACTCCTAACCTACTAACATCACTATTTCCTTATTACAGAGAAATTTAAAGTCCTGAAATGCCAACGATTTTCTATTCTACAAATAAGAACATGAACTGTTTGTTGAACTGAGACACTGTTGTCTCAAGATATTAACTGATGGGCATGACAGAATCATTTTGTAATCATGCAGATATTGCATTGAGACACCTTGATAATAGGGAGTATAAATCATCGTTCTGCTGAGCTTCATCGCTTTGAAGTTTCAAATAATAAGAAATTGCGATTAAATCCGTATGTGGACAGGTGAGCTAAAAAACGAAGTCTCTTGAAAGAGGCCATCTCCGTGAAAGTCCGTGGAAGAGATGAGAAAGTTCTGTGTGCGTGCAATTAGCATTGCACGCACGCAAACCCAAGGGGTAACACTCGTTTCCATATTGTGGGAACGCTGAGGGCGTCTCCGTGTGTACCACTACTTTACCCTTTACACATTACACAGAGTTCCATTTGTTTTAGTCTATTTATCTCCATTTAACACAAGATTCCGGGGTCAAATACGTAAATGGACTAGTGAGGCTGCAATATAACACAGACTTTCTCATATTATCCATAACGATGAGTGGTTCTGCAAAGCTCATTCTTTCTCGCATCATTGGTAATGGTTAAGTAATTTTATACTTCACTGTCTATCCTACTAACATTTGCTCCTACATTTCCACATAACACAGATACCATTGTAATATGAATGTTAAATTTTACGTTGCATCCATTCCCGCCCCATTGCCTTAGAAAACAGCCGTCTTCGTTTCTGCTAAGAGTGCGAATTGTGTTTGCTACTGACAAAGCAGAAGCCTATAATAATATTTTACGCATTCGCTCATCATCTTTGGTCTCCGTGGTTCATTCTTAGGAGTTCGAATGTTTAGAAAACATAAGAAATTATAACTAGGAATTCACTACGATACTCTATCACGTAAGTACGCTTTGAAAGTACTCTCTGGAGAAAAGTTAATCTTAAAAACACTCAACATTGTAACCATTGCATTAAAAAGAAGTTCAGAAGCTCGGAAACTGAAAAGCGAAAGTCCCTTCGATTATTGAAAATCGAGATATTTACTAGAATATTGGTGTACGTAATTTTTAACTTTAATCTGTTATCGAAAGTATATGAGAGATTCTTTGTGTCATGATTATGGATGCTGAATATTATAGAGAAAACGTAAGAGAGCCGATGAAGCAAACAATTCTCTTAAAAGGGGACGAAAGAAAAGGTTGGAAATCCCCGCCCTATCCCCAATTAGTATGTCCATTACGACGTTCTTCAGCCCTTTGCGTCCGAGAAAGAATTTCACTTTTTAAAATTATTAGAAAGAACTCTGAAAAATAAAGCAAGAAAAGGAACCAGACTTACTTTCTATAAGACGATGACAGTACCAGTATTGTTATATGGAAGCGAGACCTGGACTCTCTCAAAAAGAGAAACAAATAGAGAGAGAGCCGCTGAAATAAGATTTCTTACAGCTGTAAAAGTGTGTACTCTAGATGACAAAATTAGAAGTGAAGAAATGCGTGAGAACTTACTGATATTTAGTCTCGAGAAGAAGATCAGTGGCGCGAAAATTAACTGGTGCAGTCATCTGGAGTGAATGAGTTGAAGCATAATTCCTCGACTGGCAAGGTACTACAAATCAGCTGGCCGAGGGAGCATCGGTCGTCCGAGAAGAAGATGGTTTCCGGTGCAGGCAGACAAGCCCAATCCATGAAATGAAGAAAAGGAGAAGAAGAAGTTTATTAGCGGTTCTCTTCCCAACAATTGCTCTATGAAGCACTTTTCGTAAAGCGTTCATCAGCTGATATAATGCATAACTTAATACATTTTATTTCTAACTTTTCTCAACTGCACTACAAACTCCTTTTATTACGCCGAATTATGCTGCGTATCTTTGATTGTGTGTAATACCATGGCAGGTGTAACCCGATAATTATTTTTCAAGTTTTGTTTATATTCTTTATTGTTAATTTAAAATGCGATTTGACAAATACAATAAAACTATTAAAACTGTATTAAACTAGTTAGACACATATTTATTAAAGTTATAGGATGGAATGTTTTTTGTGTTTCGAACAGGATCTAGATGCAAGAGCGTGCACATTTCTTGCTACTGTTGAATGATATTGATTTTACTTGCAGGCAATGTTGTTTCAAAGGTGATATGTTAGGGTATTCTAAGTGATTTTTTCTGGGATACCAAATGGTTGCATGTGAGACACATTGTTGATTCAACAATGGAAATATACATTAAAATACTTCAAATTCATTAATGATCACACATTTTTCTTCGTATATAATAGCACAATGTGCTTCTCTACATAATACAATTATTTCACTAATGAAAGAAAAATAAATGCATGTCATGATAAATTAAAATAAGGGAAAGTTCTATACATTTTGCTGGTTGGCATCTGAGATTGATTCAACTTTAAATTAATTAACACTTTAAAAATACCACTCAACTCATGAGTGAAAGACCTAAAAATAAGTCCCATTTCCTTAGTTTTTCACACATTTCTGTACTAAAACGGTACGTTGTATAACTGGCGAATTATACCATGCATTCATGATAAATACTGTCCGTGAGTAAACACCCTAAAATGTCACGATACCTCGGATGCCATTTTTGTTTCACTTATTTCGTCGTGGTAGTGCCATTTACGGTTTACATATCACTTGATACACATGCAACCTGGTGGTGGAAACTCAAGTGCCATCTAGCGGTGGAGTAAGGTACTACTACGGGAGAACATCTCTAAAGAGGTCCGTTCACGCCGATACTTGACAGCAGTGTGTTGAAAAGAAACGTACATGGTACGTTGATTTTGGAAACGAGCTAAAGGTACTGACACCTCATGAATGATTCATACAGCGAATGTCGTAATTGCAAATTATCATCATTGCATGAAAATATGTTCTTATCATCAAGATAAGTTTTTTATAAAAAAACACAGATTCGTAAATAAATCAAGGCGATGATAATGTTCCGATTACACAGTTCGCTACATTTTTGAAGTAACGTTATTTTCTTTCCTTTCATTAGCTAAATAGTTATTCCCACTCGCATTACGTATAACATACAGAAGGGAGGTATAAATAAACACTCTTTGCTAATTGCGGAAGATGACGTTTTGAACATTAATCTTGACTAATTGTACGGTCAAAGTCACACACACAAAAACTTAATCTACGGACTTAGGTGGCTCAAGCAATCATCAGATTTCTCTGCAGAGCCTTTGGGCGGGAAATCTTAGTGTGCGAGACCCGACAGTGACAGGATTTTCATCTAAATCTAGATAACTAGATCGATTTCAGCCGTAGTCGGGATATTTCTAGCGGCCGGCTGCTCTGATCGCCTGCTTTCCGCGGTTTCTCCAATTAATACTAGCTGAATGCCGGAGCAGTACCTAACAAACGGGCAACGGACCGCGCGCGATCTTCTCTTCCCCTTTTTTATCCGGTCCACATCCCTAACTTGCATACCCATTTACATGGTCTGCACTAGCACATGTCGGGAGCTTAGTGCGTATCCCGAATGGGGCAGTGCCCCGCTGGTGGAGATACGTTGGGTAGGGAAACCGCAACTCGCCGTGCAGCTCGGCGCCGGATCTCACTGTCTAGCAGGAAAAACTTCCCGCAACTTCACCATAAAAGCATGCATTACACTTACGGGTCTAATGGCCAGTTTACGCCTCCGGAAACACGAAACGACCAGGAACGTAATTTTTGAAGTTTGACCAGCTTTTCGGAGCTTGGCTCCAGTGTTCGACTGTCCATCGCGAGCGTCGATATTTGAGCGCTGACGCGTGGGAATCACCTTGCAACGAGTCTGGACGTGAGAGTTGATACAGTATGATAAAGTGTGATGACTAGAAGGGTGAAGTGAGACGGGGAAAGGAAGGGTGAAGTGAGACGGGGAAAGGAAGGGTGAAGTGAGACGAGGAAAGGAAGGGTGAAGTGAGACGGCACGGCCTCGTGCTTGCAATCTGAGGCATCAGCAGTTCATTAATAGATGTTTGAATTGTATAGGTTCTCGTTCCTGGTCTTTTTTTTATTCGCCATTGTCTTCTTTACAACGACCTAGCTTCTATTTTTGCACCTTCTGGCTACTGTGACCGTTGGCAACATAAAAGGGCACATTCTTTGGTATTTTGTTGCGAAATAAAATTGTTGTTTTGGATGTTTGATCCTGAGTGTTATTTAGTATCATTATTTTCCATACAATGCAAATCAAAGTAAACTAGTGAAATAATGAACTCGGAGAAGATATGGCGACCATGAGAGAATTTTCAACACATTTTTAACAAATTCAAAACAAAATAGTTTTATTTTGTTATTATTGTTTTCCTTTCAAGCAAATGTACTTACTTCAAAGGAATTTTATGTATTTGATATTTTAACAGAAATTTGTTAAATATTTTCAAAGACATTTCGTAATTTAGTTACAGTTAAAAACAATGTTACCTGTTAGAAAGACGATACAATCTAATGTGCAAAATATCATTAAAGTGGAATTTTTAACGTCTTATTTACAAAATGTATTGGGTATAATTAGGAAATTCACCGCACACAAACACGTTCAAAATGGGATCATCAAACAGTCGAATCACTTTCATCTAATTCAAACATAATAGTCACTAGCTACGGTTAATTGGATGTACTAAGTCCAGAACGAAACCGCGTTTAAATAGAGCATAACATCCGATCCGTTGGTCAACTACAGCAAAGAGTTTTAACTTGAATAGTTGAGTTTAGAGCTGTAGCCAATTTGACGGATCATGATACCTCACAAATTAGCAGCCGATATTTACATAGTGAATGTCGTTCTGCCGCCCGGGCGCGTGTTAGGTCTGCGCTTGATTAGCGACACAACTCGTTAAACTCAGTTGCGCTCATTTGCTGAATCACACCGTCTCCATTTTGGACCGCAGTTCTCTGCTTGCTGTCCAGTCGTATGAGAGGCTGGATTTGAAATAGTGTGGCCGGATCCACATACAGAATTCAAGGGCGCCAAATAAAAACTATTTATTTGAATAGGTAGTTGCATTAACAAATCATTTTCTTTTTGCTCTCTCGTATACGTCATTTATACAGATATCTCAATTAATGTTACAAACTCGAGTGCACGTAGAGGGGGTCGAAAGTGATTACTCTTTTCATAGAGCATACATTGGAAATTATCATGTATTTTCCTTTTTTTTCGTATAATGCGAGTATTGTGTAATCCAAAAAAACCAGCAGCCGCAAGTACCTCGGATTATCGCGATTTGCAGGTCTACACAACGCCTGCTCTGCACGGGCATTCTGCACGTACGAGCTGACCGTCTGCCCGCAAGTGCCGAAAGTGCGAGGAGTTGGAGGAGGAAGCTTTGCGGGGAGGGGAGAAGAGTGACGTTGCACGACGCGGCGCGTAGATTGGATGCCGGGCGTTCAATGATGTGAAATCATTTTCCCACTTCTTTAAACGGGTGATGTCCCGTACAACGCTAGGCGAATGCCGGAGCAGTACCCCAACAAACGGGCCACGGACCTGACGGCATTTTCCCTTCCGATTTCTTGTCCTAGCCTCAGGGGTCGGCCGAAGAGGGAGGGAACGGTCTGAGGCAGCGTTACATAGGAGTAGGGGGTGTTAGTTAAGTGTTACGTAACACTGACAATTATTTTTTTACATTTTTCAACGTTTGCAGAAATAATTACTTTTTTTAGACTTGTACTAAAACATTAAAATATTAACTAATTAATTTGTTTTAAAACCATAAACTAAAGTTATTAGTTGTAAATTGTTACAATAGAAATATTTTTCAAATTGTTTTTTAGAATCTGTAAAATTGCGAAGAAAATATTGAAATATGATATGAAGTATATTCTGGAATCCATACAACTTAGCACTAGACTCTCGCTCTTGCATCATCCACGACGGCGTGTGAATAGCTTGCGATCAACCATTTGTCGCCCAAGCATTTTTCCTACGCTCATAATTCTCCCCAATCTTATTGTCCCGTGCAGCCATTGTCATGTGCATTGGAAACTAATTTCTACTTTAATGATCATACATTATTTTAATATGCAACACAAGTAAAATAAATACAAATTGTTTTACTGTGTTATAATTTATTTTCACTTCATGCATTTACAAGGGGGTGGGGGGTGTAATTATTTAGGGGGTTTAACCGCGCGTTACGGGTGCTTGAGGGGTGAGGGGGTATCAAAAATCCTCCAAATTTGCGTTACGTAATTTATGGACGGTCCCTCACGCCTTACTACACTTACATTTGTATGCACCGCTACGACAGTTGAGCATGATTTGAGCAGTCGGGAGGTTAGCTTGTCTCGGCTGGGGTGGTGCCCTGTTGGGGGGAGATACTGAGAGGGGAAACCGAAAAGATACTATTAGGTTTGTTATCTTTTCATGTTTTCTATTATTTTGCAGAGCCTTGTATCGTCAGTCGAACAAAAACTGCAGTGTGCATTGTTGTCTTTTGAAGATCAAATTGAATGATTACTTCTGTAATCACATCTTAATAATTCCGTATATAGCTCCGAAAATATTCTATCTTCATGTGTCTTTCGAACACGTTTCTAGTTCTACATTTCACTTTAGTGAACTTGGGAACTGCATTTAAAGTTCGCTAGTGAAATAAAGGTCTCCAATTTCATTTACCAACCGTTTCTTTTTCAGATATTGCCAACTTTAAGCATCAATAATGCGAATGACTTTCTGATGTCCAATAAAACGTCTCGTTGCCCACTATAGGCGAAATGAAGCCTGAGAAGGCAGCGTGTTTCTGACCCGAATCACTTTCATGACCTGCCTGCCTCACTCCACAACCGGTTCTGCGCATTGCGAGCAAAATTTGCATAAGCTTTATTGGAATTTCATGTAATGGCAATGCAGATCTCAGCAGAAAACCATTCATTTCCAAAAAGTAATTTTACGTTACATTGAAAAAGAAATAATTTGCTTAGGCAAATAATGAACCTTGTCTCACTAGGTCTTATATTATTACACCCACAGAGAATATACCCGCATTCCTACACAATGTTAACTAGAGAAAAACGATCTCATAAAGCAGGCGTTATTACAACCGTGATAATAAATGACAGCACAATTCAGGTCAAGGGTTCCATGCAAGTGGCGGAACAAAACCAAACATCCGTATTAATATTCATTATAATCAATACAACACAAATCAATTTCTGAAATACTTAGTTTAAGGTCTTTCCATTTCAAATTTTATTTTATTATCAGTAATATGTTCTAATCGCAGCTCTTTAAGGGACCGCGGTTAGAACACATATTATTGAGGGATTTTAAAGTGAACTTTGTGGTATTGTCCTTCTGGCCCCATCACCATCTAGATGTCTAGGTGGTGTTGCTTCCCCACAAGTCACGTACAGGTTTTACTGTTCAGTGACAAAATAAATTAAAAAAAACAAATAAGGGGTCAACAAATGAAATTTTGTGCTTTGCGATTATTGTCACAAGTTGACACGTCCTATTAAGGAATAGAATTCAGTTCACCTTATATTTGTTATAGTTTGCTTCGACACACTTCGATCTCGGGAATCCAACAGCGTGCGTGTTGAAGATTATGTCCACTGTGCTCGCAGAACTTACTTGCTCGCAGTCTGTCCGTATACGAATCTTCCACGCCGCTGCCACGGAAGCAGGAACCACGGTCATATCTCAAAAAGGTGGTCATTATCTGCCGGTCGTATTTTTATCATATTTCATATCTCATCGATTATTTCTTCTTACGAAGTAATATTCTAATAATTAATCCAAAAAAACTTCATAATCAACCAGTATTTGTGGGGTAATTTTATTAATTGATAGTGGATATAGTTGAACCTGACAGAGTCTTTACAATTGAGCTCCTAACCGCCAACGTTGTGCACCCGTAGCAAGCGTCACGCCCATGGCAATTTATTCCTTCTGCCTCCGCAGGTGTCGAGAGGGGGATACTCCGAACGCCAATGTGTAGACCGGGAGAGATGGCTCAGGGCATCCACTAATGTCACTGCGGTGCCTCTGACTCGGAGGTCCCAGAGTTACACTCCCGACGGTGAGCAGGATTCCCGACACTTGCTTGTCAGCTTGGTCGAATTCAGTCACTCTCTGGGAGAGAATTCGAGCCATCGGCTGCTCTAATCGAAAGTTTTCGTGGTCAACATCAGGCGAGTGCCGGAGCAGTACCTAAACAAACGGGCTACGGACCGCGCGCTAACTTTCCTTTCCCTACCTCCTCCTACTCTTCCCCTCATTTACACACACACTTACACTAATATACAGTACTCTACCACACCTGCCGGGAGACCGGTCGGGAGCTGACAGCATGGACTGACGGCTCGCTGGAGGGAGATACTTAGGAAACCTTTTTAGCCGACGGTAGGTCGGCGCCGGATCTCGCCATCCAAGGGGATAGAACGACGCTCGGAATAAAACATTCACTACACTAACTGGACTAACAAGCGTAGCGGTTCACGTCTCCGACAACAACCAACCAATCAGTTCGGCCCTAAGCCGCCATCCTGATTGAGGTTTTTCTGGGTTTACTCAATCGCTTAAGGCGTATGCCGGGATGGTCCCTAGATTTGTTCTCCCAGACGTAAATGTACAGCTTGTCCTCCCCTCTTAAAATGTTACTACTCTAAATGTAAGTAAATTCAGTGGTTAGGCGAAAGAGCAGGCCCTATGGCCTGAGCCTCGCCATTAATAAAGACATTATTATTATTATTATTATTATTATTATTATTATTATTATTATTATTATTATTATTATTATTATTATTATTATTATCAATCAATCAAGCTCAACCCGGAACGTTTTTATTTCCACAAGTTTACGTAGGTTTCGCAACGGCACGTGAGCAGTAGGGCCCAGCCGTCTGGCAAAGGAGTTGGTCGTGTGCTCCGGAGGCAGGTAACACGAGGAGTTCACGGTGCCCGGGCTGTCGACGACGGGGCCTGCTGCTGCGCTCGTGGCGACGCCGCTGATGGCGACGGCCCAGTCTGCGGAGCCGACGACGTCAGCCCTACACGTGGCGTGGGAGCCGACGACGCTGGCGACGGTGGCGGCGGCGGCGGCTACGGCGGCGGAGGGTTCAGGTCCTGCGGCAACAGCAACATTAGCACAGGCACGCGCCTGTGAGAATGCTCTCCTACCGAAACTTTTCGCTCTCTTAGCTTTATTTCTCCACAACATCTCACATTTTTACATTCTCGCTACAGAATAGAGAAACGTTTGTAATACTGAGTGAAAAAACGGAGAATTTTCAGCCGAAAAACACTTATTACTATTCTCTGGCAACGAAAAAGAAGACAAATTCAGTTTCTAAAGTTTAAAAAAATCCTCTAAATCAAATGACGGCAAAAGCAATATTGTTCGTCCGTCCGTGAACAACGTTAGCGGTTAAACAGTTCAGCTGATTTCCTCCAAAATTGATATTCCCCAATCGATCTGGGTTAGGTCCCTTCAATTTTAAACAAATATTTTAATTTTGGGGGAACTTAACATTAAGCCCCTGGAACATTTTCCAAATTTTTTAAAAACAACTTCGTTTTTCCACTTCTGGTTCACAAATAAATGGATGACATCGTTTAAATATTCTACGCTTGAGGGTTCGAACGCTTTGAGCAAAAAAGCTCTAGTAATATTGGAATATAAAACACTTTTCAAAATTACTAAATTGAAATCGCTGAATTTGGGATATTTCGAAAAAAAGGCATTTTACCGAAAATGATACTTGCAACATTCTTTTCAGCGTCCTTTATGCTATAGGAATACAATGTTCAAAATCACAATATTTTTGTGCGATTTATATTAAAAACAGTTGAAAATGTTGAGCTGTATGTAAAGTACCCTCACAAATCCAAATATTAATTTGGAAGTCACAAAGTCTCGAGATCGTTCAGATCGATCGAGGAAAATCAACTTTGGACAAAATGCGTGGGAGGGGGCAGAGGTATTTAACTGAAGTGTCTCCTGGTCCAAAAAAGGCCACGCTGCACGCACACACATGCATACTACTAAGAACAGCACGCTTGCACACAATTCTCTAAATAGTGTCTACAGTACAGTAATCATACCTGGGTTATGATTACTGTAATGTATGTGGTTCTTTTTGTCGTTTATTTGTATTGTGAATAAATTCTTATTCTCACTTTCTCAAACTTACTTCGTAAGAAAACAAATATATGCACTTATAACTGCGCAGAAATATGGCATATTTTGGACATAACTTTTGCCCATCGTACCGAAAAAGAAGATAAATCCTATTGCTATATATAGTAATTTACTTTCTCTAACTTCTGGTGAAGACCGAATCAATATTTTGTAAATCCTTGATACCGAAAAATCGTACGACAGCGAAACGTCCGTTCGTCGGCCCGCGTGTCAGTCTTTCAGGCAGCCGGTCAGACCGTCCGGTCCGCCGGTCCGGCAGTCCGCGTCTAAATCAGAGGTTCGGTTCGTTGGTCTGCCAGTCTTCCGGTCTCTTAGTTCGTCAATCCCTCAGTCCAAACGTCCATTAGTCCGTGACTCCGTCCTTCACCTCGTCCGTCCGTCATTTCGCCCGTCAGTCCGTCAGTCCATCAGCTCGTCAACCCGCCAGCTCGTCAACCCGCCAGCTCGTCAAACCGCCAGCTCGTCAATCCGTCAGCCCGTCAATCCGTCAGCTCGTCATCACATCAATCCGCCAGGTCGTCAGCTCGTCAGGCCGTCAATTCGTCAGACCGTCAGCCCGTTTGGCCGCCAACTCGTCAATCCGTCAGCTCTTCAGGCCGTCAGCTCGTTTGGCCGCCAACTCGTCAATCCGCCAACTCGTCAATCCGTCAGTCCGTCAATCCGTCAGCTTATCAATCCAACAGCTCGTCAGCTCGTCAGCTGGTCAGGCCGTCAGCTGGTCAGCTCGTCAGGCCGTCAGCTCGTCAGGCCGTCAGCTCGTCAGGCCGTCAGCTCGTCAGGCCGTCAGCTCGTCAGGCCGTCAGCTCGTCAGGCCGTCATCTCGTCAGGCCACAGCTCGTCAGGCCGTCAGCTCGTCAGGCCGTCAGCTCGTCAGGCAGTCAGCTCGTCAGGCCGTCAGCTCGTCAGGCCGTTAGCTCGTCAGGCCGTCAGCTCGTCAGGCCGTCAGCTCGTCAGCTCGTAAGCTCGTCAACTCGTAAGCTCGTCAGGCCGTCAGCTCGTCAGGCCGTCAGCTCGTCAGGCCGTCAGCTCGCCAGGCCGTCAGCTGGTCAGCTCGCCAGGCCTTCAGCTCGTCAGGCCGTCAGCTCGTCAGGCCGTCAGCTCGTCAGGCCGTCAGCTCGTCAGGCCGTCAGCTCGTCAGGCCGTCAGCTCGTCAGGCCGTCAGCTCGTCAGGCCGTCAGCTCGTCAGGCCGTCAGCTCGTCAGGCCGTCAGATCGTCAGCTCGTCAGGCCGTCAGCTCGTCAGGCCGTCAGCTCGTGAGGCCGTCAGCTCGTCAGGCCGTCAGCTCGTCAGGCCGTTAGCTCCTCAGGCCGTCAGCTCCTCAGGCCGTCAGCTCCTCAGGCCGTCAGCTCGTCAGGCCGTCAGCTCGTCAGATCGTCAGCTCGTCAGGCCGTCAGCTCGTCAGCTCGTGAGGCCGTCAGCTCGTGAGGCCGTCAGCTCGTCAGGCCGTCAGCTCGTCAGGCCGTCAGCTCGTCAGGCCGTCAGCTCGTCAGGCCGTCAGCTCGTCAGGCCGTCAGCTCGTCAGGCCGTCAGCTCGTCAGGCCGTCAGCTCGTCAGGCCGTCAGCTCGTCAGGCCGTCAGCTCGTCAGGCCGTCAGCTCGTCAGGCCGTCAGCTCGTCAGGCCGTCAGCTCGTCAGGCCGTCAGCTCGTCAGGCCGTCAGCTCGTCAGCTCGTCAGGCCGTCAGCTCGTCAGGCCGTCAGCTCGTCAGGCCGTCAGCTCGTCAGCTCGTCAGGCCGTCAGCTCGTCAGGCCGTCAGCTCGTCAGGCCATCAGCTCGTCAGGCCGTCAGCTCGTCAGGCCGTCAGCTCGTCAGCTCGTCAGGCCGTCAGCTTGTCAGGCCCTCAGCTCGTCAGGCCGCCAGCTCGTCAGGCCGCCAGCTCGTCAGGCCGTCAGCTCGTCAGCTCGTCAGGCCGTCAGTGCTCATTAAATATACCTATTTAAAGATAACCCTACTAGCCGACCATATGTCTATGCCGAATCTCGCCGTGATCGGGGTGAAATCACTGCCATCTCCTTAGCAAAACCCATAGACTACACTTACGGGATTAATGACCGTTGCCGTTGACGCGCCTGCCATAGCTGCTGATCAAACACGAATAGTTTTATCACAATTTGTGCTTGAAATTTATGCAATTAAAAAATTATGATCTGAAAAGCTGCTGGTACGTTCTGACGAATAAAAGAAGGGACGATTAAAATAATTGTTCATTTCTTATTTTCTTTGAAATCAGGATTTTCGTAAATTTCAAATTTAGATACAAGGGGAGAAAATATGTGCTCTTCCAGCACCCTCTATTTATTGGTGGGAAGGATTCATTTCTCGTTTAAAGGAGCGGTCAACCGGAAATCGATGACGTATCTGTGACCTCCGAATATTTCCACTGAGACGTTGCTTTACATACTTTTATAACGGGCGGCACCAATGTTCGTCCTTTCAAGTCGCAGCAGAAGGTTCCAACGAAGCACGAGTGGCACAACACAATCAGCCACTGGCCCAGAACGGCCACAACGTGGTACTCGAAACCGCCGTCGTTCTCTTTCCATTTCATGGAGTCCTTCCCTGAAATGCATGTTCGCATCAACAAGTACTTCAACAGTTGCGTAGATGTGAAATTCCGTTACCTGAAGAATATCAAAAGAGTTGACGGGTCAAAGGCGAACACCACTTTTTTTTAATTATTATTATTTACATTCTCGCCTACTCTGCAATTGATACAGTGAGTTAAGCAAATTGAAAGCGGAAAACGACGATTTTCACATGGATAAAAATTGTATTTCAGGCTACTGGTTAAGAAAACCCTTGTTCCTGAACGTAGAGATATCCTTCCTCTCTCATACTGTGAAGCCAGAATCCACATTTTATGTGCTTTTGATTCCGAAATACTGGTTTGCAGCAAAACATCAGTCGATTTGTCTGTGTGTGAGGGTAAACCGTAAGTACGTTTTTGACCGTCACTGGAAAATCCTGATTAATCCGGCATTTGTGGCGACCTCTGGAATTTGAAATCGATATTTTAATTTTTGAGTTATATAGATTAATCCTTAAAGACAGTTTCTCGTAAATAGCACAAAATTTTTATTTAAACATTTTTATTGGGTAGAGCAAAGTACGCCAATAAAAAATGGCGAAAGTCGCATTTTTGTTAAACTCGCTGAATTTTAAAAATTGCAAAAGTTCAGTTTTACGGCGTCCACCTACAACTACTATAATGAAGTTAAATATTTTATTTCTGAATGAAATCAGATCTTCAAAATTAGCACTTTAAACGAAGTCGCGTACATTTTTTTTTTTTTTTTTCAAACTCTGAGCACCATGTAAAAGACGCGGCTCGTCCCGGATAGCCTAGATAAAACAAACTCCGGCCGCGGAAGCCTAGGCAACTAAACTCGAGTAGTTTTTGCATACTTTGAGTGAAATAAAGTCAACTTTTAAAAAGTATTTATATTAGTAATAATACACATGACACGGCGAACCAGAGACCACGTGCAATCGAACTGTTTAGAACTCCAACCGCGTCGCAAACTTCCAAATCTGCTGTAACTCTTTTGTGAATATAATTATTGATCAAATACTATTCTACGTAGTGTTGTGGAATAAAATCAAGTCTACCTTTACTATCAAAAAATCGCAGATTCTTGGCGCTGCATTACAGTACTTCCTCTATTCTACGTACCGTAAGTGGTGTGCAAAAGGGTAAAAGGAACATGAAATGTATAATCCTTGAGGAAAGGCATGGTCTATAACCAATCATGTCTATTACGTACATGTTCGATCAGTTTAATACATTATAACGCATAGAGTCTTACAGAGGGGAGTACTTACTACACTAACATTATATAGCAAACTAACAATTTATACTTAGTTCTAGATTTGTATTTACTGCATAATTCTACGTATTTACATATTTACAATGGACGTGGGTAGTTCAATAAATTTCGTAATTTAACCTTCTATAATCAAACCAGTGGTGTCGCAATAGCACAAACTTTCTCATATTTCTTGCAAATCACCTGATATTTCAGAGTAAATATCTCACATCGAGCGTGAGGATGGCAGATGATCACTGCCCATGAACATGTGGTGGTAAATCTCACGTAACGAAACTAAACATATTGTTTTTCCACCACGGCGCTGGAGGCAGGCAACATTTCACGATACCCTTGGAAACAATTGATTATTTTGCTTCATCGGCAGGATTTCACGCAACAAACCAATGTAAGTATTGACATTCATGTTTCTGTGAAAAGTTTGTGACACAACCTACATTACTCGTACACTTGGTATGAAGTATACTTGGTATATTCAAGAAAACGCACATGTTTTCTTGAACCTCGGAATGAGTAGTCCCACTCCTTTGCCAACATTGGATGAATAAATAATAAATGATGGAAAAGAACGTTGTGCACAAAATCTGATAACCAGAAATGTCCGCTCGTGTGTAATGAAACTATTTTGCATCGAAAAACGAACTAAAAATATGACCTAAAATTATTTCTGTCAAAATAACCAAACTCCCCACTCCTCTCGCAATTAGCGAAACGAGGGCTCCAGAAAACGTGCGCGGATAATACCACACCATACATATCAACTAAACACTAAACGTACATATTATTCTTATTGAACATCTATTTGTTTTTATCGCTCACTCCTCAAATTACAAACTCTGCTAATTTAAGTCAATACATTTTGATAGACAACATATTTAAAGAACGGAAATTATTTTTCTGAAAACATTAATTAAAACCGAAATTTAACGATTTTTTTAAAAAAATATGGTAGCAAATAGTATTTATTACTCACAGGTGAATATATTAATTTTATTATTTTTTGAATCAGAATTGCTTTTCTTTAGGTACGTAAGAACATGCGAGAGTTCTCTCACGGGTACGTGAGTTGTTTTAAATTAAATTGAAATTGAAATAAAATTTAAATTTAAATATTGGTTTCAAGTTCAATGTGCGCGATATCAGACAGATTGGAATATCAGTTTTGGTGAAAACCAGCTGAACAGTTTAGCCGTTAACGTTGTTCACAGACAGACAGACAGACCGACCGACGGACAGACGTTCTGCCGTCTATTCATTTTTCGGTATTAAGGACCAACAAAATATGGATACTGGCAACACCATGTGTTAAAGGATTTGCTTGTAAATTTAGCAACTGGATTTCTCCACTTGTTCGTTACCAGCACCCCCCAATAATAGTTTTTTGCCAAAAATCCGCCGTTATTCCCGCAGCGTTACAAAACTTTCCCTTCTTAAGAAATACCTTAAGGGCGAGAAAGTAAAATCTGGATCGTCGTTACCAGTGAGCAGGTCGCCCATCGGGAATATGTGAAACTGTGAAACCACCAATCAAAAGCATTCCACAAAATTTGAGTCATGTGAAGAATTTTTATGAGAATTAACGTGGTGGAAAATCTTAATAAATAACAACGATTTGGCGAAAGTGATCTTCTTTGTCATGTGCAAACCCTGACATTCTTTGGGAAAGCCAGGCACTTACAGATTTCTACAAGCCTTACGAAACAGTTTCTTTATTGTATTTTATTTATTTTACGTCAAAAACAGTTAAAACATGCATATGTGCAAGTTTTGTGACGATTCATACCGTAAGACATATAATAGTTGAATTCTGAATATAGAAATGAATTCGCGTTTTTGGCAAATATTTATAAAAAATATTCACTCTGAATAAATAAAATATATTGTTAAGGGGAAATCAGCTATGGATTTGGGCTCTTATCCCTGATCATGTCCTTCATGAAGGAATAGACTTCCTGCCGCGACATCATTAAGTACGATAATTTGAATAACTATCTTTCCCACAAAGCTCTAAACGAGTACACAGAGAAGTTCCATTTATGTGCAATGGCAAAACAAGTGGTCACATCAGCATTTACAAGAGGATCATGGAAACTGGGCGAAAAACCTGCTCGAGAGGGGTCAATCTCCCAAGCGTTAGCTCACCATTGAACGACCTCCAGGCGACGTGTCCGGAGACAGCATGTACTAGGCTCAGTAATACGATGAACACGCTTAAGGTTGTTCGAATAGCCCAGATGTTGCGCCTCGTAGGACTCAATATCGTGGAAAGATATGCCTGCAACACAAACTGATTGAATTTCAATGTTTTTCCAAAGACAAAAACATAAATAACTGCAAGTGTTTAGTTGTTACAAGCCGAATATTCACATTTGTGCCTTTTACTTCGTCTAACAATAGTTATAAGGTTAAAGATAATTACCTCCAATACAGAAGGGCCATTCGGATTTTTCTTGTGCCCTAGGCTATTCGTAGTAGCCTTGTGCCTTGGGAGAGCAAAATGCGGAGCCACGAACGTATACGAAGAGAGCCGAGCGGAGTCGAGCGATCGGAGAGCTTGTGATGTCCAGAGACAAGTCATTTACGTTGGTTTGGAGTTTGAATCAGAATTTCCTTCCTTGAATAAGAAGCTTTCTCGCAGAGTTGTGACTCTTCGCTACGTATGTCCAAGGGGAGAACGAGGCTCGGGCCTTCAGCCCTCACGTTAACATAAAACATCCTAGAATCTGTTCAACACATTTTATGCGAATACTCACCTCAAATGTCATCAGTAAAATAAAAAATAATAAATTCCTACCGGGCAAAGTGGGTCAGTGCGTAGCGCGTTGGATTTGCAATTGGTAGGTCCGCGTTCGTTCACCAGGCCGGCGATCCTGTCCGGGATTTCCGTGGTTTCCCTCTGTTCAAAGGCGAATGCTGGGATGGTTCCAAAAGCCCGCGAACACCTCCCACCTCCCACCTTCCACTGCCCCACCTAACACCTACCATCACTGTAGACATACATCACCCTTTAATAATAGTAACAACAATTCCAATAACAATAACATCCTATTACCCCTAATTGATATTCAAGGCCAACAAGCTGGTCTTAACAAACGGATGCAGCCAAAAGGCTGATAAGCCTCAGAGAGAGAAATGTGTTGCTTGCTCAGTAGTGGCCCACACACGGATGATGATGATGATGATGATAATAATAATAGTAATAACAATAATACAAAATAATAATATAATAATAAAAATTATAAATTTCTGACAAATGTAAAATTAAAGCTTGGAAGTCCGATCGGCTTGCCCGAAACCTCCGCTCGCCTATCTTCGTTTACATTCGTGGCCCCGCATTTTGCTCTCCCGAGGCACAATCCTGTACTAGCCGCCAAACTGGAAGTCCAGTGGTCGCGCAGAGAGAGAAAGAAAAAGAGAGAAAGAGAGAACGAGAGAGAAAGAGAGAAAAAAAGAGAGAAAGAGAGAGAGAAAGAGAGAGAGAAAGAAGAGAGAGAAAGAGAGAGAGAAAGAGAGAGAGAAAGAGAGAGAGAAAGAGAGAGAGAAGAGAGAGAAGAGAGAGAGAGAGAAAGAGAAGAGAGAGAGAGAAGGAGAGAGAGAGAAGAGAGAGAGAGAGAAAGAGAGAGAGAGAGAAAGAGAGAGAGAGAGAAAGAGAGAGAGAGAAAGAGAGAGAGAGAAAGAGAGAGAGAAAGAGAGAGAGAGAAAGAGAGAGAGAGAAAGAGAGAGAGAAAGAGAGAGAGAAAGAAAGAGAGAAAGAGAGAGAAAGAGAGAAGGAGAGAAAGAGAGAAAAAGAAAAAACCAAGAGAGAGAGAGAGAGAGGGGGGGGAGCATTTTCTGCCTTTATTGCCAAATTTCTACTCTCATTCTCTTCCTCTCTAAGTTAGACCCGTCATTGGAAAATCCTAAGAAAGCGTTTTAACACCTCCCTACCTCCAGAAGCTGAGAACAATTAGAGGCAATATTTATTACAGACAATATTTCTGAAGAAAATTTAAAACAATTCACTTTTAGAAAGCCATATTTTTTAGTTATTAGTTATTAGTTATTAACAGAACTGCAATATTATCCTCTCATTTAACTAGAATTGTAAAAACGAATGTAGTATAAAAAATAAAATATTTAAAAACTACTTTTATTTCAAAATAATGTAGAAGGTAGAATTAACTAGAAGACCTCTTTTTACTTTCTCGCTATTGCTTACGCAGTAGAGAGAAAGTTATATAACGCTCCGGGGAAAATGGCGGATTTCCCGCAGAAAAACTTACAGGGCTCTGGCAATGAAAAAGATGATAAATCCAGTTGCTAAATTTAAAAAAAAATCCTCTAACGTGTGGCCTAGCCATAATCCATGTTTTCTGAACCCTTGATACACAAAAAATCGATTGAGAACAAAACGCCCAACACCAAAAGTTCAGTATCCAACAAGAAAATTTAATCAAAATCAATCGTTTCATTTATGTGAAAATTCGGAAACTGTCTGAAAGGCTTCATTTAAACTACCCTCCAAAATTAAAATATCGAATTCAAATTCAAAGGACCGCGACAACAGCCAGATTGATTGGGAAGTATCAATTTTCGAGAAAATCGGCTTAACAGTTTGGTGGACGTTGGGACATTGGGACGTTGGGACGTTGGGACGTTGGGACATTGGGACATTGGGACATTGGGACGTTGGGACATTGGGACGTTAGGACATTGGGACGTTGGGACATTGGGACGTTGGGACATTGGGACGTTGGGACATTGGGACGTTGGGACATTGGGACGTTGGGACATTGGGACGTTGGGACATTGGGACGTTGGGACATTGGGACGTTGGGACATTGGGACATTGGGACATTGGGACGTTGGGACATTGGGACGTTGGGACATTGGGACGTTGGGACATTGGGACGTTGGGACATTGGGACGTTGGGACATTGGGACGTTGGGACATTGGGACGTTGGGACGTTGGGACGTTGGGACGTTGGGACGTTGGGACGTTGGGACATTGGGACGTTGGGACATTGGGACGTTGGGACATTGGGACGTTGGGACGTTGGGACATTGGGACGTTGGGACATTGGGACGTTGGGACATTGGGACGTTGGGACGTTGGGACATTGGGACGGTTAGCCATCATTCGATTTTCGGAATCAAGTATCCACAAAACATGGATTCTGACAGCACTTCGTGTTAGAATTTTTTTCTAAATTTAGCAACTGGACTTATCCCCTTTTTCGTTACCAGAAGCCTGTAATAAAGAGTTTTTCTGTGGAAACTTTAGACGTTTTCTTTCTTTTCGCGCAAGCCAGAAGGCGTAGGGCTCCCCCCTCCCCTCCATACCCCGATTCCACGCAAAAGCCGGCAGCCGGTCCAACCTAGTTCCACCTGGCAGCAGGCGTAGACGGCGCCGGCTCCGATGTACAGGAAGGCGCCGACCAGGTGCGACAGATTGCAGTGCGTCTTCTGGAAGTTTGCCACCATGAGGATGCCGACGCACATGATGGGGGCGCTGACGGCGGCCACGAGCCAGCACACCTCGCCCCGGCGCCAGCGCCGCAGCCGCGCGCTGCTGCTGCCGCCGCCGCCCCCCGCCTCCGCCTCCGCCTCCGCCTGCGCCCTCTCCTCGCGCAGCGCCGACTGCGTCTGCACGTGGCGCACGTACAGCATCCACACCACTGCGGCACACCGCCAACACGGCGGACGAGTGATTCCACTCGCTAAGGTCATTAGTTGATTCATTGGCGAGCATTAGTCCCTTTGGGTTGATTGATTCCGTGCGCGCGCGACAACTCTTAAGGTCATTTCTTGCTTTTTGATTGGTTGATCAATTCACGATTTCCGGATAGTAATCTGCTAAGGTCATTAGTCTCTTTTTATCGATTGATTACCAATTCCAAGCGCGTCAACTGCTAAGGTTATTAGTTCCTTTTTGATTGTTTGGTTAGGAATTGCAAGCGCGTACAATGCTAAGGTTACTAGTCTCTTTTTGATTGATTTATTAGTGATTACGGACGCATTAGCCGCTAAGGTCATTACTTCCCTTTTGATTGATTCACTGGAGATTCCGGGCGCGACAACTGCTAAGGTCATTCGTCCCTTTTTATTGATAGATTCCGTGCGCCTCAACTGCAAAGGTTATTAGATCCTCTTTGATTGATTGATTGATTGATTACTGATTCCGGGCGCGTCAACGGCCCGGCCACTCTGTCGGCTACCGGTTTGACATCCCCCCACAGTCATACATCCCCCCACAGTCATACATCCCCCCACAGTCCGACATCCCCAGCATCCTCAACAGCGAGAAGTCATCGATGTCCGAACATTATCAACGCCCCAACATTCAACTGTCGAATATCAATTGCCAATCCTCTTCATGTGACAAACATCTCGAGCTGCCGAATATCTTCGACCAACGAATATCCCCATCATCGATAACCCCAATTGTTGACCTTGCCCGTCAATCATCTCCACCTGTCAATTATCCTTACGTCCAATTATCCCTCGCCGCTAACACTCACAGAAGAACGTGGCGGTGCTGAGGCCCATGGAAAACAAGCAGCTCTCGGGGGCCGTGGATCCCATGTCGCTGATGTACGGGAACAGCGGGTTAATGTGGCCGTAAGCCACCGCCATACCGTACCTGCGGCGCAGAGTAGTTCACATTAGAAATTATGAAATGCATTTATTTAACTCGCACTTTATTCAGTTAATTCTTGGTAAGAGTTTTTTTCCGCTTTCGAAACTTTGGACGTAAATGACTGCAATGGAAGTAACCTGCGTCTCCCGACTATTAATTAATATTTTGTAATGGAAAAGGTAATCTATATTCGGTGGATCCACTCCCCCCAATCTCATTCGTTCTATTCACACCCACCGGGGGCAGGTGGCTCAGAGCATTTTGCGCGCGATTTGCCACCAACAAATTATGGCTATATAACAAAAACTAGTGATGCTAAAACAGCACATACGTTATCGTGTTTAGTAATAATTATGTAATATTTTTTATACTAGTTATGTAATATAATTTTTAATGAATTATAAAAATGAATTAATGTTCAATCATTTGAAATTTTAGCTATCAATTTTCCTTTACTCGAAGCCCCTGGGATACTTTCAAAACAAAAAAAGAGCTTGAACGTTTTTGATTAAATTGTATTGTTTGATATTATGATAAGACATTTACGCGAATGGAGGACGTCTCATTTTAGTTGAAAACCCTGCTTTTTCGAAAGTTGCAACAATTCAAAAGTTTTCTACATTCTAATTTCTATCCAGCAAAATTTATATTTATATTAGTATTATATCCATCAAATTTAAGCTTTGCAGAAAATATGGTTAATATCAAAGGTAATATTTTCCAGGAGTGAGGGTCTTTCCATTGCTTCCTGTTCGGTGCGAGGGAAGTGTAAGAACTCTTGTTAAGGAACTTGTCGCTAGAGTTGAATGAAGCGAGCTACCGACTTTGTTGCTGACTTGCGCGTTTCCGTTCCGATCCTCTGAAAAGCGCGCGAACGTCAGCCTTCGGGGTAATGGCTAGTTACTTCGCAGAGTTTACAACTTTTTAACATTTAAGAATTAATTCCAGGAAGTGCATGGTACTCACAATACTCTAAATATATAACAATTTTATTTTAATAATTTTTTTACAATATTGTCAATTACAGTAAATTAGTAATTGACAGTAATGCAAACGTCTGAACAATAAATAATGCAATTTATTGTAACCATATGTATAAAAATTTTCAAATATAAAATGTTATCCCAAAATACGTTAAGACAAAGAAATTAAATTTCCTTAAAAACGATTGATTTTTAAGCAAATCATCAGACAAACGCCTCGATGGCGAATATATAAAACCTGCAAAGGAAAACAGTCATTCAAGTGGCTTCGATGAACGTGTGGATTATTTAAAATATGTATTTCATATACAAGTATTTAAATACTGCAAACCCTGCTCATTACAAATCGTACTATATTTGGTGCAAAAACTAAACATTTTCAAACGAATATTAACCCAAATTTGATAGTTATAACTGATTTTCATACAGGTAAATCATTTCCTAACCCAAACCACAAAAATGAGCTCCTGAGTAATTGTTGTCGAGTCATTGTAGCATTCCAATCTGGTATAATTCCTAAAAGTTAGCAGTATGTCAAATAGGTTTTAAATAATTTCGAAAAGATTAATGTGTAAATTTATAACAAAATTCAAGTGTTAGAAACGAACAAAGGTATATGAAATTTACAAATTCTAACATTCGAAGCAGCCAAATGTCGGGAATTACGACAACAAAGCGCAGTAAATTCAGACCGGCCAATATTTTTGTCTCCAAAGTAGCCCAAAAATACTCGTACTTTCAAAAATTTGAGCGTGACCTTATTTGAAAAATTATTTCCGACAAACACATCCTCTCCTGTCATTGTTTTGCATCATTTCCACCTAGATATGCGTTTCAAGGTGGTGATGCTTGAACTCCACGGCTGTATAATATCTTAAACTGGACAATATTATAATTTTGCGAATGATGGCCTAAATTACACAACTCTTTAAGAGTTATTTCCCTGCAGTGTGAAGGAACGATGGAAGCCATTATACCGCCGGGAGATCGTCAACTTTATGTACTCGTACATCAACACATTGAGAATACAAATTGAAGGGTTCAGTAAAGTAAAAGTGCGAAAAAGCAAAAATATAATTAATATTGACATTTTCAATAGGAAATTATAACTAAAATAATATTAATTATTTTTATATCATTCATTAAATTTTTCTCATGTCCCGTTGTTGGTGTGAAACCTGAGTTAATTTTGTACAACAGACTTAGTCCGAAACAAAAATCTCTACATCCTCTTTTGAAGTTTTAATACGTTTTGTTTTATTCAATTTTCGAAAAATGGGGAATGTCAACGGAAATAAGACCTGCACCATTCTCTTAAACATCCATTGCACTATTCAACAACAAAATTTAATAAAAAAATTGCAGCATTTTTTGAAAATTTTGAAAATGTCCCAGGGACTTAGTGTAAAGTACCCTCCAAAAATAAACATTTCGGTTTTAAATTTCAGGGTCCACGACACGAGCTATAACGATTCGGGAGTATCAATTTTGGACAAAATCGCCCGAACGGTTCACGCGCTAGGGTTGTGCTCAGTGGGACGGACGGACGGACGGACAAACGGACAAACGGACAAACGGACGGACGGACGAACGAACGGACGGACGGACGAACGGACGGACGAACGGACGGACGGACGAACGGACGGACGGACGAACGGACGAACGGACGAACGGACGGACGGACGAACGGACGGACGGACGAACGGACGAACGGACGGACGGACGAACGGACGGACGGACGAACGGACGAACGGACGGACGAACGGACGGACGGACGGACGGACGGACGGACGAACGGACGAACGGACGGACGAACGGACGGACGAACGGACGGACGAACGGACGGACGAACGGACGGACGGACGGACGAACGGACGAACGGACGGACGGACGGACTGATATTTTGCTGTCAATCGATTTTCGGTATCAAGGACCCACGAAACTCCGATTCTGACTACACCACGTGTTAGAGGATTTTTTTTTCTATTTAGCAACTGAATTTATCCACTTTTTCTTTGCAAGGGCCCGGCAGTAAGAATTTTTGTGTCGAAAATTCGCAGTTTTCCGGCGCACGAATACAATATTTTCTCTTCTTACATTAGTAAGTTCGTAGCAAGTGCAAAGTAGATGAAATAATATGAATAAGATAGCTTCTGCTTTTCACATTCAGAATGATTCCAAGTGTATATACTTGTAAACTTCCATGATATTGTACTAACAAATATCTTACTACACAACTTGTTCGTAAGTGCCTTCGGGATACTAATTTCAAAATGCCGGACTCGTCTTCTGTGCCGCACTTTGACCGTCAGCTTTTCATTCGAAATACATTTTCTGTATTAGTTACATTAATAATTACAGTAAACCCTCGTTAGCGCGAACTGCCCTATCACGAATTTTGCCGTAACAGGAACAAAACCTGGGTACCGGCAAGGGATTACTGTAATACGGTCATTTATATTAATCGGATAACTCGATTTTTTATAGCACGAATTCAGATTATTTCGGTCCCTTATAATTCGCGTTATCGAGGGTTTACTGTATTTCAGTTTGTGAACACTTTTCCAACTCCATTACTTCTAGATAGTTCTTTATGTACTTACGAAATAACGATCGTGGTGATGGCAATAATTGGAAACATCAAAGGCAGAACACATAGTTTGAGAAACAGCATTGCGGCATCTGTAGGAAAATAAATACCGTAGATCTACAAAACACATATGAGGGAAGAAAAACCGCTCAAAGCGGAACCGCCAACAATCAAAAATTCCAATTAGATATATTAAAGTAAATTAATTGAAATGCGCGGCATACATAAACAGTGCTTCCTCTTGGTGTCACAAAATTAACAGGGTAGCCACAGCCACATCTTCGTGATTGACTCAAGAGTCACCGGGTTTCAGAAAAATTCTTCAGCATTCGGATTAGTTTTTTCTCTGCAGAATTATCAGTAAGATTACTATAATATTAAAATTTTAATCCATGAATGTGTATAAATCATAAAAAGTTCATATATTGGTATCTTGATTCTATGGTCTAGAATCACATTCATTAATTTTTGTAACACCCCACCCCCGATTCAAAAAATCCGACTCAAGGAATTTCAGGAGGTGGCAACCCTGAAATGAATAAATTATATATTGCAATAAATACTGAACATACTGATGGAATACTAATCTCGAATACTAGCATAAATAGTTATTTTTTGTCATTTTGCGAAAATTAAGAGATTTCAACAAAAACTAAATCTGTGCCATTTTCATAAGCGTATTCGATAAAAAGCACGTAGAAAAAAATTAAGTCATTTTTTAGAAAATTTGAAAATGTCGTTGAGGTTTCTTTACTCTCAAAACTAAAAAGGTAAATTCAAGGGACAGCGACAGCTGTCAGATCGGTCGGCAATATAAAGTCTGGAACAAATCCTACTGACGGTGGCGTTTTTCACAGACGGAAAGACGGACGTTTTGCCGAAAACCAATTTTTCGGTGTCAAACACTCACGCAATGTAGATGACTGCTCAACGTATTAGTGGAAGAAATGTACAACATATAGACACTAGTAAAACAGAATGTTGGGGTATCAGAGACCCCAAGTATTAGTTTCCATAACACAAAATAGCCATTTATCGCTACGGCATTCTACATAGAAGAACTGAAACGATAAAATAAACAAATACTGAATGTGTGGCCGCAAGAAAAAGAAGGTACTGTGTAACTATTAGAAAACGACTGCACCGCCAGAAACCAAAAATCTAGACTCGTTGATAGAAACGATTCAAATTTTCTGATGCTAACACTATAACACTGGCCACTACTGCGAAGATATTCAAGCCAAGAACCAAACACAAAATACTATGGCACACGAAAGAAACAATTTTTTCAGGCATAAATCCACATTTAAAATAATTGCCATGATATAGGGGAATAGGGTGTTAAAACTGTCATAAAATTGGATTAATATAAAATTAAATACAATTTTGATTTATCATTGTAAAGCAGACAAAACTTCAAGAAACTACAAATATATACATTTTAATAGAGTATTTGACAAGTAGATTGTAAATTTGGTCATGTACAATACGGAAATCAACCTAATTCCACCTTCACAAAAATATATTTAACGCCCTTTATCCAAATACAGTCGAATTTACACTTCAATATACAATCAAACAATCTCTCTGGTCGCTTAAACTTTGCTTCCACCCAAGATTCGTCTTCCACCAATATAGATTTTGAAAGATTACAAAAATGTACTTTCTGAAAAACTAAGAAAATATAAAATTCTCAAAACATATAAGAACATGTTCCCTTAAATTTGAATAGAAGATTTTCTAATATGTACTTATGTAATGACAAAGTATTAGCGTCTGAAATAAATTTGTACTAGTTAAAACATTTATCTCAAATTCTCATATTTTACATGGGTGATGTTCTTGTGTTTATTGTCACACCAAGGTAGTCCAGAATAACAGGTATTGCATCTAACCACGTAATACATGACAGACTTCAATCTTCAAGTCGGGTGAAATATTTTTTGGTATTTAATTGGATACAAAAGTTGAGTGCTTTGTTTTTTGACTCGAACAGTTTATGCTGAATTTATACAAATGAACTTAACCTTACTTTTCAAAATTGCCTGGAAGACGCATTGCACCAGGTTGCAAAAGCAATTAATAGGGTGGTAGCACGATTAATAAGTTTGTTTTTCCAAAATATCCCAAAAAGAATAGAGTGGATGTACGATTCACAGAAACAACTTATAATTAAACCAAATGTGTGCATAAAGCATTTTTAAAGGAGCATGTCATTAGTGTTCACCGTGTTAAACTTGATGATGGACCTCGGCTAGTAGAGTCCAGAAAACGACCTTTATTAACTCATGATGCATTTCCAACGATACTCCCAAATCAGCCATTCTTTCTAACACACGTACTTCCAACAAAACGAAAATTTCCTGCTGAACACAGCGCTGAGTTGGAACGCCGAGACCTCCATATCAGAACATGGAGTTAACAAAGCACCTTTCCTATTTTTTAAATTGAAATTGAAATTTTTAAAAAGAAATTAAGAATCATATTATTGTGAAGAAAAAGTATTTTGTATTTTAACGTAAAATCTTCTAAAACGTATACAGCAACATTATGTGACTTTAAAATATTCAAAGATCATTCAATACAAGAATTTTAGATTAATAAAATTGTTTTTAAAGAATAGATTAAATGTACTCTCTACAACCATCCCCAAATCACTAAATAGGCCTTTAAATTTTTATGTGTAGAAAATGTAAATAAATCAGAAAGTAATATTGATCGAACCAAATACATTTCTCATGATGTTGATAAAATTATCTCCAGTGAGTTATTATTGCCAGACAGTAAATCAATCAATATTAACAAATTACACTTTTTAAAGGAGCATCTCCATCTCATCTCAATGCCAAAATCATAATATATAATAAAACATGTTTGTTTTATCTTGCTCAATATTTTCCAAAAGCCCATGATTTTATAAACACCTTAGAGATCTACAGATATTAACCTTGCCAAGTCCAATTTATGCCAGTCGAAATACGAGTGACATCAAATCAAATGTTGGCAGAGAGCATTTACAAATCAATTCAACAAAAATGAAGTTCCACAAAACTGTTTTCCAGTAATTTGTAGTTAGTGTTTTGTTAGCTGAAACACACATAATTCCAAACGTTTATTATCAATGGGATAGATTCAACAAATTGTCTGAAGGCAATAAAGTTGCCACAAAAATTCAGGTCAATTGGCTTTCTTTCCCTTTCTCTAAAAAGAAGGATGTGATTGCTCCTTATCCTGTAAATGGCTCATATGCTGTAATTTTTAGCAGCTGTTTTTAAAAATACGGTCAAGAAATGGAAATATTTGGGAAAGAATAACCAGCTCCAAACAAACCATAATAAAGCACTTTTTTTCCTACGGTTGTACCATTTTACAATAAATTAATACTTGTTTAGATATGGCTTAAGTTCTATCAAGGAAAGAAATTTTTTTTCTATTTTTCAATGTTCTTTGACCCCGTCTCAACCTGAACGATGACGTCAGAATTCGAAATGCAAAGCCACCTTGGTCAGACATTGTCATTCACGAAACAAAATACCTTAGAGTATTTTCAGTCTTCAATGCTTCTTTGGAGGAGTTCAAAACGCATTTTCTTTTTTGTCTCTTGTTTGCAATGCGATCTTCCAGAGAAACAATAATGTATAATGGCATCGAGAAATCTGATTCTTGCTAGAAGAGTCTTAAAGTGTTTAGTGTATTTTATGCCACAGGAAACATGAAGATAAAACTGAAATTTTGATGAAGTACTGATGAGTGAATCTGAGTATTTTCATTTCGTCAAGGAGTCGCCACACAGCATTGTTAAGGTACAAAATGAAACAATTGAAAATGGAAATACCAACTTCCAAAATAATGTACCTCTATGAAATTTGTTGAGCGAAATTTCCGTGGAAATGCTTTTGGGTTGTAACCTAATTCGGAAATAATGAAATTTATTTTGTAATAAAGATCGCTTTTCACAAAATTGTATTCTCACTTGCTTAATAGGCTGTGGAAGCAGCACACCTAAAAATATAGAAATATTTTGTAACAGGAGAATGTAAATGCCACTTGGTTTGAAAGAAACATTCAACTAAATTCAGAATTAAGAATATAAACTATCCGTCACACAATGCGCAAACGTTTCCCTTTCCTTTTTTGCCTATTCACCTATTATATAGCAACAACTAATTAGACAAAAACTGTTCAACCGCAATAACGTCACGAAACAATAATGTTCCCATGTTAAAAATTTAATTCAATTTGCTGACCTCCCATTAATTATTGAAAAACAATAACAAACAAAAGATTAAAAATGAATTATATTGGAAATACGTCAACCACAGTATAATCTTACTAATCCGAACACCGCAAATACGAAATTTAGGATAATCCAAACAAAATTCGGGACGGAAGAAAAAATAAATTAAATACTTATTTGTGGTGTGAAGAAAGAATGTTATAATTACTGTAGAACTGAATTACTGTTGTGCAGTACTTTTCCCATTGTCAAGCCGCTTAAGCACTTCCAATTTTTCTTTTAGTGTATAGAACTATATTTTCATTTTCTGGACGTTATTATGTACAGTGTAACACCTGATTTGTATTAACTTAGTTTATACAACGAACGAAAACGAACGCAATGTATGTCAACCCAATTTATTATTATTACTGTATGTATTTGTAGTATATCCGTTAACAGCAGCGATACAAACTGTACTTCAACTCTTCCAAACAATGTAGCAACTTCTACCCTACACGATCGGTTATACATGTATGTACTGTACTCCGTTGTTTGTAATATTGTCACTTTATGTCCCTAAGATACGATGCCCATTTTTCACATCGCACGTTACGTTGAATTGAGTCCGGTAATTCTAAAGATGTATTTCTTTATGAAGCCACATCCCACATTGGACCACATCCTCAATTAGTTCGTAATAGGGGGGTTTGACTGTATAATGAAGTTGTGCTCTTCCCTTATTTTAATTCATTAAAATACTCGCGGAAATTTTCTTGAACGATGGATTGAAGAAATGCGGGTAGAGTTGGAGTATTAGTTACGAAATCGGCCACCAGATTTTATGAAGCAATGCCAATCTCTGGAAAATCAGTCATGCCTTCGCAACTTTCTCAATAATTTGCGTTCTAATTTTCTCAGGAGTTCCAGGTATTTCCTGTGATGAATCTTCACCTGCTTTGGTCATTTATTTAAATTTTTTGAAGAAAATTTCGGTCAGAAGTTCTCATCTTCAACGAAATGTAGTTTCTATTTCGCGCCAGTGAATATGTGTTTGCAATGTTGTCATCAGTGCACGCTGCGAACTTTTGTCTTCAACTGTTTATTGTGTCAGAGAGGGGGAAGCAAGGTCATCGTTCAAGAAAAGTTGCGAGAGTATTATGTGTTTTATTATGTTTTTACTTTCTCGCTACCGCTTATGCAGTGGATAGAGAGTTCTATAATGCTGCGCAAAAAACGGCGAATTTTCGGCACAAAAACTCTTTTTACATTACCCTGTTAACGAATCAGTATATAACTCCAGTTGCAAACTTTAAAAAATAAAATCCTCTAACACGTGGTGTAACCAGAATCCATGTTTTGTGTGTCCATAATATAGAAAAATAGAATGACGGTCAAACGTCAGTCCGTCTATATGTGAACAACGCTACCGGTAAAACCGTACAGCCGATTTTCTCCAAAACAGTTATTCTCTAATCGAGTTAGCCGACGCCGAGGCCCCTTATATTTGAAATCGATATTTTAAATTTGAGGGATACTTTACAAGAAGCCCCTGGAAGATTTTGAAAATTTTCAAACAAATGGCCTTATCGATATTGATAAAATTTTGTTGTTAGTTAGGATCATTTTAGAAGAGAATAATTGTCTCAAATTACTTGATATTATCAACACGTTGAGACTTCTTACATACGAGGTAACGCATTCCTTACATAAAATATTCGATTAATGATCGGTGATTTCCTTTAACCGTCCTTTAAATTTACGTACACATTCACAATTCAAGGAGTCTAAGTTGAAAATGAAATCAATCTTGGAGAATACTGTATTAGTAATTTGTATAAAAACGTGTGGAATTCACATTCTGGTAAGTGAGAATATTCTAGTTTCTTAAATAATGCTTTTCGCCATTTTATAAAGCATATTCACAGCGATCACTTAGTAAGGTAATACATAGATAAGGCTGAGCACTTCTGCACTAAACTTGCAGGAATATCATTCACTGCTATACATTTCCTTAATGTTTGTTACTCATAACTCACCACGCAGTGGTAAAGTGGATTTAAATTTCTTAAGTTATTCGTGTCAATAGTACAATAACCATCAATGGAAACAAAATTACCAATCTCTTATGGAGGGTACAATTAATATCCAAAGGTTGCAATAATTGATGTAATTTCTGAACTACTGTAATTTGCAATTGTTACATTATAACAGCCAAAAACTGCACAAATTTTCCCTGTCAAATTTAAAAGATCTGTATTAAAAAGCAATTACACCAAAAGTGCAAAGGAACCAAACCTAAATTAATCGAATATCGGCAGAATCCAAAAAAGGCATAAACAAATAGTATATCGAATCGAATGTAGGCTGAATGTATGATGTACGAGTCTACACCAGCTCTGACAACAGTGTTTCCCGATGTATCTGTATTGTCTCATGGTGTGTGACTTCAGTCAACGCAAGAAAGTGCTTTTACTTCTTTTGGGCAAAGAATGTTTATCCTCAACACGAGTAATTACTTCACATTCCTCTATTAGCATGTACTGATTTATGTCGTCGTCTTCGCATTTTGTGTTAAGTTTTGTAAATTGAAAAATTAAACGTATTAACTTAAAATCAAAAGAAGTTTTAGTACAAATTAACGAAATAATGATACGGTCACATTAATTCCAAAAGATTGGTGTAATTTATAATGTTACCTTACCAAAATAAATTAATTACTGCTCCCTACATTAATTCTAACAGATTCCTAAATCATAGAAATTGTATTGTAAATTTACATAAGTAAATAATATTGCCAGCATATAGTGTGTAATAAGGTTGCGGAAAAATTCACAATGTTCTACAGGCATTTTACAATTCACTCTAGCCAAGACGGACTTTTTATGCATCTTTACGAATACAGTGGCACTGAGCTAACTACAATTTAATAAAATACTGATAAACATGTTATGTATGAAAAATAAAATATGAATGTCTTTCAATCAATTTTCAGGGATAAAGTTATATTTTTCTACATTTTCTTTATATTTGCGCAATCACTAAAACATAATAGAATTATTTTCTTTAGCCTACTGGTAAATAAAACGTTCTCGAACAATATTTGTCCCGGATATATTCTTCAGAGGTTTTTTTCTTGCAAGTACTCAGTATTCAGTGACTACTCCAAAGTACATGGATGGCAACTGATACACGACATAAAATATTTTCGTAAAAACCGTTCTTTATTACAATCATGAACATTCAATTGGAGTTTCTGCATCTTCTGTGTTCTTTGAAGAAATCTCCATAGCGAAGTGATCTTTCCCCTTCGAAAACTGCATCTCCGTCAGCTTGAGTCGCCATTCCATGAGAATCTTGTATCGCTTCTTCACGTCTTCAGGAATCTTGTCGAATTTAGTGATTGACGGGTATTCAAACTCGCCCAGCTCCAGTTTCTCGAACCAGTCCGTGTACAGTGACGGAATGACATCCCACGAAGGGAACTTGCTGAACCGGAAGAAGTAGCGGATAACGCTCCAAAATGAACTGTTGTTCATCAGCTGCAGGTGAAAGACCCATTCGGGGGCGAAAGCTGGCATGTCCTTGAATTCACCCGCGATGCCCCACAGCCGGCAAAACCTGTGCACTTGGTGTGGCAGTTCCGAGCACAGAGGCCATCTTTTCCTCTCGAAGAAAAAGTAAATGATTCTGGAGAACAGGTTAGGGTCCAGGCGTCGAGCCACGAAGACATACATGGGGATAAGCCGAAACTTTTCCGGGTCGAAAACCTCGTCGTCATCGTCCAGGTGAACTTTTTTCTCGGAATATTTGCGGCTGTTGGCAGACTTCCTGTCAATATTTCGCAGTAGCCTGTACACACAATACAAGAATGTTACAACGCTTGAAGATGTAATAAATTTTGTCTTAAGCGATTTTGATTTGTCGTTTCTTTCTTCTAAAAAGAGAAAAAAATGTATGTTAGGTATGCCGGACAAGTGTAATCTGCACACTTAAATTGAATCCCAGCATTGCATCTTTTACTATTAGAAATTGTCAATATTTTGGAGCATTTTGTACACACAATACAAGAATGTTACAACGCTTGATGAAACAGTGAATACTGTCATAAGCAATTTTGATTTGATTGTCATTTTTTTCTCTAAAAAGAGAAAAAAGTATGTCACTTATGTCGGACAAGTATAATCTGTGCACGTTTTCTTGAGCCCAAGCATGGCATCTTTTACTATACATTGTTGAATCATGAAAAAAGTATCAACAAATTGAGATTATCAACCTTTGAAAACTAGGAATTTTCTCTTCTGGATAATAAAAAATCTATTTGCACCAGTAAACGAACAACAGATATGATTTTACAGTATTGCTTCTAAAATGGCAACATACTCCTCCAGGCTTCCCTACTACCATACTAGCAAAATGAGATATCAAGAGCGTGCGCATAGTGAAACTACATTTCTGTTCGGAAGCAGTAAGGGCTTGGTAAATGTTTAATATTAAATAACAATACGAAACTTATTCACATAGTAAATTATTCAAGACCAAAAGGTAATTTATTTAACCGACAACACCTCTAAGCGGATCGGATCCTTGCTATTTATTTAATCAATAGGATGCATTGGTCGACGCTATATCACTCAAAATGCAAGCGTTCAGCGCCACTGTCGTTTTATGAATTTCTTTTCCACCATCTTTACCACCTACAACGTGAACTATTGAACTATACGTCAGAATTTCAAGAGATCTAATACTAACCCCCACTATAGTGGCTGCGGTGGGGTAGCAGCTAGCGTATCGACCCAAGTTCGCGGGTTCAAATCCAATCGACGCCGTGGATTTGTAAGAGCGAAAATACCCCTCGCATGCCTTACTTCCAACGGGATGCAAAGACTTGCTGCTTGAAAAAGATCCCAATACTTAAAGACCTTTCTGAGCGAAATCCTAACGCCTGTTTTGTTGTCCTATTTTATTTTGCTGATTAATTTTGCATAGCGGAATTTGCATCGTCAGGCAAAAGAGCAGGCCTGATAGCCTGAGCCTCTCCACGTAAAATAAGGCAACATTGAAGAGAGCTTCAGGGGAGTTTGGATTTATATCATCCATTTTTAGATCACTAAATTATTATAATTTCTAAAATATATTGTGTCTAGGGAAATATTTATTTTTCTGTCAGCAATACTTGTTTCATTTGGAGGAGATCTGTTCGCTTATATTCTTTACCTTGCAGACAAAGTCTTCGCCTTCGCAGAAGACTTTCTTTTGAAAAGGCTTATTTCCAATTCTTCGTCTTCCTGAAACAACGTCCACGGGGTTTAAACAACTATTACATATGTTGTTCAACAATTAAATATACGTAACAAGTGATTATTTGGGGTTTCGCCTAAGGGAAGATTGTGCGCGACCCGTGGTTCCTTTGTTTGAGTCCTGTCGTTCGTTCGTTTGAATCAATGAGCTAGAATATACTTCGTACGTAGAGTGGCTGTCCCAATAATTTCAGCGCTCTTGGTAGAGGCTCACCGAACTAGTAACCGCCATAATTTTTGAAGTCAAAACATACGAGTGGCGGTGTAACCTGGACGTAACAGTCCGTAACCATTGCCCATAACCAAACGTAATGATAGAAGACTTTGTTATCCAATATGTATGTAATCCAATATCAATATCAAAAAATGGTTTGTACCAAATTCACAAATTCATAGAGAATTAACTGTAGATTCAATTAAAAATCATTTATTGAATATATTTCATTTCTTCCTCTTTACTTAACTTCCCTCATTTACGTAACTCGAAAATTTAATTTTGGTCTATACTTAGTAGAGTCCATCTGAATTATTAGTCCATCTGAATTATTGATACCCAGAAAAACACTGTATTATAAGCAAAATTCTTTCAAATTAAACAACTCTCTTAGACTACCAATATTAGTGATTGTGTAAATGAGTTAGCAATTAGTGTTTGCGCCAAAATCTTATTGTGAATAAGATCTTCTGGCAGAACAAGAAATATATAGAAAGAAAAGAAAATTGGCCACTGGTACTCGCTGCCTAGGATCTCCCGGTCGGAGACGCTGCAGTGTACATTACTGTTGCTCTGAGCCACCTCAGCCGATGTTACTTTCAGGCAAATCCAGATTTAACTTAAGATAATCTTCAAATTACTCTTACCACGAAAGTGCGTTATATTCATTATATAACATTGAATTAGATTTGCGAGTATGGAATATATTGTGCTGAGTATGGTCTGTTTCTGGCAATATTCAATTCCACTGGGAACCGAACACGGGACCTTCCATTCACCGGACGGAAGCTCGCTTCATCCACATAATAATCCTACTACCTTCCAACCGACGTTTACATGAAAACTGCAGATTTCGTTCTGTTACGATGTCAGCACTTCCAGATCGCCAATCCGTCTGTCTGTATGCTTTGTAGTGCACCTCCCTCCTCGCCGCGTACTTTAAACAAAGGACAGTTTCTCTCTCTTGTCAAACTCGCTGTACATTTTTATATTCCAATTTTAGATGTCTTTTGGTTTCCATCATTTCTTTATTGTAATACTTTCTAATTAACTTCAATTAACAAATTTAATTACCCCTCCCCTATAAGAATTTCCTAATATTTTATTGTCTAAAAGTTTGTGTAATCGCCCACTTCTTATATCCTCTTGTATTTTTCAAACATACAAAAATTCATTCATTTAATAAAATATTTTCATTATTATATAATAATCCAGAGTTCGAGTGACTATCCTTCATAACGGTTTTTTGTTAATTATTTATTCTGACCAGGTCTGCCACCAGCATAGTTCCTTGGATTTTTTTAAAAGTGAACATTTTGAATGAACTTCCACTTTTGCACCTTCGACTGTTTCTCTTTTTACTAAATACATCAGCTTTTAGTTATCTCATTGCATCTTTTTAGTCATCGTTGTGACGCATGCGAATAGACCGTCACAGATTGCAGCCTATTTGTGATATATAGAAAATAATCATCTCTGGTTTCTGACGTAATAAGGTTTTAATAAATTATTTTAATTTCCTTAAAAGTTAAAAAGTAATTTTAACTACCTCAGTCAAAAATTACAACTCGTTTTTAAATCCCACAGAAATTAGAGCCTTTAAAGGCTAAAGGGTAACATTTATCTCTAACGGATTTGACTGTGAGAACACCACAGAACGATCTGCAAAATTTTGATGAAAAACAGACACGAAAATAGCACTTACAAATTCATCGTCATCCGATGCTGTTGTTCCTCTGGTTGAAATACAACCCTGAAGCACTGCATCCCTTGCATACTCCAGATTATTCTCGGTTGATAAATCCTTTAACACACCCGATATACAAGCAAATTTACAACACATAAATTATATAAAACATGTTATATTCACTATTAGAGATATTAGGTTCAGTCGGGATTATTATGATACAGAAAAGCAAACTTTTCACTTTATATTCTATACCTTTTGTTGCAAACACATAGGAAAATATTGAAAATGTTCCTTTTGATGCTAAAGACGTGTTCAAAGTAGGAAATAATTAAAGACATGTCGCAAAATCAAAAATGTGCATCAAATTCAATGGAAGGCGAAATGTTGAATTGTAGTTACTACTGTAAGATTATTATTACTGTAAGTGTATTATTACGGAATTATTACGAATTATTATTTTCAATCACCATGTGCAATTTTTGTTCATAGTTTTACACTTGTGTTTTAAGCGTAAAATCACACTGATAAATTCTGAATATAGAGAGACCATCATACCTTTTAACAATATTATTCATAGTTTTTACCATTACCAATAATTACCAATAATTCAAAGACTGCAGATTATAAATTATATTATGTTAGACGAAACGTAAGTAAAGAAAATTTACCTTAGACGTATTTGGAAGGTCTGTTGTAATGGGTACATTGCTTAACAACATAGAAGATTTCTGAAATAAACAAGAAACAAATAATTACTTCATTTATAAAAATTCCTTTATTTCTGAAAAAAGGAGGAGAATAGTAAATAGTGGTTCTACAACAGCAAATCCTTGCATTACATGTAATGTTCACGTAAAATAATCTTTCTCAAATTTTGGGTACTTATTGGAACATTAAAAGGTTACATCGAAATAACTTTTACATCGCGTTATTCATTGCATTTTGCTCTATCTATTCGAAAAGTTTAAAGACAAAATTGAAGATAAACATTATAATCATTTCGTGACAATTTTGAAAATATTATTGTCTCCACGTGTATCACCGGCCCAGAAAATATCCCTTTTAAATTAAAGAGACAAGATATCAGACATATCGATCGGGGAATTCGTATCAATTTTGGTGAAAATCCTGCCTACGGTTTAGCTGCTTGTGTTGCTCAGAGACAGACGCACACACTGACAGGCGTTAAACCGCCGACCAATTTTTCCGTAACAAGGACCCATAAAACATGGATTCCGACCTCACAGCAAGTTAGAAGTAATGCACATTGGAATACAATTTATCCACTTTTTCTATACCCAGGCCCCATAATACCAGTTTTCCTGTCGAAAAATCTCCGATTTTCCTCCCAACATCAACACTTTCTCTTTACCACGAAAGTATTCAGCAGACAAGAAAGTAAAAGGAAGAGGAGGTGAAGAAAAATAAGAAAGGAGGAGAAAATGAGGATGACAAGAAGAAGAAACAGGGGAAGAGAAGAAACAGGGGAAGAGAAGAAACAGGGGAAGAGAAGAAACAGGGGAAGAGAAGAAACAGGGGAAGAGAAGAAACAGGGGAAGAGAAGAAACAGGGGAAGAGAAGAAACAGGGGAAGAGAAGAAACAGGGGAAGAGAAGAAACAGGGGAAGAGAAGAAACAGGGGAAGAGAAGAAACAGGGGAAGAGAAGAAACAGGGGAAGAGAAGAAACAGGGGAAGAGAAGAAACAGGGGAAGAGAAGAAACAGGGGAAGAGAAGAAACAGGGGAAGAGAAGAAACAGGGGAAGAGAAGAAACAGGGGAAGAGAAGAAACAGGGGAAGAGAAGAAACAGGGGAAGAGAAGAAACAGGGGAAGAGAAGAAACAGGGGAAGAGAAGAAACAGGGGAAGAGAAGAAACAGGGGAAGAGAAGAAACAGGGGAAGAGAAGAAACAGGGGAAGAGAAGAAACAGGGGAAGAGAAGAAACAGGGGAAGAGAAGAAACAGGGGAAGAGAAGAAACAGGGGAAGAGAAGAAACAGAGGAAGAGAAGAAACAGACGAAGAGAAGAAACAGAGGAAGAGAAGAAACAGAGGAAGAGAAGAAACAGGGGAAGAGAAGAAACAGGGGAAGAGAAGAAACAGGGGAAGAGAAGAAACAGGGGAAGAGAAGAAACAGGGGAAGAGAAGAAACAGGGGAAGAGAAGAAACAGGGGAAGAGAAGAAACAGGGGAAGAGAAGAAACAGGGGAAGAGAAGAAACAGGGGAAGAGAAGAAACAGGGGAAGAGAAGAAACAGGGGAAGAGAAGAAACAGGGGAAGAGAAGAAACAGGGGAAGAGAAGAAACAGGGGAAGAGAAGAAACAGGGGAAGAGAAGAAACAGGGGAAGAGAAGAAACAGGGGAAGAGAAGAAACAGGGGAAGAGAAGAAACAGGGGAAGAGAAGAAACAGAGGAAGAGAAGAAACAGGGGAAGAGAAGAAACAGGGGAAGAGAAGAAACAGGGGAAGAGAAGAAACAGGGGAAGAGAAGAAACAGGGGAAGAGAAGAAACAGGGGAAGAGAAGAAACAGGGGAAGAGAAGAAACAGGGGAAGAGAAGAAACAGGGGAAGAGAAGAAACAGGGGAAGAGAAGAAACAGGGGAAGAGAAGAAACAGGGGAAGAGAAGAAACAGGGGAAGAGAAGAAACAGGGGAAGAGAAGAAACAGGGGAAGAGAAGAAACAGGGGAAGAGAAGAAACAGGGGAAGAGAAGAAACAGGGGAAGAGAAGAAACAGGGGAAGAGAAGAAACAGGGGAAGAGAAGAAACAGGGGAAGAGAAGAAACAGGGGAAGAGAAGAAACAGGGGAAGAGAAGAAACAGGGGAAGAGAAGAAACAGGGGAAGAGAAGAAACAGGGGAAGAGAAGAAACAGGGGAAGAGAAGAAACAGGGGAAGAGAAGAAACAGGGGAAGAGAAGAAACAGGGGAAGAGAAGAAACAGGGGAAGAGAAGAAACAGGGGAAGAGAAGAAACAGGGGAAGAGAAGAAACAGGGGAAGAGAAGAAACAGGGGAAGAGAAGAAACAGGGGAAGAGAAGAAGCAGGGGAAGAGAAGAAACAGGGGAAGAGAAGAAACAGGGGAAGAGAAGAAACAGGGGAAGAGAAGAAACAGGGGAAGAGAAGAAACAGGGGAAGAGAAGAAACAGGGGAAGAGAAGAAACAGGGGAAGAGAAGAAACAGGGGAAGAGAAGAAACAGGGGAAGAGAAGAAACAGGGGAAGAGAAGAAACAGGGGAAGAGAAGAAACAGGGGAAGAGAAGAAACAGGGGAAGAGAAGAAACAGGGGAAGAGAAGAAACAGGGGAAGAGAAGAAACAGGGGAAGAGAAGAAACAGGGGAAGAGAAGAAACAGGGGAAGAGAAGAAACAGGGGAAGAGAAGAAACAGAGGAAGAGAAGAAACAGACGAAGAGAAGAAACAGAGGAAGAGAAGAAACAGAGGAAGAGAAGAAACAGGGGAAGAGAAGAAACAGGGGAAGAGAAGAAACAGGGGAAGAGAAGAAACAGAGGAAGAGAAGAAACAGGGGAAGAGAAGAAACAGAGGAAGAGAAGAAACAGAGGAAGAGAAGAAACAGAGGAAGAGAAGAAGGAAAAGAGGGAAGGAAAGTGAGGCTGGTTGGAAAAATAGAAAGAATAAGGTGAAGAATACAAAAGAAGAAGCTTAAGAAAGTTAGTTGGAGAAAAAGGAAGTCGAAATAACTAGTAGGAGGAGAAGGAAAAGAAGAAAAAGAGACGACGAAAAGGAGGAGAAGAAAAGGACGAAGAGAAAGAGAAGAAAAGGACGAAGAGAAAAAGACGAAAAGGATGAAGAGAAGGAGAAGAAAAAGATAGATATGAAGGAAAAGAAGTTAGAGAAGAAGAATGAGGAAGGAAGAAAAAATACGGATGAGGAGGAAAGAAACATAATGCTGCGGAGAATAAAAGGAAGAAGAGAGTGAAGGAAGAGAAGGAAAAGTGAAAGGAGGAGGATGGCACTCGCCTCGGCCATGTCGATGATGCGCGGCCCGTGGCTTCTGTCCCTGGGCCGCGGGGAGGTGCTGCACCGCCACGCCTCCAGCACGCGCGCCGTCGCCTCCCGGTTGCGGTCGGCCTGCGCACCCCACACCACACGCCGCACTCGGCGCACTCACTCTACATACACTACATGCAAGTGGATTCAGGAATTCCACGAGCACGACACTGCCGAAAATCTAGTAACGTTAACTTGGAGACATTTTTCACTTACCCAGTTTGTGTCCCGAGTTCTAAAGCGGCCCTTGAAAATCCTGCCCGACCATCTCCCAGCATTCTTAGGGCGTATGTACCACTCCTGAAAACGTAGAATTTTTTTTTATTTAGAGAATATTTACAATATATTTCAAATGAAAGTTTTCATTAAAATCTTTGTAACATTGACAAATTAGTTTGGCTGGAAGTGCAGGATCTTTTATCAGTTATTTTATGCTGAAATCTCTGGTCACCGCTCGCAGTTGTTTGGTGTTTTCGGGGAGCAGCAACGAGTATAGTCATTTCCGGTAAGTATAGTGCATGTTTGTATGGCGGGAGGTAGCATTGACCATCACCCGCTTGAGGGCGAGATCCGGTTCCGACTACCGGGGTCGGCTTACGGAGGTTTCTGCTTCCAGGGATCTCCCATCAGCTGGCCATCACCCCGGCCGTTAAATTCTAAGCACCCGGCTGGTGCGAGGTAGTGTATTGAATTGTATTAAATTAATGCCTTAGAGAGACTCAGGCCATTAGGCCTGCTCTTCCGTCTGACCACGTAAATTTCGCTACGCTCCTTTCACCCACTAGCAGAGAAAGGAGGTATTTCTTGGGCGAGAAACAGGCGATTTGAATTTAGCTCAGAGGCGTCATTTAGGCTTGAGGATCTTTTACATGCAAGTAAGTCTACTAACATGGGACAGCAGGCTTTACTTCCCCTCCGAAGGAAGGCGTACGAAGGATTTTTTCGCCCTGAAAAATCCACAGTTTCGATCGGGTTTGAACCCGTCAACTTGGGTACAACAGTCCGAAACGCTAACCGTTACACCATCGCCGCCTACCAGTGTAGGAGGTGACGATAGGACAATGAAGCGGAATGAAATGAATCGGATGAAAAAGACGTGGCTCCAAAGTGCAGAACATCTAGAAAATTCTTTACCAGCAGTTCAGAAAATCTTTTTTTTAACTAGCATGAACTTGATATATATCAAAAGTTGAATATATTTTAACACAAAGATGGTAAAAATAATTTAAACGTATTAGAATTTTCCTTCAATTACTTTGCCATTTTTTCTGGTGCTTGCTGTTGAACTATTCTTGTGGAGTCCTCAGAGTGCCAAAATTGTCTCGGTATGCGAAATTCTAAATTGTGCGAATGAAAATTTTTCACTTTAGTCACAGTTTTTAATTTATTATTTTTCAAAATACATATAATTGAAATTCGACATATTTTACACTAAATATTTTTCATATTAAAGTTATTCAAACAATCCTATCCCTGTAGCCATCTTTCAAATCAAGCTAGTGCCACAGTTAAAAACATTAATATGCAAAATTCCACGTTACGATCGCTTGTATCAAATTTGAAAAATTGAAATTAAAAATTTACTGAAAAGTGTGAAAAAACTTTCTGCAACTTACTGTATAAAATTATTTCACATTCTTTCTGGTTAACAAATATTAAGCTTTAACATTTTCAAATTGATGTTATAGTAAAACAGATCTTGAAACAGATATGCTGCAAGAGGTGCTCTTAAGAATTGATTTTCTCCAATTTCTGGGATTTTCACTTGAACAATAATACTACTTTGGTCGAAACGTCTTTGTTCTGTATTTATTTTACCGTAGTAACTAGAAATGATAGCAAGGCAGAAAAAGTCAACTTCTCACCTTTTGGTCTTCCGGGAGGGCAAATTTTTGCCCTGGTGTCAAATCCGTGGAGGTCATTTCGATGTTTCTTTCCGCCTCCAAAGCTATGTAACCTTCTAAGGGTTTCGCTCTTCACATTTTGAGGTATTCTTGGAAAAAGAAACAAATTAACAATAATCTTGGTTTCTCAAGAGATTATAATGTGTTGCCTCAAAGCTTTGAAATTTCGTTGATGTAACATTTTTTAACTTTCAGTTGAATAACAATGTATTTTAAAATTTATTTATGTTAAACTTTTACTCATCTTTCAACTATTTATAATAAAAATGACGGGAAGGGATTCTGGAACTCAAGAAAACCTGCGCAAATAATCTTCTCCCCCACACATCATGTACAGTTTTTACTGTTTTTTCACTAAATAAATAAATGTGCTCAAATAACAAAGAAATTACAACATACACTTTGGATACTACATTGAAAATGTGGAAATAATTTCTGACATCGAACTCATACTTGAGTTCGTATTCAATTTGTATTTTATATAGCTTAATTATTGTATTTTGTTCATCATTCTGAGTTAATCAGAATTTGTTCACCAACTTATTTTACTTGGCGACTGAGTGTAAGTAAGAAGTGTGCATTGAATAAGGACAAGGAAGAGGAAGGAAACATTGCGCATGGTCCGTGGCCCGTTTCTTAGGGTAGTGCTCTGGCATTCGCCTAGTGCAGATGGGAGAAACCATGGAAAACCACCGATGAGAGCAGCCGGCTGCTAGAATTCTCCCCCAGATGGCGCGACTGAGTTCGACCCGGCTATGTTGCTAGGGTTAAAAATCTGCCACCATCGGGAATCTAACTCTAGGACCACGAAAACAGTCTCGCTGAGACGTCGAGAATGTAACTGCCTCTGAGTCACTCCGTTTTGTTAGTTTGGAGCGCCTCACTATTCTTCGACGTCTGGAACGCGCTCTCGATTTTGAGAGAAAATTCCTCACAGGTCATAGTAACGCAACCCCCTTCAGAGCTCTGAAGGTGGTGGTGATGATGATGATGATGATGATGATGATAATGATTGAGGTTTAAGGGCACTTCAACAGCTAAGGTCATTGGCGCCATCTCAAATTATTTTAAGAGCAATATGCACTGTGACAGTGTCAAGCTAAAACACTTTAATGCAAGTTAAAATGGTAGGTAAAACTGAAAATGATCTTTTTCAATTATATAAAGAGTATGGCAGAAAAGAGCCAGATAAAAAGTTTAAAATCTCTAACTAAAAGCCAAATAATTAGCACTATCCACTTCTCTCAGATAAGACTGTAGGTAGTAGTCACTCGTAAGAAGCTAAAAAGCTTGCAGGGTGTAGATTCATCATTTCCATGTACCTCTGCTTGAGAGCTAGCAAGGTGGCGTTCCGAAGGCAATTTTGAATTATTTTCTGCATTAAACGGGAAAACTGTATCTTGTCAATTTACTAGTCGTCCTACGTTACTTTCTATAGAGGTCTTAAAATTTTGCTGCAATCGGATTAGTTGCAAATGAATTAAAGAATTTATGTACATTGTTAGTCACACAATTACTTTCCTTTGATATCCAAAGTTCTGAATTGTAAAGTAAGTGGCCAGTCGATTCAAAGGCTTCATTTTTTGGAGAAAGTTTCTACATTTTGGAATTGCTTTAGACTGAGTTACGAGGACGTAATCATTTCGTAACCTTGTTTCTTTCTTCCGATGTGAAAGTTTGAAAATACAGTATTATTACCTCGGGTGTTTTAAGTAGTAAGTTCAAATGACTCTTAACCAATCCATAACTCATATGCTTGCTGTGTCAAGGCCAATATTGGTTTCTGGTTCCCATGATGGTCAGGGTTTGATGTTCCTGTTCGAGAGCAGTGGCACATTTGTAACGTTGCTCGGCAATGAAACAACAAGTACTTCAGACCTACCGCTGTAATTTCAAAAAACATTTCGTTGATCAAACATCGGAAAATGTAAAAAAGATGTATGTAAAACAATATTAAGCATCGTGTTGTTCATGAGTTTTGGTCCGTAAATTAAAAAATAATTCAAAACATGAATAAATAAATCCGTAAATTAAAACCAACCCCAAATCCATGAACTACATGATGGATTCTACTACAGATGTTTGTGAAATACAGCTCATAATACAATATTGTTCGCCATCTGCTACCAAGGGCCTAACTGGCCAAAGGAATTATAAATGTTGAATAAAAACATCGGAAAAAGAAAGCTTTGTGCACAAGGTTAATATTCAATAGAGAAACAAACCGAAAGCGCTTCATTGACTACACGATGCAAGGATAAACTGAAGATTAAATGGCGCTCCAGTACAAATGCTTTCGTAAGCTTCATAAGCGACACAATTCCCAACTTAGTGAGGCATCTATAACGGATTAAGCAGTTTCAAACGTATTTGCATATTTATGAATTTGAAGATTTATAAATGCCTAGCGGAATCCGGCAGACATCCTGTTCTGTTCTGTTCTGTTCTCTCCCCTCCCCACCCTCTCCCCTCCCCCAATGATGTGAGCAGAACTTTGTGTCTAATTATTCGCCAGTTGATCCCGGTTTTTCTGTGCACTGATACATGCATGGGCCGTAGTTTGCGGTACGCATACAGAAAAATAACACTGCCAGTCGATAAACAGTGAAGAAAAGTACGATGGCTTAAGAGTGAAACCAACGCAACTACAATTCTTAAAATTTTCAAGATAGAAAATAATATATTTGAAAAAAAATCTGAAATTCTACTTTTGAGTGAAATAAAATTTGTTATTTCTTTAAGATCCAAAATATAATTTATGAAAGCTTTTTCTTCTTATGTAGATTTGTTTAAAGAATTATTTAAACGCAAGCAGACATCTCTAGCGTTATTAATTGCTACCTTTATGACACCAAATAAACAAAACAAATATAGAAAAGCATGAAGTTTTGTTTGTATTATTTACAAAGAAATTCAACATTTTAAAAACACTTTACCTTTTTCAATACTTCAACACAGAGTAAGATATCTTTTTTTTATTTGTTTGATTCTGTTTTTAATTGACACGTAAAAATTAGATGCTTGTTTCACATAAAAATATCTATGTTTTCTTCACAGTTAAAAACTTATCTTGCAGTTTGATTATTTGTACACTCGTGGGACTAATTGACTTCGGTGGTTAACGCGCCCGGAATCACTGATCAATATGGGGCGGATTTCAATGAAGTGTTTTTTTTGTTTTTCTTTTCACTTAAGAACAACATTTTTGAACGAACAACATTCTTTTCACTTAAGAACAGCATTTTCGTTGATTTAATTGATTTTAAAATGATATTAATTGTATTTACTTCAAATAATAATGATGTGACGCAATAAATGTTCTCTACAGAATTTCTGAGTAGCCTATTTGATTTCCTGGCTCACATTGTAATGCTGGCCGTTGTGATTTCGTTTCGACACCTATCAGAATCATTGTCAGTTCGGCCGATTTTACTATAACTAAAGACAGATTTTCTGGAAAAGAACAGTCCAACTAAAGGTCTGCAATCTGAGTTCACTTGAACCATAGCCCGCTATACTTGAAAGAAAGGGAGAAACCTTGATTATATCAATAAAATAAGCTAACGTCCAATAGCTTGAGTTGCTCATCTGAACTGGTTTTGATCAAACTTTTTACGTCATAGTTCTTTCTTTTAGGGAATTTTAAAATAATTTTAAGAGCATTTCATTGATCATTTTTGGCAATGTTTTAGGTTATTAGAATCCTCCCCCTACAAATCAAACTAGTGGCTGTGTAAAATTGTAGTTTACATAACAAGGGCGCGAATCATGCCAGTCACACACGAGAGTTGGTAGTCCGTTGACGCAATGCGTCAAGTAAAGGACTATAAAATAAATATCAAATCGCTCAAATTACCTTACTTGTACAAAAGAAAATGGATCCCAGTCTGTCGTAACACTATTGTTTTCAAAGAAACACAAAGACGTCCTCAAGACGAATGACAATTGCGAAACACTACAGACGTTTCGCATACGATAAACCGCGTTTCGCGCCTGGCGTATTAAAAATTATATTACCTACCTTTACGTAGCTCGCACAATCCCTCGCCAGCCACGCAGTAGACAGCGCCGCTGGCCGCTGATAGCCTCCGGTCGCGACCTTGAGCGCTCAGACTGTCGGCAGTCGTTCAAACTACCGTTGTCTTCAGTAGCCCTCTTGAAAACGAACGCCACGCTATCACTCACGCGTTTCTCGCGTTGTCTTTCTTTTGTTCCTCTTTCAATGGCCGTTACAGATTCGTGGGCTCAATAGTACTCGCTTTCGAGACACATTGAACTTGGAAAATTATCTTAAATTCATTACACAATGTACTTGAATTGCAGCGCATGTTTTAAAAGTTTCAGCATTGTTGCAGCAATAATGTAACAGTTGAACGACTGCAATTCTTTTACGGCACGAAGTTTATTTATTACTTAGTGTGTTTACATTTCTAAAGCAAAAACGTCCAAATAATTAGCTAATAATATTTTTAACACGCTGTGCGCGAAACGCAGTTTTTGGAGCTTATTTTTCGTTCACGAAACAGCAAATTTTTCCACAGTGTGCAAAACATCGCGAAGAGTTTGCGAAATCTCTGTAATAATTCGCAACTATCTTTCGTCTTGAAGACATTGTTTGTTGATTTACAAACAGTACTGATACGACACCAACTAGAATCCATTTACTTTTGTACAAGTAATGTATTCCAAGTTATTTGATGTTGAATTTTTATTCCTTTACTTGACGCATTGCGTTTCGCTCACAATTAGCTAAACTAAAACATTGTATTCGCAACACGGGCGCGAGGTGACTCCCGCACTCGCCTCATTGACAAACTCGACTCGTGCGTGAATCGCCTTGTCACGTAAACTACTTATTGTTTGTTAAACTACTATTTGTTGCATCGCTCTTGAAAATATATATCTAATATCTTATTACACGTACGACCGCGGCAGACGTCCCTTGCTGTAGACCAGACTGTAGCCCAGACCGTAGCTGTAGTCGGCCTCGGTAGTACCTCTCGACCATCCGCCGCCACCGACGTCTCACGCCAGACTCGCCTTTTCGATTCGTGTACCCGAAGCTCGTTACGTCATCCCCGATGCACCAATGAGAGCTATTCGTTACTTCTCCATGCCCTGCTGATCAACGCCGTGCTCACTCCTTTTTTCTGTATAATATTTACGACCTACGTTTTGTAAGACGCTTTGTTTTCGTTATCAACAGTATAAATAATCCTTGACTTTACAATAATATACTCGATAAATATGTAGGATTATTTTAGGCCAACGTCTCACTTGCAAATCATATATTCAAATTGTCACTCACAAAATCTAACACATAATTTTAAAATTATACCCTCTCTTTAATAACAATTCAAAATTAAGAATGGATTGTGGAAATTCAATTTTTAAATCAAATATTCGCGCTTCTTTAACATATGCTTGTACTTTTTTGTTGTAATGTCTCAGCTAGTAACAACAAGAAAACACAAGTTATACAACATAAATGACTAAGAACAGCACTAAACACAGATTGGTTTATATCTAATAGTCAATTTTTTTACAAAGCTTCAAATTGCTTATATTAAAAACTATATAATAATTATCAAACTCAAAATTTCTTTAATACATTATCACTTCTCCAGCATCTCAGCATTAGATCAAAATTATACTACTTTTCGTATTCGTTCACACTTTCGCAAAGGCATGTTTCGCCCTCTCTAAACGTAAATGTTTAATTTGTTTAATTCAACATCTTCTAAACTTAACATTTAACTATTCTTTCTAATTATTATTATTATTATTATTATTATTATTATTATTATTATTATTATTAGAATATGGGTCACTACTGACCACGCAATATATTTCTCTCTCCGAGACCCAGTAGATGTATTGTATCCTGGAGAGATCAATGTGTGGAATTGTGGGCTGCATCCCTTGGTTAAGACAAGGTTGTTAGTCTTGAATATCAATTATGGGGGATAGGATATTATTATTATTATTATTATTATTATTATTATTATTATAGAATGATAATGAGGGATGAAAGGACTAGGATGATGATAGGAGGTGTTAGGTGAGATAGTGGGAGGTAGGAGGTGTTCGAGGGATTTTGGAACCAACCCCGCATTCCTGAGGGACTGAAGGAAACCACGAAATCTCCCGTCAGTATGGCCGCCCTAGGAATTGAACCTGGACCTCCCAATTGCAAATCCAGCGCGATACCTACCGAGCCACTTCGCTCGGTCTTTCTAATTTTTTTATTATACCATCACACATTTCAATAACTTTTATTTTATTTACTTAATTACTACACTCATTTACAAAATTGATAAATACCTAATTTACCATATTAAAACTGTGATAAGCCCAAATGTTATCTGTTAATTTTTTCAAACTCCTGAGAAATTATATGTAATTGTGCAGATAATAAACGATTTTAAAAAAGTTTTTGTGAAGAATTTTACTCCATTTCCATAACATTTTTATCTTCGTAGCGACAATTCAAGGGCAAAGGCCCACTGTTGTCGGTATAGCAAAAAAAATTCCTTTCAAAGAAATTACACTACATATATCTTCCGGCTGGCGGATTTAAGAGCGTGGCTTTGCGTCGTAGTCCCGAACTGTCGTAGTCCTGGTGGGGAATTGAAATCACCTGCCCGAGTGCTATTTCCGGGGATACATATTACGTGATATGTGCGAAGGCTCTTCTTCCAACTAAACAACTATAGAAATCACAGTTACTAGAAAACCCCTCAGAGCTATTATGATAACCATGTATAATTTCCAAAAACTTGGAAAGAGTACTTAATTGTTTTAAGTGCCCCCCCAATTTATTAACGGAAATATCATCTGAAAATGACTATGAAAATAATATTGCCCTCTGTGAGCAGTCTGAAAAAAATATTAATAAAATAATACACTACGCTTTTCTCACAATACATCTGTTAAATAAATATTTAATTTTAACCAATGATAACTTTTGAATATATGTAAATATATTATTCCTCTTTTCCTCAATGACAAATTTAAATAATCAACATGAATAAAATGAGATGTTCACATTATTTATTCTTATTCAATTGATGCGTTTCGACAACGTTATAAAATTGTCGAAACATGGTATCAGTTAAATAATAATAAATAATGTAAACATCGTAGTTTTATATATGTTGATTATTTAAAGTTGTCGTTGAGACAAAAGAAGAGATCAAATATGCATATGTAATCAAAATACTAAACAAACACACTGTATCTAAATAACTAAAACGTACTAATAAATGAAATTAAATTTTAAAATAAAAAGTAAATTTTATTTAACTGTAATATATTATTCAACGTAATTCAATCGTAATTCACTAATGTCATCTACTCACATGCAACATTTGTATCAGTTTCGGTTTTATCTTAAGTAGTAAAGTTTAATGGAACAAAATGTCAGAAAATATGTAATTACGATTTCAACTGAATGATGACTGTTCAATAGTCGATCCATTTTATCCCTCATATTATACGGATAATTGTGAAGAACCTGAGTATTTTCAGGTTCTGTAGTTCTTAGGTTTAATCCATTTTATTTTTATTTTCTTCGGTTTTTAAAAATGTGTAACAAACGTATCACTAAATGGCTGGGTCTCAGTTAACTCGTCGATGAACCTAAGGGGCCTTGAAGGCCCATCACTTTTATTCACGGCTCTAATTCTGTTGTGTTGTGCTTGTGGTTAATCATATTTTTGACATCTTAAAACAATATTTTTGTCACTCATAGCACAAAAAGAGTAAAAGGAAAGTAATAGATTTTTAGAAACCGCTTTTTCTGTAGGTAGTTCTACTTGCGAGGCCTCTAAGACCCCCCTTTTGTCCTGTGGCTAAGTTGAAGGTATTTCTATAAGGGAAAAGCGCCGATATTGCCCATGAACTACGGCAATGAAATCTCTTTGTACTTGTACTTGTACTTAGAGAGCGTAGGTTTCCGCGGTCGCTGTCAGTATTCACTTGGCTGACCGCGACACGCCGCTGCCTAGGCACACGCCCTGAGGAAGATCGCAGAAAGGCAGCTGGAACGTTGGCAACTGTGTTTAGGACATCGCTTCTCTCGGACAGCCTCGTAAATACCTTTATACTTTCACTTTAGGCCACCATCGCTCTTGAGTTGGCAGATGTTCAATTCAGAATTTAGTTTCATTTCTTCCACATGTATGGGCACGTTCCTTGCGTAAATTGTCCAAGAAGTAGACCATCAAGAGTTATTTTTTCTTGATTGGATAGATAAAAGTTTGAATTAAGAATAAATTTATTACATGCTGAAAGTAATTATTTTTGAATGAAAAAACTGATCCTTTTTCCAGCAACAGTGAATATTCATACCTGTAGGTTCGAAGACATTTGAAGGTGCATATATTGTAGTGACAAACGAACCATAAACGCAAGTAGACTAAAAAAGAAATTTCTCCTCATTAGTTGCATATGGCATCTTTTTAGAAATATTTGTAAAAGCGTTTATAATCCTTGTGAACATAGTATAGCCATGGATGAACAATTAGTTAGCTTTGGAGGGTGGTGTTCTTTTAGAATGAACATGCTGAATAATTCTGTAAAATATGTCTTAAAGATAATGTGAGGCCGAGAATCGGTTTGCATTCAAAGGCAGTTTATACTGCAGTAGGCAAAAGAACGAGCCCTTGGCGAAAGATTTGGGAACAAATATGGGGAAATAACTGAACCAAACCTTGAGTACGACATTACTGTAGATAATGTTTTTCACGTCCATACTCGCAGAGTTCCTGTTAAAAAACTTACATTGTTAAGAACTTCATGTCAAAACACAAAAGAAATTCCTAATGAGCTGAAAACCAGTAACAAACAATTAACATTTTTTCCAATCTGTCTGCTCATACCAATAACACTTTTCAACAACAATGCCCTTTGAAATTCTTTCCTTTCTGAAAATAGCAAAACAACCGTAATTTGTTATCGAGAAAAGCAATATTGATTTGAAGTGGATATACTACATATATACTATGATTTTTTTATTTTAAATATCCTTTTTAATCTCCCTAATATTTTATTTAACATACCTAATATTCTTTAAATTCTATTAAAATTATTTCACTTTTCTCGTCGTGCTTGATAATTTTAGCCTCTGATGGAGGTATCAGAGGCCCCCTTAAGTGTTTAAGTGTAATATTCTTCTTCGTTGTATCGACGGTTTAACACATACAGCACAGTAATTGGTAGTTGCATAGGTAAGTAGATAAATTCCATTGATACTCTTACATTCATTATCATTTGTGACCATCAATATAAATTTTGGTGTTTCACATCTCTTTCATTTTTAGTGTTACAGAATATCATACTCATAAGCATGAAAACACTCTAAACATAATAAAAATTATGTTCATGTTATTAAATCAAAATATTATCAGGTAAGATAGTGTGTTATCTAAAATGCCATTACAATGTATTTTGTTAATTGCGACCAATAAATTATTCCTAAATTTCATTTAAATAATACTCAGAAGATAATTTATTTACAGAATTATCAAATTCAAAAACAAAGTTGTCTGGTTCAGGTGAGTAAATAAATTGAATCATAAGAACCCAATATTTATTTAAATTTTTAACTCCTTACAATCTGTGCAGCTTTCCGACGAAGAAACATGCAAATTAATGCAATGGACAGACGTCGTCATACGACATCTGAAACAAAATGTAAAATTATAAATTGAAAATATTCAGTTACAGAATATATGAAATGTTTCAAAATATGAATAGTTTTTGCTTAATGATGTGTGAAATAAAGGCAATTTTTTTAATACATAAAGATTTTTTCAAAACCTGCTCCAAACTTTTTCTTTAAAACTTTGTGTACAAATACACTACACATTTCATTAATAATATGGCATAAGGCCTATTTGCAATAAGAGAATTTTGATAATTGCAAAAGTTTATTTTTTTATCATCCTACAACTACAATATTGAAAATAAAGATTTTTGAAAAATAAAATCGGGTCTTGAAAATAATATCTTTAAATAATGTTATAATTTAAAAAAAAATAAGAGTAGAGTTTGCGTAATTTGAGTGAAATAGTGACAACTCTTAAAACATGACGTTACAACGATTTTCTCAAATTCCCAACATTTTCTTAATTGTTTACCCTAACACGTCATATTTTCATTAAATCATATAATTTTCGAAAATTGCTCATATTTGACTTTCGTTTTAAAGCGTCGGGAAGGTTGTTATGTAAACTCAGCCTTTCGGTGTAGTGGCTCTCAAAATTGCTTGCTCCAATTATCCGAATTCGAATCTCAATGTCAGTAAACATGTTCGCAGTTTGGAAACATTTTTGTAGGATCAGGTAGTATTAATATATTATATAACTGTTTAAATAATGTGAGGAAGTATGTCATGTATAACCACTAATTTCTCTCATGAAAATTAGCCAGCTAAGACCATGTCGCTTCGGAAACTAAACGTCTTCACTCGTGGATAAAATCTAATTTTAACCTCTTAATATACAAATTACTGTAATTTTTAAAATTGAAATAATAATAATAATAATAATAATAATAATAATAATAAGAAGAAGAAGAAGAAGAAGAAGAAGAAGAAGAAGAAAAAGAAGAAGAAGAAAAAAAAGAAGAAGAAGAAATATTCTACTTACATCGTCGCAATGCTCCGGAAGGCAATCGTACATGTAATGGAAATAAGTTTTTATTTCTTCGAAGTTATCCCTTTTGAAACACTTGTCCGTGTAGCCCTTTGCTTCCTTGCATTTGTTGTATGCTTCTATGACCTAATCATAGGGAATAAATAATGGTTAAACAATCATATATAAAACAATAAATTAATGAAAACATGTATTTATTTGTATTTATGTATTTATTTTGTATTTATTTCAAAAGAATATCCTATTTGTTGAAAGTTTAGATGTTATTACGCATAATTAAAGACTGATATACTGGATATTGGAACGGAGTGGGGTTTATGATTTACTCATCATTTGAACACGAAATATTAAGTCTATCCTAATTCCTTCATAAACGAACGTCTTAAATATGTTTGATACAGCCTTGAAGAGTGATGCCCACTCTTCCAGTACCACGCTTAAACGGAGAATTATGTCAATGGTTCCGTATAAATGATCAAAAGTATCTTTCCTTCCCGTGGTTTACACAAAATAAGTTATTTAGTGCAAAAACTCCACCACCTCTTCTCCTCTATTAGACAAACAAATATTTCCTATGAGATTTTGTGAAGAAAACTTTCGTTACTGCACAGCAATTTTTTGCCGACTTCTTTTCTTCTATAATTACCAGGCGATTGATATTAAAGGGAGTTGAATAGCTGATGATGTTTATAAGTTATCTTTTACAACTAAATCTACTACTTTCGGCTAAAAGCGACGGAAAACGAAAATTTGTGAATTGACGAAATTGGGTGCATGTTACAACCCTGTATCAAATGCAGACCTGTAAATGTACCGTACATTGAAGGCTGTTCCACAATAGAGAATTTTTGCACATCGACGCTCGAATATAAGCCGATCCGGCTATTGACACGTGACACGCGGAACACCAATCACTGTCTCTGAAGCAAACATAGCGTTAACCGGGTTCGGTTCGGTAAGCGAGGCTTCACAACCTGTGTCAAAACGTTTGCCGGTTATACGTGTGTTGGGTTCTTAGTGTGTCTTAGAGAAGTAAGATTCACCATCGCAGACAAAAGTCAGCTGCGATTTTCTGCAAACGATGATGTATGCCATTGAAGGAAGTGTTGGCTATATCTATATGAGGATGGAAGCCAACTAGGGCGAATAATGAAATTCTTGTAGTTTCGCAATCCGGAAAGCCCTTTAAAATATTAATCAATTTAACTTTTCAAATTTTACAGATTTTATGATTCCAGAGCGATTTGGTTCTAAAATTACGTGCATAATTGCATTTTCTACATCGTGCTTGTGAATATTCTGAAGTGACAATGCCTTAATTAATTCTTCCATAGCAGGTATCAACAATGTCAACTACGTGCACTGAAAAGAACTCTTCGTAAAGACCTGGCTTGGTCCACATCCAGAGTGTAAGAACAAGTGAACAACTGACCACGCTTCGCAATAGCTTCTCGCTGTTGTTATTCTCAACTCCGTAGCGAAAAAGTTAAAAGATGATTACCTGGGCTGCTCGGTCCTTGTCTGGGTTCTTCTCCATAAGTTCCGGGAGATAGTTAGGGCAGATCTCGTCTCCTTCCCCACTGACTTCCATCATAAAACACGTTGCGTACGACTGTGGAAAGAGAACATGAAAAATTACATTGTAGTAAAATTGGTGAATGTTATTTAAATAAAAATGTCATTACCATGGACATTTATGACCTAAAAATGTTAGAACTACACAAGCATTTATGAAGTAAAAAATACGAAAATATTACCATAAAAAGAAAATAGTGGTCGCTAATGGCCTAGATGTTGATGTGACCGCAAATAACAAAAAAATACAAACTTTAAATAAATTTTCACAGCAATCGTAAGATTCCGAACTCAATAAAGATATTCAAATTATACATCCTATCATTTTTACTTATTATTTAAACTAAATTTGGAAATTTTCATTTTTCATTTATTTCTTCATTCATAATTCTTAGAGGTTCTTTGATGTATTAAAACAGACGTTACCTCACACCCCTATCCTTTTATTTAGTTACATTCAGTTCATTCACCTCACTTTCAAAAAAAAATTATTTCTGATAATTAGACTAGGATATTATTTGAAGATAGTTTTAGGCTTAAGTTTTTTAAATCAGCTAAGATGTATCTGAGGAAATTATGTTCGCTAAGTCATCGAAAGCCGTCCACATAATAAATGAAAATGTTGGTAATGATAACCTCTTTTAAAATAACTTTATTTAACTATCAAGCCAACAACTGTAACAAAATTGTGAAAAATATGAATATTAATAATAATAATAAAACAATAGTATATTTTATTATTGTTAATTTTAATATAAAACATTACTTTAAAAGCCTGCTTCAGGGTGTGATTGATTCGAATAATCTAGTTAATATATTATCTTAAAGGGTTTGCTGAGAATTAAGCGATTCTCTTCCAAATGATTTTAGCAATGACATCTGCATGAAATTTATTCTTGACAATTGTGCAAAAGTCAATTTAAAGAGAGGCAAAGTGACGTCAGAGAGCGTTGGTGTTGATATGCACACTGTGATTTAAGATCTTGATCCAGGTACAACTTAAAAATATGGGAATTGAAGCATGTGAGACCATCTCGAACGACACACGAGACTTGTCCTGTAGTCCGCTCTAAACTCCAGGAACAAAACATCTGCAATAGATGGTTTGCCGAGGTTTGTAGCCGAGTTCAGTTTCGGACTAGTGGACTGCATTGAGCAAGAAACTCCAAACATAGATCATAAACTCAAAAAATTGCTTACAATGCATCATGTAGCTCACCCTTGGTCTGATTTACATACACTTTATGTGACACGTAAGGAAGGAAAAAGAGGTATTAGACAAATTGAAGCCTCCTGGCATAATGCAATAGTCGGGATGGGAAAGAATGTAATCAGCCATCAAGACGACTACCAATGAGACTGCTGATGAAATCTGACTGAAGAATGAGAAACAAAGGCATTGCAAGTGTAACAAGAAGCTTTTCAAAAAAGACTATACAAGACAATTGCAATAACACAGATACTGAACTTCAGATTCTACTTAGCATGAAATGTGAGACAAAAAAAATGTTTTAAAAAAATGGAGAGATGAACCACCACATGGACAATATCTAAAAAGGAAGGTCCAGGTACAGATAAAAATAAACAATTTATGTGACTTAAAAGGGGAAGTCTGAAGCGAAAATCGGAAGCAGTTCTAATAGCTGCCCAAAATCAGCCGTTGAGAACAAAACAATATGATAAATGAGTTCTTATAATGTCCTAAGATGTTAAATGTTGCATTTGCCAGGAACAAGTAGAAACCATTGACCATATCGTCTCATTTTGTCCAATTCTATCAAAGACCAAATACTTGAAAATACACGATAGAGTGTGTAATTACTTCCACTGGCAGATCTTTAATGCCCTCGAAGTTCCAATCACATTCCCCAAGTGGTAAGAACACTTAACAAAAACGGTGAGGTCTGTTGGACTGTGCACAATACTGCATAAACAACAAATTCACACAGATCGCAAGATTGCGGTAAACAAACCGGATATTGGGATCCGGGGCTTGGAGAGAAAAAAATGTCTACTCATCGATGTTGCAGTGGCGTGCGATCAAAACGTATCCAAGGAGGAAGAGAAAAGTCTTAAATATCTTTGGAAATTGAAATCAGCTTATTGTGGGTGTAAAAGCACACGTCGTCCCGATAGTTATCTGAACTCTGGTATTTGTCTGGAATAAGAGCATTGCTAAAACCACAGGTACTTCAAAATAACGAGAATTGAAAGACATTGCTTTATTTGGATCAGTCCACATTTTGAGCCAATTGTTGTAGCGGCACCGACAACTAGCTCCTGAGGATGTTGGTTGCAACCCAGAGTGATTTTATAATCAACCGATTCATAAAATCTTTAGTCGTGAATTAGAATAATAATAATAATAATAATAATAATAATAATAATAATAATAATAATAATAATAATAATAATAATAATAATAATAATAATAACAACAACCCCAACTGTCTTCTAACTTTCTAAACTTACAGTAAATATCTACACGTTTCTCCTTTCAGTAAACATAATCCAAAGTACGTACCGCTTCGACGTCAGTCATCGGATGCTTCATTCCTAAAATGTTCATCATATCAACTGAAAAACAAGAAAACATCTTTTAAAATGCCTGAAATACACTGGACAAGACCATCATGGATAACCAAATTGAAACTGTGGAACATCTTTGTATTTTTTATTAGATTAGTTTATTAGCTTCCAGAAAATGCGTTTAGGGCTAAATCATAACCAACAAAGACTATACGTTTTCATTTACTTTAAATTCACAGTTTCCGCGAAGAATAACCCAGAAATCTAAAATTCAGATATTTTTCACTTTCTCGCACTTGCTTTGTAAGAAGAGGAAGTTATGTAACCGTGTACTGGAAAACGGCGAATTTTGGGCAGAGCAATTCTTATTGCCGGGCCCTGGTATCGAAAAAGTGGATAAATCATGTTGCTATCAACGAGCTAGAATATACTACATAGAGTGGCTGTCCTTACAGCTTCAGCGCTCTTGGTGGAGGCTCGCGAAATTAGATACGCGAAATTAGTGGCCGCCATGTTTTTTGAAGTCAAAACATTCGAGAGGCGGTGTAAATAAGGTGTAACCGTCCGTAACCAGCGACCGTAAGCCCCGGCAAACGTAATGCTAGAATACATTATTTCCCACAGGGTGCTGCTTTGTCTGTCCGTCCGTCCGTCCGTCTGTCCGTTCGTCTTTCCGTCCGTCTGTCTGTCCGTCCGTCCGTCCGTCCATCTGCCCGTTTGTCCGTCCGCTCGTCCGTCCGTTCGTTCGTCCGTCCGTCCGTCCGCTCGTCCGTCCGTCCGTCCGTCCGTCCGTTCGTCCGTGCGTCTGTCCATTCGTCCATGTTCAACGCTAGTACTTAAATCGTTCAGGCGATTTTCTCCAAAATTGTTATTCTCCGATCGATCTGAAAAAACTCCAGGCTTTGGGGGTTTCAAACGGATATTTACATTTCTAAGGCGGGAATCGGGGGGAATCGGTCGGGAATTTCAAAAATTGCATTTGGAAATATTGGATTGAAACAATTGCGGCAATTGGATTGAAACAAGCATCGGCCTGTGTTCGAATTTAACTGCCATTCTCTGGTGAATTGACATGGCTGATGCCACTGATGAGTTTACTGGGTGGACCCGAGTTCGAGTGTCGATGCGAAAAATAATGTTTGCTGTGTGAAAACACTTTTGAATATTTATGTAATAGTATAATATACCGGGACACTTTAGAAATAATACGAGAATGTATGTACTCTTCTAGCACCACTAGTTTTAGAAATGCAACATAAATGGCTTTTACGCTATGTTGATGGAGACGTCTTCCCATCAAGATTTCTATAGAAATAAATAATATATTTTGGCCCACAACAAAATCAACAACACATCATTCAACATCCACTTTCAAGTCATGGACACTTCGTTACAATTCTTTTCGCGTCAACAATGCAACAACATTATAAGGTTTAAATCTATTATCGATCAGACTTGCTGTTTAGTCTGACCACGCCACCATTTACCGGAGAAATAAGATATCACTCAATTGACGAAACAGGCGATTTTGAATTTAGCTCTGGGGTTTCTTTTAGGCTTGACAATATTTTACGAGCAGTAAATCTATAACATCGAACAGTCTGCTCTTCTTCCTCTCCGAGGAGAGGCATGCGAAGGATTTCGCACTTCAAAATTCACATCTTATGGGTCTGAAACCGTAAACTTGGATACAACAGCCCGATGAGTTAACCGCTCTATTACCAAAGCCGTATTATCGGTATACTTGGTTGTGTAATCGGTAAAACTGTAGACCGGTCTTAATTATTCAATCAAAGAATCATCAGTTACGGGTACACAAATACATGTGGTAACCCACTGGGTTTTCTGCTTTGTAGCTCTTTAATAATTACGTATGTACTTACCAAATCCGATTGGATACTTTGCCAAGCAGGTTCTCACTGCATCTTTCATCTTCATGTTATTTCGTATTTTTTGCGGCTGTAACAAGTTTATGCTAAAGTAAAGTTCATTATTGAAAGTAATTGAAGACATCGTATGTTGAAGAACGTATATTTATGTATTTGGGTATAGTATGAACCATTCAAATCGTGAATGATATTCTAATCTTTTCGTCGTTTGTCAAGTTTCTTTTGACTCTAAAACTCTTAAAATATTCTTTGGTATTTGCTTCAGAATAGGTTTCAAAGTATTCAACACTTCCTATTTAAGATGTAACATAAAACAATAAATTGATAACACAGAACTTTATTGGCAAACTTCGGAAAGGTTGGCAGTGACTTTTGAATGGAAGAAAAATAAAAATCCTTCTGCGAGCGTATGCTCGAAAATGTCGAGGTATTTTTTTTCTTTCTATCTTTCTTTTTTTCTTTCTTCAGAAAATACCAATTAAAATAGATCTTGCAGATCTGTTGTGAGAAGAGGAGCAAGTATATTTTTTTTCACTAAACAGCTAAGAATTGGATAAATGTTAAACGTGTGTAATGTGCAGCATGGATGGTGGTAATTCAAAATATTTAACTTGTTAAAGTAGTTGGATTAAGTTGAAAATCGTCTATTTGATATAGCCGATATTTAAACTGATTCTTTACTGCATTTTCAAGACAATGACAGGGCTCCGACCTTCAACCTCTCGAAAGTCGAAACGCTCTAAAATAAGTTACGGGTCTAAAATAAAATTACGCGTATAAGTACAGGAGGCACGTGCCATCTGCGGACTTTTGTTGAGCTCGTAGATCCCTACCCTATTACATATACTACATTAACCTGAATTATGAATAAAAGTAGCAACAAGCATTTTTGGCAAGAACTGACAAGATTATATTGGCTCTCATCTAAAAAATATGTATCTGAACTAAACATCCATCCCGGAAGAAGTTTTCTGAAGATTAATATAATAATAATAATAATAATAATAATAATAATAATAATAATAATAATTACTATAGTTATTGTTCATATAGTAATAGTAATAATAAATATTATTTTCGAAGAATATTGAGCTACAGACTTTCAATATTAACTGTTATCGTGCCCGATTCATGCTGTTAGTGTATTAAAATTTGAAGCTTTGTTTTCTATTGATTATTAGATATAAAACGGTAGTTACCGCCAGCAATAAGCACACGTATCCGATTTCCTAAATATTGAAGAACATCTCGATTTCCGTTTGGGCCGGCTTCCAGAATTCACTCCAAATAAAAATTTCTGAACACGATAGTTGAGTTTTGTACGACAGAGAATTCAGATTTAAATAAAATATTCTAAACAAAATACGAATAATAAAAAGTCACAGTTCAGTTCAAGTGTAGTCTATAGAGTTCTAGAATGGTTGTTTGAAAAACGGGCCACTCACCAAACATAGTTCATTTTCTTTAAGTTTTCTGTAGAATAATAAAGCTTTCTCGGCTGGACATGACCCTTCAGTAGATGCTGTAAAAAACAGAGAAATTAATATAACGATGAATTACTACAATTATATTTATTAATAGACCTACTAATAACTTCCGTGCCATTTTCTATCATTTTCCTCAGTTTTTCTTCACATATGTTCCAGTGTAACTATTTATTTGCAATATACTGCATTGTAGAGAAAACAATATTTATTATAGACTTTGATTACCTAAAGTCAAACTTAACGAAACTGAGATCAGTTCCTAATAAAAGATGGTTAATAACAACTGTTCTAATAATCTTATGGCCCACTCTCCACATGGCACGTGCAATAATTAATACCGTAATGTAATATTGCAACTAATCCAGGACATCCCATTAACTACAATCAACATCGGTATTTCACTTAGTGAAATTTGTAGAAGGTAAAAAAATGTAATTAGGGAGCGTATTTTTATGCCCTAAAATATCATAAAATATGCTTTTAAAAATATGCATTTATGATCTAAAAATTCTTAAATATGCACTTTTATATGCAAGACCCCTGATGTAAAAACCCCTTGATATAAAAAAGCAGGGATGTTACAAGCGGTAAAAGAGATCACATTTTTTTGAAAGTCCCCTAAATTCAAAGGATGAATTGTTGCTCCCAATTCGCAAAGCGCTTCTGATCAAAAAGGACATTACCCCGTTTGACTGAACTTTTCCGGAGGCGCCAACTACCAGGGACACTAGTCTCGTTAGAGGCGTTGGACGGCGTTGGACGGCCCAGTTGGACGGCGAGATCCGACGCCGACCAGACGTCGGCTTGGGTTTCCCCTTCCAGGTTTCTCCTCCCAGCCGAGACCGGCCCCAACCGGGTCAAGTTTAAGCTCCCTACTTGTCTGCCGATGTGTGTGGTAATGTAGTGCACAAGGTATGTTTATAAGTAAGGGCTGAGAAGGCAGCAGGGAGCAGGGAGGACTGATAGGACAAGGAAGAGGAAAGTAATATCACGCGCGGTTCGTGGCCTCTTTGGTAGGTTGGTGCTCCGATATTCATCAGGTATTGGTCGGAGAAATCCCGAAAAACTAACTATAGAGCAGCCACCTGCTAGAATTCTCCTCCAGGCAGTGGCTGAATGTGATTTCTAGTTCGATTTTTTTAAGTGGCCGACGACATTGGGTCATTGTTACATCTGCCTTATAAAAAGGATATTTTACTTAATTCGCGAACGACCTTCTCAACGAGCTCGTGGCCTCAGATGTGCGCTTACTACTGTTAAAAAAATTTATTTTGTAAGGAGGTGTAACAATGACCTAATGACATCGGTCACTTTAAAAAAATCGAAATAGTGTCGAAAATCTCCCAGTGTCTGGATTCGAACCCTAAGACGTCTCAGAATTGATACAGATATAGCGGTAATGCTGGTTCTAAACTAACTCAGTGGGTAAGTGGATTATGTAAAATGTGTGCTTTTTGAAAACGTATTGTAATCTGTGTATATTTTTCATGAATAAACGTCTGAATCAATTCATCAATGTTATTTGTTTGTGGCTTACTTTTGTAACATTTTTGTGTAAATACCTGAAATATAGCTGCTGAAACCGGCTTAATTAATATCAAATTCAAAGTCTACATGTTAAAATAATATTTTTCACTCGGGGTATTCCAAATTACGAGTTCTCAAAGAATAATTAATTATTTTACGTACACTGTGATGTATATAAAATACAAATTTAGTAGAACTTTTGATAACATGTAATTAAATTACAACCCCAGTTCAATATAAAACATTATATTTTTTTCTTAAGGTTTGCTTACCCTCTTCGGCTGCAGCTTTGATTATATTTAATGCATTCTTTCTCTCATCCTTTTCTTTCCAAATTGCTCCAACATACATATTAAACCCATCTTTGTTGAAGTCACCATTCTCGTCTACCTGCAAATTCACATATACACGTAAATACTATGTACTTGAACATATCTATACACTTTGGGTATCTTATGTCAAACTTTACGAAACTGAGGAAAGTTTCGCAATAAGAGTTATTAGAACACAAATGTTTTCCACTGTTGGCAGTTTCTTCATCCCTGTACAGTATTTGAGTAGCTACAAGTGCGCGTGTGAGCAGATCCATCACTCACGGTTAGACTGTTTAGGTGCACCAATCGCGACATTTGAAGTGTCATTCGACGTGTCTCTGGTGGGGAACTGATAATTTGCTTTCGGATCGGCCCAGAAGATTCTAAGAAATTTTCAAAAACGTATTTTTGCGTGCTTTCGCGCTGCGATCTTAGTGGTCAGACGGAGAATTAAACCAACGCTACCTAAATAGATCTGAGTAGATGGCGTTGATTAAATCCCAGTAATTTTCGGTCCACGGTGCCATAATTTTCTTCTTCGAGAAGAACAACACTGTTCTGGAACGTGAAACACGCGTCTTAACTGTCAATTATTGGCAGTTGCTACCTTGTAACAGATTCTGCTTTCAACATAAGATGTGAAGTGTTTCGTAATAAGTGTTTAACGTTCCGAATTCGTGTTTAATAATAAATTTGCAAACACCTACGTCCAGTATTACCTTGGAACTTATTCAATTGAAAGAACGCCAGGTGAATATGGAGAAAACCAGAACTGTGAGTAATGTTAGAGAACAGAAGCACATGCGTATTCGACTTTGCGGATTTACGTTCTTGAGGGTGCAAATACAGTGGTAGGATCAAATGTAGTTGTAGAAGGTTTCGTCACGGAAATTTCGGAACTAATTAAGAATGATCTTGTATTAGGATTAGAGAATAACGCTGAAGAACAGCCTACAAGTGATCTTTTACCTAAATTTTTGTACATATTAACAAAAAGGGTACAAAATGTAGCTGTACTAAATTGTAACTATTTACATCATCCATACCTGCAAGTATTTGTTACGACAATTACAATTTTGATATTGCAATATTACCAGTTCATATCCCGTACGGAGCTAGCATGTAAGGTCATTGGGTGGTGAATTTTTGAACGGGAGTATAACATCATCAGCTACTATTATTCATTGTTATGTCCAATATCCAATATTAAAAACTTTTTCGAAGCCATGCGTGGTATTCAGAATTTTTCATCTCATGGAAAAATTTATAAAAGAGTTTGCAGCTTCAGGGACGCCTCATTCAACTGGTAAATGTTCGGATTTCGATGTCTCTTCCTGGACAAGAATGCATTTGTCTCTGCCAGGGAGGCACAATAAAATTCCAACTGAAAAAGTTCAAGTTTCAAAATTGAAACTTCATGAGAGTAAGGATAAATTTATTACTAGTAGTAAATATCGATTTAATCCGGGGTAGGCGAAAATAAATTGTCGTATTTTAAAAATAAATTAGCAAAGTTAAAAGTAAAAAATAAATGTGCCGGGTCGCAATAAAAGTACCAAATTCCATCAGTCATTTAAAGCGGCATTTTCACTATCTACGACAAATTCTTGTGTTACACATTCCTGGTAATAAGATGGGGTGAGCACTCAACCGTGGCGATTACTTTGCCCTGTTCTCCGTTACAAGAAAAGCTAAATGGTCACATGGTTGACTATTAGCGATTTACAACACCTAGTTTCATTAACTAATTCTTTGAAATTTTCAGCTCAATTTCGAACATGGTCATCTTACAGCTTGTCCCGTCTGGGGAGGTACCCCGCTGCTAGGAGATACCTGGTTGGGGAAAACCCCGCTGGCTAACGATAGGTCGGTGCCGGATCTCATTATACAGTGGGGGAAAACCACAGCCACCTCTCGAGCAAAAATCATGCACTACACTTACGGAACCACTAACAATCAATAGAACGTGCTCAATTATATTATACTTTCCTTACAACTCCGTAATTTAATACAAGAATGAGATTGCAGATAGTAAAACCAATTAATAACAACAAAACTTTTCTTATAGTTATTTTTTCTTTACAGTTTCATCTGACACATCACAATTATGAAACATGAACCAAAACTCTATAACTAATGTATACAAACTGGGGTAAAAAAAATTTCTATTTGAATGTGGTTAAAAAAATAATCGAGGATTGTTCATTCAATATTATTTCAGTCGAATCCACAAATATTAAAAACAATCTATGAGGTGATGAGTTTTATCTTATTGATTGTCTTTAACATCTGTGGATACAACTGTAATTATCTAACAAAATATTATTATAATTGATAACAGTACAGTTTTCAGTAATTTCTAGAGGTTCGATGAAATAAGTGAATTACTAAGTAACATTAGTTTTATCTGTTTCAAAACTTACGATTCCTGCTTGACCGTAGAGGCACGAAACGAAGTTCTGAAAAACAAAAAACAAAAATATTACCACAACCTAGCAAAAATGTTACCGTCGAGGGTGTGGAAAAGGTGTCCTCGAGCAACACAAAAGAATGTCTTTTCTCAAACAACACACGTGAATACAGATACTTCTTTGTTCTTCGTCGAATGACGTTGGCTCTGTCGTACCTAGTGACACACGAAGTAGAGAACCTAGAGAGCAATAGCAGCACAAACGCGAGTCATTCGTGCTCGCACTGGTCACTACAGCAAAGGTTTTCCACGATGTTAGCGAAAACAGAGCGGCCAATACTAACCATAAAACTTTATTTTTTCGGTAACGTTTAGTGCGCGGCAGATATAAATAATGAATATCTGTGAATAGAAAAAAGGACAGATCTCGATCTGAATCTGTTAAAAGGTCCCTAGTAAGCATGCAGTCGGTAAGCGCAGAATGAGAATAGGCGGAATACAGCAATCAAATATTTCAACGAGCTAGAATATACTACATAGAGTGGCTAGCGCCTCCATCTCTGCAACCAATTGAAGCCATGTCTCTTTGCAGGCAAAGCAGCGTCCTCCGGAGAATCAGAATATTCTAGCATTCCGATTGGCGCTCGTTACGGTCGGGTGAGCCTGGGCCACGCGTTAAGTAAGTGCTCTTACTCTGCGCCCCACGACCAAAAACCAATCATTTGAGAACGAAATTACAATATGAAAGGAGAGAAAATTGAGAAACTTGAAAAAACACGTTGCTTCCTGCATCGGTTTTTGTCATAAGAATGGAAGCTGTTGAAATGTTATTGTAGTTAGCATGACGCCTGAAAGTGAATCTGATTGCAATAAGAAGCAAACAAACAGAATACAAATAAGGCATCAAACTTGAAAAATGATATATTTGTGGTTTGATGACTTTTATTTTTACAGTTGTGTGCCGAACGTGTTGAAGTCACTGTGAATATAATTATTAAAACCACTAATACAATTTAAAAGTTGATAAACTAAAAGGCAACAATATAGAAATATGATCTGATACAAACAATGCACCACCATCAGGCACCTCTCATGTTTTTACTGCAAAAATTATGGTGACATCGAGCGTCGACCAAGAGCGCTGAAATCATAGGGTCAGCCACTCTATGTACGAGTGGTACATTCTAGCTCTTTGAAATATTTGCATTATTCTGTTAAAATCGAAACTGTTCATGGTTTTTGGATTTTTCCCAAGCTTCCTAAGGTAGGTCGTTTCCCAAGGTATCTAATGAAACCTTTGACATTTCATACATGGTCAAAGGTTGTATAGTTTTCTATAGGTTTCTGCCAGCATTGGGAATTAGTTATTTAAAATTATATTTTTTGTATTTCGTGAAACTTCACGTCATCGCGACTGCAGGGTGGGCGGTTATAGAGAGATTACTCTAAGAAGGGACCGCTTTGGCAACTACTGCTTGGCCAGTGCTGGCAACACAACTGCAGATTGTGCTCATGCACTCCTTTTGTCGGTACGTTCGTTTACAGTTATCTCATTTGTAAATGGACTACCTCTTGCAGTGTCATCAGTGACGTTCGTTTGTTTCTGACCTGTCAAAGACGTCACGTTGGCGTCTGACGTTGACCTGTCAAAGTGGTCACTTCGTAGAGTAACTCCTCTATAACATGGCACACGGAACTTGAGTGAGTGGTATTCAGCCAAGATGGCTGCCCACCGCTCAGTGTATACATGGCTGTCAATCGGTTTGGTGCTTTAGTATATAGGAGTAAAGTAAAAGTATAGAGGACAAGATGGGTGGGGTGTGACAATACAATTTAGTGTAAATAGAGAGTTAAAATATTTGCATGAAAGTTTACTTACCCACGCCTGCTCGCGTTCCTTCACACCTGAAATATCTTCATCGACTAAACTTACGTCCATTGACATGAATCTCCTAAAATATTCTGAAAGAGAGAAAAATCAGCTTAAAATAATATTTTGGATTTTTTTACAGAATGATTTTTTACAGCATTATTGTACAGAAAGTAGAAGGCGTGAGTGTGATGAATAGGGAGGGGATTTTTATGCACTGAAATAATCTTGAAATATGCTTTTAAAAATATAAATTTATGACCTAAAAATTCTTAAATGTGCGCTTTAATATGCAATTAAAATTAATAATATTCCGGGTTGGCCAATATATTGCGAATTGCAATTGCCACAAGACTCAGACAGATTGACATCCACGTCACATTCAGCACACCAAACAATCTCCATAACACCCTTTCCCAAAACAAATATCCCATCCCCAAGCGTCTATCATGTGGGTTATACTCTATTTCCCGTGGCAATTGCAATGCGAAATATATTGGCCAAACCGGATCCTTTAAAACAAGAACACGCATTTAATGCAACCAGTGACGTCCAAAATTAGGAAATTGACATCCGATACACTCACAGAATTAAATTGGAAGCTACACACAACAATAATTTATTAAACAATCGCCAACACACCACTTTGAATGAACAAATGCCTTCCCTCTCGCCCGTCCTGAAGCTGGCCGCTTCCCACGCACATCAACCCGTTCCCCTGACTCTCTTTTCCTCCACCCAACCAGGCCTTTCCCTTAATGGACATATCTTAGCAAAACTTCGCTTTCTACCCCTCTCCGTTGAGAACTTTCCTTTAAATAGCGTACAATGTTCTTGACCGTCTCTGTCTGGTTCGAACCGAGGACCCCAGGAGCCTCAAAAACGGTATATCAGTGTGCTCTTCTTAATTTTATTTATTTGTCTAGACTATTTTTGTTTTATTTTACTTCACTTAATAATAGTATAATTGTTTTTTCGTGTACTCTTGATTCAAAATTATTTTCTCGTTTTCACTTTTTATATTCCATTTTTTCTAATTTGCTTAAATTCTAATTTTATTCATAATAACATTCTGTAAAGTATTATCTTTTATATGTAATTTAGATATATTGTTATTATATTTGAAGCACTAACACATATATTTCATTCACACATTATTATTATTATTATTATTATTATTATTATTATTATTATTATTTTACTCGCGACTTCAGTTAAATTAAAGTTAATACTAATTACCCGCATGAAAGTAGATACTTACCGTCTGATACCTCACAGCCTGCCGTGCTTCGGCACTCCGAAAAAAAACTGCCCATCATCCCGGCCATCATCCCGCACTGTGAATGAAACGATTAACGATTAATCTCTCTGGCGAAGAATAGCATAGGCCACTCACCAAGAATTTTAAAAAACCTACTCATCATCCCAGATATCATCCTGCAGTGCGAATAACGGTTGACGATTAATCTCTCTAACGTAGAATAGCTTAGGCTGCTCACCAAGAATAAGGTGCATTTTTTTTATCGCGGTAAAAAAATATGCACTACACTATCGGGACTAATAATCTTAGCAGTTGTCTTAGTAGTTGTGATTGAAACTACTTTTAGTTGGATATTTCTAGAACATACTCAAAGAATTCTGGAGAAGGCATTTTTGGAGGGCTTTTAATGCACATATGCAGTGCTGAAACGCAACAAATGCCAAGAGTGCTCAAACGCTATGAATTTCTATACTACCTTTCGGGATTAACATAAAGCCTTATTTCATGAACTTTAAGATTCACGATTTAAGTTAAAACTAACTACGTAATGAAACATTTTTAAGTACTTCTATCGATACTTTTATCATGTAACTCTATGCTAGAAGATATACGAGTCTAGCGACTATATTTATTTCTTTTAAAATGTTTATTTGCGTAGCGCAAAGTAAAAATTTCCACATGAAAATGTTCTCGGCAGGCACAACGCTGAACTAGGGTGTAACATTTTACTAAAATATGAATCTAATCTTTATGATCACGCCAAATATCTTCAGTCACTGTGTACAAACGACGTTTGTCAAAATATTGAAAAGTATTCATCGATATGAAATTTACATCTATATGCGAATGTTAATTTGCAGAACCTCATTAATCTACAATGAAGTTATTTATTATTTAAAATTTAATGATATCTGTATTGTCGAATTTTTGAACCAATTTATAGTTTGAACTATTCAATAAATTTATTGTAATAGAAGTTTTAACAGTTTTTAAGCTCTTGAAAAGTTTTTACACTCCTAAGTCCAGATGAAATTTTTTCAAAAGATTCCGTAAAGTATCGAAACGTCGAAATTGAATGCAAACAAATAATTTATTGTGATCATTTATTGATGAATAACTATAAAACTGTTGAAAAAAGAAATCGAAAATCCAGCGTCAATAATGATATAACGGACGCTACCCCATTCCTTGAATGAAATTTAGTCCAAAGTTATTGGAGTCTTCGGGGGTTATTGCGGAACAATGAATTACTGTAAAATGTTTGAGGCACGGCTCCATGTCCAGTCAGGATGTGCTTCAGTCGCACAAAAGGGAAATCAGCACATTCGTCAGGGACAGAAATTTACGTTGAACGATATCATCTCAAATGGACGAACCGCGGAAGCAGTTCAAGGCAATAAGCCGGCTGAAAAAAGTCGAACCCGCTGGCACAAAACTGAACTATTTCAATGGTATTCAGAGGCAGAACTAGATAGGAGTTTCTGACATGAAACAAGCGCAGGAGTGGCTGAAAATGTCAGTGTACCTGTCCGTTTAATTAATTACTACAAAATGTCCTTTTACCAGTTACAGTTAAGTAGTAGCTCGAAACCTAAATACAGAATTTTTAAGGGAAGGGGAACTCCAACAGCTCGTACTTTCTCTTCTTACATTATTTCTAACTTCGGAATTTTTGAAAATTCATAAAATTATATAAAATTAGATCTTTGTCATTTTTTAAGCGCCCTCTCTAGAACCTGCTGAAATAATGAAAGAAAAAAAATGGCTGTTTTTTTTTGTTTTTGTTTTTTTGAGAAAATGTTTTTTTATAAACTGCATTAACGTGAAGGAGAAATTGAGTTAACACCACTCGTTTTTTCAAGAAATTATACATGACTTTTTTCAGAGATGTAATTTTTTTTGAACACATTTTCTCTAAGAGAAGATCTCTACCATCAATATTGTCCTTTTACAATGTTAACTTTTTGCAACGTTCGAAAATTCAGAGAGTTCGCCAGAAATAAGACTAGCGTCATTTTTACCGTCCTTTGATACATACTAATAAAAGTTTTTAAATTTCAAGCCGTTTTTGAGAAAATAATTGTTTAAAAATTGCCTATTTTTCACGTGAAAATTATCCATAATGTCGAAAAAAATGAATATGGCATTATTTCAAGATCTAAAGAATAAATCTTATTCTACAAAATATCTATATATTCTAACAACACAAACCCCTATCTCATGGCCACCGCTGGTCAGCTGGCTGCCATAGCAAGTATCGGGCTATCGACTTAAGAACAAGACATGACCGCATTGAAATAAAATTCTTTTTAGATTTATCCAGCCAAAAAAACTGTAAAAACTGTATGTGACGTAGGGGGGAAAAGATTATCTGCGCACGTTTTCTTGAGTTCCTGACTCCCTTCCCGTCATTTTAGCTACAAATAGTTGAAAGATGAGTACAAGTTTAACATAAATTAATAAAATAAATTTTAAAAATAGCATGATTACCAATATTTGAAAAATAGTCTCTTCAAATACAGACATTCTTTGAAAACAGAGTGATCGTGACCACTGATTATCACGTAACCCCACGAGCGGGAATCACAGAAAGTGAGATAGCATGACCAGGGCTGCCAACGATTTGGGAACAATCAGCTTCACGAATTCTGTAAGTTTCGTGTATACACGATACACATCTTTCATGTAGCATTGAACAGAACATTTATTCAGATTTTGGTTCAAATGGCAAGTACTGAAAAAAAATAGGTTAACAGGAAAAACGCCATAAAACTCTTTCTTTGGTATTTTTTCACCCAGTCACTAGTTATACCATCAAATTTTCTACATTCTAGACCGTACTAACTCTGGGATGCCCGAAATATCAATAGTTTTTCTTTCTTGGGTTTTCTCTATAACTCTTTAACCTTAAGTCCTGTTAAAAATAATTAAATTTTAAAGAAAGTACAATTTCTTCCATTTTTTTGGTATTAAACATTAATTCAAAACTAATTATTACTCAAGTTATAGCTTCTAAAATAAGTCATTTCCTCAAAAAGAGTAAAAATACAAAGGTATATGATGGTACAATCAACTTATAAATGGCACCCCTGCCTATTGAACTCAGGCGGATGTGGTCCAGAGGGGAGGTGAAGAACGAGCTTCACCTACTCGTCGCTGTCGGTACGAGGAGGAGGTTGTGTGGTGAGCAAACGCTCCGGCCGCCTTTACCCCCAGGAAAGATTCAGGCACTCACTTGGAATGAAGACTGAGTCCACCACAGAACGGCCTTGATGAAAACCACCGGATAAGAATCCCAATCTGAGACGGGATGCGGACCTGAGTCCTTCAGATCAGGGAGGCGGCGCTCTACGATTGAGCCATCGCGGCTACATAATCAACTTCAAATAATCATCATTATTATTACATGTAATACGAATATGAATATCGCATTCGGAGTAAATATTTCCTCAAAAATGTAAATATTTGAGTAGGTATTTAAACGATACGTGTAATAGAGACAAGAAGAGCTAATGACCCTGTACAATTTCCAAAAACACCCGGTAAAGCAAGGTTCAAGGAAGCCAATTTATCATATTCTATATTTTTTACATACTACAATATTTCCAATAAATTTTCACGTATGAGATTTCTTCTGATAAATGGTTGATTTAGAGTATGTTACGTCAGTAAAAAGTGCATGTTTTGTAAATTGCCATTTAGACAGTCGCAGTTGATGAGAAGAAATACATTATAAGAAAATAAGATTCGTCACGTCAGGCAAACACGTCGGTGTGCTTCCCCAACTCAAGAAATTAACCAGTCATTCATTATAAACAGTGAGGAGCAATTTTAAATACAAATCTGAGATAGAACATTTCTATCAAAGAGGTACGAGGGCAAAGATTAATTAAGCTATAATGAAAAAGATTTGAATATATAGAGAGCACGTTATTTCTCGACCTGGCCGCGCCTATAACAGGTTTGATGTTGATTTTACAGAGGTTGGCATTACTTCAAATACTCTAGTGGCTAACTTTCTAACTAATACCCCCACTCTATCCACATTTCTTCAGTCCATCGCTCGCTCAGGAAAAGTTGCGCGGATGTTATTTGGATACTAACTTCAAAGCCTCCTGGACAGAAATAGAGACCGAAGCTGAAATTTGAAGTTAATAAAAATCCTTAATTACCCTCTCTGCACGGAAAGAGGAAACTGTCAATTAAGGCACAATCACCAATCCCAAGAAATCCTAAAATATAAATCCAATATTCTTCGTATGAAAATGTGAAAAAGCGCATTTTTTTACATATTACCATTGCGTTATGAATGTTCACTATAGTATAGGTTAATGACTCTTGAGTAAAGCAGACTAACAATACGAACTCCAGAAATAGAAGTAAAATATTTTTACTTTCAAAGTAATCATACGTTAGCAAAATAACATTGAACGTCAACCCATATTATAGGTTGTCATGTTTGGAGCCTTCTTCAAAATTATACTATTGGGAAGACTACTGAAGGTTTCAGCATTTATATTTTTAATAGTTTTTCTAACACGTTTCACCTGTGTTTATTAAGTTTTTATAACGTTCGAAGTAAAATATGCTAAAATTAGTGTCAAAAAGTTATAAACATACCCGTTTATATATATATATATACATAACATTTAAGAAATATTATAGAATTTTTGCCTTTTAGGCACTTTTTTTTTTAAGAATGGAAGTTGTATAGCAGAAAAACATTCATGTACGTTTATATGGGTCATTTCAGAAATTACGCAACATATTTTCACCTTCACTTTCAACTCCGTATTTGGATGACTAATTTACACATTTTACAGCCTAAAGGTTAGTACAAGTTAATTTAACCTTAAGAAATTAAGCAACACATGTTTAACTTATACGTCTAGGTTAGGCACCTTTAATAGAAATTTTACAAAATTTTACTTTAATAGAATTTTATTTTCTTATCAGTTTATTTTTGTTGAAATAGTTAATAGTTGAAATAATTAATCAATTGTTCAATCTATTTCTGCCTTCATTGATGTATACTTTAGAAATATAAAGTTTAGAACCTAAAAACGTTCATATCCTTTGAATTGCATAATTAAGAAATAATACAGCCAATTTTTGCCTTTTAATAACCTAAAATTGGGGTTTAAATTATGGGATTAAGGGGATTAAAATAAAAATTTTAGAACATATGAATATTTCCATCTCTTTTCACGTTCATTTTTTATTGTCGTTTGATTTTATAAGAAAAGACATATACTCGTAGTCCTCAATTTATTTTGGTAGTAAAGTGTGTGTTTTAATTCCTCAATTGTAAGACTCCAATTTTTGTCCCAAGCATATTCACAGTGTTTAAAACATAATAATTTCTTTATTCTAACGTCGCATTTTCACCAAAATTTACTTTTTCATACCAGAGGTTAAGAAACCGTGAACAGTTTGCACATAGTTTGAATTGTTTTGGCGTTAAATAAATAATTAAACGAACATAAAGAAGATATAACATTAAATCCATCTTCACGAGACATAAGAAACAATTCAATAACTAAATATTCAAACTTTTGCTTAAACGTAGTTTGAATATTTAGTTAATGGATTGTTGAAGGTGGGACGGTCGCCTTGTCTCACAATCAAGCTTAGAGTCCATCAAAAAATCCTTTATGCAGGTCATCCCACATCTAATATCGTGATAATAATGTGATCATAAAGAACTGTAGAGATATTTCAAGTGTATGACTGTCAGTAGGAAACGAAAGATCATATATTTTACCGTACATTAAAATGCATATCAGTTTGTTTCGCATATTTAAGAAATTATACAGCATATATTGGCCTTTAAAGAGACTGAAATTGAGATGTTCCAGATTTAAAATATTCTTATAACTTTATCTTGCCTATTTAAGAAAAATATATAGCCTATGTTCACTTTTTACTTGCTCGCATACTATATGTGTAGTGTATGAAACGTTATATAACACTGCGGCGAATAAAAGCGATTTTTCAGCCGAAAAAATCGTATTGCAGGTCCCTGATAGCTAAAAAGTGGATATTTCCTGTTCCTTTACGAAGAAAATTACTTCCCATGACACGCTCTGTACTCAGAATCGACGTCTTCCTGGTGCTTGATACCCAAAGATTGGTTGGCAGCAAACCGTCAGTCTGTGAACAAAGCTAGAGGGAAAACCGTTCAGCTGATTTTTTCCAAATTGATTTTTCCAAATTTTTCCCAAATTTATTTTCCCTAATTGATCCGGTTGATATCATGCCCCTTCAATCTGAAACCAATGTCTCAATTTTTGAGTATATTTTACACGAAGTCTGAAGGACAGCTTCAAAGTTTTCTCAAAAATAGCTCTAAATGTTTAGGATCGTCTTCAGTCGCCTAAAGAAGAAATTAATGCCTAAAACTGATCATCTCACTATATTTCATCTGTGTAAGAAATCATACGGCTTATGACGGCCATTTAAGAACCTGTTTCAGGCTCTAGAATAGAAATTTTAGATGCGGATCTAGTGAGTCCAACCCTTCCCCGCGTGCAAACAAAACTAGTGTTGTTAAAACAGCTCACATATTTTCTTACTCGTAATTCCACGGAAAATTTCGCGAAAAGTACTCACATTTTCAAAAAATTGAACATATTCTTATTTCAAAATCTATCTTTAAGAAACACATTTCGTTAAAGGAAAAAATCTCTTTCTTTAATATTTTAGTTGTAGGCGAACGCCGAAAACATTTTGAACTTTTATAATTTTCAAAAAATTTTCAACAACACGATACTTAAACCACTTTCTTAAACGTCCTTCTCACTATCAAAAAACAAAATTTAATAAAAAACGATGAAACTATTTTTTTGAAAATTTGGAAAATGTCCCAGGGGCTTCATGTAATGTAATCCCCAAAAAGGAAATTATCGGTTTCAAATTCAAGAGGCCGCGACATCAGCCCGATCGACAGAAAAGATCAATTTTGGAGAAAATTGGCTGAGCGGTTTAGCCGCTAGTGTTGTTCACAGACTAACAGACCGACGGACGGACGGGCGGACCGACGGACGAACCGTCGGACGGACGGACGGACGGACGGGCCAGACAGGCGGGCAGACAGGCGGGCTGACAGGCGGGCTGACAGGCGGGCTGACAGGCGGGCTGACAGGCGGGCAGACAGGCGGGCAGACAGGCGGGCAGACAGGCGGGCAGACAGGCGGGCAGACAGGCGGGCAGACAGGCGGGCAGACAGGCGGGCGGACAGACGTTTTGACGTCGTTCTATTTTTCGGTATGAAGAACTCATAAAATATTGATTCTGGCTACACCACGTGGTGGAGGATTTTTTTCTATATTTAGCAACTTGGTTTATCCACTTTTTCGTAAGCAAAGTCTTGTAATATTTTTCCGCCGAAAATTCGAAGTTTTTTCGCGCAGCATTACGTAACTCTCTCTCTCTCTCTCTACTGCTTACGCGGTAGCGAGAAAGTACAAGAGGTGAGAAAGAGACGAGACGAAACGAAGCGGAAGAGGAGCTACTCACGGTGGCGCTGGCCCGCTCTGCCACGGCCGCCAAGCCGACGAGTGCGATGAGGAGGGCCATGGCGGCGAGAACGGAATGACCGCTCGCGATTCGGCGCACTTTATTTGCTCGCGGGGCTTGTGGGGGGGGGAGGAGGGGAAGGCGGGAACAAAGGGCTGCAGCAGCGCGGCCTCGCGGGCGCCTGCCGCACCAGGTGGTCGCGCGAGATTCTCCGGAAGTGCAGGCATTGAATGGGAGGATGTGGGAGGGGATATAAATTATGTCGTTTCACGTTCTGGTCTCGAATAGTATTATACGCGCACGTTTTCTTGAGCTCCGGAGTCCCATACTTCTCTTTGACAACTCACTTTGACTACTCTGATTGGATTGTGAATAAATGATTGCAACGACCTTAGTTGGCCACATTTGATACCACAAAAAGTCGATCACATGTAATAGAAATAATACGCGAAATAATAATAATAATAATAATAATAATAATAATAATAATAATAATAATTAGATATACTAATACCACGTGAATTATTAAGTACTACAACAGTATTCATATTTTTGAACTCTTATTAAATCTTACAAATAATATCTATAATTGATGAAACCAATCTAAACAACTGTTCTATATGTAAATTCACACAAATGAGTTAATGAAAGACGAAACAAAGTTGTCAGGAACACTACAATAGCCGAGATTAAAAATGATAAATCCCTCAGACACAGAAGAACTAAGGGTGGTACTCCTTGCAAATATCTCGTGTTCCTTCAGTGAGTAATTAATCATTCATTCTGATAATTTATAGTATATTTATTAGAGTCTATTTCCAGCACATATATGTTCTGTGTGTGTATTCGACTACATAGACAAAACTAATGGTAAAAAAACATGTCCTTTTTCATCCGTACTTTCAGGAAAAATGCCGCGAAAAGTACTCAAATTTTCGAAAAATTGTGTATATCCTTATTTCAGAATCTATCTTTAAGGATCAGATTTCATTAGTGGAACAAACTTCTATCTTCATACTTGTAGTTGTAGAAAGACGCCGAAAACACTTTGAATTTTTGCAATTTTCAAAATATCAGGGTTTTAACGAAAATGAGACCTGCACCATTCTTTTGAACAACCTTCACACTATTCAACAACACAATTTAATAAAAAACGATGGATCCATTTGAATTTTCAAAATGCCCCTGGGGCTTCATGTAAAGTACCCCCCAAAATTAAAATGTAGGTTTCAAATTTCAAGGAGCCACGCCATCAGCCAGATCTATGGGAGAATATCAATTATGAAAAAAAATCAGCTGAACACTTTAGCCGCTAGGATTATTCACAGATGGACAGACTGACGAAGGGACGGACGGGCGGACAGACAGACTTTTGCCGGCATTCAATTTTTCTCCCTGCTCCGTAGTGAGAAAGTTAAAAAAAAAACTCAATATTGTATTCGGTAGCCGGCAGGTCACTGAGAATTAATATACCTGCCGAACACCAATGCACGATGAGCTATCAATGACCACAGACTACCAAAGAGGTGAGAAATTTCACGTGTTGTATGGGATTTCTCACCACATATTCACTGACGAATGTAATCAGAATTGCCTTAAAATGCTTACTTATAACTTTCAAAACGTAACTGTTCATACGTACAGTATGTGCCATATTCAGAAATTTCGTCGAAATTCAAAAGCAGCAAAATAAAGGAATTTTAAAGTCTTCACATTTATTTAATTCCAAAAAGCATTTTTCGCGAGAAAATGATATTGTCGGAAAACAACACAAGTTCCATTAAATTCTCACTAATGAAAATATAGTTCATATTTTAGATAAGAAAACATGTGAAGTGGCACAGTAAACCAGAAAATAAAAACGTTTTTAAACAAAAGGTGTGCAAAGTTGTCAGTTGACGTATATAAGCGGAATCAAGTGCTCTAGGAAATTTACCAAAAAACAGGTAATTTAGAGAATTGATGAGAAAGAAGACGAAGAAAGAATCAGTCGACCTTCGTTATGGAAAAGATGACGGTGTATCGTCCGCGTCCCGTAATCGTTTTTGGAAATGAAAATATTGCTGCGGTAGAACATCGTAGAAGCAATGTTATGTCAATGCTGAATTTAATTTTGGTAAAATGAATGAATATGAGAATGAGTACACGACAATCTGGAGATTTAAGAGAACCGACTGCTTCGGTGGTTGTGCTTCCTTCGTCTCGCCGGCTGAGAGTGGCTGACCGTCGGGCACCGCCCCCCTGGCACTCACCTTCGTTCCCCTGCCCTGGTGCAGAAGCGGTGCACAGGCCGGTACTTTGGGCCTCTACTTACTAAGTTCACACTAGCCCGTGAGCACACACATGGCAGTCGGCAATTTCCAGGTGGCGGGACTATGGCCAAGCCTCCACCCATAGCGCTCCACCGTGTTCCCTAGCTAGGGCGAATTCAGTCGCTGTCTGCCGGAGAATTGTAGTGGCCAGCCGCTCTGATCGATGTTTTCGTGTGGTTTCTCCCATCAACACCATGCAACATCACCGCCGTTCTCTACCAAACGGGCCACGGACCGCGCGCGATCATTCCTCCGTCTTACTTGTCCTATCCTCACCCCCTACTTACACACACACACTTACATGCACTACACTACCCCACAAATCGGATTGATTGTTAGTGATTCCCGGCGTGTCAACTACTAGGAACATTAGTCCCGTAAGCGTAGTACATGTTCTTGCTCCGCGGGGGGGGGGGCATCCAACGCTGGATAGCGAGGTCCGGCACCGACCTACCGTCGGCTAGCAGGGGTTTCCACAACCAGGTATCTCCCACCAGCGGGGCACCGCCTCGGCTGGGACAAGCTCTAACCTACGGCCGGTCTCCGGCATGTGTTAGTGAAGGGCATATTAGGGTAAGCGTGTGAAAGGGGAGAGGATAAGACAAAGAAGAGATAGGAAAGATCGCGCGCGGTTCGTGGCCCGTTTGTTAGGGTACTGCTCCGGCATTTGCCTGGTGTTGATCAGAGAAACCACGGAAAACTATCGAACAGAGCAGCCGGACGATAGAATTCTCCTCCTGACAGTGACTGAATTCGACCTAGCTGACAAGTTAGTGTCAAAAATCCTGAAACCGTCAGGACTAGAATCTCCCGGTCAGAGGGATTGCAGAGGGAAAACATGTACTAAACTTACGGTGACGTCTGTAGTTGACGACCGTCAGAATCACTAACAACCAACCAACTATGAGCGAACAGAAGGGGGGCAACTTAAGGCAGACCCCGTCTTAATTGTCGCCCCAAATTCCTCTTCACTCAAATTAAATAAAAATTGTATTAATCTACAATCCAATTTTAACCCTATAAATTACTTCTGATCTATGTAAAAATGAATTCATTTAGAAATTGGGGGTGGAGGGAATTTTCTTTTTAAATTAGGGGCCTCCATGGATCAATTGCTCCAGGCCCTTGGTTTTCTCTGGGTGCCCCTGAATAGAACAGCCCAACAAGCCGCCACTTGCCACAGCACCCAGCTAAACAACCCTAGACTCGAGCCAGCGAACCGTTGACTGGAGAACGCTATTGCACTTGTTCTTTATCGACCTCGGCCAACGGGTCGGTCTGAGTTAAATGAATATTAAAAGTAAATGTTTCGATGAGTTTTTTTACCGGTGCATAGTTAATTTTGATTTTGAAGAGGGCTGATGAACATTGCGAAGAGAATCTGGTCGTGTTAGTCGTCATGCTGGTCAAGAAGGTGGCGGTAGTAAGAAAGAATGGTAGTAATGAATGTAAATGTAATTAGGTTTTTCTTGTATTGACATGGTATTAATGTCGAGTTCCATGTAAATGCAGTAATGTGCTGGATTATTCACAATCAAATTAAATACATAAACGATTAATTTTGGATTGAATTGATTGCTGCCATTTTAATTAAATGTCAATTGTTTAAAGTCGTAATCCAGAATGGGCTAGCATCATCAACTCGCTAGTGAACATGTTTTCCTATTCGCATATGTTAGTCATGCATATGTTAGTCAGACGACATATATGAAAGATGCTATAATGTAGTCGACAATGATATAGAAAAGGTGTTGTAATAGATTTAGACAATGATATAAAACAGCGGGTGTAATATAGTCGGCCAATGGTATACAAAAGTTGGTGTAATATAGTCGGACAATGATATTGAAAAGATGATGTAATGTAGTACATGCGTGGATCACTGCAAATGGTTCGCTTTCGCAACACTCCATTTCTTTTCGTGAGAGATCTTTTAGAATAGGCTCTGATACTAATCGCTAATCCCGATATCCCTCGCCAACAATTTCCTCGTTCTTTTCACAGCGTTGTACCCAACAACAGCAGCATTAGTAAGTACAAAATACCTCTTCATTTGAATTCATTTTTCTCATTCACAACTCCCATCTTGTTTTCACGTGTGGCTACAATATTAAATAATGCAGAATCGCGCAGTCATCGTGGTGCAGTGTTCGGTAATATTCATTTGAATGACATAGGCCCATAACACGATAAGTTACACCAACCACAACAAACCTCCTACTAATCGCAATTTGGAGCGTCTTAGGTGGCGCAGGGTATAAATTGATGTCACTGAAGTGCCTCTGACCGGAAGGTCTCCGATGGGGGCAGGATTTTCGACACCAGCTGCATAGCTAGGTCGAATTCAGCCGCTGTCTGGAGGAGACTTCTAGCGGCAAACTACTCTGATCGGTAGTTTTCCGAGATTTATTCGAACAACACCAACCGAATGCCGGAGCAGTACCCTAACAAACGGGCCACGGATCTTTTCTGCCCATTCTTTGTCCTTACCTCACCCCTTAAGCACACACACACACACACACACACACACACACACACACTTACATGCACTGCTCTACCACATACGCCGCGAGACCAGTCGGTAGTTCAGAGCTTCTTCCGGCTGAGGCGGAGACCCGCTGTGGCGGTGGAAGGTGCGCCTGGAGATACCTGGTTGGGGAAAACCCTTCAGCCGAAAGGTAGGTCGGCACCGGATCTCGCCATCCAGCGAAAGAAAATCACCGCGACCTCCTGCTATTAAAACATGCACTACATTTACGAGACAAATAATCTTAGCAGCTGACGATGCGCCCGAAATCACTAGTCAATCAATCAATTAGGCAATTTTTTTTAGAAACGTTTGTTCATGACACTGAGATAGTGATTTTTCCCATCTGAAATGATTCGCCTCTATATTTCAACAACTGTAGAGCGTTAATAATTCGAACCGTTCATAATTCGAATTCGATTTTGGAGAAAAAATAGCATTGTATGCACTGCAAATCCATAGGACGTGTATTCGATATTTATGTACGTAAACATTTGTTTGCCTTTACATTTTAGTAAATTGTGAAATTTGTTGTATATGCACTTTTGTACTGTCTATAAAATAAGATTGTACATGCATTTCTGAATTTACATATCACTATTTTGGGGATGGCGAAATTAAAAGCGTCAAAAAATTCTACAATATTGAGTTTATTCAACTGCTCAACTTCTGTTGAAATTCAAAGAGAATTATGATCAATTTTTGCAAGTTATTTTTTACGTTACGATGTCTACCGGTCCTTTCATAGTTTTTTTAATCAGAGCAATTTGATAATCCGGAAGATGTCCGTTCCAAATTAATCGTTAGGATTACCTACGTTCTAAAGTAACTTTAAACACACTAAGGCATATCGCCAAAGTTTGATTTTAACTACGAAGATACAAATATGTATTTACCACATTCAAATCGTAGCTCTCTGTGTCTCGTTGGTTTGAGTACTCGCTTTCCACGGCGCAACCCCGTGTTCGATTCCCGGTAGGGGCAAAACTTAATTGTGCCCTTTCCTTGTAATGTCCCAGTGTCTCTTGCTGTGTCGCGATGAGAAAGCTGACTTCTCAGGTGGAGTATTCCAGAACACAACGTATGGATGGCTATGTGCTAATCACACTTCCTTAACCCATTGCCGCCTGCCCGGGAGTCTGCTGGTAGGATTTAGCTCGTTAAGAGCTGTTGTGCCAAATTACTTGCATACATTCATTCAAATCCTAGTCATGTTAATAGCTATATTGTAATACTGTTGTTATAACCTATTTAACGAAACACCATTCTGAACGGCCAGTGTCCATTCAAGATTTAACAGTCCCCGTCCATGAAGATCAATTTAAACAAACGAGTTGTAGTTAAAGATGGCATATGAGAACGTTTATTCAAAGAAATATTTCATGACTGTATGATTTTTTCATTTCGGAAGATGACATTACAAAAAATATTAATCGACGCACGTCCTACATCACAATAAAAGTCAGCTAGCTACCAAAAATCTTGCTAGCTTCATTCACACAAAATAAAATGCAGAAAGCAAAGAACAGATATAGTAAAATTCAGCTTCGTGAATAGGACCATTGTTGACTGGAACAATTTGCCAGCAGAGATACGGGCGACCCTTCCCAAAAGCAGTTATGCGTTCGAGATTTCAGAAAAAGGCACATGTAAAGAATAGTAAAGGCCAACAAAAGTGCGGCAAAGTGCGATGCATGTACATACCGATAATGAATAAATTACTGGTTACCAACGCGCGAGGCAGTTAAGTGAGGTGAAGTGAAGTGAAGAGATGGTACGGAGTAGAGATGGGCACATCTATATTGTATTCTTGTCCATTAGGATTCTTATTTTTGTTTATTTGCATTATTTATCTTTTTAATAGTTGTAGGTATTGTTTCTTTTAATATTTTTTTTACTTTCATTTTTGATTAACTGCCATCGAGTGCACGCTTATTTGCAGTAATAAATTATTATTATTATTATTATTATTATTATTATTATTATTATTATTATTATTATTATTATTATTATTATTATTATTATTATTATTATTATTATTAACGGACTAGGCTGGTTATAAACCTTGGTTTACAAACTTGAACCTCGTGTGTTATTCGCTGTGCGAGTAGCCCCGGCTTCTCGTGGCCCGTGCTTTTGCGTCAACAGAGCTGACCTCGCGCGCGATGGGGCTCGAGGGGCGAGGAGCGAGGGGCGAGGGGCGAGGGGCGGCTGGACGCGCCCTTCCGGCCGATGTGCGGGCGATAGGCTCCTTCCCTCCCCCCCCCCCCCGTCCGCCCGACCATCCGGTGGGCGATGCCAGATGACTATCATCAAGTGCAGCAGCGACAGAGAAAAATATTTCCGCCACCGCTGGTGCAACTTCTGCCGCGTGCACGTGTCTGGTATGCTCACGCGCGTGCTGTTAAGTGTTCCTGGACGCAAAAAAAAAAAGAACAATTCCCCTTATCCGCTTATTTTTAATAATAAATTTCATTAATTGTCATATAAGTTAACAAATACATAATATGAAAAAAAATTGAGAGACAGTCGTCCTCCCAAACGTCAACTTTTTAACTTAATTGAATTTTCAAAGAACAAATTTAGTCCAATTTCCTAAAACACAATTACTCGTGACAACAGCCCTCGTGCATTATATCTCATTTATCGAGTGACTAAAGCACACAACTACAGCAATAATAATAATAATAATAATAATAATAATAATAATAATAATAATAATAATAATAATAATAATAATAATAATAATAATAATAATAATAATAATAATAGCCGATCAGATGGCCGAGATCGCTAAGGCAGTAGTGCCGGAGTGGTTTCGGACCAGAAGATCGCGGGTTCGAGTCCCGCCTTGGGCATGGGTGTATTTGTGTTTGTGTATGTCTGTATGTGTTGTCCTTTCACCCCCATTATCATCATATCATCATTTCATCTTCCATACCCCCAGGGCTAACAACCGTGGGGGATAAAAATCGGATCCAGCTAAAAATGCTGGTCCCCCCAAAAAGTTGTTCCAAGCACCTGCCACCGCGATAATAAATAAAAACTGAGCCACGGTAAATGCAGGATGCTTGCATGCGTGGTCCTAGTCGGCCGATTAACGAAATAATAATAATAATAATAATAATAATAATAATAATAATAATAATAATAATAATAATAATAATAATAATAATAATAATAATAATAACTACAATCACATCTACGAGTATATATAATATGCTAAGGAGAGATGAAGGATTAATTCCTTTTATAAGAAATCATGGACACAAAACCGTATCAGCATTACGGATGGATAGTAAATTACCTCCCGAGGGGTATCAATGAGATATTAAGAAACGTAGAAGTGGTAGTACGGACGGTGGGAATAGAGTGACAGCGACATTTCCAGGAGCAGTAGCAGTAGAAATAGCAGTGCCAGTAGCAGTAGTCATATTCGTTGCAGTAGTAACAGTAGTAGTTGATAGTAGTTAGTAGGAGTAAGAAAAGGAGTAGGACAGAATTAGACGTTGTAGCAGTAGGAGTAACAGTAGCGCTAGTAGAAATATTAGTCGTTGTCATCGTAGTAGTAAAAGTAGTAGTTATATTTTAGTAGTAGTAGTTTTAGTAGTAGTAAAGTAGTAGTTATAGTGATGGTGGTAGTAGTAGTAGTAGTAGTAATAGTAGTAGTAGTGGTAGTAGTAGTGGTGGTGGTGGTGGTGGTGGTGGTGGTGGTGGTGGTGGTGGTGGTGGTGGTGGTGGTGGTGGTGGTGGTGGTGGTGGTGGTGGTGGTGGTGGTGGTGGTGGTAGTAGTAGTAGTAGTAGTAGTAGTAGTAGTAGTAGTAGTAGTAGTAGTAGTAGAAGTAGTAATAGTAGTAGTAGTAGAAGTAGTAATAGTAGTAGTAGTAGAAGTAGTAATCGTAGAAGTAGTAATAGTAGAAGCAGATGTAGTAGAAGTGTCTAGTCAAAATGCAAAAAGCAGTAAAAATAAAAAAAACGATAAAACAAAAATTGGCATAACATTTCTTTGTGGTTTGAACCCAAAATCTATTATTGAATATTTGAGCATATTTTCATGGATCTAAATCAAATTAAGTTTGTTTTTTCTGCTCCAATTCTCGTGAGATCTGTAACAAACTGGTTGTTACGTTCTGTCTTTGTGTTAAAACGGTTCTGCTTTAAAAGAGCCCCAAAAAAGAAACTTTACCTTGTACCCTATTGTCTGTCCCCTTTCCATATCACTGAGCCAGTGTTGTAACAGGTTTTTTTTCTTTCCAATGAATGATACGAAAAAACTCGTTACTGTTTAGAAAATGTGGAAGTAACATTTTCAACGGAAATGGCTGTTTTGAGCTTGTGATTGTGAATAGACGATCTTCGAAATGACGTAAAAGTATATATAGAAAACAAGGAGTTACGTTTCACCACGAAAATCGACAATATTTCAAATCTGCTTTTTCCCCCTTCGGCGGTTTAATAAAGTGATTGAATAAATATGTTTTTGGAAAAAAGATCAAATTCAAACAACGTTAGAATAACTTTCAGTTTGTTATAAACCAGCAAAGGATGGTTAGTAATATTTAAAAACTAAAACGTCCAAAACAAACTGTGGATCTAATTGAATAGTATTGCTGGCAAAATAATAATTCACGCCATGACTTGTGGATCAATGGCCCAATAATTTGGGGTTTTTCGAATATCCATGCCTAACATTTTCATACTTATGACTTTTCTACGGCCCTTTCTTTTGTCTGGTATATTTGCAAGAGTTCAGCTAGTTACTACTTAAAAACAAACTTACATACTTAAAAAATTTAATCATGTTCTTACAAAGATATACTGCATATTATGTTTTCTAATTGTTAAAAATACATAATTATGTCCTTGTAGTATTTGATTTTAAAATAATGATCATAACAGTTATTCTACATTTATTTCATTATAAGGTGAGAGATATATAAATATCCTTTCTCGTATTCACAGAGTACTTAATATTAAAATCAATACACTTATTCTATTCTCAGACATCGCACAAGATTTCAATAATGTATGGCAAATGGACTTACTTAACAAGCTCAGAATGATGGAAACCACAGTTTTTTTGAACTTAAAACACTTTTTATTAAATAGAAAATTTATTTTAAAAATTAATTAATTTCCCCTGTCACACCAAATAAGAGCAATAGTGCCAAATGGCTCACCACTATCTCCAACTTATTTTAACGTTTTCTTGCAAATAAACCAAAACTAAAAGATACCAATAAAGCTTTCTTCGCAGCTGCCATAGCCTTTCTTACTTCACATACCAACATTAACAATGCAAAACCTTCACAACGATCTCAGTATATGTATTTCTTCAGCAAAAGATTCCAGACTAATCATAAATAGTGATGAAACACAAGAAAAAAATTTTCTCTTGGTCGTCGCTCTTCACAATGCTTTGATATAATACAATAATATTTTTTACAAAACAGAACCTCATCTAGTAATTCTCTTACAAACACAAAACTTGCTTGGAAATCACATAGTCAATCTATTTCTGAGATAACGTGAGTTAAAGTTTTCAACTATTAGTTAATCCTCTCTCAAAATTGAAACTGGTTTACTCTCGTAAAAATTCATAATTACATCTTCAATGGCATTATACATTAGATTAGGAAAACTTTTTCTAAAATAATAAAGACTCTTGAACAAAAACAACTGACAAAATGTTACTGGAAAGATTTTTCTACAGTGCAGTAAATTCTTATTGAAATTATATTGAAAACTTCTAAAAATTATAAATTCTGAGCAGAAAAAAATTAATTAAAAATACGTACACCAAGTCCTTTTTAAAATACTTACAAACCAAGGGCAACATTCACTTTTTAGGTAGTCATTGAAATATATTTCTAATGATTTTACCGAGTCAGTTTTATTGCGAATATAATAAGTTGAATAATTCTTTAATCCCCGGAATTGCCAGAAAAATAATTAAACTAATTCCTAGAAGACTCTTCTACAACATATTTTGGCTGTTGTAAAAAAAAATGAATAATTGATGCACTAAACTCCTTCCTTGGCACCCCTCATAGTTATTTTACAATGCATTATTTCTTCCACAAAAACATTAACATGTTTTCTATTGTATTTCTAATCCATATACAGTAAACTCCCTTTAACACGAATTTCAAGGAACGGGAATAATCGGTATTTATGTTACAAAAATTCATGTTACCCGATTATATAATATTATGATTCCATGTCGGGAACCAAACTTTTTTCATGTTACAACGAAACGTGTGTTAAGAAAGTTCGTGTTAATGAGAGTTTACTTGAGTTATAGCTTATTTTTTCAATATCTAATAATATTTTGAATATAACTTATTCCTTGTTATTCTTCAAGTCATATATTCTTATATATTTTTAAAGGATAAAATAGTATTTCAACTTTTTAAAATTGAAAAACTTGAAAGAGCGAGAGCAAAGTGTGAAAGCAAGGAATGTGAGAATATATAGAAAAACAAGTTCAAAAATTATATGACAATATGCGATTTAAAGCAAAGAAAACTTATATAATAACAACGCAACTTTATAATGATTTACTTAGTCCACACGAAGTTTCTGATCTTGAAAGTCGCTTTGATTGTTACTTTATAAAAGGAGATGAACTGAATACAATTGTGATGTTTATCGAAGAGATCACAATTAAAACGCAAGATAAGATCTCGTTTGAAAACAAAAAAAAATCATATAAAACACCTCTCTCCCAGTTGTTTTTTTTTTATTTATTGCGGAATGTGGTGATTATACAACGCTCAAACATACGACTTTTCAGTTACTAGAAGCGAACATTTTCAGACGAAAATGATACAAAGAGTTTAGCTACGGCGACCTCCCTTTAAACATTAGAATTACGCAGTGCGGATATTAAAGTGGGAGAGTGCATATTGTTGGCTGATGGTGGGAGGAGTATTTATTTCATTATCTAATATCAGCTAGATTACGGAGGAAGATGTGAAAGAAATTTGCGAAGTCGTGGTTCCACGAGATTTGCGAAACCTAGATGGAAATTGCTTGCACCGGGAACTGTGGATAGATTTTGGGAGAATGCATGTGAAAGTTTGATGATGTATGGTTCTATGGCTGATGATGATGATTGGTTCTATGGCTGGGTCTTTGTGGAGAATTGTATTGCTTGCATACCAAGAGGCATTAAGTGCAGCAAGCAGTTCTAATGACCTTAATTTGGAATATTTGAATTTTGTTGATTGTTGTAGATTGTTGTAGTTACTTCAGACTGGACACGCGTACGTGAGTATCAGATGTAAATTGAATATATTTATAAAGAGGGTGGAATGGAGTATTAATATGTCGTCGGTGGGTTTGGGCTTCACAGAGGAAAAGACTTCCTCGGGCAAAGAAAATCACTTAACTGCAGCTAGCGGACTGTTGCGTTCGTATTGAGCGAAATCGTCAGTCATGCTGTTTGTGCGCATCTGAAGAGCCGAATTCAATGCAAAACTGACACTCTCCAGCCTTATCACCAACCTGTGTGAAGACCGGTGGTATAACGTTTAGCGTATCGGGCTGTTGTAACCAAGTTTGGAAAAAAAGTCTTTCGCTCGCCTTCCTTCAAAGGAGCAGTAAAGTCGGCTGTCTTAAACGTGGCTCCATTTTTTTTTCTCGAAATAGCCGAAAGTACCCATATAAAAATGACGCTGGATTAATTTTCAGTTAACTCTCGTTTTCGAAAGTTGCAATAAAAAAACATTGCAAAACTGCAATATTGATGATATATTTGTTTTACTTAATGAAAAATGATCTTCAAAACTAGATCTTTAAATAGAAGCACAATATTTCGAAAATGTGAATACTTCCGCGTAAGTTTTCCTATCTTTGAAACTGCAAATACGAATCTCCCTAAAGCTTCTTTCGCTGATGAGATACTTTCACGATTTATCAGATTGCAATGTAATCGCAACGCCGCGTCACGGCATTTGAAAACAGAAGAATATAGACCATTGAATTTCTTTCTCATTGTTGGTCGAAAATGTTTCTCGCGATTTGGAAAGCAGTTCGAATTTGTGTTATGAATGATCATTAAAAGTATTGGTTTTCGCACCTCTACACTACGATTGAAACTGCCAATTGATCATATCAGAGAAAGTACGTGTTGTTGTAGCATTACTAGTTTCATAATCCATCTTGCGTTTGAAATCTTTAACCCATTTTCGTCTAGTCAAATGTTATTTATCAATGTATTCTTGGCTATCCGGGATGAGCCGCGACGTTTCGGCCATCTTGCTGTGGCCTGCTTGCTGTCAGCAGTATAGCTCTGAAGAAGGCCACAGCAAGATGGCCGAAACGTCAGTACAATTGACCGAGACGCGGCTCATCCCGGATAACCAAGAATACATTGACTCCGGCCGTGCAAGCCTACGAACCCGTTATTTATCAAGTCAATTTTTATATGTTCTCGCGGATCAAAGCTTTGATTTGGACTAAATTTCTTAAATTAGAAGAATTTATTTCCAGAATATTTGATTCTCCTTCCCACAGTCAAGAGATTTTCCAGTCTCTACTTGTCCCTTTCTCCCACGCTCTTTGACAGATGGATTGTTTATTAACACTCACTCTCATAGCGTGCATGCCTACCTTTTCTTGATTGATTTCTTCATAATCGATAAATTCAGAATAAATTTCCTTAAAATATTAAACAGGTTATCTATACTCTCTACCGCAGCACTGATTATGCTATTATCAAATACGAATGGCAGTTGTGAAATTTTAATACTTTCGTTTTCAGCCATTGCTTCACCATATAATCTGACCGCCGCTATCTTTCAAATTGCATAGACACATTACTGTTTTCTCGGTACCTTCATCAAGCAATAACTTCATTTTCAAGAGAGTTCAGAATTGAAGATGTTTAATTGCATCATCAATCTAAATTCTATCAATTTATATCCATTTTCTCAGCAACTTTCAATTTAATAGTGCTGAAAGTTTTACATCATTTTCATTCACATGTTTTAAAGATGTAGATAGGTCAATTTGATGATCATATGAAAAGTGGAATTTAAAAAAATACTTTTCTCAAACTTAAAGAAATTTCAACAAAAAATGTTTTTTGTCTTTTTTTTTAACCAATGAATCTAGACAAATATATCTGTGTTAATTCAATATATGTGAGTAAAAATAAGTAAAGTGGTAAAAATTTGAGATTTATAACTACCACAAAAGTTAAGATAAAGGGTCACTTATTTGAAAAATGTAGTTTGAGAAAAATTCAAATTTTAGACAGGTTTCATCATAACGCATTCCTGAACAATACAATGAGGTCACCAGGGTTATTCTCCTCCTGTAATGTTGTCCATCTTTCTTGTAACTTAACAGGATGTTTGTCTTGTCTGTTTATAAATCACTTGGTATTTTCTCAGTTGATTCAATCTCCAATTCCATCATTGCCAAAAAAACAATTCATTTCACTCTCCATTCTTAGTATTCCAATACTTTACGTTTCACTATACGTAAAACGTTTCATCAAAACTACCAAAATGTAAGGTATACCAACAGAAACATGTTTGGTAGGAGTGTCCAAATAACTTTATGTAAAGATTCATTGCTGCTTTGGCAGATTCTAGAACACATTTTTTAAGCAAATTTGGATGAACCAAGTCCTTGAAAGTGGTTTTCATTTCAGTCATACATGCCTTTAGTACATGGAAGTAATTAATGGATTTACTGCCTCCATAACCTTTAAGAATGTGCACCACAGTAATGAACATAAATTGATGAGGAAGGAGGACTCCTAGACTAAAAAGTATAAACCATATTAATTTCTTCATTTCCTGTAGATTTCCTCTGTTTCTTATAAATAGAACTCCATAATATTTTTGGATATATTTACTAATATCTTCAGTGTCTCTCTTCTTCACATCTTAATTTCTTTCTACAGCCTCTTCAATAGCTTCATTTATGCTCTCTTTGCAAATGTTTTCTATTTCTAAACCTATTACATTTACACATATTCATTCACTTTACAAAGGTTAGGTAAGTTTGTGAGTCCACAAAAGATAATACCAGCAGTCTGATATTTTTTCTATAGATCTAAGCCCATAAGCTAGCCTCGCATTAACATCATACAGTGTTAATTTTTTAAGATAAACAAATGTATTTAATGAAACAAATTCACGGACATGGTATTTTTTTAATGTGAAATATTCACATTCATATTAACAAAATCGCCCACTTTTTTCAAGTTTTCATTCATTTCAACATATAACGAGACTGATGGTTCTTTCTTCAATAAACCACAAGTAAATCATATTTAGAATTACTCTGAAATATAACTACAGGTTTTCCCACTGTATTTCTTTTCTAAAATTCACATTTCGACTTCACCATTGTTACTAAAAAGTAAAATCTACTAATAACAAGGTGAAAAACGCCACTCAATAAAAATGCTCGTGTACTTACCATTTTCCTCCATATACCCTGATATATCCACTCAAAACATAGAGAACCACATGAAATAGTATTCTCGTAGAATGTAAACAAAAATGTCTACCAACATACACAACAAAACAATTTATATGTCACCAACTTCTGCTAATAGACAGCGCGTAATTTGAAATATTATCATAGGTAATACTACGATTGTTTTGGAAATTGTCGATAAATCCCCGACTCGTGAGGCGAGGAGGGGATTTATCTGAGAATTTCCAAAGCACAAGTGGTATTTAAAATACTATTTCACGAACAAAATTACATCCATCAGAGTTTGAAAATGCTCCAAATATTGAAAATAACTGAAAACTATGTTAAAATCAAAGAGGTTATGTTAGACGACATACAAAGTTTATTGGACATCGACAGCAATTTTATGATTGGCCAGTGAGGTGGAGTGGTAAGAAACTTCGGATAGAAAAAGGGATGAACTTTTTGAGATACATTGCCCTAATCGGGGCACTTTTTATGTATAGTTTTAATTTCATTAGTGGAATAGTCAAAGGTAATACTACCACGAGAGGTTCTGAGTTTACCGATAAATTCGCGAGCCGCGTAGCTACAAGTGTGTTAATCTGGAAAATTCAGAACCTCGAGGGGTATTTATGAATATTACTTCACGAATGAAAATAAATATGTAGTAGTTAGTAGTAAATATTAATATCAACAGTCTCTCAATAATTAATATTAGTATAAAAACCAACGTTTTGATAGAAGATACAGCGGCATCGGCCGTGAAGGTCCTGTGTAGAAATCAGTGAAAGTGAAATCAGAACAGCATGTCAACAATGCAAATCATTATCATAATCATTAAAATTAGAAACTTTTTAGAATAATCCGTAACTCACAAAAACATTTAGGTCTGTGAATGTAACACCCCTATTCATTTTATATTTATTTAAATGAGCACTCTTGAAGTGCGTAGTTGATGAAATTATATATACTGGTGAAGTTTTATTTGATTCTAGAGCTGAACTTGTGGTTCCTGAATTCTTTATTTTGTTCAGAATAAAAGAATGGTGTTCCTCATTTAATCGCAGATACGATTTTAATTTTTATACGATTTTATGCTGGAGCATTTGCATGACCTGTTTTAATAGCTTCATGTTCTTGTATTCTGTCGTGGGCCATATGTGAAATTATTGTCTAGCGACTTGAATGGTTAATATTTTTTATAAGTAATATATCCAAACCAGCTTTTTAAGCAAAAATATTGGTTCATTTAGAAATTTCATTCTGACAAATAGGACAATTCTTGTACCACAAATTAGATTTTAGGTAGTCTAAGAAGGATTAGGAGTGAGAAAGGGACTTTTTCACTTGCTTATCTCATTTCTCCATCAACAGTTTGTTAATACGCAGAAGACATCTGTTTAGGTTTTGTTCATTTGGAACTTTCTCGACCAAGTTGTACTGGAAACAAGTGCACTTCGCGATGATAAAACGAAAATTATCTAATTCCATGGGTACGAATAATGCCTCTGATTGGACTAGGCAGATGTCAGTCTTACATTTCATTGATGGACATCTCATGAGTAAAATAATCGAAAATAGATGCTGATGAAAATAATAGTTTCATAGCTGCAGGGTGAAAAACGAGCGTTCTCATGACAATTAAATGCAAGATACAAAATAAACGTACTTCTCGTTATATCATTTATGGCTTGTTCTAAAGAGGAAAGTGCAAGAAAACAAAAATACGAAATAACAAAAATACATTTTCATCAGAATTCGATTCTGAGCTCCCTTTCAAATTAAATTTTTGATCTTTAATCCAACAGAAATTCAAGAATTTGTCCTTCCATTTCTCAAAATTTTGGGTTGGGGCGTTAACCCTTAGTTCTTTAAACGGCCCATAACAAATAATAAATCTCTAATGTCTTTAATGTAATTTTGTACCCTAATATTGGTAAAATAATTTTCAACCGCTAATAAAAACACACAAGCTAATAAAAATCGCCAATAAAAACACACATTGGTATTACCGTCAATGTTTGTTTGTTTGTTTTTTGTATCTAGGACCCACAAAACATTGATTATGGCTATAGAAAGTGTAAGAGGAAGTAATTTACTTCATTCAGGAACAATGTTTATCCTACCAGAGTCCGGCAATAGAAGTCCTGTTGAAAATCACTGATTTCATGCGCATGATTACAATACATTCTCTTCTTAAGTAGTAAGGCGAGATAGTACATTTTTATTTTCCTTGCTTAACTGTTAGTACGCAATCGGGAAAGAGGAATACGATTATGATGGTGTATGATTGTGGGGAATACAATTCAGAAATAGGTCCACAATTCATGGTAGCTAAGTTTAAACCGTAATCAATAATTATTTCTTTGAATCTACTTCACACATAGGAAAACTTTGAAAAAAGGGGGAGATAATTTTACCGGCATTGCTTCGACTGTTATTAGATTCACGATTTGCATCGAGTACAAAAAAATTGTTAATCAAATTATATCAGTGCATGCCTTGGCTTGTCCACTTGTGTCCTTTTCGCTTCAGTGTGTTAAATGTCAACGTGTGACGTACAGGAAGGGACGTTTGATCGGGTCCATTCAAGAACTAGCGGTTATGTAATTTTGTATTCTGCCCATTCACTTTGGAAAGAAAGGTACGTTGCATAGGTACAGGGCCGGGTTACGGATCAGTAGAGCTCGTGGAACTACCAAATTTGCGAGTGGTGTTTCACCGTACCAAATACACTATCATATTATTTGTAAATGTTACTATCATATAACTTTCTCGTATACCTACGTATATACAGCGCTCACCTCATTACCGTCGGTTACCACAGCGCCGAAGTACTCCCGCTTGTGATAGGGGCACTGGGAGAATGGTGTGCGGGTAGTGACGCCGCACTAAAGAAAGTTGCGGATGGCCTCAAACTAAAAGCTTTAAGGGAAAAAATAGTCACTGAGGCCATTGATGGCAGTGCGGCATGCTACTACACGCACACCGGCAATATACACCTGGCCCCGCGTGAGTACAAACAGATAGCGCGGGACAGAGTCCACAGAGGCGCCCTCCTCCACCCCGCGCCACAGGAAGCTAGCTGCGGAACAACAACACCAACGACAACAACGATCTGCAACAACACCAGACGACAAGCTGGAGTCCCTGCGTAGATCTAGAATAGATTTATGTATCATAAAAAATATATGTATATATGTATAATACTCATAGAAGTAAGAATTTTCATTAAGCCAGACGGCAACTAAAATGTATAAATGTATATATGTATGTATTAATGTATATATTAGATTAAGAAATAAATATTTGTATATACATAGTATAGAGTAAATTATGTAATGCTGCGAAAAATAGATTTCGAGATTTCAACGGAAATACACGTTTTGTTGTCCCGTGATAACGAAAAGGGGTTTTTTTTTTTTTTTTTTTTCAAAACGCCCATCCGGCCGTCCATCCGGCCGTCTATCCGGCCGGCCGTCCGCCTGTCTGTGAATAACACTAGTGTCTAAACTATTCAAAGGATTTTTTCCAAAATGATATTCCTCGGTCGATCTGGTTCCATTGAACACTCTGCGATTTTGAATAACGTTCTTTAAGTTTGGGAGGTTATTTAAGTGACACCATTTTCTCTAAAACGGCTCCAAAATCTTTCTTCAATTTTTTGCACGGATAGTGTTAAATGTACCGTTTAAGATGACATAAAATCTATTGCTCTATTTTTTGTTTTTCGAAAATTACGCAAATTATTTTCTTTGAAATATCTTTCTCGCCGTTAATACGCATATTTCCAGCGATTTGTATACATTGTTGCATTTGTGTGTGGAAGTGCTTCAAATGACTTCCAATTTTTCGAAAACTCAAAAATTAGCAACATATTCAGTTTTGGCAGCAAGAACTGAGAGTTAATTAACTGAATTAATTAAACCCTCAGAAAACTGAAAGTGTTGATGATATACGAAAAGATTTGTGGGTGTGTGTGTTTAATCTATTAATTGCCAGCCTGCTCAAATGTGGACGCAAATTTCTCGTCGATTCTAAATTGCTTCCTTTGAACTAATTTTATATCCTCAATAGACATGGATATCCTAAACGAAACATAACGAATTATCGAACACATTAATGTTGATTTAGTAGAGATCGCTACAGCATTGTAATTAACTAATAATATTGTTACTGAAAATCTATTAAATTTTGTAGCTTGTAAATGCAACAATGGAATGGAATTATTCAGTTCATTAAAACCGTTTATACATTTTTAAGTAAAACTGAAAACATATGACCATTATTGGAGGAGGATAATTAGTAAAGGAGGATAATCAGTAAAATTATTGTGATTATTGTAGGTAATACGAGTGCTTTGAAAATTGTCGATACATTCCCGACTCGCGAAGCGAGGAGAACCGAGAATTTCCAAAGCACGAGTCGTATTTAATGGGCGTAGGTATTCCACGAGTGAAATTATGTCCTACAGAGTTCCAAAATACCCCAAATATTGAAAATAACTGAAAGCGTATGTTGAAGTCAGAGATTATGTTGTAGTACATACGCTGTTTATTGGACATCGACATAGCGATCGATGTATAACACCTCCTAGGATAGATGAATCGCAGTTTACAATTGGCCAGTAGGTAGAAGCGGTAAGGAAAATCGAATAGAAAAAGCAAAAAACTTTTTGAGATACACCGCCCTGATTGGGGTATTGTGTATGTATGTATAGGAAAACACTATTCCTTTAATTTCACGAGTCGAATATCCAGGAGAAACATTTTTATTTATCATTTGTTTGTCTTTGTAGGCTGGAAGGTAACATGTTGAACCTATGTTTGTCCCTGCAAAAATGTTTTATTTTTTTATTTTTATATTTATTCTTTATATTTTTATGTAAATAGAAATATATCTTAACAAAACATACTACAAACCGCTATGTTACAGAACTTTTTTTCTTTTGAAATATCTCTCTCTGCATTCTCCAAAGCACATCCTTCTTGATTAAATTGAAAAAAAATATATAACAGAATAATATAATTAAATTAGGGAAAATTATATAATTTATTCTATTGTTTTTATTTAAATTTATTATGTTTTTATTTCTATTTTAAATGTTTACAGCGTCACTTTCCTAAGAAACTTATTAATAAAAACAACGTATACCCTTTGTGAAAAGAATGCAATTGGCACTGCACTAATTGAAGCTTCAGCCGACTTTGATAGACGTCGTGCTTGGGAGAGCGCGACGTCAGCTATCTAGCGGAGATAGTGAAAACCAATCGTTCGTTCCGTTCATTCCCAACATGAAGTCTGAAGCTTGGAACGGTTTCTGTTATTAGATCTTCATGAGATGTAAAGAGGTAAGGCAGTTCCCGCTACGTGAGCGCTCTCTCTTGCCACCTGAGCGAACAGGTGAGTTGAGCCGAATGCCGATAGAGTGAACTACATGTCACCCACTCTATGGCGGGAATCGCCAGGTGCTTTGTGCTACCTCTTCCCATTGCATGAAGATCGGATATCCCAACACGAATTCTAAAGCTTGGACACGCTTCTTGTTATCCGATCTTCATGCGACGTGAAGAGGTATCGTAGTTTCCGCTACTTGAGGGCTTTCTCTTGTCACCTGAGTGAACAGGTGAATTGAGCCGAACGCCGATAGAGTGAACTACATGTCACCAACTTTATGGCGGGAATCGCTGAAGTGCTTTTTGATACCTCTTTATATCGCATGAAGATCGGATAACAGAAAACGTCTGCAAGCTGAATCAATGTAGTAGGGAATGTAGTAGGGTTCTTCCCCTCCGCGAAGTTATTAGCGGACGACGCAGATTCCCTCCAAACAAACGCACGCGCCCTTTGAAAACATGTCTATTGCTATTATACGTGACGACAAAGTTGAAATTTATCCGAAATTACTATATTAGTTAGTTAGTTATTTTACTTGTGATTAATGCATTTAATGCGCAATCTTACTGCATTTTTTGCGTTAAATTTCAAGCCTACAATTATTGTTCTTTTTCACTTGACAGTTTGCACATCTGCTTCTATATTATACCAGCTATTAATCTGGCTCTGAAAGAATTCTTATATGGAGAGAGTGTCATTGAATGGGTTAGAAGGTAAACCAACCAAACTCATCTAATGCCTGTGCTGTAGTGAATTTTCGTTATAAAGATTTTTTATTGTAGATAAATCTCAACCTATTTTGATTCTTTATTACAAGAAACATGTAGTATTTTAAAAGAATTGTATGTTACATTTCTATGTTACTATTTAAGATACTGATTGCATTGACGACAAGAGCTCTAAATTAAACAATAAGAGTAAAAATGTTTGAAAAAAATGATTTGCAATAAGTTTTTTTTATTTTTGTGGAGTTCTTCCAAATTAATTCAGGTTAAATAAATAGCATAAATTCATGCAATGATATTCAGAATATTTTTTTTTTCTTTATTATATTATGGTTTAACTTTATTGTTGAAAAATATTGCTCCTTTGAATTTAATCAATTTGGCTTAAGAGTGAACAAATTATCTTGCACTGATTGTGCCTGCAACTGTTGAGATTGAAAGATATGAAAGTTTACTGCCTTTTCGTGGATTTCAAACATCATTAGATTCAATCAATTTAAATTTCCTTTTTCAAAATCTCAATAGAGTCCTGTGCAAAATTAATCAGAATTATTTAAATCCTTTATGACATTGCAATGAAACAAATTGCTTTGATCATGTTATTAGTAATAAAATTGATATACTTGAAGTTTTCATTCAGAGAAAACTGGTTAAAAGGCCTAATTATTGATAAAAATATAGTTGTATTAACAATACTATATACTAATGGCAAAATAATTGTGGGAGACTCTCCAGTCTATTTGAAAAGTAAACTCAAGTTTTCTTCTCCTGTCGCACTCCATCTCTACGAGTTCACCCTTGGCATCTCAAATGATCAATGCACAGTTGGATCTCTTGCATTCTATTGCAAAAAATAGTAATAGTATCAATGCTAGAAACTAGAGTAGTAATTTGATGAGGTGTTAGATAGAAAGATACTTCTACAGCAAAACTTGCATAGATATTGTATCTGAATGATTATATAGTTATTTTCTCTTGTTCAACTTCAAATTTGGCAGCAGTAAGGAACACACTAAGTAAATCGAGAACATTATCTTCTAATGTTTTGTGTATAAAAGCGAAAATTAAATCTTTCTCATGGAAAAGCAATTAAAAATTGTATGAAAGTGTGGGTTCTTCAGCATTGTTACATAATGTCTCCATTTGCGAGCTCAAATATCTTTAAGTTTTAAAAAAAGTACAAACTGGCTTCTTCAGATATTTATTTTCACCTCCTCACTCACTTGTTGGATATCTCCTGTAATTAGTGTATGATATTCCCCAAATAGCTGTGAAACTTTAAATATTTCTAAAGATTTATTATTAGTAGAGCCTGGAAGTTCAGGCATTTATTTTACTAAAATTATTTATTATTATTGTTATTAATTGAAATAAGTGAACAAAAAGACATTTATTCTGACTAAAGTGTAGGTGCAAACATGTTCCTTTAGGCAATGAAAAATCACCTATTAAAAGGAATAATTGTAGAAAGTTAACAATTCAAATTATTAACATTTTTATTCTACCTAAAATTTCCATTAGCACTTATGTAGAAGGAAACCATCATTCCCTTGTAATCTTGATTGCACGTTACCACCCAGTACGATGACTCAGCGTATAGAAATATTGGGAAATTCAGGGAAACAATTGTGGTCCATTTTATAGGAAACGAGTGGAAATGGAGGTCCTGAATCAATAGTTTTCTTTTGAAAGAAACTGTGGAGATTTGTAAACTCTAAAGAACATTTGTCACGTCAACAGTTCAGTAACCTAGTATTTAAGTGCTTGCTGCCCTACAATAATGGTGAAGATATTCGCATTACGTAAAGAGTCTCTCCTGATAGATTTCTTTCCCTCTCCTTAGATAAAAAATAGAGTATAGATTTAATCAGAAGAAAAATGTATTGTGATTAACAGACAAGAAACGAGACCTCCTACACAAATAACATTTTTTCCTGTATACTCTTCTATTCTGGAGGAAAGTTCTGAAAGCTTTGAAACAGTATTGATATTAACATATATGATTAATTAAATGCATTTGACAAATAAACTCAGTTGTATTCTATTACATGAATATCATAAACTTATTACTGTCTCTCTGTTGAAATTTTTTGAAAGATTGTAATTTGCAGAGATACTTGAATTGTTTACTTATATTCTTTAGAGGCATGACTGATGATGAATTACATTGGTTTAAAGCTGTATAATAATTGTATATTGGGGCAATTAAAAAAAATTGTGAAATGAGATTTTCATCTGCCCCAATTAACACAAATTATGTAATTAAATGTACTTTTATAATTGAAATTGTAATCATTTAAATGAACTTTTTGCTATAAAATTTTAAATCTTTGAAATAGTATTTATTATTGAAAAATTATTTAATCTTTTAAAAGAATAGTCATTTACTGCTACATTCCTTGAAAATAATAATAAATTAAAGTATGTGCTGCGATAAGATCATAACACTTCGTAGCAAAATGAATATGTTCTAAAATTTTATTGTGAACTATCGTAATGAAAATGTTCCATTATTAAAATGGCACTATTTTAGAATAATCTGTGTTAGGACATATCTGGGTTCTTGATGGTTACGATTTGATATCCATACATGCAAGGCATTTGATGGGTACAATTCTGGAAGTTTTACGTATGAACTCTCAAATAGCCCCTTAGAATAATCATAAATTACACAGCCAATTTTTCTTCCTTTGTTATTGTCTGATCTAAACTCTTGGCTTGTCACTCCTCTCTTTGGTGACAATATACTGTATTGAATTGATTGACGATGAGATGGTAAATGGCAAATCGAGCTGTATAAGTTGAATTCTGATGTCCAAGTCTCTGTGATGTCATGCAATTTCCGGGTGGCAGCCTCCAAGGGAAGGAGAGGGGGGTAATGTGGATACTGAGATGAGATGCATTTCTTGCAGACCATTGAGGTCTCAAGATCACCTGTCAAACAATTCAATAGTTCATTGCCTCCTCACCTCCTGGGAATCAGGCCCCTCACACAGGGCTTCAGGGCCAGAGAATGGATTTATTCTCTACATACATTAAAAACATTAAGAATTTGCTTTCCCATTATCAATTCTCCCTACTTTTCAAAAAAACTTTAATATTTAAGGATTTACTGAAAATTTTAAAGTTTTTATTGTTGAAATGCATTTTTAATACTTAATGAAATTTCACTGTTAAGCTTAATATGCTATATGGACTGATTTTATTAAAAGTATGGACTTTTATTCAAATATGTCCCAAAATCCAAAATATGGAAAATAAAAGTAGCATTTTTCAACTCCACACACTGTGAAACATAAAGATAATGCAAATTAGTATCGATACAAGCTCATTTAGTTCATACATATGTATTTACAAAGAAATCCATTCTCTGGTAATAAAATATGTAGGGTAGTAGAAGTAAAAATATGTAAAATAAAAATGGTTCTAATTTATTTAGAAAGTCTTGTTAACTCTAGAAAATCTAATTGAATGCACAAACAATCAGACTTCCATATGTTGAACTTCTGTACATTAAAAATTTTTCCTGCTCCTTGAAAATTCCATTTAAAAATGTTTCTATATATTGAAAATTATTTCTATATACAAAACTCATTTTCTGACTTAACTATTTTTTTTTCTGTGAAATAAAAATATAGAGAACATACTGAAAAATTAGTATTGTTCAAGTTGGAAGGAGAGTATTACTACTTTGGAAAGTATAACTTCTCTTTGGAAGTTTGTATAATTGAATAAATGTTTATACATTTTCTATGTCCAATTCCCAGCTTTTTTCATGATGGTTTTGCACTCCTGATATCCCTCCACATGGGAACTTGTCAGTTGTGGAAATGTGTTTGACAAAGTGATCTGGAGGTCAATCGCATGCCTGTTTGTATAATGACCTTGCATTACAATGTTAGTTTTCCAGTTCAGTAAAGGTTCAGTTTGCTGTTACATGCTAAAGAAGAGAGGTCGAAATAAAAATTCCTTAATGTTACCAAAAAAAGCAACACTAATTTTATGTTCCTATTAATAAATATCTGGCATGAATCATTAAAACATTTATTAATTATTAAATGTTTGAATTTCCCATTTTACACAATTTTTCCAAAATTGTTGTAATAGCAATTGGAAAAATTTCTGTATATCGAAGTTTCTATATACTATCAAATATTATTGAAGAAACCTTCAGATTTGATATATGGAAATTTTACTGTAACTAGTTCGTGTAAAAATATGTTTTTACATGAAAATCCATTCCCTAATAATAACCGAAGCCTTAGGAATAAAAATGGTCTCCTTTAAGGAGAAGAGAGAAAATAAGCAGTGTAACTACAATTTATGACAAATTTAAAAACAGAACTTGTACAATAAATTTAGGGAAACAAAAGCAATAGTCAATGAAATTGAAAAGAAACTAAATGCAGTAATGACAAGTTTTCATAAAACCTGCAATATTTTTGGTACAACTAATAATATAAAATTGGCCAGTAATGGGCAAGGAATCTGTGGAATTTATAGAATGCATGGGAAAGGAAAAAAACATTTAACTACAAAACACACAACTGTTATTAATTCAATATTTATAAACAAACTGGCCTTTACAAATGAAATATCTTCTGGTGAAAAACAGCACATGATAGTACAAATTAAAAGGTAACATCATTCAAATCACCTCTACACCACATGGTATATATCAAAGTGTCTCCATCTTTGGCTATTGCAGAAAATACATTGCAACCACACATGGACACAAAGATTAGCCACTAATATTTATTTTTTTTACCTTTTTTAGTTTTAACAACCACACCATACAGAATACATACTGAATAACTGCCACATCATGATCATCATGCACTCTCACAGTCCCCAAGTTACATAGGTGTTACGTTCCCCAACTACCATGCAATCAGAATAACAACTATATAACTGAAATGAAACACACCATAAATAATGTTTTTTGTATGTTATAATGCACTTATTATTATACCTATTTGTTTGACTTTACTTTAAATGTAATAAAAAACAGTACAGTCATTGACAGCAGAATATGAAATATCTAATTCAATAAGCAATGCCATTAAGCATACATTTCTGAACATATATGTAGCTATCAGAATTGTATGTTGTCACGACAATTCTAACCTCTTGACTTCAATAGAGATATATTACAAAAATTAACACATAGAAAGCACCACATAACTCAGGGACCAGTTATAAACTGAAAGAGAAATTATTATTTACAGAAATGTGTAATGACTTGAGACAGGACTAGTTAACTGTTAATGAGATACTTCTGTAAATGTCAAGACTGAGGATACATAATTTGGTTATATATTCACAATATATAATATTTGCTTTACAATTTGTACATATTAAGGCATTTTATTTACATCTTTGGTATGGCATTTCAATGACTGTACTACTACAATTCTTTTCATAGACTACATTACTGAATATCACAGTTGACATGACGGTAATATGCATGTTTAATGCAATTGTTGGGTCTTGCAAATAAAAAGGTACATTATTTTTCATTAAAAATCAAAGCAAAAAAAAGGTGACAGAGACATCTTACCCAAGAAGTAGGCAACATTCGATTTATTGATCTGTAATTAGAAGTATTAGTGAATTTGTGGGAAAAATTTAATTATAATATTGATATTTTCAATTCATCTTTTTACACATTTTGTTTTGAAGTTTTGTTGGATTTAAAATTATGAACATAGTGATTCATAATCATTGAAAGGTTGGCAACTGCTCACCTAAAGGAAATCAAGAATGTAGTATAATACTCCCTTAACAACCAATAACATTGTTTTGGTTTATCTGTTTTATTTAAACAAGAAAAAATGGATTTTGTATTTTCAGTTTCTGTAAAGTTTACCTTTATAAAGCAAATTCAAAGAAGAAAAATATCATTTAGTTTTTCTCAAGCATTAATGTTTGTCAGAAAACATAAATAAGAGTTTAAAAATCTACCTACCTTGGAAATGCTCATACAAAATTAAATTGAGTAAAGATTTTTGATGAATTTTCATGATTAATATTAATTGTAAGACTGTAACATGTCAACTGGAAAATACATTATGAACACACACTTATTCTTAAAATCAGGATATAACAAAGTGTTGTTAAAAAAACAGACACAAATCATTATGATAAAAGAACATTAAAGAAACTCTAAATTTATGAATAAAACCATGTATTGTGAATACTTTTTAAAATTATCTCAATGGTATTTTTCTGTAGTCTACACTTCTTTCTAAATCAGTAAAGATAGTGTGTTTTGACATTTATAAAAACCCAATGTATTGTCTAATGAATATAATGACATACTGTGATGGCATGTAAAATAGAAATAATCATCTTTGTAAACCATACATACATACATACATATGGATATTCTTATATACATACATGCATTCAAATTTGTAACTATGCAATACATTCAACCTCATTCACATATGTAACACATTTTAATGAATAAAGCAAGTATGATTTCTACACTATTTTTCTTGTACACATAAATATTTTTACTCATGAGGTTTCATTAAGAACAAAATAATCAGTTCATACTGTCCCAATCTTGGTTCAAAATGCAGTCTTTCCATTGATCTCAGTAAATTTGCATAAAGACAAATACTCTGTTAAGAAATTCAGAGCACGAATGATGAATTTATAAGAAATGAATGAAAAGATCTGAAAATTCAAGTTATAGTTATAATCACAAGGGGAAAAATTGTATATTTTATAAGTGTAGCGTAGGGTTCATGTATAGTTAACAAAAACGTGGGGCATTAATTTTTCTCCTAAAGGGTGATATCACAAAAGATACTCCTCAAGTAAAAGGTTATTATTTTGATTATATCCAATGTCTTTTTAAGATATGGTTAGTTTTTATTGAAGATTAAATCCATCTATTGAGAATTTTTGAATGAAACTTACACAAATTGTCAAATCATAATAAAATATAATTCATTAAAATGTTTTATGTAATATAGCCATTTTGAGCAGCCTATCTCCCTCTAAAAAAGCATTAGACATAATCAAAACAAAACAAAATAGTCGGAATAGACAGACAGTTCCATAAGAATGAGAATACGATATTCTCTTTTCTTTAAGTTTTTATTATAACTTTGAGTGATGGGGGTCATGTCCTTGGAATGTAATCAATATTTTTCTGTTGTTTGAGTGTGAAATAAAGGAACAAGTTTTGTTATTCTCCCCAAACTGCGCTTTTCTAATCAAGGCATGTAAAACAAAATAAAAGCTGTCTAAACACATCAATTTCTGTAACTTTTGATCATTTGTAGATCAATTAGCAATCAGCAACTCATTTTGAAAGAAATTTAATTCCCACAACAGGAATACTGATGTAAAACAAATGGCTGAGGTGCTAGAATGCAATATTTGTCAAACAACACAATATAACTAGCATTTTTTTTAAAATGTTGATTCTCTTAAACAAATAACATGAAAGCTACTGCAAATAAAAACAAAAAATAGATACAAACAGCTTCAGATAATTTTGTCAACTTTCATTTTGAATACAGAAACTTTTTCCAAATGCACCATTGTCAACATGTATGCAGAAAAAAATAATGAATAATTTTTACTACAGAAAGTTCGGAGTGTTAAGAAGTCCCTAGGTCTCCATGAAGTGCAGTGTACAGTTGCATATTGAAGGTTTTCACATGAACTTAAGTACTTAGTGTTTTTTTAGTTATTGAACCCAAGAGGGGGGGAGGGAATTAAGCAAAATGTAGAACATTATGATGTCCTGATAGTTTTTTGGGACAATGAGGCAGATCGCAAAAAATGGGACAATCTTGTGTTTTAAAAAATGTACATGAACCCTAATGTAATAAAAATGAAAATCAAAATGCTGTTAAAAGTAATAATGGAATAAAAAGCTGAGACAGTACATTAAAATAGTATGTCAGAAGTTTTCATAGAGTTAATGTGAAAATAATTTTAAAAGTCTTCTTGAATTATTATCATAACAACCTGCTGATGTTTTAAATTTAAAACCAAAATTCTTTAGTAAGAGTTGAGAAAAAACCCTTCAAAATAAAAAATGGAGAGTTAATATGTATTTTAAGCCATTAAATATTATAATACCATTTGTAAAAGCTTGTTATTAACAAAATAGCCAATTGGCATTGTCGGAGGAAAAGAAAATTGAAGGCAAGATTGAGACATTAAGTTTTATAAATTATTCTTGAAGTTATTTTCAATTGAATTAACTCTCTATACATTATTAATGAATAATTGAATCTACCAGGAAAACTTACATCACCTTTCATAAATATATAAAACTAAGATGTTTGAGTGAATGAACACTCTTGTGTCACTACTTCACACGATTGCATTCATCGTCATTTATTTGGTATGAAGGAAAACTAGTTTTACAGTTCAATTCTTCTTATAATTAAAATCTTTGAGCAGCTAATATTGTAAATAGTGACATTTTGTCAAATATCTCTATTAGGCCAAATCATGCAAACAAATGAAACTCTTATCAGGAGTTTTGCATTGCAGAAACAAAGTGCCCATTTGAAGAAATAAATTCATTTTAACAAGGTAGCAACAATAACAATCATTTTACGAAAGCTCATTTTTTGTATTGTAAGTGACTTGGTTCATGATTTTCACCCTTTAGATTAATGTAAAACCAATCTCTTAAGAGTTAAAAAGTAAAATAATTTACATTGCTAGGTAATTGGCTGTATGCATCATGACCAAAACAAAGCAATGTTTGGTTCACCATGTATAAAAAGACCATTGTTTCCATATGAATATTCAAAGCTTCTCAAAACAGAAATTATTATATAAAAGCATTCAGCCATTCATAGCCAAGGTTTTAGAGATTGATATTAGGCAATTAAAGAATTGACACTGTATACTCAAGAAGTAAAAGGATATTCAGAATCACATTTGTTAACCATAATTCATTAAATGAAATTAATGTGATTCCCATATTCCTACTTTTTGGTATTACTGGCTGTAATATCTTTCATTACCATCTTATGAAAGATAAAAACCATGATAAAAAATGAGTTTCCATTTGGTTTCAAACATTTGGTAGCAACAAAGTTAATTTAAAGTAAACTAGGTGTTTATAACTACACAACACACATGTACAACACAATAATTAAGAGGTAACTTCTCTTGTGTTCCTTTATGACTCACTTCTCTTTTTATACTTATCTTCCCAAATATTAAACATACTGTTCATCAGTACATACAGACTCCTTTGGAGTGACTTATTAATGAGGGTCCACCTACGATACTTGAATTTGGCACCATTGAGTATCTTTATACTGGAATGTTCATTAACGCTGTTCCAGCACCCCATTGGGAAAGATATGCAACATACTCATCACACAGTAAAAACACTAATCTCATATCAGGCACAACAGGTAATGGCACAAATAATCATATAAGAGGTGTGCAAAAAGAATATCAGATTCCCATTTGTTCAATTTTATCATGTTTCGGTTTGACTAATGTGGATAATGGCTATATCTCCTCTTTGAGTATGTGTTTTAATATGCTTAACCACGAAGATGGTAATGAAGAGAATTTGAAATAACTGTCTCCTATTTAACATTATCTTCATGAAAGATGAAGATTCGCTTTAAAACAAACAAAAAGTTTAAAAATATAAAAATCTCCATGAGATGAAACAAAATTTTAGAGACGTTACAATCACAAACTTGATTTTTTTTCAGACATTAAGTAAATAAATTCTTATGGTATTAACTTCTTACCATTAAAATAAGTTCCAAGCCTTCTGTCTTTTGGAGAAATTGAAGTTCATTGTTAAGGGCAATGTGCTAGAGGCAAAGACCTGACTGCTTGTTAAGCAAACATTAGGAATCTAAACATTACATTTGCACACCTTCATTTCAGACGACTGTTGTTAAATCTTTCACCAATATACAACACAATTCTTTCACAACTCACAACAATCAACTGAATCCTTCACCAGCACCAACAAAGATCTCCAAATCACACATTCATGCAAAAAGTATTTAACACTGGTCTTCACACACCTACATTTCCATATCTACATTCTAATTGTTTGAGCTACAATCTTTACCTGACTGCACAGGCTATAGGCCAAAAAGATAGTTAATGAAGTAAAACATGCAATTTAATTATGAGCTAGATCCGAGTACATTTTTAAATATGAACTGTGGGACAAACTATCCCAGACCATTGTGTCCCATAAAAGTAGGGACGATTTAGCACCTTGAAAAGAGTAATATTTCCTGTTGGGTACAGGATATATGCACCTGGACAATGGCAGGCAGCAGATCAATGCCAACTAGGACTACTTCCTCCAAACATAACACAGTCAAGTTCTGCAAACTATTCCACTGTTTTGTTCACAATATCGTTTTCTGTTACTACAGTCCACTCATGGATGAAAGCGCTTTCCCCATTCTCTGCATACATTTCAATCTCCTTCTGTCCTAGTTCATGAAGCTACGTGGATGAGGGCAGTTATGATATTGGTACTTACAAAGAAATAAAGTTTTGAAGATTGATGTTGGCTGGAACAAAATTATTCCTAACCCCGAATGAATAATGTAATTAAATACAATTTTAATAATTAGGAAAAAGGACTCTCCAAAAATGTACTTTCATCATTAGCAATGAACAAAATGAATGGCATTAGTCGTTTTTAAGATTATTGACTTTAATCGAGAAAGAGACAGAGACCCGTGTTTTCTGTTGTCTGCACTAAATATTTAGTTCTTCGAGTACGTATTCATGCATAAGAAACCCAAAATATACGTATATTATTCGGACATATTAAAATATCCCAGAAGCACAATGTTGAACCAAAATACTACAGAGAAATACTGTTGGAGATGTTCGTGAGACCACAGTGCATAGCGAATGTTGATCTGCGCCATTTGCCTCTTTTTCTATTTTCCCATACATTTCCCCCAAAACAATCCCATCTTCACACAGATACAGCACTGTCGCGTTTGCCAACAAAGCTTTTGAAACCGGCTTTCGGAAAGCAATCGTCAGGAATTACCAAGCTGTGTGTCGTTACCCTCAATCGTCAGAAATCTTTCAGGGCGCAGCTATTGGGCGTGAAGTCATGACGCTCTGTAGCGGCCATCTGGAATTCGATGAAGTAGTGTCAATAGAGGAGGAGCGCTCTTGAAGCTTAACACTCGAAATAAATATTTAAAAGAAGAAAAAAGCTATTGCAGCAATCAATTGAAGGTTTCTGCTAGGCGGATCCCAGGCCTGATTCTCAGCCTCATGTATTTTTAGTTCTTTCTCCCTCCAGCCGTGCCAGTGTCACGATGTCAGCCACCTGGTCAAATAGTTCTCGAGTTTGTTCCGTACCGCCAGTGTGGTACGCCAACGACCAGGACACAAAATCGTCGTGAACAAAAGAAAACGCTGTCGGGTGGTGGCAGCCACGGGACCCCTCAAAAGAAAACAGGGAAAAAGAACAAATGAAAATAAAATCAGCGTAAAATCTTGCAAAGGTAGATGTGATCCCGCCAAGGGTTGTGATGAAGAGGCGTGATACTGAGGCTCGTATATTTTTAACCGCTCCTGCATCTTTCAGCTTCACCGTCTAGACGTCAGCCATCTCGATCCACCAGTACATGACACGGCGATGATCATTACGAGACATGCTCAGCCGCATGTATCCTTAATTTACCCATCGCCCTGCAGCCGCGCCAACATCTCGACGTCAGCCATCTTGTCCCACTAGTTGCCGCACCGTTCCGCCGCACTGCGCTACGCCAACGCCCTCGCCGTCGTGAACAAGATGGCGGCGAGCGCGAGCGTGGGACGGAGCAGGGCAGGGGCGTCGGCGGTGACGGGCGCGTGCGCCACGCTGGCCGTGGTGAGCACGCTGAGGCTGAGCTCGCTGAGCACGCGCGGGCTGGTGCGCTGCACCAGGCTGGCCAACTTTTCGGCCTCGCGGGCGCACGCCTCGCGCTGCAGCGGGGAGGCCGGGCGGCCGCCGCGGCCCGCCGGCACCACCAGCGCGATCAGGTCCAGCTCCACCGTCATGTAGCCGCGCACCGAGCACTCCGCCACCTGCGCACGCACGCGCCGGGCACACGCCGTCACTTGCGCTCTGCGAGGGCTCGGCACACGGCCTTGAGGAAGGAAGGGGGGGGGGCACAAAGGCGCATGGAGGTATCGGGGGCCATGAAGGGTAAAAGGACAGGCCATAAGGACGCATTCGGTACCATGAGCAATAAAGTGACGGTACCTGAGGTTAGGTAACTAGATGTGGTGAAATGATATAAGGTGGCGTGCGGTAAGGTATGGTAACGTAAGGGTGAGATGTGATGTTAGATGAGGTTAGGTTACTAGATGTGGTGAAATGAGATGAGGTGGCGTAAGGTGAAGTGACGTAACGTGAAGCGAGGTGAAGTCTTTGATTGATTAGTATCCGGACGCGTCATTTACTAAGATCATTAATCCCGTAAGAGTACTGCATGTTTTACAGCGGGAGGTGGCGGTGATCTTCCCCCGCTGGATGGCGAGATACGGCGCCGACCTTCAGTCGGCTTGGGTTTTTCCCAACCAAATATTTCCCATCAGAGGGTCACCTCCAGCCGGGACAAGCTCTAAGTTTCCGCTTGGTCTCCCGATATATGTGGGAGTGTGGTGCAAGTGTGTAAGTAAGGGGCGAGGATATAACAAGGAAGACGAAGGAAAGATCGCGCATGGTCCGTGACCCGTTTGTTAGGGTACTGCTCCGGCAATTGCCTGGTGTTGATCGGAGAAACCTCTGAAAACTTCCGATTAGAGCAGCCGGTCTCTAGAATTCTTCTCCAGACAGCAGCTGAACTCACCCTAGCTGACAAGCAAGTGCCACCGTCGGAACTCGAACACTAGAGCCTTCCGGTCATAGTACATCAATGGATTCTCTGAGCCACCTAAGCCGGCAAAAGGGGTTTTGGTGTGTGGGGGGCCATGAGGGGTAAACCATGAGGGGTAAAGGGAATTGAGCGCGAGCAATGAGGAGGTTGCGGGTGACTCACCTGCACCTGCCGCTCCAGCGCTGCCAGCACCGCGTGCACCGTGAGCGCGCTCATCCCTCCGCCCTTGAGCGAGTACAGGATGCGGTCCACCTGCGCACGAGCACGCGCGAATCATCTCATGGGGTGCCGCAAGGGCGTATTACGCGCACACCCAATTCAGTCCATTATTTTAGCAATTCCTCAAGACAATTTTATGGGAGAAACAAAAAATATTTAAATTAGAGGTTTTGTTTGAAATTCTGTTTCGCATTTTACGAAACACTTGTATATTATACACACAAGTTACAAATCTATCGAAATCCTAAGGCTCCCTTTTATTTTTTTTAAAAGTTGGTCTTGTGTTCTTTCCAATTTAAACGTGGAAACAATGAGTATTCAGAGTGACCATATTAAAACATAATGCAATAATAAACAATTAGTGAACAAATTAGTTATAAATACGGAAATATGTCTCTTACATTCACTTTGGGTACGAAAACTCTTTACCCAACAATATCTTGAGTACTAGTAAGTAGATTCACAATGATGTTATAGAAATACCTTTCTTCACTCACATGTTTCAGAACGTTTTGATGTCGTCAACCCTTTTCCATTCTTAGGCTTTTTCTATCAAAATGGGATCGGTTTTTGGTTACACAACATCTCTCTTATGCAATAAAATAATCTATCTAACATTCGTAGCAACAAATAGAGCCGAGTTAGGAATCTTTCTTTCTAAACATAATGCTCCTACTTCAATATAACGTGGTAATTTTATATAACGTGACCAAAACACTCGCAGTCGAGCTTGAAAAAGTTATAAAAGTCCGCACGTAATCTCGAAAGCGCTCTACGAAAGAAGCTGGCTTCGCGGATGCAGAGTAATGGGGTAGAGAAAGAGCACTGCACACGGTTTAATATAAGCAAACTGAAAACGTATAAATGGACGCTAGGTTTACTGATCATCATTCAGTCTTTATATGATACGTCACAGTGTTATACAGGTGTTTCTGAAAGTGGATATTTCTAAACAATGGTAATATCCGAGTTGAAATTTATCCAGTAGTTTTCATGTCCCCACAAGAGGTGAAAAGGAATTTTGTTTCATACAAATATATTAGTACAAAATTTATTGATATATTGAAATAATTTTAATAATATTTAACATTGATATACGGTCCGTAATGTCATATTTGCTTTCTTCTCATTTCGCACCTGCTTGTAGCCATAAAGCAGCCGGATCATCCCATCTAAATAGTTTGGTTTCACACGCACGGTATATATATATATATATATATATATATATATATATATATGTATATATATATATATATATATACATATATATATACATATATACACATACATATGTATACATACATATATATACATATATATACACACATATATATATATACATATATATACATACACATTCATATGTAGCTGTTTACTGACGATATAAGTCCATAAGAGGAATCCGTCGTTGGTGCTCATCTGCTTGTAGCTGTCGAGCTGTCGGAAGACCTCCATCTGGCCAGTTTCGCTCCACAACCATGGTTCCGCCCTTCCTATGCCCCGCCCAACTCTCCCCATCCTGCCGTGCTCTGTATTCGCTCCCTTGTTCGCACCCCACTACATACAATACACGCACGTCGATAAGTGTCCATTGGTGCTCACCTGCTTGTAGCTGTAGAGCAGGCGGATGGCGCCGGCGCAGACGGGGCAGCAGGCGCCGGGCGGCGTGAGCCCCTCGCAGGGCGCCTCGCCCTCGCCCTCGCCCGCGCCGTCGCCCGCGCCCGGGGCGGCGGCGTCGGTGGGCAGCGGCGGGCAGCGCACGCCCGCGGCCGCGCACTGCGGCAGCGCCGCGTCGCTCACGAAGCCCACGGCCACGCACGGCCCGGCGTAGTCCACGGGCGCGCGCGCCGCCCACGCCGCGCACTCGGACGCGTACGAGTTGCCGTCCGCGCCGCACACCACGCCCGCGCGCTCGCACCCCTCCTGCGCACACCGCGCGGCACATAAGCACTCACAGCACACATAGGCACACACAGCACACATAGGCACACACAGGCACACACAGCACTCATACGTCCACGCCGCGCACTCGGACGCGTACGGGTTGCCGTCCGCGCCGCACACCACGCCCGCGCGCTCGCACCCCTCCTGCGCACACCGCGCGGCACACATTGGCGGACGGCACAGCACACACAGGCACACACAGCACACATTCGCACGCACGTCACGCTCGCGCGTTTGCACCACACTTGCACACCACACGGCACGGCACATAAGCACTCACAGCACACATACGCAGACACATCACATATAGGCACACATAGCACACATATGCACACGCAGCAAATCACGCGTGTACTCCTTCTGCACACCACACGATATACATAAGCACATACAGCATACATATGCAGACACATCACACACAGCACACATACGCAGACAGCACACACAGGCACACACAGCACACATACGTCTACGCCGCGCACTCGGACGCGCAGATAGGTACAGGACACAGGACATATACGCTCACACAGCACGTCACGCCCACGCGCTTGCACCACTTCTTCACACCCCACGGCACGGGTACAGGCCAGACAAGCACACGTACGCACATACAGCACACAGACACGTCCAGCAGTTACACGCTCACGCCGCGCATTCGCACATTAGCACAAATACGCACACAGCACATACATGCGCACAAAATACAAATACGCACACATCACTCGCTTGAACTGCTCTAAGCTCGTGAATACAGCACAGAGAATTCATCTACACACGCAGCGCCCCTCGCCTGCACCTGCTCGCATCGCCCTCTCCTTACCAAGCAGGGCCCTCTGTAGGCGAGCGCCTTGCCCTTGCGGAGCAGGTAGCACAGGTTGGGGTGCTCCTCGCCGTCCGAGTCGCACACGGGGTCGTGCGCCTGCGAGCTACACGGGCTGGACACGTCCACTGCCAACAGAGGACGACACGCGTTACGAGGACTGCGCGCGCAACTGCAGCTTTGGCTGAAGCAACTGAGCTGATTAGCTAGCAACGGCAGCTGATGCAACTCGACGTGGCGTTATCAGACTTTGTACTTAGTAATTAAGTATTTGTTGGAAAACAAAGTTGAAGAAAAACGAAGAGAGAGACAGAGAGAGAGAGCGATGGAGATGTGAGACGCTGAAAGAGAGAAAGAGGTAGACAGGCAGATAGAAAAAGAGAAGGGAAAGTACACAGGAATAGAGATAGAGGAGATTAAAGGAGAAAAAGGTACAAAGGGAGCAGAGAGCGAAAGTGATACGACAACAATTTTATAGAGAGGTAAGGAAGATAAAGGGTGAACTAGCAAGTGAGAATTACGGAGGAGTAAGGAGGGTGAGGCAGAATGAGAAGGCAGGAGAGAAAACGAATAGAGAGACGAAGGAAGAGAGAAAGAGGAAGCTAGAGGGAGAGGTGTCAGGAGCAACGTGGAGTCAAGGAAGGAGTGGGAGAGGTGAAGAGAGGGAAAGATGGAGAAGAAGGGAGAGATATATGTAGTTTAGAGAGGGAGATAGAAAGTGTGGGGGTAAAGTAACGGGCAGGGAGTGGGAAAGAGGAATGAAAGAAAGGGAACAAGAACACAGGATTAGAGATAGAGTGAGTAAGTTAAGGGAGAGATAGGGGGTTAGAGGGAGATACAGGAAGAGACATAAATAGAGAGACAGAGAGAGAAAGAACGAGAGAGAAAGAAGGAGAGAAAGAAACAGAAAGGGAAAGAAACAGAGAGAAAGAAATAGAGAGAAAAAGAGAAAGAAAGAGTGAGAGAGAGAAAAAGAGAGAGTGGGAGAGAGAGAATGAGAGTGAGAGAGAGAAAGAGAGAGTGAGAGAAAAAGAGAGTGGGAGAGAGAGAGAAAGAGTGAGAGAGAGTGGGAGAGAGAAAGAGAGAGAGAGGGAGAGAGAGAAAGAGTGGGAGAGAAAGAGAGAGATAAAGAGAGAGAGAGTAAGAGAGAAAGAGAGAGAGTAAGAGAGAGTAAGAGAGAGAGAGTAAGAGAGAGAGAGGGAGTAAGAGAGAGAGTAAGAGAGAGAGTAAGAGAGAGAGTAAGAGAGAGAGATTGAGAGAGAGAGAGAGGGAGAGGGAGAGTGGGCGTGAACGTACCGCACTGGTGCTGCGGGCAGGAGCGGTACTGCAGCGAGAGGCAGGTCTTGCGCGCGGGCACGCAGCGCTGGCCCTGCGGACACTGCACCTGGGCGCACGGGTCGCGGCTGGAGCACGGCCCGAACTCGAAGTCCACGTCCGTCAGACCCGCGCACCTACACACACACACACACACGCAATTATATAGCACGCACCGACCTCTCCTCGCTGCAGTGCCACTGATCGGGACGTCCCAGGGTTCGGGACCCGACGGTGGCAGGATTTTTAATACTAGCTGTACAGTTAGGTCGAAATCAGTCGCTGTCTGGAGGAGAATTCTAGTGGCCGGCTGCTCTGATCAGCAGTTTTTCGTGGTTCCTCCGATCGACACCATGCGAATGCCTAAGAAGTCACTTAGCAAAAGAGCCACGGACCACAAGCGATCTTTCCTTCCTCTTCCTTGGCCTAGTCTCACCTCTGATTACATACACTTACGTTTTCGCGCTCTATACTACATGCCGGGAGCCCGGTAGAGAGTTTAGAACTTGACCTGGCTGAGGTGGTGTTGAATTGGTGGGAATACCTTGTTGGGGAAAACCGGCCGGACGACGGGTAGTTCGACTCTGATCTCGCCATCCAGCGCCATCTTCCGCGACAAAAAACGTACACTACACTTACAGGACCATTGGCATTGGCCGTTGACACGCCACAATCACTAATCAATCAACCGACCTTTCCAAACTCACCCAGAGTACCACCAACCTCTCCGAGCACACATAACAGCGTACAGCGTGCACCATCCTCACACTATGCACACGATGCAACGTAGAGCCCTCGCCGACCTTACCAAGCACACAGATTGGACTGTGCGGGTGGTAGTTGATTGATTTATTTGTTTGTTTTCGAGCTACGACAACTATAATGGTCATTAGTCCCGCCAATGTAATGCATATTACAACTCGGGAGATGGCGGTTTTCCTACCTTGCAGCAGTACAAGAGTCAGCGCGGACCTAAGCGTCTGTTTGCAGCGGTTTCCCCTCTGGGTATCTCCCTCGGCAGGGCCACTGCCCGCCGGAGCAGGCTGTTATCTCCCGGTGCATGGTAATATAACGCATATTAGTGTAAGTACCTGTATGTAAGAGAAGACGTGAGGACAAGGATGAAGGAGAAAAGATGGCATGCGGTCGGTGGCCGAAGTGTTACAATAACGCTCCGACATTCGCCTGGCACTGAGAGGAGAAACTACGGAAGACTACCGATCAGAGTAGCTGGCCACTAGAATCCTCCTCCGAAAAGCGCCTGAATTCGGCGTAGCCATTTAGTCCAAACTCCACCTTCGTCCACACTGCAGTCAGAGACGCCCCAGTGGTAACTGCTATGGACCCTGAGCCACATCATTGTGATGGTGGCAGAGGCGAGGCCGGTGGAGTAGGTCGTGTGATCGAGTGTTGGAGGTACTGTTTTCGTTGTGTCTAAAAATGGCGTTGTTAAGGAGGCAATTTTTTCTCCAAAACATCGATATTTCGATATCACCATCCACATCGACATCACCAAAAGGTTTCTGATGTCGATGAAAACATCCACGAAAACATCGATGTTTTAAATGAGATAAAACTGATAGTATTTTCCCATCCTGATTAAATTTTTTATTAGAGTACCGCACTTTAATGAAAATTCGCTACGTATATTTCATTGTTTGGTCACGTATAAATATTAAAGTATATTCGGCCTTAAAGCACTCTGTCGCCTGAATTTTCTAATACATATTCTACATAGACAAGGTTGAACCACGTATAGGATATTATCATTACCACGCACAAGATCATAAAAAAAACAAAATTTTTGTAAACAAATGTTTATAGAAAAATTTGTCGACTTGAAGAAAACCCATCGAAAACAGATGTAATGAATCCATGTTTCTGGTTGGAAACATGGATTTTTTGTGAGAGGGGGAAGGGGGCATCCCTTGGTGCGCTGAGGTGTGGCTCACCTGGCGAGGCAGGAGCTGGGGTAGGTGTTGCCGTTGCGGCCGCACACGGGCACGTGGTGGGGCGGGCAGCGGCAGGGCAGGGACGCGAAGGCCACCTCCTGGCCCTCCAGCGCCGCCTCCGCGCCCTCCTCGCACTGCCGCTTGCTGCACGTCACCTCGCCCGAGTAGCACGTGCAGATGTTGCAGCCCAGGTAGAACCACGCGTTGTGCGCTGCAACACAAGCACCAGGGCACGGTTCAAAGGAGGAAATTACGCGTTGCCTATCAGACAAAACAACCTCATTGTATTATTTTCCAAAAGTGTATGTATTTTCCAAAAGTGTAAAAGAAAATATCGGACGCGTCTAAACAAATGCAATAGCGAAGTTGATAACAAACGAAATTATATTTAAAAAAAGGGAATTGAACACGGAGTCAACATCGATACCACAAAAAGTTATGTTTGAATATTTCAAAATTGTTACAGGCTATTCTTCAGGTTTGTTGCGGTGTCCTTGCAAAGTTTGGTAAAGATATATAACACAAATTTAATATTTTTATTAGTAATTTAAATAGTTTTTATATTAATTTATAAATTAATAAAATTTGCTGGTAGATGCACCACAGTCATTATTTTTCGTCTGTCGCGAAGAGCAGATTGGTTAGTAATATATTCCGCCAGAGGCCATTATGGGTGCGGCAGAACTGGTACCTAATAGATTCTCTAAAGGCCAGTAGCAGGGCGTAAGATAATATTTTTTAAAGTACGAGCAATGTACTGTAAAATACCATTAAAGGAAATTACTGTGTTTTATTAAACATTTCCTAAAAGTTCAATAAAATAATAATGTTAAACACCATTAAACTCCAAGTTTAATGAATAATGACTTGTAGGTTAGATTAAATTAGATTAGATTTATTCAGTCAAAAAACAGTATGTGAATACTGTATGTGACGTAGGGGGAGAAGATGATTATGAAGATTATTTCCGTGTTCAATTCCATCCAAGATATGGAACTTTGTTACGAGAACTACTGGAAAATCCGCGACAGTGGTGCTCCACAGTGACGGAAGGCAATGTCGGAACTATAACTTTTACAATTAAATTTCTCAGTCCCTCTTTCCCTCTTAGGCATATCGAGTTGCTATTTTCACAACTTTGTAGGTCGATGATTAGTGACAGAGAGGGACAAGGTGCTCACCTATCTCTGATGGTCGGACAGCAGGCAGGGGTCGTAGTAGACGCAGGAGAGCGGAGGGAGGGAGAGGGGAACGAGGTGCTCACCTATCTTCTGGTGGTCGGACAGCAGGCAGGGGTCGTAGTAGACGCAGGAGAGCGGAGGGAGGGAGAGGGGAACGAGGTGCTCACCTATCTTCTGGTGGTCGGACAGTAGGCAGGGGTCGTAGTAGACGCAGGAGAGCGGAGGGAGGGAGAGGGGAACGAGGTGCTCACCTATCTTCTGGTGGTCGGACAGCAGGCAGGGGTCGTAGTAGACGCAGGAGAGCGGAGGGAGAGAGAGGGGAACGAGGTGCTCACCTATCTTCTGGTGGTCGGACAGCAGGCAGGGGTCGTAGTAGACGCAGGAGAGCGGAGGGAGAGAGAGGGGAACGAGGTGCTCACCTATCTTCTGGTGGTCGGACAGCAGGCAGGGGTCGTAGTAGACGCAGGAGAGCGGAGGGAGGGAGAGGGGAACGAGGTGCTCACCTATCTTCTGGTGGTCGGACAGCAGGCAGGGGTCGTAGTAGACGCAGGAGAGCGGAGGGAGGGAGAGGGGAACGAGGTGCTCACCTATCTTCTGGTGGTCGGACAGCAGGCAGGGGTCGTAGTAGACGCAGGAGAGCGGAGGGAGAGAGAGGGGAACGAGGTGCTCACCTATCTTCTGGTGGTCGGACAGCAGGCAGGGGTCGTAGTAGACGCAGGAGAGCGGAGGGAGAGAGAGGGGGACAAGGTGCTCACCTATCTTCTGGTGGTCGGACAGCAGGCAGGGGTCGTAGTAGACGCAGGAGAGCGGAGGGAGAGAGAGGGGAACGAGGTGCTCACCTATCTTCTGGTGGTCGGACAGCAGGCAGGGGTCGTAGTAGACGCAGGAGAGCGGAGGGAGGGAGAGGGGAACGAGGTGCTCACCTATCTTCTGGTGGTCGGACAGCAGGCAGGGGTCGTAGTAGACGCAGGAGAGCGGAGGGAGAGAGAGAGGGGGACAAGGTGCTCACCTATTTTCTGGTGGTCGGACAGCAGGCAGGGGTCGTAGTAGACGCAGGAGAGCGGAGGGAGAGAGAGGGACAAGGTGCTCACTTATCTTCTGGTGGTCGGACAGCAGGCAGGGGTCGTAGTAGACGCAGGAGAGCGGAGGGAGAGAGAGGGGGACAAGGTGCTCACCTATCTTCTGGTGGTCGAACAGCAGGCAGGGGTCGTAGTAGACGCAGGAGAGCGGAGGGAGAGAGAGGGAGACAAGGTGCTCACCTATCCTCTGGTGGTCGGACAGCAGGCAGGGGTCGTAGTAGACGCAGGAGAGCGGAGGGAGAGTGAGTGAAAGAGAGAAAGAGAGGGGGGACAAGGTGCTCACCTATCTTCTGGTGGTCGGACAGCAGGCAGGGGTCGTAGTAGACGCAGGAGAGCGGAGGGAGAGTGAGTGAAAGAGAGAAAGAGAGGGGGACAAGGTGCTCACCTATCTTCTGGTGGTCGGACAGCAGGCAGGGGTCGTAGTAGACGCAGGAGAGCGGAGGGAGAGTGAGTGAAAGAGAGAAAGAGAGGGGGGACAAGGTGCTCACCTATCTTCTGGTGGTCGGACAGCAGGCAGGGGTCGTAGTAGACGCAGGAGAGCGGAGGGAGAGTGAGTGAGAGAGAGAGGGACAAGGTGCTCACCTATCTTCTGGTGGTCGGACAGCAGGCAAGTGTTGTAGTCGACGCAGGAGAGCGGAGGGAGAGTGAGTGAAAGAGAGAAAGAGAGGGGGGACAAGGTGCTCACCTATCTTCTGGTGGTCGGACAGCAGGCAGGGGTCGTAGTAGACGCAGGAGAGCGGCTGGCAGCGCTCGAGGCCGCCGCTGGCGCCGCACTGGCAGACCTTGGGGCAGTCCTTGGCCCCCGAGCCCTGCAGCAGGCGCACGTACGTGCCCTGCGGCACCACGTACTGCGACACCTCGCCCAGCCGGCACCCTGCGCAGCGCCCACCACGCCTCGCGTCAGTACCCCAGCACTCAGCACAGACGCGCGCTCACCTCACAAGGCAACACAGACCATAATCAACGCAGACGACGTCTAATGCACACATCACAAAAGCGCACCTCACGTGCATACGACTCAAGAGCACTCAGCACACGAAGATGCCTAGTACACAAGAGCGTCCAACATACAAGAGTAATCAGCACACAAGTGTACTCAGCATACGAGTACTCATCGCACAAGTCTACTCAGCACACAAGAGCACCCAACACACAATACACGACATCCAATGCAAACATTCCTAAAGCACACCTCAAGTACATAGAGCTCAAGACCACTCAACACACAAGAAAGTACGTCGTTACAAGAGCAGTCAGCACACAAGAGTTCTCAGCACACAAGGGCGCCCAACATACGACAGCACCCAGAACACAAGAGTTCTGAGCTCCCAAATAACACAGAACGCAATAGCGCCCAGCACACGAGATCACAGAACATCGAGATCACACAGAACAAAGCAAGCCTGAAGTGCATAGGGCACGCTACATGAGCAAAGCAAGGCTGGCCGGAGCACCCACCCGGCGCGCAGGCGTAGGGCAGACAGGGCCGGCCGGGCGCGCAGTTGCGGTTGACGAGGCAGGCCTGCGACCCGTTGCACGGCTCGCCGCGGCACGGCGCCAGCAGCGCGTCCTGCGGCGGCCAGTAGCGCCGGTCGCTGGGCGCCAGGTAGGGCTGCAGGGCGACGCAGGGCGTGGACGGGTTGTCGGGCGACAGCTGCGCGCACACGGCGGCCGCCGACAGGCCCGCGCTGCCCGGCATCGCGCGCGCGCGCCCCCAGTCCACGCACTGGCTCAGCAGCTCGTAGCAGTCGTCCCTGCAACACGCCGCCCGCCCGCACGCTCGCTTGCTAACTGGCTCGGAGGTTGCAGTTTACTCTCTCCCACACATGCAGCTTCTCACCTGCGGATGAGGTTTGTATGCTTGGTGAAATGATTGATTGCAATTATTGATTGATTTAGGACAACTAAGGCCATTGTTCCCGTAAGTGTAGTGCAGTTTTTATCGTGAGAGGTGGCGGTGATCATATCCCACTGGATGTCCTGACGCCGGCCTGCATGTCGGCTTACGGGGTTTTCCCTCAACCAGGTATTTCCCCCAGTGGATCAACGCTTCTAGTTAGGACAAGCTCTAAGCTCCCGACTGATATGGAGACGTGTGGGATGAAGTAATGAATGAAAGTGTAAGTGCGTGTTTGTGAGGGGTGAGGGTAGGACAAGGAAGTTGAAGGAAAGACCTCATGCGGTCCATGAACCGTAAGTTATTGTTCCGGCATTCGCCTGGTGTTGATCAGAGAAAACACGGAAAACTACTGATCAGAACAGCCGACAATGATAATTTTCTCCTGACAGAGGCTGAATTCGACCTAGCTCTCTAGCCACCGGCCTACCACCAGCGAGATTATAACTCTAGGACTGTTTGCAGTGACATTAATTGATGCCCACACCTAAGTCACCTGTGTGTTTGGTGAAAGAAAACTTCAACACTTTACTCACCTGCAGATGCCGTCGGTGTGCATGCAGAAAGTCATCTGTTTCCTCACCTGCGGTCGGTGCAGATGCGGTCGGTGTGCATGCAGAAAGTCATCTGTTCCCTCACCTGCAGATGCGGTCGGTGTGCATGCAGAAAGTCATCTGTTCCCTCACCTGCAGATGCGGTCGGTGTGCATGCAGAAAGTCATCTGTTCCCTCACCTGCAGATGCGGTCGATGTGCATGCAGACAGTCATCTGTTCCCTCACCTGCAGATGCGGTCGGTGTGCATGCAGAAAGTCATCTGTTCCCTCACCTGCAGATGCGGTCGGTGTGCATGCAGAAAATCATCTGTTCCCTCACCTGCAGATGCGGTCGATGTGCATGCAGACAGTCATCTGTCCCCTCACCTGCAGATGCGGTTGGTGTGCGTGTGCGCGTGGCAGGGGCGCAGCTGCAGCGCGCAGGCGACGGCGCGCCAGCGGCGGGGCGAGCAGGCGGAGAGGTTGCGCAGCGGCAGGCGCAGCCCGACGCCGCCGCCGCCCGCGCCGCCGCCCGCCGCCGGCAGCGACAGCTCCCCGTTGCGCGTCCACGTGGCCACGTCGAGCCGCGCCGCGTCGTCCGCCGCGCGCCCGCACGACCGGAACAGCTCCGTGGGACGGTTGTTGAAGTTGGTGCAGTAGTTGAGGCCGTCGCACCCCAGCTCGCACGGCTCCTCCACTGCACGAGTGGACAGAACAGATGTTACCACATTGCTTTCACATTTTATTTAAAACTGGCACCTAACCTGTGACATACAATTATAAGCACTGCTTGACACAACTTCGGGGCAGGCTCGTTCATTTTCAAGAATGGCGCCTTGGACATTTTCGTTTATTTTTCTCCGAAATACGCAAACAAAATTGCAGAGCGTATAAACATGACAAGTAATATTTTACATTTAATATACAGTACTCATCAGCGTCGCTACCAGGTCGCAGCAAGTTGTTGTTCGAACAAGCGCGCTAAAAGTTTGCAAGAAATGTTTTTTTTCCTAGAAATCACGCCTAGACAATGACAGTTACCTTCCTCGAGGCAACGCGCGTGGGGAATTTATCTTAGAGAGCACGCGAGGGTCTCATCTTCCTCGAGGCAGTGCGCGAGAGGTAGATTACGATAGTATCCAAACAGATCGAATGGGACTCACCTTTCTCGAGGCAGCGCGTGAGGGAAATTTATCTTAGAGAGCACGCGAGCGCCTCACCTTAGCCAGCACGCGAGGGCCTCATCTTCCTCGAGGCAGTGCGCGAGGGAAAGTTAGCTTCGAGAGCAGGCGAGGGCCTCACCTTCCTCGAGGCAGTGCGCGAGGGACAGTTAGTTTAGAGAGCAGGCGAGGGCCTCACCTTCCTCGAGGCAGTGCGCGAGGGACAGTTAGCTTCGAGAGCAGGCGAGGGCCTCACCTTCCTCGAGGCAGTGCGCGAGGGACAGTTAGTTTAGAGAGCAGGCGAGGGCCTCACCTTCCTCGAGGCAGTGCGCGAGCGCGTCCTCGGAGAGGTGCGCGAGGCAGGAGCGGTGGAAGTCGTCCCAGGCGCGCGTCCACTCGTTGGAGAAGGTGCGCACGCACAGGCGGCGGCACGCGTCGCGCGACGCCTTGGCGCAGCAGTGCAGCTTGGCGGCGTCCATGCCCACGCGGTCGATGCGCGACGGGCCCTGCCCCGCGCCCGCCGGCGTCTGCAGGAAGCACTGCCACAGCGCCGTCTGCAAAAGCACACTCGTCAGCACCAATGCACAGCACACACGCACACATCGTCATGGGCTCTGGAAGCGCTGCCACAGCGCCGTCTGCAAAAGCACACTCGTCAGGACCAATGCACAGCACACGGGCACACATCGTCATGGGATCTGGAAGCGCTGCCACAGCGCCGTCTGCAAAAGCACACTCGTCAGCACCAATGCACAGCACACAGGCACACAGCACACATCGTCACTCTCGGGAAGCACTGCGGGGTGTGCAGACGGCACACACCGGACAAGCGCGCATGTCACATATGCATATGCTCACTCGTCATGACCACCGCTTAGCACACAGGCACGCAGCACACATCGTCATTCTCTCGTCATAGGCTCGGACAAACACATGGAAAAATCAAAAGAAGTGCTATTGAAAAAGAACAAAGATAATCAGTTTCCAGATGATTTTTTTTTTGTGAGCAGGACTGACCCATGAGGTTCATTCAACCCACTCTGATGAAAAATGTACGTACGATACAGTTAAATACCTATGTAAAATAACCATGTTTATTCTTTATTCTACAGTAAAGACTGACGCATTATCCACGAAAGAAAAATTCTTGGTTTGCTTTGAGTGTAGTATTTACCTAGGGAATCTTATAAGGCGACTCACAACAAAAGAGGACACTTTTAAAATGGCTACGTTAAAGTAGAATCAGCGCTCACTGTGTAGAGGAAACTTTACTCACTACAGAATGACAAACATTTGAATACATTTAACTACATTCGCAGCAAAAGTTGAGTCTTTTTAGCAAGTCCAAAATAGCCATATTATTAAAAACTATGTAATGGCTTTTATATTACACAAGATTAAGGCAACAGTTTTCAGAAAAAGACAAATATTAAATAATGTTGCTTATGAATGTCTGTATTTGTATTCGTAAATGTAACATTATTATAATACATATCGACATACATATTAACTGAGGGAAAATGAAACGATCATACAAATTGCTTAATACTTAGTAGCGTAACTATTTCTGACACTTATTATTTATGTAACATAGTACGAGTATTATTAGGATAAACAAGCCATATTTCCCACGAACAGGGACACAGATTTTTCATCCCGTACATTTCCCTTCCTCGGGGCCCGATTTGATCATTACAACGGGTGCAATAATCAGATGATTAAGCGACCAACAAATTCAGCTCTCGCCCGGAATTACGCGCGCACTCATCAAGCTTATCTAGCAACCCGCGCGCGCAATTATCTGCTCCGTCATGCAATTGTTTCCCATTTTGCCGGGGGCCTTCGGTTCGGGCTAAGCAAGACATACGAATCGCGCGCGCCCGCGCCGTGTAATTGGTAGGCCTGGGCCGGCGCCCGCCCGCCCGCGCGCGCGCGCGCGCGCTCGTAAATTAGGATTAATTAGGGGGCGGCCGGCACTGTGCGGCGCCGGAGAGGCAAACACGCGCGAGGAGGCGGCTGAAGGAGCGAGGCGCGCCGCCGCGCATTCAGCTTTCCGCGGCGCGTCAGTTCCTTATGGAGGTGGGAGATGCCGGAGGGGAAAGGGGGGGGGGACAGGGAGGAAGGGTGGAAGGAGGGGAAGATGGGGAGATTGAAGGAGTAAGAAAGAAATGGTGGGCGGCAGGGTGGAAGGGAAGGAGGAGAGAGAAAAGAGAGGTGAGGAGGCAGGAGGATGTGTAGAAGGGAGGAAGATAGAGAAAGGTAGGCAAGAACAAATAGTGGGAGAGAATGAGGAAAGGTGGAAGAAAAGGAAAAGAGTACGGAAAGAAACGAGGAGGGAGAAAATGTGGAAGGATGAGACGGAGAGAGCGAGGAAGTAAAAAAGTAATGGTGGAAGAGAGGCAAGAGAGGGAGGAGAGAGCAAGGGAGAAGGGATGAAGGGATGGAGGGATGAAGGGAAGACGGATGAAGGGAGGTACTGTGGAAGGAAGAGAGAGAGAATGGTAGGCAAAAAAGAATGGATGGGGAGAGTGAGGAAAGGTGGAAGAAAACGAAGAGGGTAAATATGGAAAGGAGGAGGGAGACAGGGAGGAAGGGTGAAAGGATGTGAAGAAGAGAAGAGAGGAGGAAGTGTGGGAGGGACGGGAGAGATAGAAAGGTAACAGGGAGGGATACAGACGGGACGGGAGGGATACAGAACGGTAAACAGGGAGGTAGGAAAGAAGAGGGAAGTGAGGAACTGATGGGAGGAAGGAAGAAAACTAAAGGAAATCTCTCAAGGACTTACTGTTAGGATTTTGCGTTGCAATTCTGAGAACGATACATTTTTTATCATAACTTTTGAGTTTATTTTCGTTCTCCTCCAGTTTTCTTCTGTCTTAGGAAAGAGAAATGATGAAAAACAGACTATCATTTCTTTTCCTGTACTCCATTCTTCTCCGTGAACTCCTCTTTCGTTTCTTTCCTTTAGTAAATCTTTTGGGTTCTATTTTGTCTTTTTCGCCGACTCTTTCACATTTCTTTCCATTTTTAATTCTTTTAGACATTACACTATCTTTGGATTAGTTCATTTTATAACATATCCTACCTCTCTTTTCTTCTCTTCGTATTTTATTTTATCTCCATTCCTTCCCATCCTACAGATCTGACCCGTTTTTTTCTTTTCTTTGCATCTCTCCTATCTGAAACTGACCTCTTTTTCTGAACACATTTTTCTTTTCTCTCGCTGTCTCTCTCCATCATTTCCTTTTTTGCTTAATCTCATGATCTCTCCATTATTTTCTTCCTCTTCTCTCTCTTACTGTCCGACTTATTTTCCATTCTCCTCAGACTCATCCTCTCTTTTCCCCTTTTGTTTTCCCTGCTCTTTAATATTATATCTTTCCTATCTTCTTAATTTACGTGTGTTTATGGGACTCGAACCTGGGACCTTCCAGCTGACGAATCTTCAGTTGTGGCCCAATTACTTCATCCAGCATCCCACCCCCTTGTGCTGCCACCGCGGATGGCGTTTCGCCAAAGAGGTTTCGATTCGTGACGAAAAAGGAAGTATCGATTAGCGAGTTAACGCTCCTAATTTTCTCTGATGCTGTATCATCATATCATTTCTTCATAAACCCATCAAATCATACATGCACTGGCGTCATAATAAAGAACATGGTTTTCAATATACCGAAGGAAAGAAGTATTCTGATCAGAGTCATATCAAGGCTTTCAGGCGCCCATGGAGTGCATAGAATTTGCGCTCCCAACAGGATATTTCTAATGAGGGTTGTTGTTATTTATTTAGCGTATACCCGCTAAAATAGCGCCCCAGTGAATGGCGCCCACGGCACGTGCCACCGTAGGTACGCATCTGATTCCGATTGACGGGGTTTCACCTGTAATTAGCGTGGGAGCACATGGTTCTCTCTGGCGGTTGGTTTGCGAAGAGCTCAGCGAGGTGTTCCACAAGGTCAGCGTTTGCGGCTGCCCCTCGGGGAGGGTTCCTTGTTAAGGAGCGAAGTCAGGCGCGACTTCACCGCTCCCCCCGAGGAGGGAAGGTCTGTTCTCATGACGTTGCATTTCACCCTGCAGGAGAATCCGAAGGCTTGTCTTAGGGTAGCAACGACTCTGGGTCTTGATACATTTAAATTGAGGGGGAACGAAGACCCACAACAAACAAATCAAAAATGGAGATGGTTCACAATGGAATTTCAAATATCTTTTTGTAATATTCATTTTATTATTAACATTAAACAATAAATAAAGCATTTGGTAGATAAACGCCAAAAGTTTGTGTGGATAAATTAACCCTGCGGTTGTGGCACCCTTAACAATTTCAGGAGTGGTGGGGACTAGGATCCGACAATTCAAGTTTTTCTGTCTAAAAATCGCCGATTTCGGCCGCAATATTACAATAATTTTACTATACTTCGTAAACATAGTAAGGCGAGAAAGTAAAAAGTAGGCTCTCCGGAGGGGGGTTGGGGCTAGTGCTTCAAGGAGAAGCAGCGACGTGTAGTGACGTAAGTGGTATAACGGTTACCGTTATACCCAAGTATGCGGGTTCAAACCCGATCAAAGCCGTGGATTTATACGGGTGAAAAAATCTTCGTACGCCTTTCTTCGGAGGGGAAGTAAACTCGGCTGTCTTATGTTGTAGATTTACTGCATGTAAAAGATCCTCCTACCTAAAAGAAACCTCTCTAAATGAAGTCGACAGTTTTTGCCTCCTAAGAGATACTGTCTCACTCCGCTTGATGTTGATCATTTGCGTGGTCAGACGGAAGAGCAAGCCTGATGGCCTGAATCTTGCCACGTAAAATAGGCTTTATGTAAAAGATCCTCAGGCTTAAAAGGAGCCTGATTCATCGCGTAAGTGATACCAACTTTCTCCGGCAGATGGTGAAAGGAGAGGAGCGAAATTTGCGTGGTCAGACGGAAGAGCAAGCCTGATGGCCTGAATCTTGCCACGTAAAATAGGCTTTATGTAAAAGATCTTCAGGCTTAAAAGGAGCCTGATTCATCGCGTAAGTGATACCAACTTTCTCCGCTAGATGGTGAAAGGAGAGGAGCGAAATTTGCGTGGTAAGACGGAAGAGCAAGCCTGATGGCCTGAATCTTGCCGCGTAAAACAGGCTTTATGTAAAAGATCCTCAGGCTTAAAAGGAGCCTGATACATCGCGTAAGTGATACCAACTTTAGCCGCTAGATGGTGAAAGGAGAGGAGCGAAATTTGCGTGGTAAGACGGAAGAGCAAGCCTGATGGCCTGAATCTTGCCGCGTAAAACAGGCTTTATTTAAAAGATCCTCAGGCTTAAAAGGAGCCTGATTCATCGTGTAAGTGATACCAACTTTCTCCGCTAGATGGTGAAAGGAGAGGAGCGAAATTTGCGTGGTCAGGCGGAAGAGCAAGTCTGATGGCCTGAATCTTGCCGCGTAAAATAGGCTTTATGTAAGAGATCCTCAGGCTTAAAAGGAGCCTGATTCATCGCGTAAGTGATACCAACTTTCTCCGCTAGATGATGAAAGGAGAGGAGCGAAATTTGCGTGGTCTGGCGGAAGAGCAGACCCGGTGCCTTGAGTAACACAAGGCATCATTGAATTTGAATTGACTTCGAAGCGGGCGGCGTGCGCGTACTCACGTGCGGCAGCGGGGGCCCGCAGCCGGCGTGCTCCAGCGTGTCGACGATCTCCTGGCTGACGGTGGCGGTGCGCAGCACGCGGCGGCACGCCTCGCGACACCCCGGCACGTCCGACTTGTCGCAGCAGTGCAGCTCTGCAAGCACACCGCCACACCTCACACACCACTCGCCACTCAAAGAACACAGGATTCTAAAACGGGCACACCTTTCGGCAGCCCGCTTTCGAGATCCATGTCCACCTTTTAAGGGTTAAAGTTAGTGTTTAGGTTTCAAGTTAGGGTTTCAGGTTTCAAGTTAACGTTTCAGGTTTCAAGTTAACGTTTCAGGTTTCAAGTTAACGTTTCAGGTTTCAAGTAAATTTTTCATGTTTCAAGTAAATTTTTCAGGTTTCAAGTAAATTTTTCAGGTTTCAAGTAAATTTTTCAGGTTTCAAGTAAATTTTTCAGGTTTAAAGTTAACATTTCAGGTATCAAGTTCACATTTCAAGTTTCAAGTTACTGTTTCAGGTTTCAAGTTAACGTTTCAGGTTTCAAGTTAATTTTTTCAAGTTTCAAGTTAACGTTTTAGGTTTCAAGTTCAAATTTCAGATTTCAAGATCAAGATTTTGAATCACTCGTTTTTTTTTTTGTTTTTCAGAATTCAAGTGATACACTTGTATATATCTTAAGTATTTTGTTATATTGTGTTCTCACTCACATTTCTATGACATAATTACCCATCTGTGTACACTGCGTAGTGTAGCTCTTTGCAATAATTAAATATTAGTTATTAAGCCTGTTGATCCTCATCATTAGAACATATGCGAGCATATTTGGAAAATATTCAAAGAGGAAAAATGAAAACATTATTTTTTTGGTATTAATAGATTACAACAAATATACAAATAGGACCTATGTATTACGGCGTTACGAGATTAAAGAATAAAATGTTCTTTAAAATGTAGCTTAATTTTGACTATTGCTTGCTTTAGATATTCTATCTGGAATATAAATATAGAATTGATTTGAAATACTCGCTGACAACGAACTCTTCTTTACTAACCTACACGTTAAAAAATAGAGACATTTTCCACAAAAAATGTGAACGGCTCTTTTGCTTGTAAAAAGCAGCAGGAAGCGGCGATGGCGCTTAAGTGCATCCATAACCATATCCTCCGTATCGAACGCGAGTGCTCGCGTTTTGCAGCCAAAGTGACTCCTTTTCGAAGTTCTGCCGCGAAACGTCTTTTGTACGCAAAGAGGGGGCGACGTCGTAAGCTTCTGATTTCCCATATCGCAACGCCGCGCGCGCTCAATGGAAAAATTATTCGTGCGCTAGGCTTTTATCCCCCGCGCGGGGAAGCAGCTCCCTGGTAGAGAGCAGCTGCCTGATAAGAGAGCGCGGAGACGAGGGCGTCGTTCCTCCAGAGGCGAACGGCGCTCGCAAGAAATGGTCTTCCGATAAGACGAACTTCTCACTCGACTCAGCGAAGGAGAGGTGGGCTATGTATTACCCTGAGGGCTTCTTGGGGGGTTTGATTTCGCCCTCGTGACTTTCGGAGCAATAAACGGACTTGGATGTTCTCACAAACAATGTATTATCAGCGTGGGGGTGATATGCGTGATATGAAACTACATAGAAACAATATGACAGACCGGCAAACAAATGGACCGTCCGTAAATAACGTAACCTAAATTTGGATTTGAATATTGAATCCCCCTTTTCCCCCTGTAATGCGCACTTGAATGCCCCCCTAATAATTACGTAACGCTTGCAACAAGACACCCCCCCACCCCCCCCATTTCAATAAGTAAAAATCAATTATAGAGCAGAAACGAGTTTAATTAATTGCATTTATTTATTTATTACTTTTTATTATTAGTGAGAGAAGGTTGGTACTGAAGGCTGCACATAGGAATAAGATTAGGGACATTTTTTTAATGAAAGAAGCACGCGTAGGCGAGACAATTTCTGACACGCCGTATACACGCCATCCTGGATGATGCATACGAGTAGGCACTGTGTCTATGCGCCACCTTAATTACATTCTAGAATGGAGATCAGTTTTGAATATTTCTTCATAATATAAAAGATTCAATCAATAAATCATTGATGTAAAATATTTTCATTAATTACTACAATTGAATGGGTTAAAACCAGAACAATATAAGTGACATTTTATCAAATCTGAGAAAACTTTATTTAATACCATTGAAATTTCGTGGTGAAACGCAGTTCATTGAAACCACGAAATCACATTGCCACTGAAATGTAGCTTAAAATAAACACGTTTTTCTCAGAATTTATAAAATGTCACTTACACAGTTCTGATTTTCACCCATTCAATTTTTACAATATAACCTGTTTAATTTTTTTATATTTTTTATTTAGCTTGTTCATTCGGTAATGGTTTATTGTAAGACTGAATAAAAGGAATTAGTTCAGCATGTTGCAGCAATGTTGATAATTTTTAAAAAATATCAACGTTACGTAACAGTTAACTAACGCCCCCTTCCCTATGTACCGCAGTGTGAAGTTACTTGAACCCGTCTTACTTAGGAGGTACTTACGCCTGTGGGAGTTGGTGGCGGGCGTGGTGCGCGTGGCGTTACGCAGGCAGGCGAGCAGGCGCGGGTTCTCCTGCGCGCACGCGTGGCTGGCGTGCGCGCGCGCCTCCCGCGACGGCGTCTGCAGCGCGCGGAACACCGCCACACACGCCCCCGCGCACTCCACGCTGCGCGCGTGCACGCAGCACTCGTCCCCGGCCTGCAACGCCACCACGCCCCCTCAGCGCAAGGGCACGCGCCACACGAGCACACGCCGCACGGGCACACATCGCAAGAGCACTCATCACAAGAGCACACATCGCAAGAGCACTCATCACAAGAGCACTCATCACAAGAGCACTCATCACAAGAGCACTCATCACACGAGCACTCATCACAAGAGCACTCATCACAAGAGCACACATCGCAAGAGCACACACCGCAAGAGCACACATCGCAAGAACACACATCACAAGAGCACACATCGCAAGAGCACTCATCACAAGAGCACTCATCACAAGAGCACACGCCGCAAGGGCACACATCACAAGAGCACTCATCACAAGAGCACACATCGCAAGAGCACTCATCACAAGAGCACTCATCACAAGAGCACTCATCACAAGAGCACACATCGCAAGAGCACACACCGCAAGGGCACACATCGCAAGAACACACATCACAAGAGCACACATCGCAAGAGCACTCATCACAAGAGCACACGCCGCAAGGGCACACATCACAAGAGCACTCATACAAGAGCACTCATCACAAGAGCACTCATCACAAGAGCACTCATCACAAGAGCACTCATCACAAGAGCACATATCACAAGAGCACTCATCACAAGAGCACACATCACAAGAGCACACATCACAAGAGCACTCATCACAAGAGCACTCATCACAAGAGCACTCATCACAAGAGCACACACCGCAAGGGCACACATCGCAAGAGCACACAGCGCAGGGGCACACATTGCAAGAGCACTCATCACAAGAACACACATCACAAGGGCACGCACCACACAAGCACACACCGCACGGGCACACATCGCAAGAGCACACATCCCAAAAGTGAGATCAGAAGAGCACGAGACCCATCAAAGAAGCACACGTCACAAATGTACATATCCCATCATCACTAAACCTGATAGCACACTCACAAAAACAAGAAAAACAATAGAAATAATCATAAAATCACGAATTACAAAAGAACAAACCATAAAAAGCACAAACATAACTATTTAGGCTGAGAAAAAAATATAATAAGGATGGGCAGGCCAGTCAACATCGATTTCACCTTCAGAAAATAATCCCTTTGAGATGAATTTTCCCCCTGGTCCTTTGTATTGACGTGTTATAAATGGGGTGAAAGGTTCTGACGAATATCACGAGTGCATTCCAGAATATTAGAGGTCAAAAGTCACGAAAAATGTTTCTGTGCTTATTATGTTGAATAACGTTATTACAAGATTTGAAAAAAAAACACAATTTGCCACAAAATTGTTTCCAAACATGTTTTTCAAGATCCAAAGATTTTGGGGATATTTAAGGTTACAAAAACGCAAAACAAAACGTTTTTCGTAAGTATTAAAATTTCTGTACGTAAATTTCTCTACGGCAGATTATAAATTCGGGCCTATGAAACACTCGTTCACATTGCAGATATAAACACAACATATCATTTGTTGAATTTAAGAGGACATTTTCGCAGATGCGGGATTGTTGGTCTAATTTTACAAGTCTTTTGAAGAAATCATAAAATTACGTTGACAAAAAAAAAGGGTTTAAACTGAAATCCAGTATCATGGAAAAATGAAGATGAAAATGAAACAAGGATTGATCAAGAGACAAATTTTGGAAGGGGAAATCCAAAATGTTTTGGTTGAATGTGTCACGTTACAGATTTAATAAAATGTCGCAGGGTACACTCAGTTCCGGTTGCGATACGATTTTATTCATTGTAATGATTATCATAAAATATTTTTGCTTGAAAGTTTCGTGACATGTAAAAATTACGTTACTGAAAAATGTTAGGGAGGCATTTCCTCCCCGTTGATCCGTGCCTGAGATAAACTAAAAGAAAAATAAATTATGGCCCAAAAAGGATGGCATTCGCGAGGGAAATAGGAGGGAAGTGCGAGATGTGTATCGAGGGACAGAAGTGAAGAAAAGAAGATGGGAGAGAGCGACTAAACAAAAATTTTAAGGAGAATCATAGAGGAGAAACAAGAGTACCAAGCAGAGGTTCAAACAAAGAAGAGAAAGAGAAAATATGGAGAGAGAATAAATATGTTAGGAAAAAATCATTATCATTACATAGCCAATACCCGAAGAAAAAAAATTATATTTTACAAAAATTATGGAATAAAAAATATATAATACACCATGCAATTACATTTCAAGAACCATAGTTTGTTCGTTTGAAAATATTAGAAAAAATAAGAAAAAAAATATCCATGGAATATAGTGGCAATTGTTAATAGACTGTTAGATCACAATCATAAGATAAAATTAAACTGATTCCCATTCATTTTATTTGAATTTACGTAATCATATTTGACATGAACACATCCACAGGAAACACCATATGAAAGATCTAATATTTTTTAGGCGCTCTGGACATCCTGTGTTTATGGCGATTTCCGACAGTTTATCATTTCGTCGCCCAAGTTTCACGATATGCGAGATCGCCATGTGTGCTTCGTGAAAATATTTAAGAATTTTACTACAGGAAGCGAAATCAACGGATGACCAGTCATAACAGATTATTTTGGTCTGCTCGCAAGGCAGATGCATCAAACCGGGATATTTAATTTCTTATATCGTCAAGTTGTGCTGTCTTAGCATTTTATCAATGCCTTTTCACATATATCAACAAATAATAATACTAACCTAACGACAACACTTTTTGAAGTCTTAGTATGAAATTCGGACCATCTCTTTTAGCTAACACAAAGGTACGTAATCACAATGTGATAAAACCGTAAAAATAAAAAAATCGATAGAAGAATCCTTTTTTACTTTAGGGCAAAATTTATGTTTTTTTACAGAAGAAGTTATATTCTTCGATGAATTAATGTAACACAAAGTTTTGCGTAAATGTTATACAGATGCAAAACATTTACGAGTCTGTAATTAGATAATAATTTTTTTTCTAAAATAATCTGATGATTAAAGAAGGGTGATTAATGAACACTGGGAGCTGGGAGCTTAGAGCTGTTCCTTTCTTCTCGTACCATTCTTCAATGAAATGAGGACCGACCCTGTGAGATAACCTCAGGAGCTCAGGCTTAATTTTGCACACTTCTTATACATTTTTAAACTTCGTTTTCAGTTCCATCTTATTTTTAAATTAAGAAACCGGGCTTTTGTCAAATTAAATTTTGTTGCAAAAGAATTGAATGCGATTAGATTACAAAACGAGCGATGTTTAAAAACATCGATGATTTTTTGTATGTATTATTAACATTGATCTTTTAATTTTGAATGAAGTATTAAATAGAAAGTATAGCATGCTTAAACGTAGCCAACTGTACATTTTTTTTTTCGTTTATCGGCCGACTAGGACCACGCAAGCAAGCATCCTGCATTTACCGTGGCTCAGTTTTTTTTATTTATTATCGCGGTGGCAGGTGCTTGCAACAATTCTTAGGGGGGACCAGCATTTAGCTGGATCCGATTTTTATCCCCCATGGTTGTTAGCCCGGGGGTCCAACTGTACATTATTAACATCAAATAGTGTTTTTCCTTCCTCGTGTAAAATTTCGTGTTTTTGTTTTTCCTTCCCCTCCTCCTTGTGCACACAGGAGGTTGTTCTAACATGGCCAGCGCTTCGTGGGCGGATGACAGTACCTGCTGGCGGTCGACGCAGGCGAAGAAGGCCAGCTCGTCGCTGAGCCTGCAGGCCGGGCGCAGGGCCTGGCGCGATGAGGCGGTGGCGCAGGCGCGGCGGCAGGCCAGGGCCTGCGGCAGGCCGCAGCACGCGCGCCCGCCCCACCCGGCGCCCGACGACACCTCTGCAGCACACAAGCACACACGCGTCACTAAGCAATCACGGCTCTAGGTTAAGGGAGAAGGGCGGAAACATACAGCCCGCACCACCCGGCGCCCGACGACACCTCTGCAACACACACACACATACACACACACACAAGTCACCAACAGCTTCTTAAGCCTGACGAAACCTCTGCAGCACACAAGCACACACACTCGTCACCAACAGCTTCTTAAGGTTAAGAAATAAGGATAGAAAATCACGCACCACGCGCGCCCGGCGCCTGATGATACCTATGGAGCACACACACACACACACACGCGCGCGCGCGCGCGCGCACACGCACGCGCGCGCGCGCGCGCACACACACACACAAGTCACCAACGGCCTCTTTAAGGCTAAGAAATAAGGGCAGAAACAAACGAACCACGCGCGGCCGACGCCTGACGACACCTCTGGAACACACAGACACACACATGCCTTACTACTTAATGAGCTTTTACGTCTTCAACTGCCTGACAAAGCTAAATTAGTTATTTATTCACCAAGGGCGTTATAAGGGTTCTAATGATCGTCCGGTGACAAAAAGTCCGCGGGCCAAAAACGCTCTCAAGCATTTTGTCGCCGCTCGATTATTATAACCAGTTAACGCCCTTGGTACATACATAATTTCATTTTTTACATAATTTTATTTATTCAAATTTACTTATTTACTAATTAACTAAATGTTACCTTGACTAGCTTTGTCTTTCATATTTCCCTCGCATAATTCCCGCCATTAGACAATATGTAGCACTATTCAAATGTTTTCATATTTCCCTCGCAACCAGGATCCTTTCAATCCAGGTAAGTTATGCAGTGTACATCGAGCTCCATATTGATGGCAATAACAAGCTATAACGTGTCAGTACAAAATAAAATAAATTACGTAACTTCGCGGATGTTTGGTACAGGATATTAATATACAGCTGTTTCTAAATTAGTTACCTAAATGTAACATGATATAATTCCGAAACTATTGACTGCTACTTATCCGGGTGTTTTTGAAAACTCTCGCGGTATTCTCAAGTTTTAATCCTATGCCCCCAGATGTCTTGGCAGTCACTCGTTTGGAGGGGAACAGTCAGGTCTCAATTTCGTTGGACTCTCTAAATTTTTTCTCTTGAAATTGTAAAATTTAGAAATAATACGAGAAAGTATGTTCTGTTGTAGACCACTAGTTAATACATATTTCCCTTCAAAATATTTAGGGACGTTTACGTATTACGTTATACGTTTGACCGTTTTTACGACTCCTTAAGATATTGATTTCACCGTAACTACTTCTTTTATTGTTTATATTTAGAAAATTGCACTTCGCTGAAGCCGTCCGTCAAAAATAGCAATGCGGATCGTGTACTACCGCCTATATGATTTTCCCTACATACTTTTCCATCCATTCCATTACTATTTTTTTCAACTTCTAAAAATTACACAAACAGATGAAGGGGCGGGGCATAATACATGTAAATTGCAGACGCACAAAGGTGTCTTAACAATTTAAAGATTTTATTTTATTGGGAATTAACATAAATAAAATAAATACATATATTTACATGGTTACAAAATTTAATTTAAAACAATTTTTTTCCGTATGGAACTCCAAATGCAAAAAGTGCTCTTTACTTATTTTTTATTTATGTACATCTCGCAGGTATAATATATTCGAGATATAAATAAATACCATTAAAATATTAAAAATATGTGTGACGTATAGAAAGAAATACAATTCGTAAAAGACGATTTATTATTACATATTTATCATGATGTTGCAATAATAAATAAAATGTTTCATTCTAAACCTTATTGAACGGATTAAATAGTGAAATAAGTTAATATCATGCCGTGAAGCAGATGGTCAGTTTGCAGGAGAAAATATCGTATACATAAAGGAATGGGGTAATGTTAACGTAATACAATGTTACCATTCATTGAATTAATTATACAGCCATGATATGAAGTAATTTTGAACAGAAAGTATTTCAGAATCCTTTAATATCAACTGTAAAACCTATATGAACTGAAACGAAACGACAAAAAAACAAGGGCTCGTCCGGGATTTGAACCCGGGACCTCTCGCACCCTAAGCGAGAATCATACCCCTAGACCAACGAGCCGAGACATTGAACTCACCCGACACACGCGGTAACAAGCGACCGCCTGCGGCACGGGAAGCCTCTGGAGTTAAGCATGGCAACGCCATCTAGCGGTGAACCGCTAACACACTCATGCAGCCAGCGCGCCGCGCGGCGGCCGCCGCTACTATCTCCACCTCTCGCCGCAGTCCCGCCCACAACCGAAAGAGCGAACGGGTTTGCAATTTAAATGCGGCGGAGCGAGTCTGCGTGTAACGCTTAGAAAGGCTTAAACGTCGGAAATCACCCTCGGCGAACGGCCAGCCGCCTCGGGGCGTAGCTCGCCCGACCTTCTGTCGCCCGTGAGGTGATAAGCACGCGCGCACCGCTCCGGTATTAAAGCGTAATGGAATGGTAATGCCGGACTCTGTGCTTGCAGGACCACTTAGCCACTGCCGTCGCGTCCGTCTGTCCCAGGACAGATCACAAGGGAGCCGCGGGGAGGGGAGGGGCCGTGGTTCATTAGAGGCTGGCCTCAATAAAGGACCGCCATTAGTGGCCGAATTGCTGCCAAATAGGAGGCGGTCGGCTCTAATGCCTTCAGGGAGTAGCCTGCAACGCGAGGATTGGAGTTGCTGTCGACTGCGAGGGTTCACGTAGAGATAGAATATTTAATATTTGGACACATCTTCATGGTTTTTCTAGCATTTTTGTCAGAGGGAAAAAGACTTGGACAATGTAGAAGATATATCTGAATTAAAAAAATCCCTCGTACATGGTCCAGTTTAAAATACCCAGGGTTCCAGAAACTGCTAAAAATCGGGGTATGCACCGCATTTATATTTTGGCTATTAGGGTAAAATATAACTATTTAAATTAATGCTTATAAAAAAATTCACATTTGTATGAAGCCAAATAAATAAATCTGTAAAAACAAAGTTTATAAACATCAAAGAGCTAAATAATGAGTTGATAACGAAGAGATAAATATCGAATAACAATATACATGATTCACAAACTTTACCAAAAACGTATATCAATGAAAACTGTCAACATATCGTCGACGGTTATCAGTAAACAGTACCAATACTACCAGTAACCATCAACCTACCGTATTTTCAAAATATGGAAAGGTATCGATTAAAGCTACCCTTATACTTCTCCCCCCTACTTTACATACTGTTTTTTACTGTTTTTGATGTTAATAAATAAATAAACAAATAAATTAATTAAAGAAAATTATATCACTCAACTTTTCAAAAGTTTACTAAATAATTGATACATGTTTCTCAAAATATTGCAAGATATTAAGTTTTAGGAAACGAATTAGCCCATCATGATTAATAGACTATGAGCCAGTGTCAACATGATAAACCGGCCATGAGCCTACGTTTTAGGGTAGCATGTCGTGCATTTAATATCGTTAAATTCTTTTTTCGTTTTCTATCGTAACTTCGAACCAATAACATATTTTTCTTAATCATTTATTATTTGTGCATCTACATTCTAAAAATTGTAATGTATGGTCAATCAAAGATAATTTTTACTTTTATCTCAAAATAATATTTAACGTGAGTTGATATTAACGGTTTTAACACTATTTGGGTAATACCAGAATGTAATATGACAATCTAATATAACCTTACAAAGTTTCCAAAAATGGAATAACCCAAAGACAATACCATTTATTCAAACCTAGAAAAGTCTACCAATAATGAACCGCATTCAATACTGAATTAATTTTACATAGATTTGCAACTATCTTTATGAACTCAAAATTTGATCCATAAGTAAATGTTAAGCAACAAGTGAACTTATATTTTATTAGTTTATTTTGCATGATTGCCCCAGTTTGATTCCCAGTCGAGGCAAAAATAGTTGTAGCTTTGGTTTGAAATCGCCTCAGTTTCTGCGGCTGGGGGACAAAGAGAAGCTCCAGCAGAGGAAGTTTGCTAGTTATGGTAAACGAAACTCGACACGTTCGCCACAGGTCGTCTCTTACCACCCAAGTGTGGGAATTAAACTAGACCCAGGCCAAGGGGACAACGTTAACTAGTTACCAAAAGTCGCACAGTCGACCTAAAATCGACCAAATACATTTTGCATGAGGTATGAGATGAAAAAATACAATCCGTGCGAGAATTTACAAAATGCCGGCTACGGCTGAGGCTACGGGAGAAGCTGGAGAATGAACCATTTGGGTACAAAAACCTACAGACGAGAATACTATTTAAAATGAATACATTGCAGCCAAATTTAAAGATTCGTCACTGAGTAGCGGGATGTGGCAAAATTTAAAAAAATCAAATTGAAAAAAGAAGAGAGAAGAGAGTATAATTTAGACACGCACATTGCATTCATTGATTTTGAAAAAGCCTTCGACCGTGTAAACAGGAGAAGATTATGGGCCATAATGGATCGAAGAGGCTTTTCAAAAAAATTAATAAACGTAGCTAAAAGTTTATATTAAAATACAAATTTCCGAATAAAAATAAATTCAAAACAATCACAACCATTAAAAACTAACTAAGGATTAAAACAAGGTTGCAGCCTTTCCCCAATATTATTTAACATCTATATAGACGATATTCTTAGAGAATGGAAATTAATAGCAAAACAATGGATCAGATTGAACGGAAATAATTATATCAATACTCTGCTATTTGCTGATGACCAAGTTATTATGTATGAAAAGGAAAATTATCTCCAAATGGCACTCCATCAATTAAATCTACTGTGTAAAACTTATAACATGAAAATATCAAAACACAAAACGAAGGTCATGGCTTTATAGCATGATCAAGGTATCTATCCAATTAGAACAAAGGTATGCCTGGAAAACCAAACAATAGAACAAATATCACATTTCAGTTATCAGAGATGTGATGTAAGTTACGACCGGAGCTAAGATAAAAAAATAAAATGCACAAGTTCAAATATATATGCGGCAAGGTACAAAGAACAGTAAGAACTAAGAGAGAGAACAGAAGTAGGGACAATAAGAGGTGTCAAGAAGACAGCTGTGGAAAATGCTTCAGACATAAGAAAAAATAGAGAGAATCCAAAATTAAGAAGTGAATGAAAGAATGTGACGAGAGTGCTTGAATTCCTTGTATTTTGAGAACTGACAAAGAGACTGAAATTCGAGAAAGGGAAACAAAAGAGAACAATATTTATAATCATAAAAATGTCGCAACATACGCACAATGCTTGTAACGTTACATTTTCGGGGAACACCCCTCTACTTGAAATATTCTTTCATTCCGGGCGATTAAAATAAACGTATATTAGGAGAACCTCACCTATCAACACCGAGACATCCCATGAATCACAAAAATACCAACACATTACACTGTGCCTGAACTGTTCATACACTACCACATACGGCAAGAACATGAAAAAACGACTACTCACGCCCCATTAAAAACGACCCCCCTTTTCTGCTCCGTTAATTGAGAAGCATTTAAAGAACGTTCATCACTCGAGTTGAGTGCGCTCGTGAATTGTAGAGGGCCATGGACCAGCTAATCAACTACGGAAGCAATAGCAAGGACTTCGTTTCAATGGGCAATTTATTAACGAATAGAAACAAGGAGAATAAAAAAGAGAGACAGAGACAAAGAAAAAGGTTAAAAAAAAGACTTCCCCCTCCCCCATCAACGTTCTCCAATTCACAAGTGGGAAATGAATTGAAATACTGCCGCCCGCGCAATATGGGGCGGACATCCATTGGGCGGAGGGGGCACCCGGAGTGCAGGCACAATGCCCGTCTGGGTTATGTACTGACGTAAATTCCGAGCCCTACAATAAGATGGGAACGCGGATAATAAAACAGAATAAAATGTGTAGGAGGCCGAGGGAGCGGGTGATGGAGGAGGGGAGGGGCGGAGGGATTCAATAAAATGGCGGACGCTGTGGCGCGGGTGGTGGATGGCCGATGGACGCAAGAGGGAGTGATAGGGGTGACGGACGCGGGGATGGGGGAGGGGGGAGAGGGGAATGTAGGTGGTAATGGTGACGATGGAACAGTGATGGTGGTAACTAGGATGGAGATGAGAACTGTCATGCCGGGATGGATTTGAGGGAAGGATGCGGATAATGATGGAACGGAGATGAGGCGGAGGATTGGGACTGTGACAGGGTGGTGATGACAACGGGTATTAACGATACTGGGGAGGTGACATACCTGACGGATATGGCGATTGGGCAATGCCCGAAGTGTTGATCGGGTGGCATACGGTTGGTGCAGGGGCGGTGGTGTGACGTTGAAAGGAGGCGGCAATGAGGTGATGATTGGCTTGGAGATGAAGCAGTGAAGAGGCAAAGAAGAGGAAAATAGTTCATGACTGGGGGAGGCGACGGTGCGAATGCGAGGGCGAGGGCGAGGGCGAGGTTGCAAACGAAGGCCCTGGCGTGGTTATGGGCGACGGTTAAGGGGATGTTGGACACGCCGATACGAGGGCGAGGGAGAGAGAGAGAGAGAGAGGGGGGGGTGAGGGCGAGAGAATAGAGAGAATGAGGGTGAGGGTAGGAGAAAAGGCGGGTTTACAGCTAAAGTGAGGAAGGACAGTGTGGGTAGGTGGACGAGTGGGTGGGCGAGTGGGTGGGCGAGTGGGTGGGCGAGTGGAAAGGCGAGTGAGCAGGCGAAAGGGAGGGTGAGTGGGCGGATGGATGGATAGATGGCGGGCGGGCGTAAACGGAGGGACGGACGGACAGCCGTGCTGTCGGTTGGTCGAGCGGGTGGGCGGACGGGCAAAAGGGTTTGAGGGCGGGCGGACGGGCGGGCGGGCGGGCGGGCGGGCGGGCGGGCGGGCGGGCGGGCGGGCGGGCGGGCGGGCGGGAGGTGGGGCGAGCGGGCGAGTGTAAAAAACCTGCGAGCGTGCGCTGGGCGGGGCGGGGCGGAGCGGGGCGGGGCGGGGCGCGGGGGCGATGACAGTTTTCGAACTCGTTTCAATTTCCGCGCGGGGCCATTCCTTTCCATTGGCGCCGCCGAGGCGCCGTAACTCCGCGGCGCGGGGCCGCGCGCGGGCTGGCGGACGGGGCGACGAGGGAGATTGATGGCGCGCGGCGAGATATCCAGAAACAGCAGCGAAGACAAAACGAAAGATACACCAAAAATGGAAAGTCAAACGATCTTGGGCTGAGGGGAAACGACGGTCTGGAAGCACCGAGGACGAGTAGTTCGGGAAAAGTAAGCGGAAGTGGAACGTATTCTGAAGAATAAGAGTTGTCCCGTAACGAAAAATAAAATTGGCTTCGCTTTTTAATTTAAACGCAATTTCCCCTTCAGTTGAATTTATAAACTGCCGAAAAGTATTCATACTGCGTAAAACGGTCTTAGATCTTTAAAGTTTTTGGTTGAACATGCGTGCTGTAGCTACTTCGAAGTATCTCAATGTGTGAGGATGTCAGTTTCTTTGACAACTAAACATAAACGGAGGTTACCAGATGATAACATATTTGCTTGAACAATTGAAACATTTGTGAGACCATATACATGTATCACAGGTGATCATGGTGTTAAAGATGTCTATTGACTTTGCAGCTGATTTCTGGGGAATGGAACCGACAGTACCAACCTTCGTCCGGCAGCCAACGACTGCCCAAACGCGTGTTTGCACGTGTGTGATCGAAAACGTCCGTCGGCAGCTCCTGATGGAATGACATGTGTGAGCTAGTCCGGCGCAGTGATTTTTTTCTCGTTCTGTGCAGCAGTTTACGTCACGAACCACGTGACCACAACACGGGCACTTTGTTTGAAAAGCTACACCACACGCATGTTGCATGAAGAGCGAGAACTGTTGAGAAACACCTCTCAAGTGGCATGAAGTGACAATTTTCAACGGTAACCAACCAACAATAACACTATGAACGAGTAATTGAAATAAAAGAGGCAATAATTTTAAAAAGTGCTTTATGGATCTGTTTCAACGACTCGTAACAAGGTGGATGCTTTGGTAACTGTCTGCATTTAACATTCTCGCTAATATGGGTACGCCTATTTTTGCCTGCAGCTCATTGGCTGAATTCGGAGACGATGCGCAATAGCTCGCCCTCGTCTTGTCGTCATGCGTCTGCCGGCCGAATTTTCGTCCACAATCGGCTGCACTGTGAGGGCGGCCTGGCGACGCCGCGGGGGCGAAGGGACAGCACTGTGAGGGGGGGGGTGCGCGAAGGGGGCGGGGCGGGTGACAAACGGCGCCGCGCGGGGCTCGCCACTGTCCGTTGGAGCGCGAAGTGGAGAGAGGGTCCGGTGCAGCTCGCAGGGAGAGAGACGGGGCGAGCGGAGCAAGGGAAGAAGGCGCAGGACGAGACGAAAAGAGACACAGAAAGAGAAGGGAGAAGGAGATGAAGGGGGAAGGAAGAGAAATATGCGTAAGAGAAGAAAAGGAATATGGAAGGAATACAGATAGGAGAGTCGGACAGAGATTGAGAAACAAAAGAGAAATCAAGATGGTGAGGAAGAAATAATAGACGGCTGAGAAGGGAAAAAAGAGAGAGCGAAAGAGAAGAAGAAGAAGACGAAGAAGAAGAAGAAGAAGAAGAAGAAGAAAGTACTCAGAAGAGAGACAGAGGCAGAGAGACAATAAAAGAAAGAGAGAATGGAAGGGGCAACATTGAGTAAGAAGAGGGGAAGAGAATAAAGTTCGGGGACTGAATAGGAAGTGGAGAGAGCGGCCCTCGAGAAGAATGAAAGGGACAGACCCAGCACGAGATGAGTGGACGTGGCAGGCAGTCGAGAGGAAAAGAGGAAAAGGAAATAGGGGAGAATACGGCGGAGGCGAGGAAATGAGAAATGGAGGAAAAAACGAGTCCTTGAGAAGAATGAGTCAGAGTGGAAGGAGAGGAAGGGGAAGACGAAATGGTGAAGTGGATAAGAAAGGGAATTAGGGAAGTAAAAAGGGTAAGAGAAACAAACAGATGAACGAAACTGGGAAAGAGAGAACGGGATAGTGTTTGAGATAATGGAAAGTTTGCGGTTTACAGGTGACGGAGGGAGAGTTAAGATACCGGGGAAAAGTGGACAAAGCAGAGGACAATAAGTGAGAAAAACGGAAAGGGGAGGACAAGGATTCGTTCAAAGGCTACCCAAGACAAAAATAACAAGGAAACAGAGCGAGAGAAGTGGAAGGCCAGAGGTGAATGTAAGCATAGAGAAATGAGCAATAGAAAGGTATAGGGAAATCAAAGAGGGAGAGAGAGAGAGAGAGGGAGAGAGAGAGAGGGAGAGAGAGAGAGAGAGAGAGAATAATATGATAGAGCTAGAAAAGAAAAGGGAATGAAAAGAGCGGGGGGAGGGTGACAGGTGAGATAAATTAAGAAGCAGCGAGAAAAAGAAGAGAGAAGACCGTAGAGAGAACACCAAGGAGAGTGAGAGTGGTAAGGAAAGAAAAAAAGAAGAATAGAAAGCGAAATTGCACTTCAAAAAACAGAAATTAAATAGGAATCGTTCATAACGATAAAAGATGATTCACACTGTAAAATAAATAATTTAATAAAGATTAATAAACAAATGAATTGAAGAAAATAGATCACCAAAATATTCACTACTATTTGATTACAAAAGAACGTGGAAACAGGAAAGCAACAGTCGACGAAGTTCATGGGAGTGTAAGCAGAACGTGTCGACAGGGACTAAACAGAAGGCCTGAATGGGTCGTCTAGACAACGTTCTATCTCCACGCAGAATGAAAGAGCTCAAAGCCAAGACGCATGAGAGAAGAGATAACGGAGTTGTCGGAAGGGGGAAAGGAAGTGCAAGAGATATTAACTTGGCCATTGCGCTGGACGTGTAATGAATAGCCCTTCGACCATTCACAGATGCGCAGGCAGTCTATTGAAACAGCGGCCCTTTCATATCGCCCTTCGTTGTTTAAGTTGTGAATGGAATAAACATTTATCTACATAGGGCGTTTGCTTTCGACAATGGGAGCTTGCGCGTATTTGCCTAGCCGAGCTGATCTTCGTTTCTGCATTTGTGGCCAGGAACGATCCAAAGTAAGGATTAACACATACGGTATATTCTGACACAACTGTATTCAAATCTAGAACCATAAATTTATCCCTGATTTTCTCTTAGGCTCACCATAAAATATATAAATGACTGCAAACAAATTTTTTTAAAATTGTAAATCGACCCAAAATATCTTACTTTCACGTTTGCATTCCTATTTAACAGAATGCCAATGATGATACTTGTTACAAATTTGTGAATTCGTGATAATAAATTTATATTACTCAACAATTCTGAACAGTCGTAAATTAAGGAAAATATCCGTACAGGATAATGTGGTTCTTTAATGTCACGTAACATTAGATCAGGATATTCTCTTTAAACCAACCTTTTTTTCTCTCTCTTTGTATTCTGAATATCATTATTCTCGTTACATCCTTGTAAGCTCCAATATTTTTTTTTGTTTCTTCGACGTTGTTATACTTTTAATTTCTTTTTTTTTAATTTAAAAAATGTCGTAGCATATTGAATTCAAACGACGTATCAGTTACCAAAGGAAACGTCAGCAAAGCGATATTAAGATTGGGAACGCGATTCATCCCCGATATTGAAAACTGAACGCTGTTGTCAGGCCAGTGGACACAATGTTATTTCCCTTTAATAAAATGTCATTTTCCGCCGGGTTCGAGCACTACGAAATTGAGGAACGTGGCAAGCTACTGTGAAGAGATACGAAGGAACGAGATATTGTGTAATGTTTTACCCCCATTTCAGCGTAGAAATCTTGTACTTTAAAACCATATTCAACAGTACATATTGACCATTTACTGAAAAAGTACGGGTGAAATTGTGCAATTTATATTCGTCAAGTGGAATATTTTTTTTATGTGTAATACGCAGTATTGACCGAGGACTTGATGTTGGGAAAACAGTAAACTTGTAATTAACTATAATATTGATGAAATAAATTACAGTATTTCTCAAACATCAGACATACTTCGTGTATGTTGACTTGCAAAGCGATTGTCATTTCAAAGTAATCGTGTTTTACCAGTATCATTATTGTTAATACGTCTACTATTGGCACTGTGCATTGCTTATCGCATATTATTATAGGAACTTTATTAATTTGTTTTGGATACGCCACAAAAACTTTTAAGTTCTATCTCTAACTCGACAAGACAAATAATTAACCTAGCAGGGCCAGTAGGGCCGTCGAAATTACCATTAGGATTTTCGACGCTAGCTCCACAGCTGGGTCGACTTCAGCAGCTGTCTAGAGGAGCATTCTGGCTGCAGGCTGCTTTGTTTTCCGTTGTTTCGCCCATCAACACGCGCACCATTTGCGCGCGTCGACGGTGTAACGGTTAACAGGTTTCGGACTGTTGTACCCAAGTTGCCGGGTTCAAACCCGATCGAAGCCGTGGATTTTTAAGGGCGAAAAAGTCCTTCGTACGCCTTCCTTCGGAGGGGAAGTAAAGCCGGCTGTCCCATGTTCGTAGATTTACTTGCATATAAAAGATCCTCAAGCCTAAATGACGCCTCTGAGCTAAATTCAAAATCGCCTGTTTCTCGCCCAAGAAATACCTCCTTTCTCTGCTAGTTGGTGAAAGGAGCGTAGCGAAATTTGCGTGGTCAGACGGAAGAGCAGGCCTAATGGCCTGAGTCTCGCCACGTAAAATAAGACATTAATTCAATTCAATTCAACACCAGGCGAATGCCTGAGAAGTACCCTAACAAACAGCCCATGGACCGCGGGCGAGCTTTCTTATCCTCACCCCTTACTTACACCCACTCACCTCACATGCACTACACAGACACAAACGACGGAAGACCAGTCGGGAGCTTGGGGGTTGTCCTCGCGGGGATAGGATCTCGTGGGGATCACTGCCAGCTCCCGCAATAAAAATATGCACAACACTTATGGAATTAATGACCCCCATAGAAGCAGTTGACGTGCCCGTAATCAATAAATAATGAACCTTTATCCTTCAATATATTTCGAGAGTAATTGTGTACGAAGTAGTCAAAGTTTGGATTCAGAAACAGTATTTGCAACGGCACTAAATTAAATCTCTAGAAACCTTCGTAATTCCTTGTGTTCGCTCCGTTAAACGTTTCTTGTCCCAAAATATAAACGTTACGAAGAGAATCAAAAACTTAGAAGTCGTGATAAAACACATTTTATACGCAGACGTTTCATGTTTCGGACATTTCCAGTCACGATGGACCTCTTAAGAGCGTAAGTTTGAAACAGAGAAAGTTGAACAACATTACGACTAAGCAATGTTGAGCCAGCGGACCCGACCCAACAGGTCATTCGAATCACTTACTGACACTTAAAACAAAGAGATCAATCACCGCCCATTCTTCATAACTCAAATTCTGTGGTGAAAAGATGGCAGTTGGTTGATCGTCAACCAATCACTCTCTGTGGGGACCGGCGAGGGGATGAATCTGCCTCCCCTCGCATGCTGCCGCGTTGCCGCCCTGGGGCGCGGCCTGTAATTAAGCGCGTCTCCTGGACTCGGCTAATCTCGCGCGCTCTGGATGCCCCGGTGCCCGGGAGGGAGGCGGAAACAGCCGGGTGTCGCGTCGGCGAGGGCGCGGGGGCGGCAGATCGCAGCGGGGCGGAGAGTGGCCCGAGTCGTGGCGAACAGAAGACTATCTGTTGTGATTGGTAGTTTTCCGTGGTGTCTCCGGTCAACACCAGGAGTTGTATTTTAACAAACGGGCCACGGACTCCGTGAGATTTTTCGTTCATCTACCTTGTTCCATCCAATCCTCTCCCCCTCTCCTCTCCTCTCTCTCTCTCTCCCTCTCTCTCTCTCTCTCACACACACATACATACACACACTCTTAAATGAAGTGCTGCACTACCACAAATGTCAGCGAACAGTCGGGAGCTCCGACTGGGGTGGTTCCCAGCTGGGCGTGGTACCTCGAGAAGGATAACCTCCACAAGCCAACTTGTAGATCGGCGCCGGATCTCACCATCCAGCCGCGGAGGAACATATTTGAAAAATACCGGGATTGAGATGGACAGTAAAAGAACATGTGCGATACATTTTTAAGCGAAGAAAGCTTGGATACCGGCAAAGTCTGTGGAGCAATATGTATGCCAGGGAACGAGCAAAGAGATAACAAGGTAGGCGGGGTCGCTTCATTAATTGGCTCATTGATTAGATAGTGGTTCCGGTTTTACATTGATGAATCCCGTACGTGTAAAGAATGATCTATCCCGTGAGGTGTAAGTGATCCTCCCCGTTGGATATTGAGATCCGTTGAAACCGTCTAAGGTGGCTCAGGAAATCAATTGATGTCACTGCAGTGCCTCTGACCGGGAGGTCCCCGACGCGGGCAGGAATTTCGACACTGGAGGAGAATTCTGGCGGCCGGTTGCTCTGGTAATTTTTCGTGGTTTCACGAGCAACACAAGGCAATGCCGGATCAGTACCCTAATTATTCGTGGTACCGAATCGTCGGAATTCTACGATCAGAGAAGCCGATCGCTAGAAATGCCCCCGCACAGCGACTGAATTCGATCGCCAAGTGCAATGCCGGGGGGAGGGGGAGGGGGTAGGGAGGAGGGGAGGGGAGGGCTGTGGACGTCGGCGGTCACTGTGGGATGGAAGGGGGATGCAGCGAGGTTATCAGGCCAGTGGTCGCGGTGGCTGCGGGATATGCAGCGGCGCCTCGGGCTCCGCCGGTTGCCGTGGTCTCTCTCCCCCTCCCCCACCACAGTCACCCTTCCCCCACTCCCCGCCGTCAGCCGCGCATCGTATCGCATCGCCTCAGGCACCGCGCAGTATCTGACACTACGCTCTACCCCTCACGTGGGAATCGAAGCGGATTTAGTGATGACAAAGTTTATCAAAACATCGATACTTCGATGCATCGCCAAACATCGACAAGAAACATCGATGTTTAAAAAAAACAATGTTTTAAATTTGATAAAACATATGGTGTTTCCCAACCTGTTTTCACTTTTAATTGGGGCACATAAATGAAAACCGGTATATTTATTGTTTGGTTGCGAATAAGTAATATGTTAATAATAATGTTTCTCGACTGTAAAGAAGGAATTAAAATGTAAAGGACATCGTGTTTTGCTGTTATTTAATTTATTCAATTTTGTTCATAAGTCATCCAAGTAATTGGTCCTGTGTGTAATATACATAATACGTAAATATTAGTTTAAACATTGTACTACCTTAAAGCACTCTGTCTGTATAGAATGTTAATGAGAAAATTGGTTAATGTGAAAGGTGACAAAGTTCAAAATGCAGTTTAACCATAGAGTAATGATATATACTCCATACAGTAATGATATATACCTCCTTAGTCTATGGTTCAACGATATTACCACGTTCAAAATCATCGAAAAAAATAATATAAACTTTTTAAAAGCATCGATGTTTCTGGAAAAATATATCGAACTGAAAAAAACATCGAAAACAAAACATCAATGTTAATATATCGATGTCTCTGGTGAAAAATATCCATGTATCATCAATTTTTTTGCCATCTCCAAGCGTATTCGGCACGATAATACTTCACAATATATAGAATGTCTAACCCTACTTCTATATTTTATCGGTTAATAAATGAAACTAAGCACCATGAATTGCATTGTGTGTCAATTGTTTTATAAGGGACTCCACGTTTACTTTACTTCTCCCCGTTTATGCGTTTCTCGCTTCGTGTTGCAGTGATCTCTGGAATTGTCAAGTCCCAATGATATTAGCGGGACACTGAGATAAAGAAGAGAAGCAAAAAAAAGTCAAAAGAAGAGATGATAAAGATGAAAAGCTAAAAGTTGATTATCATAATTAATAATAATTACTATACATTGCATAAAATTGTAATAAAGCAAAGAGGCGAAGATGAAAAAGTCAAACAACAATAAAGATTTATTATGGTTAACAAATTGTAATTTAACGTAAAAAGCAGCTAGTTCCAGTAACTCGATGTTCACGCTAATAGACATGTGATGGCGGGTTGGGGGGGGGGGTTATGAAGTTGCGACCGTAACGGTCCACTAGGGAAGGCTAATTCGTGAACTTTTAAAGCTCTGCTCGGAAAAGTTGAACTGCAGCGGCCGCACGAATTAACAGAGCAGCATCAATATGGAGCTGTGAAGCGTTAGCTCGCCTGGCTCGCACACTAATGTGAGGGAGTACCTACTTCCCTATACCGATTGCGATACACTCTGAAGCTTCGTGCACGTTGCAGGTTGAATTCTCTTCCCTACGAGTATAACCGATTTATTGTTTGCCGATCCGGGTAGCCTAGATCAGTAAGGCAGTAGTGCCGTGACAATCTCGCACCAAAGGTTCGTGAGTTTGATTACCGCCTCGGGCTTGGTTGCGTGTTATCGTGATTGTGCGTGTTGTCTATATGTAATGTGCTTGTATGATGCCTGTGGATGGCGTCAAGAAATGCTTCCGGGCAAAAATGCATCGTAAAATCAGTATAAAAATGCGGAAAATCAATAAAAATGAGTTATATATAAAAATCATTATCACCGACCCCGTACAAACGGGAAAAGGCAAGGGCGATATAATAATAATAATAATAATAATAATAATAATAATAAAGTCGACTAATGGTTTATTTTGTGTTTGGAGGTGCGAGCACTTCGATGGACGTTCTTTCATCACGTATACTCCCATTTATTTAGTGTCCTTTGACAGATCATCTGTTACTACGGTGCGATGGGAATCTAATGGGAAGCTTGGACGTCACCCTAGTGACGTCACTGTAGTGATGTTTAATCTCCAGATTGGATGACACCGTAACAGCTCATCTGTCAAATGAGACTGTAAATAAATCGAAGTATAAGTCAAGCACATATTATATCCTTAAAGGGGGCGGTGTTCCCCTTCGCTGGTGGAAACCTCCACGGGAGGTGTGGTAATATTCAAAAATGAAAATAAGATGGATTTTAGAATTCTACACCTCATTTTGAAAAAAACTCCTGTCCTAAAAAGCTTGGAGAAACCGGATGTCATATATGCGTCAGATTTTTCGCTTCAGGCAAAAACTACAACTTTATTTCAGAGAAAATACAATTAACATCTCTCTGGTTGGATCTTAGAAAGAAGTACTCTTCTGTCGACAGCTGGAGATCGTTACAAACTTTTTTATTGGCACGCGTTTATTATTCTTTTACCCTTTCTCTTATTCCTTACTAATAAACAACACCATATCCTTTCACCGTCCTTTCGTACTTCTATTTATAATTTCCTTTCTTTCTTCCCTTCTTTCTATTTATTCCGAGGAAAACTTTTTATACAGTTTATATCATTACAACATTCACCCTTCCTTAGTATTTCTTGATCACTTTCTCTTCGGCAAGGTTTTGCATTTGCCATCACGTGCTTCAATAGCTTCTTGTACGCGAAGAAATGGGCACAAAATTGGTGGTGGTTGTTAGTGGCTAATAGCGGTGGTGGGTAATATTGGTTTTTATAATTTTTTAATGGTAGTTTGAACACGAACGATTTCCGAAGACTTTTGAGGTTATACACTTGATTCATCACTTTCGAAAAATTGTATAGAAGAGACTAAAGGAATTAATAATGAATAATTTCTCTGCAGTTCCATAAACCCAAAATGTTACTTACAAATATGCAATGTTATGCTTATAGTACGCACATATGACGTATACATTAAAATATTCTTAATGCAATTTTGATATAGGGTTAAAATTGTGAGGGAAAATATCATCTAAGGTGGCAAAGTATCTCATTCGATTCGTTTTTAACGTGAAATTTCAGGAAAATACACAATTGTACAAATGTTTTAATTTTCTAGCTGAAAACGTAATATCACGTTCGTAAGTAGGTTGTTTGGTGACGCTCCTTCTCTTTTCGTCAAAGCAAAAGTATTTTACATCGAGTTTTATTTAGTAATTGATATATAATTGTTTCACTTTGCAGAATTGTATATGTTCAGCATATGCGATAAATATAGCAACACCAGTTCTGCAAGAAAAATGTTAAATCAAATTAGCAATTTATTAATATCTGACAATATTATTTTAGTATTTTTATAGTTGCATCTCTTAAATCAGCAGTGTTTCTTCCTAGAACCTTTTTACGTACTATAATTGGATGTCCTGAACGTATTAAGAAATTATTTATCAAATTTCTACAAAATCGTGATAAAACGAAGGTTTAACAACAAATTTGAATGTATTATGTTCTTCAACCTCACACACACTTAATTGCAGTGGGTTCTAATCTCCGGCATTCGCACAGAACGGCGTGTACGTTAAGTATGGCGGTTCCATTGACGAAAAAGTTGCAATTACAGCTCAATCTTTTTCAAACTCAAACGAGCTATTTTTCTTTGTTGTTTTTCTTCGGTTGCAGAATAATCCATAACGTTGTAAGCCACACTATTGGGACATTTCAGTGTCATCTGTTACGCAAAGGTCTTTCTCATCTAGCTTTCATGTTTTTTCCACCACGTATTGCCATTCCTAAAATCAACAGCCGTGCAAATGCTTGTGCACCCACGTTTTTACCTACAGCGTTCCCTCTGTCGTCGCTTCCGTTAGTTCAGCTGATTGGACAGTATGTTTGTGTGACAAGAAAACAACTGCTCACGTGGCCGAGAGTGAATACCCAGCCAGGAGTTGGTTTATGCCCTTGGACCTGGCTCATCACCAACACCCTCCCCCTTCACCAGGAAACTTTGTTCTTCAATGACTCCCACACTTGCATCCTGCACGGGGCGCAGTTGTAATTGTAGTCTGCGAGTGCTATTAAGCACTGTCGGAAGCACACCACACCGGCAGCAGAAGGCATTACACGCTATTACACAATGACACAATGAAGAGGTAGCTGGTTCACAGTTCACAAGGCAGTCGCAGGGAGAGGGGGAGTGTGTGTGTGTGTGTGTGTGTGTGTGTGAGAGAGAGAGAGAGAGAGAGAGAGAGAGATAGGAAAGGAAGGACAGAGACAAATAAAAAGATATGAATAGAACAATTTATAAAGAGAAAGGGAGAGAGAAAGAAAATGGAAGAGAGAGATAGAGAAAGGAATAGAAAAGGGATGCTTGTTAGTGATACCGGGCGCGTCAACTACTAAGGTCGTTAATGCCATAAGTGTAGTGAAGACGTTTTTTATTGCGGGCGCTCGCAGTGATCTTCTCCTGCTGGGTGACGAGATCCGGCGTCGTCGACGCACGGGGATTTTCCTAACCACACATCTCCCCCAGAGGGGCGAGAGGTGGAAGGAGAGGGAGAGGGGGAGACACATGGACAGGGGGTGGGAGAGAGAAAAATGAGAGAGGAGGAGAGGGAAAGAGATAGGTGGGTGAGAAAGGAGAGTGAAGGGGAGGAGGAGATAGAGAGAGAGTGTGGGAGGAAGAGATAGTAAAACATTTCAGGGCGTCTGGAGGCTGGCCCGTATCAAATGTCCGCGCGCTGCCGCTCCACCAGCGCAGGACGCGCACACTCCGCGAGGAAGTTCAGAGCCGAGGTGCGCTCCGTCGCGTCGCGTCGCGTCGCGTCGCGTCCGGGCGCCCTGTTGACATTGGCGTCTGGCGGGGGCGACGGTTTACTCTGCGCGCGCACGCACTTCCCAGCGGAGCGGGAGGGCGGGGCGGGGGCGGGGGCGGGGCGCGGCGAGGGAGGAGCGGGGGGCGGGGAGAGGAGTCCGAGGGTGCTGGGAGGCGGCGGGGCGGGACGGGGAGGGGTCGGGATGGAGAGAAGACTGGCAGGGGCAGGGCGGGGCGGCGCGGGGTCGGCGCGGGGTCGGGGCGGGGGCGGGACGGGGAGTATGTCGGCGCGAGGCCGAGTGGGGTGGGGACGGGGACAGAGTGAGGCAAGGTGGGACAGGGGCGGGGCGAGGCGAAGGGCGGGGACTGAGGTGCGGATAGGGGTGTAATGCCTTTCGCTGCAGGTGTAGTGCTGCTAGCAGCGATTGCAGGCAATTACAATTGCTTCCAGTACAGGATGCAATAAAAATTGGGTTCGCAGGGAAGCTAAGTTCCCTGGAGGAGCGTGATGGTCAGCGAGGTTTCAATTAGAGACCAAGTCCGATGAAGTATGAAATTTTAATAGAGCTGCAGAGCAGCGTGATGTGTACACAGCAAAGTCTTTAGGCGGTCTCTGCTATCTTCTCAACGCTACACGATCCTTATATGGGAAACAGAGAGTTTAACGAGGCTATTACGCCGCCTCCCCCGCCAGAACTCGGCGCGCCCTCGACGCCATAAACTGACATAACTGTCAGAGGACTTTTGCCCTTCTTGAAAACTAACAAGTTCCCAAACATTCCTGTTTCGTCTGGATCGTGTCAGCGTGACAGCGGTTCGGGTAGTTTAATCACCCGTGACCGCAGCCGGAGCGCCCGCTCCCGGCGCGACCCCAATTCAACCATGAAGGGTAATATTTCTTTCACGTACAAGTTGAAAGAAATATTCATTGCTCTTCTTAAGCAATGCGTACTTCACATGTACGTAGGTGCATTTGCCATTACACCTCCCCCCTTAGAAAAAGTTTTGATCAACAGATGAAAACTTTTCTAACGGAAAGCTTTACTTGAGCTCCTCGTTCGTGTGGATATGGATAGATGTTTCTCGCCATCAACTTCAGTTATACTGATAAATTTTGATGAGTGAGCAGGAGATATTGTGGAATTTATTTCTGCAGTGGAAGACTGCTCGTCACGAGTACCAGTTGCTTTATAACACAATTCTCTCTGCTCCTGAATAATTACTAAGAATCTTTCTCTTGTTTCTTTCCATTAATTCTTTGGCGAACATCTGTCCCATAACCAATAAGTACAATTTCTACATATTTTAATACATCAAAACATAAAACAACATGAAAATATTACAATTGATATGCCAAAACTAAACTACATGTTGTCACATGAGCGTACCACTAAGAATAATTATTTCTTTCTTGTTGTTCAATTAATTTCTCTACCTCATCAACTTTAACACTTCTTGACATACATAGATTCTTCCTTACATATATAGTTTCTTTCTTACATACATAGTTTCTTTCTTACATACATAGTTTCTTTCTTACATACATAGTTTCTTTCTTACATACATAGTTTCTTTCTTACATACATAGTTCTTTCTTATATCATAGTTTCTTTCTTACATCATAGTTTCTTTCTTACATACATAGTTTCTTTCTTACATCATAGTTCTTTCTTATATCATAGTTTCTTTCTTACATCATAGATTCTTTCTTACATACATAGTTTAACATACTAGTTTGAAAACATTTTGACAACTCATCATTTGACATTTTACCATAATGTTGCCTCATGGAATCACTAAAAATAAACTCTTTGCTTGAGCTTAAAAATACATATGTGTTAGTTCCTTTGGACACGGGAAAAGGTAGGATCTTATAGAGATGATAGATATTGGGGGAGAGAAGAGGAATTTCTAATACATACACCAAATATTGCTTTAAAGCGTACACATGGGGAATCATTATCTTTTGGAGTTCAGGAAGGGGAAAAGGAGGATAATCCAAACCATTTGGCAGTGCCTGGCTCTCCATTACCTTTTTGATCTTAGCAGTAGTAATGAGTTGTGGCTGCAGCGTTCCCTGCTCTGCATGGACAAAAGCATCTAGCAAAATTTCAAACGAATGCTGACATTCCTCGATACCTCTTTGCAATATTCTTATTTGCTCATTGATCTGGCTGATGTTTTCTATCTCCACTTCTAATGCATTAACTTTGTTATCAGTATAATTAGCTAATTTATTCAAATTTTGTTTTAATGTTTTCTCATTTTGATTCACTCTTTGAATTGTTAAGTTAACAGAACTTAATGTCGATTTTATTACCGTCATTTGATCTTTGGAAATGTGTAAAAATTCGCTTTGCTCTTTTTCTAATTCTGAAATATGTTTATTATATTCCTCTGCATCCGATTGTGTTAGAGTTCCAAAAAGTACCTTTGCTATTTCTCCCACCAAATTTAATACTCCTCTCTTTGTTCTTACTGCTCTTTTATTGAAAGATTCGACATTTTCTGAATCTACCATATATTCGCTTACTAAATCTCTCAAATTATCAATATAATACGTTTTAGATCTCATGTATTGCTGAAAAGCTCCACAGTCTGTCAGATGATACCAATTTGCTTCCGATACTTTATTACAATATTCGGCTACCTTTCTGTGATGTTCTTTCGTACTCTTCCAAAGCTCCTTAATGGGTTCTAAATTTATATAGCTTACTACTTTCCATCGCATTGGGTAAAAAGAGATAGTTCCAGCTTCATCAAAATAAATCCCGGTTTGCGATTGTAGCTGCTTCACTTCCTGTCCACTTGCCATTTCCCACCACCATATTAACGCCGTTAATATTACCCAAATCCTAAGTGCCCTCATGCTTCGTTTCGTTCCCTGAAACGGAAGAAAAGTATGGTTTCAGTCTGTTAGTATGTACTTCCTGATGCTTACGTTTACCTACCTCTTGAATAATTGCATTAGGTTCCTTCATCATCTTTACTTCATAAGGACCTTTCCATAATGGTTCTAACTTATGCCTAGCTTCAATTCTTAATAATACTAAATCATTTACCTTAAACTTTACAGGATTGGCTTTTGTTTTCTCTCTTTGATTTTCCTTGAATTGTATTAATCTTTCCTTAGCAATTTTATGACAATTCTGCATTTTAAACTTAACATTCTGTATTATGTCATCATAGTTGTACAAAGGTTGTGGAGTACTTTGTAAAATCCCTGGAATATTACATCTCCTACCGTATAATATCTCATAGGGTGTGAACTTAGTGATACTATGCGGAGTAGTATTGTAAGAAAAACATGCAAACGGTAACCACGTATTCCAATTAAAAGACTTTGGATCACAAAAACAACGTAAGTACGTTACAAGCGTTTTATGAGTCCGTTCTAATGCTCCATTACTCTCCGGATGATACGCTGCGGTATTGATTTTTTCAATCTTAAACAACTTGCATATTCTTTTAAATACATCAGACATAAAATTACTCCCTTGATCAGTGACTATAGAGTTTGGAATACCGTATATTAATATTACCTTGTTCACAAACGCATCTGTTATTTCTTCCACAGTTTGATTCTTAATAGGAATAGCGATAACATATTTACTTAAATTGTCTTGGCAAGTTAAAATATATCTAAAATTGTCTTCCGTAACTGGAAGGGGACCTACCACATCGAGATAAAGTCTACAAAACGGTTCGTCCTGAGTATCAGTGACTTCTAATTGCTGTTTTATTTTGTGATGGGGGTCTTTATTCATTTGACACACCTTGCAATTCCTAATATAATCGGCTACGTCCTTCTCCATTCCCATCCAACTTGTATATAATTTTATCCTTTCTGTAGTTCTTTGAATTCCCTGGTGACCACCTACCGGGCAATTATGCATTTCTTTAATAATTGCTAATTTCCTCTCATTGCTTATTTGCTCTACATTAAATTGCATACATTCTACAGGATATCTACTTAAACAATCAGCATTACAATTTTTAATCCCTGCTCTGTATTTAATTTCATAATCGTATTCTTCTAGCAATAATGTCCATCTCAATAATCTTGAACTCGGATCTTTCACATTAAAGATCCATATTAATCCTTTGTGATCCGTAACGACTGTAAATTTTCTACCTAGTAAATAAGGTCGAAAGTGTTTACAAGCCCAGACGATTGACAAACACTCTTTTTCCACCGTACTGTAATTAATTTCTGCCTTGTTCAGGGTTCTACTGGCGTAAGCTATTGGCTTATCCTCACCTAATTTTCCTTGTGAAAGTATTGCTCCAATTGCATATCCACTAGCGTCAGTCGTCAATATGAAAGGCTTGGTAAAGTCGGGATATTGTAAAAGGGGTGCTTCAGTTAACTTTTGTCTCAGTAAATCAAAACTGTTCTGTTCCTTTTCTGTCCACTGCCACTCGACATCCTTCTTTAATAACTCTGTCAAAGGTCTTGCTATTGTACTAAACCCATCGATAAACTTTCTGTAATAACCTGCTAAACCTAAAAATGACTTTATGTCCTTCGGGTTTCCTGGTCTGGGAAATTCTGTTACTGATTGAACTTTTCGCGGATCAGGTTTTACTCCTTTTGTTGTCACCACATGTCCTAAGTAGTTTAATTCTACCTTCAAAAATTCACATTTGTCGGGTTCAATTTTGATATTATGTTTCCTGAGTTGCCCGAGTACTTCCCTTAGCTTTTTGTTATGCTCGGCTAATGTTTCTCCCATTATCAGCACATCGTCCATGTAGCAAAAGCATCTGTCACCAATTGACTCGTGCAGAATAGAGTTCATCATGCGTTGAAACGTAGCAGGAGCTGATTTTAGACCAAAGGGCATACGCGTGTATTCATAATGGCCGCTAGCCGTACTAAATGCAGTTTTGCATTGATCCTCTGGTTCGATTGGCACTTGTAAATACCCACTGGCACAATCGAGAGCAGAAAAGTAACGCGATCTTCCTATTTTATCCAAAATATCCTGAATATTTGGAAGAGGATAGCTATCTCCTACTGTTACGTCATTAAGTCGTCTAAAATCCACGCAAATTCGCCACTTCTTTTTGCCAGTCGCATCGATCTTTTTCGGAACTACAAGCAAAGGAAAATTCCATTCGCTCTTACTATGAGTAATTATTCCGTCATTTAGCATTTGTTCTACTTGCCTCTGAATTTCCTCCTGATGAGCCTGAGGTAACCTATAATTCTTTAAAGTAATTGGTCTACCTTTAGGAATAGAGGGTGTGGGAATGTAATGTTTTGCCGCTGTCGTACTAGTCAGTTTGTCTCCTGGTAATTTGAAAACATCTACAAATTCACTACATATGTCTCTAATATCTTTAGCTCCTTCCTCTATATGATGCAATCTCAAGTTATCATATAATAATTCTATTCTCCGCTTCGTGAACGCGTCTTCATTCGTCCTATCAGTAGCATTATTTAACTGAGTCGGAGGTTTCTTTAATATTGGTGTTTCTCGTACTATTAACGTTTCGGGCGTGACATTTACAATAAGACACGGAAACGTTTTATCACAATTCGTTAAAGTTGCCGCACAGACTATTCCTGGCTGCAATAATTGTTGCTCTACATATCTCACTCCTTTTTCTGTGGTCGGGAATTGAACTACTGACTCACTGAAAGGTGGTATTGCAATATTTTTAGTAAACACATAATTATTCCTTAAAAGCCAATCTTGTCCTAATATAACATCAATATTTCTAGGCAATTTATTTACAATATAATATTTGGATTCTATTGACTCACTGCAATTATTCAGAGTTAAATTTACCATACCTTTTACCTTGATATTTTTTCCACTAATACCTTGAATCTCAATTACATCATCGCTTTGGGCAATATTTTTGACTAATGAGGATTCCCTTACCAATGATACCTGGGCCCCTGTATCAATTAAGGCTATTCCTAAGCCTCCCTTAATTTCCGGACACAATACATATACCTCGTATGGTCCCAAATCATTTTTCATGTAACTGGTTTTATCAAAGGCGTCCCCTTGTTTTACGCAGTTAACCTCCCGCGACTCCTTGCCGCATCCAGGGTTCATCACAGTAACTATATCACGTGAATCTCTATCACAAGAGCTATTCCTTACAGTATCTTTATCACGCGAATCTCTTTCACGGCTGTGATTTCCCCCAGTTTCCATATCACCTACGCAGCCATTTTGTAGAGTTACTTGCGGCTGCTCAAGCAACTCTACTGCCTGTTTCCCTGTTTGCAATTCCTAGTTTCATGATTTCGCCTACCACATTTGGCGCATTTCGGTTCATTATTGCAAACCCTAGATATATGACCCAGTTCCTGACATCTATAACATTTCACAGTATTTACAGCAGTAACATTAACTTCACTTTTAATATGCGTACTTTGTTGCCTCCTAGAATCATATCGCGTATTCTCGTATCGCGAATTCCATTGCCCCTGATTATTCTTATACCTTTGCGATTTCACTTCGCTTTCTTCTTGTAAAGCGGTTTCAACTATTTGTGCTAAAGATTCCTCTTCTCCTTTAGCTTTAACAATATACCTTATCCTTTCATCTTTCAGTCCCGCAATAAACGTTCCCTTTAAGAATTCTCCTATTAACTGCAGACCCCCTTCTACGTAACGCGCATTATCTTTCTGTTCTAATTTTTCCAACCTGCCTTTTACTTCTCTTCTCAGATCTATAGCCATACTATCTACTCGCGAACCCCATTGTGCTACTGTTTCATTTGATCCCTGCTTCGACGTGAATAATACGCCCGCGTAATATTCTAACGTACGCCGTACAGAGAAGTTTTCCTCTAATATCGCTCTAACCTGTTCCCAAGTTTCGCGTTCTGTTCGTGCTAATAACCTATCTTTAGCATTGCCAGTAATTTTTGATTCAATGAATTTCAAAAGCAATGATCGTTTATTGGGGTGTACTACTTCCGTTGCTGCCTCAACTCCTTCTATAAATTCTCTAAGATGTCGGGGATTTCCATCAAAGTTACGCGATATTAATTTTACTGCCTGTATAACTGATATATAATTTTCCTCATTATCGCCAATATCATTGTCTGCCATGGCTGGATTAACCTCTTACCAAGAAAAAGATGTAGGGTGGCTTGAAGATGCGCAGTTCGGGCCTCCAGTGATGGCTTCGCAGCTCCCCTCAGGGTAGAGGACCCTCTCGCGGCGCAGGCTGCCAACGGCTAATCACCGAAGACGTCCCTCGGGCTCGTCAGCGGCTGCTGGTGCTGGCCTCCAAACCACGGACTCGGCTTCTGCAGGCGGTGAACGGGTACCACGGCGCCTTGTGGATTCCTCTGGAGCGTTGTTCCCTCGAGAAAGGCTCCGGCCCACCTCGGTACAGGCGCGAAGTCTCTCCAGCCCGGCCGTCAGCAGAAAGTAATTGAATTCGCTGTGCTCCTCAATCCAAGCCGCTGCCACCATGTAATGCCTTTCGCTGCAGGTGTAGTGCTGCTAGCAGCGATTGCAGGCAATTACAATTGCTTCCAGTACAGGATGCAATAAAAATTGGGTTCGCAGGGAAGCTAAGTTCCCTGGAGGAGCGTGATGGTCAGCGAGGTTTCAATTAGAGACCAAGTCCGATGAAGTATGAAATTTTAATAGAGCTGCAGAGCAGCGTGATGTGTACACAGCAAAGTCTTTAGGCGGTCTCTGCTATCTTCTCAACGCTACACGATCCTTATATGGGAAACAGAGAGTTTAACGAGGCTATTACGCCGCCTCCCCCGCCAGAACTCGGCGCGCCCTCGACGCCATAAACTGACATAACTGTCAGAGGACTTTTGCCCTTCTTGAAAACTAACAAGTTCCCAAACATTCCTGTTTCGTCTGGATCGTGTCAGCGTGACAGCGGTTCGGGTAGTTTAATCACCCGTGACCGCAGCCGGAGCGCCCGCTCCCGGCGCGACCCCAATTCAACCATGAAGGGTAATATTTCTTTCACGTACAAGTTGAAAGAAATATTCATTGCTCTTCTTAAGCAATGCGTACTTCACATGTACGTAGGTGCATTTGCCATTACAGGGGGAGGGTCGGGGAGGGGGCATGCGCGGAGCGGGGCGGGAACAGGCCGGGGGCAGTCCTGAGGCGCGAACGAGGCGAAGCGTGGCGGTTAGGGCGAGACGGCCTGAGCGGGAGTTGGGTGCGGGAGGGAGAGACGGAGAGGGGGGAAACAGTGCGAGACAAAGCGAGTTGGGGCGAGGCGTGGCGAAGCGGGACGAGGCACAGCGAGGAGGTGTAGAGGGTAGTCGGAAGGAGCAGGAAGAGGCGGGGCGGAGAGACACTTCGGGTACAGACTAAGGACTAAGGCATAGAATCGGTTATAGTCTAAGGCGGTGCCCGTACTCTCTAAAACCTGCAGCGCGCGGTGGTATCGGAACAGGGGAGACGTGACGGAGGTCCAGACGGAGCAGCCCAAGGCGGCGCAGGGCAGGCAAGACAAGGGGAGGTAGAGCAGTGCGGGGCGCGGAGACGGCGCGGGCGGTCAGGGCAAGGCGGTCGTGGCGGGCGGTCGTGGCGGGGAGGACTGGGCGGAAGGACGGGGCAGGCGGACGGGGCGAGGCGAACGGGGTGGAGCGCGCGGTCGGAGCATCGGGCGGGACAGGGACAGTGTAGCAAAGCGAGACGAATCCATTTCGGGAGGGACGGTTCGCGACGACGAGGAGCGACGCGGGCACAGGAAAGACGTGATGTGGCCGGCGAGTCGAGGAGAGGCGGGGCAGCCCTGGGCGTGACGGGGAGTCGAGGTCGGAGGAAGGAAGACGCGGGGCAGAGCCTGGCTGTCCGCTGCTGGGCACGACGAAAGCGGCTGCCGCGGGCTCCGACTGACGGATGACGGGGCTTCCAGGGAAGACCATTGCGTCACACACGGCACTCCCCCTGGGAGTAAACTATGATCCCTCGATCACCGATTCCGAGCAAGTCAACTGCAAAGGTCATTAGTCCCATAAGTACAGTGCATTTTTTATAGTGAGAGGTGGCGGTGATCTTCCCCACAGTGGATATAAGATCTGTCGGCTAGACGGTTTTTTTCCCAACCAGGCATCTCCCAACAGCGTGGCCACGCTCCAGCCGGGACAAGCTCTAAGCTCCCGTCTGGTCTCCCCGCAGGTGTAGTGCACGTTAGCTTAAGTGTGGGTAAGAAACAGATGAGGATACAAGGACGAGGAAGGAAAGATAGTGCGCGACCCGTGACCCGTTTGTTAGGGTACTGCTCGACATTTGCGTCATATTGATCGGAAACCCACTGAAACCTATCGCTCAGAGTAGGTGGCCGCTAGAATTTTCGTCGAGACAGTGACTCCCTGTCAGACGCACTGCAATCAGTTGATGCCCTAAGCCACCTCTGCTGGTAGTAAACTATGCAACTGATGTGATTTCATAAACAGAATCTGCCCAACGTCACAATGAATTTGATACATTGTTTACGAAATTAGCCCAATGTCATCACTCTGTGGTGTGCGTTGTTCGGACCCTCAACGGTTCACCTGAAGCACAGATGTGGAAACAGCGGTTTGTCGAATACCACCGCACTTGCAAGGAAGACCCTTGCGCTCCCGGGATGTGGGTTAATGAATAAACCGCGTTCGCGTGAGCCCACGTACGGCGGGTGTCCCACAAGGTCCCGCGCTCGGCCCGGTGTTTAATTCACGGCCCCTCCTGCCCCTTCCTCTGTCCCCGGGGGTGGGGGTGGGGTGGGGGAGGGGGAGAATACGTTGCTCACGTCGCAGCGCGGCGCCGGGGGCGGCGGATGACACTTTACAGCCGCAGGGGGGCGCAGGGCGCCTGGTGCCCCCGGGTCGCTGCAGGCGCCTGCAGGGGAGTTGCACGCCTGCAGGGGTGGGACTAAGACAGCTGGAAGAGGCGGCCACGACAACCCTCGAAAATTTACACAATTTTACGTAATCGAAATGTTTACAGATTGTTATTACTATGCTTCAAAATAGCAATATATTTTGTGAATTTATTTTAATAGTATTTAAAAAATACTTATTTACGAAACTAGCACAAAATGGAACTCTTTCAATGTATTGTTGACTTTTTGAAATCCACACGTCAGACACTTCCTCGTCTCGAAACTAGCTCACGTAACTTGTACCTCTTTAAATCGAAATTTTATAGCGAAATTTATTTATTATCGAGCATTACGCAAACCACTATTATTCATATGCCTCTAACTCGAAACTTCGTGCCTCAAATTGCCATGTCTCGTGCCTCCATAACTAAAACATGTTCATTTTATAGATTAATTATTAATTCTGGACTTAAGTGTGGATACTTGGTGACCGAATATCTTAAATAAATTATATTAAATAAAATATATAGACCAACAATAAAATGTTTTTATAAATTGGAACAACAATAATAGACTAACCGGCTAACTAATAGACTAGTCCTCTTACCGGCCTAGGAGGCTTAGGGTATTAATTGGTTGCACTGCAGTGTCTCTGACCGAGAGATCCTAGGGCTCCACTCCCCACAGTGACTGGATTTCCTACACTAGCTAGATAAATAGATCGAGTTCAGACACTGTGTGGATGAGAATTCCAACAACCGGCTGCTCTGATCGATAGTTTTTTCCTGATTTCTCCGATCATCATCAGGCGAATGCCGAACCAGTACCCTAAGAAACGGCCCACAGACCGCGCGCGATCTTTCCTTCCCGTCCCTTCCCGTCCCTCTCCATATCCTCACTCCTTACTTGCATGCAGTTACACTTCGTACATGTCCTACCCTCCCACACATTCCGCGAGACCAGTTGTGTGGGAGATACCTGGTTGGGTAAAATCCTAGCTGTCGACCTGTAGTTCGGCACCGGATCTCTTAATCGAGCTAGGGAAGATCGCCGCCACCTCTCGCGATTAAAACAGGGAATACACTTACGGGAATACTGAGCTTAGCTGCCGACGCGACCGTAATCTCTAATCAATCAATCGAATCGAATATCTCGATTTTGTTTTCATCCACCTTTCCTTCGGCGCCGTATGCTTTTGTGTGACGCGCGTGGAAGGGCGCGAGCGCGGGCGGGCGGAACGGCGCCTGAAGCTGCCGATCGCTGCCGCCAGAGGCGACGGGCAGGGGCGGAGGCGGGGGCGGAAGCGCTGCGGTCGCGGGCGGCGAGGGGCACCGGCGCTGATTGTTTTTTATGCTGCGGTGACGTCACGCGACCGCCCCGGTGACAAGTGACGGCTGCCAGGCGCACCGACCAGGGGTGCACAAACTCACGGCTCCTCACGACGGAGCTCCGCATCTTTTCGGTGACGCAGTCATCGTGAAAAAGACCCGTGAAGTATTCGTCAATTTATTAACAGTGTTCTTTGACATTTCATCAGCTGAAATGGTCATTGAATCAGGAGCTTGACAGTCACCATATTGACATTTTTGCTCCCGATTGTGTGACACCGCAACACCTGATGATCTGTGAAAGAACACTAAACAAATCGAAGTAGAGGAATGCCGTGCGTGATCAGAGTAAACAAGTGCGAGTGGGCGAGTCAATGAGTAAAAAACATCAACAATAAAACGAGTGGTGCTACAGAAAGATACAGACTTTCTGGCATTAAATAATTTTCAATTTTCCAGTATTGTTCCGCTTCCCTCACAGTTTCTACCTTTCGGCACCTAAAACACATTTTCTCTTTTTTTCTCTTCCCTAGCAAAATAATTAAAAGATGGCGCTCAGAATATTATATAAAAGTAAAACGTGGTCCTATAAGGAAATTATGATTGAAAAATTTGAAATCGTTCTTCAGAAAAGGTTTTTTTTTTTAATGTGAAATATACAACTCTTTTTCTCACAAAACATTTGAATTTTCGAGAACCATAATAACAATTCGTTTGAAGCCCATGCGCTCACAAATGGAATCATGTATAAAAATGTCCTTAATGTACAAGCTACCGACGTGAGAGATATTTTTAAAACCATACATAGGTGTAATTTTTTAAAACATGAAACGAATACATCAGAATATCGTTTATGTCATTTTATTCAGCGCATTTACCATCTCCAAAAAACGTAACGAAAAGTCGTTTTTTAAGAAAATCTGACGAGAGTCCTTTTAGGAGCTGTACAAAATATACATATTACCAGTGTATGAGAGACAGAGAGAGAGAGAGAGAGAGAGAGAGAGAGAGAGAGAGAGGAAGAGAGCTATCAGATTTTATTGTATATTAGTTTTTATGATGTGTCTTAGTCCAATGACGTATTAACAGTGTTGTTTTATTGTGTATATTAATAGCCCAGAAGATGGAACTCAATATTGCGAAACATCGGCAGACAGAAGTGTGTTGATATTTTGAATTCAAGTGTAACCAAATGTCATGATCCGTTACATTCCCCAAATAGTATACAATATTATTTTAATAACCTGAGGAATAAGTCAAGAGGAGAGTAAAATGATATCAGTCTGCGATGCAGTTAAACTGGGCATTTGAGTTGAGTTTAAACGGTTTATCTTTCCATGCAATTTTGACCGATTATCAACAAATATGATTTATGAAATAGAACTACTGGTGATAAAACTAGAGGGAGAGACGAGAGAGAAAAAGGAATGGAGATATTTGGAGGATAAAAACATGTCATGCCTACAGAATACTACCATACGTCTAGTAGTAAACAGTAAGTAGTAAACAAATTAACATTCATTATGATTGTTCGTACATGTTATCTAAAACACATAATGATGATGTGAAAATCGTTAGAAGAGATACATATTGAGGAAGGATGAGCCATGAAGCAACAGGAGTAAAATACACAAAAGGAAGAATGGAAATGTCGACAAAAGAAAGACAAATGATCTAATAGATATACGTACTCCAAGGAACGCTTATTTCACAGCGCGTTCATTGTTTATTTAAAATTGAGTAAACACAATCTGCGACGAGCTTTAAAAATACACGAGAAGCCGCCTATCTAGAGAGACCATCTTAGCTAGAGGCGTGTCGCCTTGCCTTCATTTGCATTTCACACAATGGAGAGCGCTTCTTTACAGCTGCTGCCCAGATAAGCGCAAGGGAGACTTACTGCTGTAGTGCGTAGAAAGTGAAATGTTACTAGTCACTCGTCCTGCGCTGAGAGGCAGCTAACGCTAGTAAATTTTCCAACATCTAATTTCGGATGCGGAGGAGAGAAAAAAATATTGTTGACAGCGACATTTAAATTAATGTAAGAGCACATGCTTCGATTGTGGATCAGTAAGTACACTTGCTTGTTTGTAGCAAGCCACTTCTCTCTTAAGTTAAATATATATTATGATTACTAGTCCGAGGAAATATATAATGGGATTATCCTATTTTAAAATCAATTTTATTGGTTGTAACAAAATATTAGTAAATAAAATATTGCAATGCCATCTAAAATCTGAAGTGGGTTCTCATTAATGTTGTTGCGACTTGCATAAACCATTTTTTACACTCTTCTGCTTCATGATAGAACCATGAAGTGCGACAGTTTCTTGCCTATTGACAACACTTACAGAGAGAGATTTTTTAAAATAAAATAAATATTTGCAACCTGTTTCTTTGAAACAATAGAGAAATTAGATGATCTACCTTTTCTGGATATGATGGCTTGATTTTCAACAATATACACGATTTTCAATTTTGAAGTGACATGCGCCCTGTCATGTCTTTCTTTTCTCGAATCTTCGGAACAAACTAGCTACTATATGGTTTGATTAGTCTTTCACCCATATACCAACTCTTATCACCCGCCCAACGAATAAATATTTCGCCTTCTCCTAAAGATCTTCGTGGCAGGGGTTAAGAAATGAGTCTACGCCATTAGTAGCATAGATTCATTATGTGGTTCCTTTTAATTTTTAAAATATTTCGATAATTTTTCATACATGTTCCCAAATATTTCCAAAGATTTCTTTGTCATATTTTAATAACTGAGCCTATACAAGAGATCTTCTCCTGAATTCTCCGATACTGACGAATACATTTAAACTGAAGTAATGTGGGTGATTTTCTACGCGCTCTTTCTGGCATATCACAAAGGTTTCTTTTCAAATGAACCGCACAAAGACTTACATGAACCCATAAAAGTCCATCATGATATTCAAGAGATGAAGAAATTAAAGGACGAAATCTTTCCCCGAATACGAAAAAATAAGAAAAATAAAAAAACGCGTTATAAATCGCGAGTAGCCGTAATTTCACGACCCCCATTGTTGCACACAAAAAGCACTCGCTCCCGAAGCGAAAAGAGGAAGTGGCGTGACCAGCAGACAATTACCATAGGACGCTCCCTCACTGACAAAGCGCGATCAGAAGAGATTTACACCCGACGGCGAAAACTGCCAGACTGCGAAATTCACGGAAACACCGCCAGCCGGAAGACATCTTGCAGCGCGCTTCCTGCGAATCCAGTGCCCGCTGCCTCCCAGACGCGTTCGCGAATGAATATGGAAGTCCCGAAGCCCCAAGTTCTAATCAGATCGCCTTAACGGCATCCATTATTCAAATACAAACTTTGAATCTGAACGAGTAAATTAAAACTATTTAAATTCACAACGGTTTCCCGAACCTATAATTAAATTGTTACGTTGCGTCAGCGGGATTATGATTGCTGGATGTCTTCATTATTAGAAAACAATGTTAAGCTGACTGATTCATATTCGGGCCCATTGTTGTCGTATTCTTTTAGGGACGGAAGAACTGTCGATACAAAGAAATACAAAGAAAGGTAATTTGATTTAAACAAGGCGTTATTGTGTCTGCTTTGAACAATTCTAAAATCCATCGTCTTTCTTTCTTTCCAGTCACGACTTGGAGAAAATGTAATCTGCGTTCTGGTGACGAAATAGGTCAAATGTTTCAATCATGATTAAAAATCACATTAAGCCAATTCTAATAAATTTCTTCGAGTGGATGATAAAAAATATAAAATATAAAAAGTAGTTATAGTGCACCTATTTGTAGCGACAAAGAAAAGGCTTCGGATAATTGCCTTCTAGTGAGTGATTCTACAGAGATTAAAATATAACGAATGCCATTATTATTGGAGATATTCAAATGTCTTCTTCTGTTGTTCTAGATATGCATACTATTTTCAAATTAAGGTATACTTTCAGTTCACCTCAACACTGAAACGCAAAACATTTCTAAAGACGACGCTAAAAAAGGCGAGTTGATGTTGAATAGGAAATAAAATTTTGACAGATGAGAAATAACACGAAACAAAAACGAAAATGTGAAAGAAACGAAAAAAGAAAGATGGAATGGAGGACAAGGCGACAAGAACAGAATAAATCATGGCCACTCATAAATTGCGTCCAACATACGGAGGAAAGGTATTTGCAGAATTTGTCAGGATCAGAAGGGTCTCACGAAAAGTGAGTTTGTAATATTAATGTTATGTTCAAAACTAAACTCAATATATTTTCAACCGTTCCCCCACCTATTAATTACCATGAATGAATACCATATAGAACGCGTCCGGAAAAGTGACATGAAATGTATTTGGCAGAGATCACCGTAAATTTATTTTATTTTATTTTATTATACATGTAACACATTTCATACAAGTGATAACAATATTTTTTTTACGTAGAAACGAAACATAATTTTACAAAATATAGGGGATTAAAATCAACACATTCTGTTAAAAAGATTGGGAAAATTTACTGACTGGGAAGTTGAGTTTTATTAATAATGCAAAATGGTCAATTTTAGTTATGCATGCACTAGATGAAAAAAATATAATGCAAGATAAATTGAAAGTAGTTTCTCTGGATTCAACAGAGATGGTTCATCTCACCAGATAAATTACCAAAAAAGTAGTGTAACTCACTAGATGACTAAGGATGTATACGGAAGCTGTGAAATGGAAGTCAATTTTGAATCCACCAACAAAATGAGATCATTTATTTACTGTCAGATATATGAAATTGTTGACGCCGGGAGTCTGCTAATTGCAAATGGATGTATACATTTTTGAGAATACTTTACAAAAACTTTTAGAAAAAGAAGTGTACTCTAAAAGGATCTAAATATTTATTATTTTTTTCTTCCAATACAAGAAAGTACACTCATGAAAATGGCACAGATCCGATTTAAGAAGAGTACAATGCACTGAATTCAATTGCAGATGTGCCATTTTAGGAATCGTAGCACCACTAGGTGTTTGCGCGGTTTAGCTCTAAAACCGTGTGACCGGGAAAGGTGGTTCAGGGCATCAACTTATGACACTGCAGTGCCTCTTTCCGGAAGGTCCTACGTTCGACTCCCGACGGTCGCCGGATTTTCGACTCTGGCTTGTCAGCTACGTCGAATTCAGCCGCTGTCTGGAGGAGAATTCTAGCGGCCAGCTGCACTGATCGAAAGTTTTCCTTGGCTTCTCCGATCAACTCCCAGCGAATTCCGGAGAAGTACAACGAACTACCCTAAAGGAGAGTAACCCTATAGACCATATATCGCGCGCGATCTTTCTTTCCCCTTCCTTGTCCTATCCTCACCCCTTACACGCACTCAGACTTACATGCACTACATTACCACCCATGCCGGGAGACTGGTCGGGAGCTTAGAGCTTTCCCCGTCGAAGGTGGGGGGAGTGTCCCGCTGATGGGAGATACCTTGTAGTGGAAACCCCGTTTGTGGACAGGTACGTCGGCGTCGGATGCCACCGTCCAGCGTGGGAAGATCACCGCCACCTCCCAAAGGAAACTGCACTACACTTACGGAACTAATAACCTTAGCAGTTGACGTGCTCGTAATCACTAATCACTCAATCCAAAAATCTATACGCGTGTGTCACGGAGGGACTATGTTTTGCTCACGTGGAACCACCGTGCGTCCCACTGCGCGGGGGGGGGGGGGGGGCTGCGGCGAGAGGAGAAGAGCGATGGGCGCACATGGCCCTTGGCGCCACCAGCTGCCCTTCGGCCCTTCCCTCCGCCCCCCGCCCTCCGCCCTCCGCGAGCGCCTGGGACCTTTCAAATGAACCGGAAGGCCCCGCTCTCCTTCACTGTCTCGTTCGGCTTGTTGTGCTCGGCAGAGCTCGTCTCCAAAAACAGAGCCAGAAAGAAAGATTGTAGGAAAATGAGAAAATTAGGTAGCTAGTAAACAAACAAATGTCAGAGCAAATTAAGGACCACTTTTTTTTAAATTCGATAAATGAAAAAGAAATCAAATATGAGTTTTATGTAGTATTGCTATTTTTTAAGCGTTCATATCATTTTACAATTTTTTTACCGAAACTCAACAAATTCGACAATTTTATGCAATAAAAATCACAAGGATTTAACAGAAACCGATATATGCACTCTGAGCTCCTTGTTATTAAAAAGTTTTCCATTAGCATTTAACGAATTTTGAAAAAACGCGGCTCAAATTAGGAAGGATATTGGAGTTTTCCCAAATATTTATTCTTGTTTAGTACAAATGATTTTCAGCGATTTCAAAATACAATTGTCTTGTTACACTAATATTTTGCGATGATTCCCGTAACTTGTAATGCTAGTAACCATCAATGAAAGATGTGTTAATTTAATAAATTATTTAATAATTACAACTCGAAAGTTGTATTTCAAAGTAATAACGCACTAAGTAAATATCTACGACTCGAAACGACACTTTAGCTCGCCCCATTCTCACATCAATACTAACCTCAAATTGCCGTGTGTACAACATATGAAACGAGAGAGACAAAATCCAATAAAAAAGAGAAATAAAAATAAGTAAAGAAAGGAAAAAAAAAAGAATGAATGAAAGAAAAGGGAAAGCATAAAAATTCTTTCGCTCAGCGCAGCCCCTTTCGGAATGAAGGTCTGTATCTATCTGCCCTTCGCCGCTCTCTGCCCTTCGACTCCTCCAAATGAATGGGAAGGGCTCGCCCTTTGTCACTGTCTCGTACACTGTCTCGATTCTCACCCTACCCATCCACGTACTCGGAGGAAAATGCTACTAGAGGGAGGGAATACTGAACAAAAGGGAGAAACTACGAGAAAGTGATTGAAGAAGAAACAAATTACACACAGAGATACAATGGGAGGGAAAGAAACAGAAGACGATGAAAGAAAAACAAAAGAATGTACAAGATTGTCGTTTAAATTAAATAAAAAATTGGAAGTCAAATCATTGAATGAAGAGTTGAAATCATTTTAAACAGCAGAGTAAACAGCATTCATAGGTTGTTCTTAAGATAAAAAAAAACTAACGATACGTTAAGTTGTCTTTTCCCTGTACCTTATTCTGTATAGCAATATATGCAGACGATTGCAAGAGGTTTATGTACAATATTCTTTAAGAAAAATATCATGCGCCGTACATGTCCTTAAAGAATTTTGTGCAGAAAAAATCTACATTCTACCATTAAAATGCAAAGATAGAAAGACGCGAATTTTGTTTACTAACATTCAGTGGAGTATAGATATGCCTGTACTCTGCAACTGCATAAATAAATTGGAAGCTTCTGACTCAACAACCCAATGAACACAGGTAAATACGTAACAAAAATGTGGCATTCAACCAATAAACATTCCCAAATTTACCTATTTGCGTTTTCTTGCTTTATATTCATTGATTTGAACATTTCAAAGAGGGAAAAACACCCTTGAGACACCTAGAAGTGAATTAGTTGTCTCTCTGGCAATGAGAAATTACTACTTTTCCAGCAAGGGAAATAAAATTCTCTAAGGGAATTTTGCCACGACACCCCCACGTAAGTGTGTGAGAGGTCTGCGGCTGGACCGCGCTACATCGTTGCCCTGGCTACTGCAAATGAATTGGAAGGGCCCGCCCTCCGCCGGGGAGGGTGCAAAAGAACCCTTTGCCGCCGCATAGTTCTTCTGCTCCCTTCGTGTGACCTCCCCTTCCGTGAGAGTCAGTGTCACGATCTGCAGCGAAGACGGAAGCGCCGGTGGAGATGGCGCTGCTGATGACGTTGGCGCCACGTTGGTGATGGTGGCGATGAGGGTCGGAGGGTAGCCGCGTTGGAGGGTCGTAATGACAGAGTGATTCGGAGGGAAGGGGTGTGGGAGCGTCGAAGATCAGTAGGTGGGAGATTGGAGAGGCAGGACAGTGGGAGGAGCGGGATATCAGGATGTTGGAGAGTGAAAGGGTTGGAGCGTAGGCGAGTTGATTGGTTATAGTGTAGGAGGTCCAGAAGGTTAGCATGAGAGAATTAGGGAATTGGATGATCGGAGAGTCTGAGGACTGATGTGTCGGAGGGCCGATGTGTCGGAGGGCCGATGCGTCGGAAGGCCGATGCGCGGAGGGCCGATGCGTCGGAGGGCCGATGCGTCGGAGGGCCGATGCGTCGGAGGGCCGATGCGTCGGAGGGCCGATGCGCGGAGGGCCGATGTGACGAAGGGACGATGTGTCGGAGGGCCGATGTGTCGGAGGGCCGATGTGTCGGAGGGCCGATGCGCGGAGGGCCGATGTGTCGGAGGGCCGATGCGTCGGAGGGCCGATGCGTCGGAGGGCCGATGTGTCGGAGGGCCGATGCGTCGGAGGGCTGATGTGTCGGAATGCTGTAGGGTTGGTGGGTTGGTGGAATGGCAGGTTGGAGGACCGAGGGCCAGTTGGCCAGCCTCGAAGGATCGGCAATTCGGAGCATCGGATAGACGGAGTGGCAAAGGATCGAAGGGTCGGAAGATCAGGGTATTGGAGTGAAGGTTGGAGGGTCAGGGTATTGGAGTGAAGGTTGGAGGGTCCGAGGGAGGTTCGGAGGGCCGGAATGTCGGAGGACCGAAATGCTGGAGGGTCGGCAGCCCAGAGTACCGGAGCGACGGGGGGCCGGCGGGTTGGACGGACCGAGGGCCAGACGACCAGCCTCGAGGAGGAGGGTCGGAAGACGAGAGCGGGCTCAGCCGGGGAGCGTCCGCGGGGCCGCAGCTGCCCGATTTTTCTTGCGCGGCGCCCTCGCTGCCTCCGGGAAAAAGCGCGCCGCCGCGCCGCCGCGGGCAGCCCTTACAAATCAAACGGCGCGCGGGGGTCGTGTGTGAAACCGCCAGCGGCGCCCCGACATTCGATCCGCCACGCGCCGCCGACGTTTCCATTCCGGCCGCGATGCTCTTCTTTTTACGCGCCCTCCTCCCCCTCCTCCTCCCTGCTCGCCCCATTTTGTCGGAAATTTCGAAGAAGATTAACAGCAATAAATCGCAAATACGGTAAAAGGAAAAGAAGGAAGATGACGTCGGCCGATGAAAATAAAAGAAGCAAATTCAAGGGGATATTTAAACGTATTTCTAAATTCAGTTTAATTCATTTGAGCATTTTATACTATTAAATTAATTTCGGCATCATCTACAACGTTTTCTAGCGTCAGCTTCACCGATAACTGCTGGGTTATCAGAGAAGAAAATATAGCAGGTTCCGACAATGTCAAACACAAATTAATACATGTCACAATGTTTTCCTTAGAATCATACCTTGAGGCACACCACAACTGACAATTATAACTTAGCGATATTAATAATTAATTTTAACAGGCAGCTGTTGACAGATAATAAACATGCTATATGATTAAAATCCTGCTCTCTAAACTTCAGTTTTTGCAAGTAAATATTATGAATTTTAAATAAATGCGTTATTTTTATCTTCTTGAATTTCCAACATTGAGCTGTCATCTTTTTTTTTTTTTTTTTTGATCATGACATCTAGAAATTTAGCCACTAGAAGCCGATACCGAATTCGAAATAAATAAGAGAAATACAAAACGTATTTTATGTTATTACCGCGTCTTCGTTTTCGCGGAATACTGCCGCGTTTGAAACCGTCCGCTGGGCTCCCGTCATTCTATTCTCACGACTTTTTTTTCATTCCGCCCGCGAGACTTTTTCGACTTTCTCCGCCTTTCTATCTTCTTTCCATTTTGTCGTAAATGACGGACGACATATGAAGAAATTTCAAAGAAGATTAAAAGCAATAAATCGCAAAAGTGTAAAAAGAAATGACAAAAAGTCGATCGATGTGGTGATAGCTAAAAGTAAAAGAAGAGAAACAAGTGTAAATTAAAGAGTACATTTGAATTCAATTCAAATTATTCAGCCGGAATGCTTACGATAATTTGTGAATAATAAATATAAATTTTTTCAACAAACGTGCCTTGAGGTACACCCCATCTGATAATTAAATAGATGTTTTATTTCCATCGAAAGATAAAAACTACAAAATTTTTCTATAACATTATTTATTTCTATTCCTCTGGCAAGAATGTTCTATTATATTTTACATAATTTACAGGGTTACATCGCATCACAAATAGGTATAACAAGAAAATCTGCATTATCAGCAAATGTTATTCTTCATGTTCTTTCACTGTCAAATGAGCTCTCGGACATTTGTCACTGGAAGTCACCCTCTGTAATTTTCCTAATCTCACTTCCAGTGCAGTGGTGAGCAGTCCAAAAACCCGCGTCACTGACCAGCAACCACACAAATAACCTGCCACCGGCGACGCAAACCTGCATGAACACCAGATTGGTTAATGTCCCGCACTAACGTGCAGCGTTTGCAAAAGCAACCCCTCACACAAGGGAGAATTATCCAAAATCTTCATTTCATAACGAGTGTTCTAACCAGGACTGTTAGGGTAATGAAGTTGCAGGGCGGGGTGGGGGGAGGGGGCGGCTAAAGCTTCAAAGTCTGGGACTCGGGTCCGAGACCTGACGCACGGGTTCTTGGTCGTTAAGTAGCTCGATCGAAGTAGCTCAGAGAATTCTGCTTCGGTCGGCTGCCCTGATCAGTTTTTTTTTTTTTTGTTTTCTCTGAACAGTTCCAGACGGATGCAGAAACAGAGCCATAGGCGCCGTGTACCGCTCGCGATCTTTCCTTCCCTATCGTGTCACCACTACTCTTGCATATGGTCAAATGATCGGTTTACTTCACAGATTCCATCAGCTATAAAGGCAAGAGGCACATTCTGGATGAAATAGACTTTCAGCAATATCTTTATACTTCGTTTTTTATAACGTCGCACGCCAGGACCTTCCTTCACGATGGAATATCTCACGGCATTTCGCGCCTGTCTCGGTCGTGTCGCTAGATGTCGCATGCTCACGCCTTTATCAAGCAATGCGATGTGACTAGAGGCACGACCGAGAAAGACGCGAAATACCGTGAGATATTCCATTGTGAAGACAGGCCCTGACGCGTGATGTTATAAAAACCGAACTATAAGCAATGGGTCATGGACAGTAAGGTAACCTTCCATTTTCATTCTATTCTGACTCTCTTAGATCTCGCGAAGGACTGATTTTATGGTCGCCATACGGCTCATCCCCGATATCTATGCAGAAAGAGCACCGACAGCATTACGAAAAAGCTTCGACAGTCCAAACTGGAGAACAGGAATGCACACGAGAAAAGATAAGGGGTCTGCAGAACAAGGTGATATACACAATGCGAGTATTTAAGTAAACTGTCTTCCGTTCTCATCCACATCTCCCCTCGCGTCCTCGCTGTCGTCGACCCCGCTCCCGCAACGCGCTATGCACATTCGCCGTTCTACCAACCAATACCACCACACCGACTGAGATAGCTCAGTGACAACAACTGTGGATGCAACAGCGTTTGTGGTCGAGGCGTTCTAATGTTCGAGTACCGGGGTTGACGGATAATCAACAATTGGTAGATAGCTGTTCAACCACTCCCAAGAAGAGAATTCTAGCAGTTGGAAGCTCTGATTGGTAGTTTTTTGCCTGTTTTTATCAATACTCAATCCTCAAGTCGACTTGTAGGACGATGCCAATCTCACGTTCCAGTGGAACAGCACCTTCAGCTCCAGTATACTTGTATGCATTACGAACACGGAACTATTGAGCAAAGAACGTAATCCATGCCCTCGGAAACTCACTCACATACTTTCTCTCACTCTACCACCATTTCCACTACCAACTCCACTTCCATTACTACCACAACTCCTAACACTATCACCGACTCCTCCATCTCCTCCCCTCCACTCCAAGCTCACTTCCCCATCCCCTTCCTCCATCTCTTCACTTATCGCCCCCACCCTGCCTCACCACCTCCACCCAGCCCCACCACCCCAACCCTCCCCGCACACCATACCCACCATCTCCTCCTCACCGCCCTCACCATCTCATCCCCCATCACCTCCTCTCCCAACCCCAGCCCACTACCCGCACCATCTCCTTCCCTACCACCCCACCCCACCTTCTAATCTCTCCCCTCACCGTCCCAACCCTCCCCCCCATCTCCTCCCCACCATCTCTCTCTCGACCTCCACCATCTCCTCCCCCACCACCCTCACCATCTCTTCCCCCGCCACCCCCACCATCGCCTCCTCTACCACTCCCACCCCACAACCCGCACCACCTTCTTCCCTACCAACCCCACACCACCTCCTCATCTCTTCCCTCACTGTCCCAACCCTTCCCCCCCAATCCTTCCGCATTCCCTCCCCACCATCTCTCTCACTACCCCCACCATCTCCTCCCCCACCACCGTTACAGCATCCACCCCCACCACCTCCCTTTAATCCCTCCCGCATCTCCTCCCCACCATCTCTCTCACGACCACCACCATCTCCTCCCCCACCACCCTCACCATCTCTTCCCCCGCCACCCCCACCATCGCCTCCTTTACCACTCCCACCCCACCACCCGCACCATCTCCTTCCCTACCAATCCCACACCACCTCCCCATCTCTTCCCTCACTGTCCCAACCCTTCCCCCCCAATCCTTCCGCATTCCCTCCCCACCATCTCTCTCACTACCCCCACCATCTCCTCCCCCACCACCGTTACAGCATCCACCCCCACCACCGCTATCCCCGCAGCGCGCCCTCCGGTGACAAAAGACGTCTTATCTCTCCGGCAGGGAACTTCTCGGGCAATATGCGTCCGGCTGGCCGGGCGGCGGGCGGCGGGCGGCGGGCGGCGGGCGGCGGGCGGCGCCAGCCCGGGGGCGCGTAGCACGCAGACTCGCGCGAAGAAGCGCCGGCGGGGGCGGCGAGGCCCTTATCTAAATTTAGGCCGCGCCGCGTCGCGCCGCGCCGCGCGGGGAATTCAGGGAAATTCTGCAGAGGAGAGGACGCGGCGCCGCGCCGGTTTAAAGGCGACGGAGCGCGCTTTGTTCCGGTTTTTATCATGGGAACGTCCGGCGAAACGCCACGTCGCCGAGTGCGCTGGGGCGCGCAGTGGCGTTCGCGCGGTGGCGTTCGCGCGGTGGTTGGGGCGCGGGCTGGAGAGGGCTCTAAGTGCAGCCTCTGGGGGCAGAATGAACTCTCGAGTTGGCGGAGGAGGAAGACGCCGAATGGCTTGGCGACGATCGGTTAACGACCTGTTGGAATTCCAATGAAAAGGTCAATCAGATTTGTATTTATTTCGAGAAAAGAAGGCAGGTAAAAGCTTCAAAAAACTTAAATACTTTAATTATAAAGAATGTTATTATTATTATTATTATTATTATTATTATTATTATTATTGCTGTTGTTGTTATCCTAATACCACTGGAAGCAGAAGCGATTGATCAATTCAACAGCATTGGGTAGCGGAGGTGGTCAGCACCTAAGAGATTTTGTGAATGAATTCTACTGAAAGTTGATTTTATTGGTGAATGATGTGCCAGATCACTGTCTGTGGATATATAAGAATGATGAAGCACGTGTTCTTGTAGAACATGTAAAATCCCAACATTGGTTACGGCAATTATTATTATTATTATTATTATTATTATTATTATTATTATTATTATTATTATTATTATTGTTGTTGTTGTTGTTGTTGTTATTATTATTGTAAATAGTAGTTTCAGTACAAGGATGAAATTAATAACAAGTATTATTAAAATCCGTATTTTAATAAAATCTAGCTTATTACCGTCAACCTCAGTTTCGTTTTAGTTTTAGAATTTTATTCTGATAATCCTTTGTCTTCAATTAACTATTGTCTACATCAATATGTTATCTTTCGGAGGACGAATAGTCAAATTTAAATGAAAATTATAGTTCACTGGAATTTTTACGAAGTGGGTAAACCGAACGATATTCGTATCGTAATGGTATCTTATTGGATTAATTCTGAAACTCGGCCAAACGGACTCTTGATAGTTCTCCAATCTCGCATTGTAATAAGATTTCTTTTGATGCTATTTCCTAAAGAAATTTTATCTTATTCGATCGCCTTTGTAGTCTGTTAATTTACGTGTCAGGAATCTGTGAAATGACTGTTTATTGCAGTCCTGTAATAAAGTATCAACTGTAATAAATATCACTTGTGACAATAGACAGCAAAACTGCTGCCGACGAACTGAAAAATACGATGCACATAAAAACTTTATTTTATTGAAAAATGAAGGAATACAAGAATCATACAATTCTTAATAATTTATTAAAGAAAATAGCATATATTACTCATAATACTCATCAAATCACGAAGTATAATACACACATTCGTTTACATTCCTACGAACCTGCATACGTTCTTCAACAGATATGAGTAGTAATGGTGTTTACTTTCGCTGCAAAATATGCTAATATAACCTCCTCCCATACGTTCTTAATATTTCTTTCTCTCCTTCGCTCCTTGAAAATTTCGTATTCTTATCTTTAGATTTACTGGGTAATAAATCTTCCACAGCTTTCGCAGCTTCACTTTTAATATTTTCAGGAATATCTTCCATTTTCTCGCAACAGTGCAGTGATTGTCAATTCAAATATACCTTCTAAGGCCTCCAATATACCGCCGAAATCAATATAATACCTTTTATCATTACGCCTACTCGTAGACGACAATAAACTGAAAATGTTGCAAACGCGACCTGATAAGATAAAATATTGAATACTACCAGTGGCTGAAATAGACCATTATGTACAAGTTAGTTAATTTTATTTTTTGTAAGTGGCCGAAGTAGACTATTATGTGCAAGTTACACTTGCGCTATCGCGCTCGTGAATAATTAACTAACTTCCACATAATGGTATATTTCGGGCACTTTAAAAAAATGTACTCTACTCACATTGTATAATTCTCTTGTGAGACAAATGCAGCTCATTGAATAATAATAGTCATTATGATACAGATGCACAATATTACCAAGTTTGAGCAATCGCAGAGAAGTAAACAATTAAGAAATAATGATGTATTGGTCATCGTTCTATTAAATGTTTCGTTGGATTGTGAATATTACCGTGCCGAGTCAATCCGTGGGGGTGATGGAAAAACGCACATGTCATCCACTGTTTCCAAAACTCAGAAGAAAATCAGAATACTAAATACCCCTATGAAAACTGAGATCAGTTACTAAACTAATAAGAAATAATAACAGATACTGATCTTTGACATTTCTTTAATAAATTGAATCATAGTGTACTGCTAATTTGATTTTATTTGTATTTCTGGGACTCCTAGAAATCTGTCCGCTACGTGGCGTTGGGTAAATACTGCACGCTAGCTGCCACGTAACCGTTCAGTGTAAAAGTTTAACTTAAAATAGTAATCATTAGTTGTATAAAAAGTCCTGTATGAAACTCGATGTTATGTTTATTAGTACATTAGTATGAAGTATACGATATTCACTAGTCTCTTAATAACATTTCCCGTTCGTGTATTAATATCCATCATTATATCATCGTTTCATAATACACTATTATCCAATTGAATACATTCTGGTTTTCTTTACCCAATACCGGCTGAGGTGGAGCACTGCAGTGCTTCTGACCGCAAGGGCCTAGGGTTCCAGACCCGACGGTGGCGAATTTTCGACACTCGGTACATAGCTAGGCTGAGTTCAGTCGCAGTATGGAGGAAAATTCTAGCGGCCAACTGTTCTGATCGATAGTTTTCCGTGATTTCTCAGATCAACACAATGCGAAAGTCGGAGCAGTACCGTAACAAACGGGCCACGGACCGCGCGCGATCTTTCCTTTCTCTTCCTTGCCCTATCCTCACCCCTTACTTACACACACACTTACATGCACTATTCTACCACACATTGGGAGACAAAGCGGGAGCTTAGAGGTTGACTCGACTGGGGCGGTGCCAATCTTATGGGAGATACCTGAATAGGGAAAACCCCACAAGCCGTCGTGTAGGTTGGCGCCATCCAGCGGGTGACAATGGGACTAATGACCATAGCAGCTGACGCGCCCGGACACACGACATAACCAACGAATCAGCCTTTCCCCAAACATCGCCTCCACACTCTGTGACGAGCGGACGCCGCGTGTTGTGCGGGTGGGAGTGGGGGTGGGGGTGATCACCCAGAGTGCGCGTGCGGGTGGGAGAGAGGGAGGGAAGGGCGTCGAGAGAGGGAGGGAAGGGAGCGCAGGCGCGCTTTCGGTGGCGACCGGGGGAAGCTTCGTTTACATTACAAACGCGCGAATTTACAAGACAACGCCGCGGCGTCCCTTGCCCGGGAGACGCGGCGGTGGGGGCGGCGGCGGGGGCGGCGGGGGCGGCGGCGGGGGCGGCGGCGGCCCTTCACAGTGGCCCTGCGCCCGCCACGCGGGGCTACAGCACTCATCCAATGAGTCGACATTGCCAAAATTCCATTTGTACAGTTCTACACCCCGTCGAAATCACTTAGTGGCAAATTCTGCTACGCGGGGAAGACGCGGTTCCGAAAATCTAATATTTTCGGCTTCCATTCAGTCTTGAAATCATGTTTTTCTTTCAAATGAAGCCTGCTATATTTCTATTGTGGCTGCTGCAGATAATTCACTTTTAAGAAAATGAGATTCATCGTTAAAAAAATTTATTAGTCATTATAGAACAGACACGTTCACTATTGTGTTATATTGTAACTCCTGTAGTTTTGGTAATAATTAATAACAGGAAAGTTATAATAATAATAGTAATAAATGTGAGGCAAATAAGTACAAACACCTGCCGTTTACAATCATAAAAATATCTAAAAGTAATATAAATCTGAATTTTTTTATATTTAAAAATATTTTGCATCGCGTCACTATTTACGCAATGACAACTCTCACGAAGCGAAAGGAATAAAATGCACACGAGTTCAAAACAAAAACGTGCGTCAATAAAAATGTATAGTTAAATTTTCATGTATTTATAAAAAGCGTCAGCATTGGTCATATAAAACTCATTTTCTCTCAACACATTTTATGTATCAGGTCTTGCGTAAAAAGGCGGAAAATGTCTCAATGATGCAGAAATGTTAAAACATACGATATACACATTTACTCTAACGATTAGATTTGGTAACACGTTTCGCCCGAATAAATCTGGAGAGAACATACTGTGCTAATGGCCCAGTGCCAGGATTGCAATGCAGGTCTATTGTTCTTCGCAAATGCTACGATAAGAAGAGCATCGTCGAGAGAATGGATGGAAATTACTCACATGGATAACGCTGAAGAGGGATCTGCAGAGAGGTAAGGTAAAAATAAAGCAACTAATGGACGGAGAAATTTAAAACCTGAGAAGGCGAGATCACAAAAAGGTAAGAGGATGGAAAGTACTTTGCATAAAGTTAAGCTTTCCTATTTTAAGGTTCATTATGGCCACATTTAAGTCGTTCAGTTCTCTTCCCTTTAATCTTTCTTTTTATTCTGAAACTCTTCTCTTTCAAGAGTGAAGATAAACCGAAATGGACGACGGAAATAACAGAATTAAACATGAAAAATGAAGTGGAAGTAATATACTATGATAACAAAAAACGTCAAAATTAATACAAAAAGAAGAAAGAAGGAAAAGAGTACCATCTAATTTTGTTCAGAATATTCTTGAAGAAAAAGTTGAGGGTAATGAGCTGTAGTGATTTATGAAACAAATATCTAAAGATGCTTCGTTTGTGAATTTTTCAGATTGGTGATGTAAAATGAGAAGTTCTCTGCTCCATACATAACGCCAAAATGATTCTTAAAGAATTTGCCACTTGCTCATTATAAAATGTTCAACAATTTAAACATGCATTTGGAATTGAGTTTTCAGTTCATATATATTCAAAATTTATTGAACGCCCGAGCAAAAGTGAATTAGAAATGTCAAAGTAATGTAGCTATAAAAATTAATACGTATGGCAGCTTTTAAAAAATATTACACTTAATCTACAAAATAATTATTTTATTGTTTGTATTGCCGGGACACTTTTAGTTAAAAAAGAAGACTGTGAGCGTGTTTTTATATTAATGCATATCTGCATTTTCATATGGATCTCAATGAAAATTTGCAATCTTGACGTTCAAAACAAGACGAAAAATATTGTCTACTTGAAATTTGTCATCACAGCAAAACTATTTTAGTTTTTCGCAAATAACTCTCAAACGTCTAAGTCATCGGTAGGCGCAAGGGGGACAGGATATTGATGTTTATATGGAAAGTTATCACAGACTGATGACAATGAAACTTACATGAGTGATAGCATCCTGTAATCATAAGAAACAAATATTCATTTAACCGACTAGTAAAGTAAAGTACTTATTTCAAAAATATGGAATAATGTTTTCATGAATAGATTGGTCTTTATTAATTAGTAGACCAAAAGCGAAGTACGCATTTTTACAATGCGCTCTGAGCAGTAAAACCATTGCTAAAATGTACAGCCCTGATGGAAAAGAAAAAGTTTCCGAATAGTTGGCTAACTACAAAGAGAAAGTTCCACTGACGAGCAATGAAAACAGACGAATATACAACAAACGTTCTATAATTATACACTTCCCTCCTCTATTCCTTTTAAAATAATGTTTCCACTGAAACTATATCATCGCTAGATTAGTGATGCGACCTCGACAACAAAACATCGATGTTGCAAAACATCAAGGTTCAAAATAAAAAAATCGATGTTAGTAATACTCGTATATCGACCAAACGCCATCGATATGTTTAAACATGGATGTTTTAAAGATGGTTTAGTAATTTGAAACAAAATTTAATTTGATTGTGGCCATGTATATTAATTTATAATTAAAATTACACTCAAAATAAAGTTTAAAAAACGTCTCTCAGAGTATACTGCACGATGAAAGGCGAAGGAACTTGTAAGACATCAGAATCACCTTGTGTGAGGGATTCCCAGAGCTCGATTACAAGTTAGTTACTTATTATTTCGTATTTTAACATTTTCAAACTTGTGATGATTCACGGACAAAACATTGAAAATGTAAAAACTTCGAGCTTGAAACATCGATGTTCATCAGATTCCATGTTTAGAGCTCGATGTTTTTAACATTTTCAATGCTTTGTGTGTCGCACATAGACGCACAAAACCCTTAGCCGATTTCGCTGAAATTTTCACACATTATTCTTATTAATTATATGAGTGTCTGAAGAGTGGTTTGAATTAAATCGAACCACTGGGGGCGTTGTTTATGATGGTTTATTTACCACTCAAGCACCCCTGTATTCTAGGACACCCACCGCACAGCCAAAGATTATGCACGTTTTCGTTGCATACAAATATTCTGTCCCAGAGATTGTGAAATATCGGCCGGAATCATTACTTAAATCTCGGACAAGTAAATCATAATTCTCCAAGATAGTGTCATAGCGAACGCATGTCCATATTTGAAGAGGAACGTTTTAATAATACTAGACAACCATGTCCAAACTAGGACAAATAACAAACCCATCCTTTCGAGAAAGTCTTTCATCTATTCAGAATATTTGCACAGCGCAGCGTGAAACGTTATTAACAATCACGTGACCAGTAGCTTGTGAAGCATAATTCACTTCAACAGCGAAGCATTGCCGGAAAACTAGTATACTGATATTTAAAACCTCGATGTTTTCATAGAAGCATTTCTTAGAATCCTTTATAAAAACATTTTTTTTTTTTCAGAAACAACCACTCTAGTTCAACTAAATTTACAACGGCTCTCGTCGGCCACTAGTAAAAAAACAATGTCGTTTCCACGGCCCCCATCACCTCGCCGTGACCCGAGTCACCGACCACGGCCTCCCCAGCCCAGAGGCCCGCGGGCGCGTTCACATATTTTCAGCTTACCCCAACAGGTTTTTTGCCGCGCGCCGTAAAAATCGCGGCCCGACGCGCAGGCGCAACGGAGATAAGCGGCGCCGCCCCCTCCCCTTCCCCTCCCCTTCCCCTCCCACCGGTCCGGCGCCCATCACACCACGGACGCCTGCACCCAAGATAAGCGGCGCCCGCCGCCGCCGACACTGTCCACCGCCCCCTCCACCGGCCGAGAAGGCCACGTGGACGGGAAGGCATAAGGGACGGCGTAATGAACGAAAAAACAAAATATGAAGTTAGGAAAAAAATTAAAAACGCTATTCACATTTCTTCTTTCAAGTATGAGGTGGAGTTCGCAGCTGTGCCCTCGACAACCGTTAAAGTATGCGAGTTTGCCTTGTCTTCGAGTTGACAGATATCTACGACGAACGCTGTATGCATACGTATGAGTAGTATGGAAAAACTTAAGCAGTACATTGAATTGAATTGAATTGAATTTGCCTTATTTGAATTGAATTTGCGAGACTCGGGCCATTAGGCCCGCTCTTCCGTCTGACCACGCAAATTTCGCTACGCTCCTTTCATCAACTAGCAGAGAAAGGAGGTATTTTTTGGGCGAGAAACAGGCGATTTTGAATTTTAGCTCAGAGGCGTCATTTAGGCTTGAGGATCTTTTACATGCAAGTAAATCTACCAACATGGGACAGCCGGCTTTACTTCCTCTCCGAAGGAAGGCGTACGAAGGATTTTGTCGCCCTAAAAATCCACGGCTTCGATCGGGTTTGAACCCGCGAGCTTGGGCATAACAGTCCGGTACGCTAACCCGGTACGTACACCGTCGCCGCCGCATTAACTCCCATTAATTCGCTCCTAAGTAGTTCGGCCACATCCGGCCTCTATTCGCTCAAGTATACATGATGCGCCAAACAATGAATTATCTTGTGCAACATTATGCTGTTAATTTAAAATGACAAGCAATGTAGTATGCATTTGGCATTTTTGGTCGATTGTCCGACTTTGCTGGAGAGCTGTCGTGTCCCAATGTGTGAAATGGCAAACAATGCTATACATAGTTGAAATTGTGACTTTCGTATAATACGGTTCAGTACTATGACTTCTAAAAGAAAACACTCTGCTAGACTTCAAACACAAACTCGAAATTTGAGATATGTGGAACCGAGGGTCTTCGCAGAAAGCCATTGCTGGTGAGCAAAATGTTGGATGAAGAACAATTGTTCTATGAAAATGAATATACGTACAATATCTTTGGATTTAAAAAAGTACTTTATAGTCCCTATGTGTTTAATCTAATTTCAAACCATCCCAATAGTCCGGCACTTCAACTTAGCGAGAGTAGTCCCTGAGGGTTTTTTGGGAGTATGTGAAAACGGAAAAATGTAGTTAAAAAATACATGTATTCGTTATGCAATCCGGTCTGTGAATAAAATAAACGCTTTAATCATACAAGTGACATTAATTAAACATTTCTGAATTTTCAAAAACTAATAATAAATGTTACCGTTGCATACAATGCGAGAAAGTATGTGCTGTAGTAGCTCCACTACTTTCTTATTACCGTATCGTATTGTATTGAAGTGTGTCACAGGAAAAATAATTTCATGGTGGAATATTGCATTGCAATTTCACCTTATAACATTAAAATGTGTTAAAAACACGCATGTAACAAATGAAGTTCGGCAACACATGACCGTTTACATTCTTGACATCAGTCGTACACAACTCCATTGCTAGGTGTATCCTAGGAATTTTATCCTATGTTCCTCTAGAAGTCATCGAGAAAACTTGAGACTTTATTTCATATTTTGAGGTTTTAGGATTTCCTGGATACACTCATGCAGCATATCGAATTGAGAACGAGCAGAATTTCGAATTTTTTAAAAGCATGTTCTGCCAACACCTTTTTTCCTTCACGCAGAAGAGGGAGAGAGGTCGTATTTTTCACGCGCGGGTGTTTTGATACAGGCTAGCGAGTGATTTTTTAACATGTAAATTGAATGAGCGTGTGGTGTGGTTCGAGTGCGGTCGGTGTAAGGTCGGCGGTTTTCGGGGGTGGCGGCGGGCTGGCGGCGGGCTGGCGGTGACGCTGGGCTGTTGGTGGGCAAGCAATCATCAGAAGTAGCACCTTTCCTTCCCCATGTTCTCGAGCTCCTTTTTTATATAAACATTTTCAGGTTTTACAAAGTTCAGTTCACACTCAACATTTGTATTGTTGAATTAATACAAAATTAATGCTAATACCTTGATTCTAAAAATTATATTTTTGGGGGAGGGAAGATTTCAGGGGGGTAACACTTCGGAAACATCTATACGGAAAGTATAGAAGGGAAAACGATTTTTAATACGGGTATCATGAGTGGGATTCCTGCCTAATCCGAGGGGACGTATTCTGGTGATTTGCGGCATTATGGTAAAACTGTGTGGAGAAATACGTGATGTGGTTTTCTACAGTTTCAAGATGGAATTTATTGTGCTGCTTTTGGTTGGAAATAAACCATGGGGGATTTGTAAATGTACGGAGAAACTGGTTTTGAAGAATCTGTAGTTTTTCGTGTGTGTGTGTTTAATCTTGCAGCATTTATCCAAAATTGGACAAGCATATAATAAGAGAAGTCTAATTATCGTTTTAAATATAGATAGGACTGTGTTATATGAAAGTTTGGCTGATCTGTATATTATTATTATTATTATTATTATTATTATTATTATTATTATTATTATTATTATTATTATTATTATTATTATTATTATTATTAATATTATTCTCGTGGTAGTGAGTAGATTCGTGGCCGAATGGTTTAATAAGAGATATGAGCCTTCATCTGGAGCTCATTTGAAGATAAAAATCCTTTCTATTACATGCAAATGAAAATTTCTTGTTATCAAATTTTGCTAAAACCACTTGACATCTTTAATTTTACTTCAATTCAGAGTGTAGTAAAAAAGTAGAGGTGTAGATTTGCAAAGCTCCAAAATACTTGCAGAGATAGTACTACTCTACAATACCTAACATACAGCTTTTTACTCTCTTTTGATGTTACATAAATAAATAAGTAATTTTTTTAATTTATTATTTTTCAAGAGGATTACACGGTTCAGTTTCTGCAACTTTATCACATGTATTGGTAACTTAAAGGTAAAGTATAACTAATTACTTACAGCTGCTATCTGAGGTTCGGGAAACATATTGAGTTACCTTTCGGAGAACAATTTGAGGAATAAACGAAACGGATATTTGTTTTTAATTCTTGTATTGTGGATTGGATTTCTGCATTCGAATTTGTGAATTCGAATAGTGATGGTATTTACCTAAAAGTTTGATACGCTGCGCTGGGCTATTATAAGCAAATAAGTAAATAAACGAGAGCTGCTGTGTGGCGCGGGTGTGTTGGGGGGGAGTTGGTGCGGTGAGGGTAACGAGGTAGCCGGCAGGCGCCAGACGGTGATGGGACGGGGAGGGTAGGGCGATCCCCACCCAGCGGAGGGGAAGGGCCTGGCTGGGGCGGTAGGAAACGGAGTGCTGCAAGGGCGAGAGAGAGAGAGAGGGAGAGAGAGGGGGAGAGAGAGAGGGAGAGAGAGAAGGAGAGAGAGGGAGAGAGTGGGGGAGAGAGAGGGAGAGAGAGGGGGGAGAGAGAGGGGGGAGAGAGAGGGAGAGAGAGCTAGGGAGAGAGCGAGAGACAGAGAAAGCGAGAGAGAGCGAGAGATAGATCAAGAAAGAGAGAGAGAGGCAAGAAAGAGAAAGAGGCAAGAGAGAGAGAAGACAAAGAGAAGAGAGAGAAAGCAAAGATAATAGAGCGGGCAGAGGAGAGAGAGAGCGACAGAGAGAAATAGACAGATAAAGATAGAAATAGAGAGCGAGAAAGAGAAAGAGAGAGAGAGAGAGAGAGAGAGAGAGAGAGAGAGAGAGAGAGAGAGAGAGAGAGACGGCTGGGGGGCTAGGGAGCGAGGTAGGGTGGTGCGAGCTCTTGCAGATGGCGGGGGCGCCGGCGTCGGGGCGGCCTGCCGCCTTTTTTTGCTTCGCCCGTCGCCGCCGCCGCCTGCAGACAGCGTCTGCACGCTCATTAATTAGTTCTTGCCGCGGACGCCCGGCGCGCTGTTTAGCTCGCCTCCGTCGCCCACGCCTCCGCCTCCCCTCTTCCTTCCACCCCGCCACCGCTTCTGCAACCGCCAACACCCCCCTCCGCCCTCGCTTCTGCCTTCCACCCCCCCCCCCCACCACCACTAGCGCCCGGTTGTGCTGACCGAGAGTCTTCCGTGGTTTCTCCGATCAACACCAGGCAAATGCTGGAACAATACAGTAACAAACGGGCCACGGATCGCTAGCGACCTGTCCTTACTCTTTCTTGTCCTATCCTCCCTACTTACTTACACACACTAACAATGACATGCACTACACTACCACACCTGAAGGGAGACCGGTCGGGAGATTAGAGCGTGTCTCGGCTGGGGTGGTGCCTCGCTGGTGGAAGATACGTGGAGGGAGAAATATCTTGTAAGGCGACGTGTAGGTCTGCGCCGGATCCAGCGGAGGACGATCGTTGCCACCTTCCGCTATAAAACATGCACAACACTTACGGGACTAATGGCCTGAGCAGTTGACGCGTCCAGAATCACGAAATAATCAAACAAGCCACCGCCACTACCATCACCGTTACCGGCGCCCCCACCTTCCCCGTTGCAAACACCGCCGCCTCTACCTCCGTCACCATCCCCACATCGGTCTGCATCGACACCTCCACCTCCACCGCCTCCATCTTGCCGCTGCCACCGGCCTCGCGTCTGTAACGATCGCCACTGTCAGCCTCGACATCAATCACTACCACCGTCGCCACAAACCAATCACTTACGCCATCAGCAGTCTTGCCCCCAACACTTCCACCAACGCCTGGCTCTCTCATTGCCCCCACCGCCGCCTCCACCTCCGTCACCGAGCCCGCCTCGGCCGCCTACACCACCACCACCACTGCTACCTCTATGACCACTACCACCTCTGCCCCCACTTTCACCCTCCGTCCTCCCCTGGCGCCTGCCCTGCCTTCGCCTCGGCTCCCATCGTCGCCACCCTCCACTCCACGTCGGCTCTGCCTTCGCCTCCGGCCAGACGGACTCGCTGTGCCGCCGCCAACTTCTTGCAGCGCAGGCTGTATCTCGCATGCTGCCCTCCGCTGCGAAGATTCTCGCGCCATATTCAACTCCTCCTTGTCACGCGAACTTCACAGCCGACTTCTTGCGCACCTCGACCTTACAAAAGGACACGATTAACTTAAGCCCCTTATGCGAGTTCTAATGAGTCTTTCAAAGTTGCGTGGAAAATAATGATTATATTTTTCATAGGAATAGAAATACCATGTGGGGGAGAGAAAGCAAATATATTCCGCGTTTACGACAATCAGCATCGATAATCGTGTTAAGTATAAATAAATATAATTGTACGTAACATTTTTAATACAATGAAATTACGTATGTACAATTGAATTCTATTAAGAGGATGTGTCATATTTATTTCTTGAAGTTTGCGAAGAAAGTGAAGAATAAAAATGTTTTTGTATAGAGCCTAGCTGATGTATATTTACGTAAGTTTTTAATTGAATGGTCCAATATAAAATAATCCCTTTTTAACGTAGAACGTTTAAAATTTGCTTAATGACTCAGGACGTCTGAAAATTCATTTTAAATATTGTAGAGCTGTTCATATTTTAGGTGTCTTAATTTGAAAGAAAAACTCAAAACTCTATAGGAATTAAATATCTTCCTTTAAAATTGCAAAAAAATGAGCAAAATCAAATATTACCATACAGACTAATATCATAAATAGCAAAGCAAGAATTTTTTTTAACCTGAAAACAATATTTCAGTTGCGTAACTTTTACAATAAATAAATTAGATCCCAAGTAATATTTTATTCCACCCAACTCCAACATGTATGAGGTTCACACGTTGAAGGATCTAACATATTCATGTCAGCACAAACTGTTATTAGAAATAGCTACCTATAAAAAGAACGTAAATCTAAGTTTTAATTTGGAATTGTATGCGTATTGTCTAATAGAATTTATATACATTGGCAACATATCCCAAAAGCAAATGAGAGATATGGCACAAACATTTGCACTCGAGGACGAAAAGGGATATTACTAATAACTGTTATTGCTCCTGTCATGTATTTGTGAATCTGACATGGGGCCATGCTCGCAACTCCTAATAGAACAAAACTCGTCCTATATTCCACCGTAAACTAACTTTCATTATACACTTTTAATTTTAGTTCACATTTTTTTGGTTCACATTTTTAACCACTTTTCGTACTCTTCATTACCAGCAAATTAAGGAAATGAACAACTAATAATTTTCCTTTGTTTTTCAGATATATTAGAGCAATAAAAATAAGGCATATAAGGAAGTGCAATATTTATAAGACGAGAAGATTTAGGTTACGTACAAATCACGGAACTAACTAAAATAAGTTAAAGGTAGAAAAAATATTCATTCACTTATTGAACGAATCGTAGAAATGTTCTTTCACAATTAATTCCATACATTTGTAATTAAATACAGTAGTGTAATTAAGTAAAATAGCTAATTTAATTAAACAAAGATCGATCTGCAAACAACCTAGTTCTTACTAATCAACTAACTATAGTACTTTTGAAGCACAAGTTCGCTTGTTTAATTATTTGAAGCGTTTCAACTTGATTTCCTAATTGGAAACTGATTAGAGTAACTCCACAGAAAAAAAGCAACCAATCTAATTTCCGTTGGGTTCTAAAGTCTTCCACATGTGACCAAGTTTCTATCCGGTACAGGATTTCTTGCAAGAGCCGACCCAGTTTCTTCCAAGTTTTACTTCCCTTTTCACATACCAATGGCATGAAAAACAGCTACATTGTTATTCCCCTCACGTAAAGAGAAATTGTTTCGAAATCACCGACACGAAAACAAATGAAAGAGAAAAAACATTGACCATTTGTTTAAAAGAAAACAAAGGAGAACTTGCGTACGAAGTTTTAAGTAAATTAGCAAAAAATCGTGGAAGGCTTTTCAACATTTCTCTACTAGTTTCCTTATTATAGAAGAATGAATCCTCGATCTGTCTTTCAGGTTCTTTTTTCGATTTAATTGTAAAATTCCTTTTTTTTATAAATGGTCCTTTAGGTACTGAATGTATAATGCTTTGAGATGGGAATGCAAAGTAAATTGTTTTTATAAAATTACCAGTATATAATTCGCTTTAGGCGTCTCTACCTTTATATATAAACAAGTTAACTACTTCAGCTCTCGAAGTTTAAAATTTTACACAATATGAAAGAGAGAATTACCTCCATAAAAAAAGCAATGACACAGATGAAATTCTACTGCTCTGATCGGTAGTTTTCCGTGGTTCCTTCGATTAACACCAGGCGACTGTCGTAGCAGTACCCTAATAAACGGGCTACGGTCCGCGCACGATCTTTCCTTCTCCTTTCTCGTCTCACCCCTTACTTACACACAGACGGCCGGCTGCTCTGATCGGTATTTTTCCGTGGTATATACGATCAATACCAGGCGAATGCCAGAGCAGTAAACAAATGGGTGACGAACCGCGCGCAATCCTTACATCGTTTTCCTTGTTTGATCCTCTTCCCATACTTGCATTGACCTACACTCACATGCACTACACTACCACTCACGCCGGGAGACCGGTCGGGAACTTAGATCTTGTCCCCAATAAAAATATGTACTACAATTTCGGGACTAATAGTCTTAGCTGACGCGTTCGGAATCACTAATCAATCTATCACGTCAGAATGAGTAAGCAGTATTTGTATAAATAATTACAGTCTATTCACTCTGCTTTCTCATTGAGGAGCTTCTGTCCATCGTGCGGCGCCACTAGCAAGAGATGCTGAGGTGAGCAGGAGAGAGGGTGGGTTGCGGGAGGGGGAGAAAGTGGGGTGGGGGAGAGGAAGATGAAGGAGAGAGGGAGGCGGTGGAGTGAGGGGGACGGGAGGAGTTGGGGAGAGGGAGGGGTAGGGTGGAGGAGAGGGAGGGGAAGAGATGGGAGAGGGAGGGGAGAGGTAGACAGTGGAGTGGGGAATGGGGAAGTAAAGGAGAAGAGGAGGGGAGGGGAGGTGGTGGGATGAGGAGGGGAGAGGGAGGGTTGGTGCAGTGGGGAGGGGAAGTGGAGAGGAGGGGGATGGTGAGGGGAGAGGGAGGGGGAGAGATAGGGGGAGAGGTAAACGGTGGAGTGAGGAGGAAGAGGAGGGGAGAGGGAGAGTTGGTGGAGGGGGGGGGAGGGGGGAGGCGGTGGGGAGGAGAGGGGAAGGGGGAGGGCGGGGGAGGGGGGAACGTGACAATCCGTCGCCGCGACGGCCGCCGCGTCCGCTGGCAATCGCCGAGCGCAAACCGCGCTCTGCAATCGGAGCGGTTTGTTGACGGAAGCCGTCAATCTGCGGGTCCCCCCTCCCTCCCTCCCTCGCTCTCTGCTGGCCCTTCCGTTGTTCCGCACCCCACGGCGAAATCAGGCTCCCCCCCCCCCCGCTGCAACGAGTTGCTGGGAAGCGTGGATACTGCACAGGTGTCGGACGATCCTCGAAACGGAGTTTCCGAAACATTCGTTGTTTTAACATTTTCGATTTTGGGCAAGAGGAGAGGCGAACTTGACATTTTTACGATTTGGAATCGGAGCTTCGAAAAACTTTTATCGAATACCTCAAATCTTGAATTTTACATGTTATTAGTATATCACTTGTAATAAATTTATATGATTCTAAAAAAGGAAATCTGGGGAGACAGTTTGACAAAAATTGTACGTTATATGAGATGATACACACAAATCTATGAATATTTAATACAATCTATCCCGCGTTCGGCAAGCCATTGATATAATAATAGCTCTGTACTATTTTTCTCACATGTTCAATATGAATAATAAAAATGTATACAGTTAATACTCGTTAACACGAATTTGAAGACACTAAAATAATCGATGTTCTTTTTATAAAAAAATTGTTATCAGATTTTTATGCATATATCCTTATTACTATGTTTCTTTGGCAGGATCCAAATTTTGTTCGTTTGACGACGAATTTCGTGTTAAGACAATTCGTGACAACCAGGGTTTATTGTATTTATGTTTTAATTTTTATGTAAGAGAAGATATATTTCTTTTGTTGCTACTATAGCCCTACCTTGCTCATACGTAAATTCAATAATTCATTTTAACTGTTATTGAATTACTGCTAACATGACTGACTGATACGTTATCTTATGCATCTTTGACGTTAACGTCAGAACGTTCGCTGACGGATATACGTACCTGGAGGAGGGAAAGGCAGCAAGCCGACCTAGAGAACCCGACCGAACCTCACGATCTTGTGGTGCAACAACACCGCAACCTCCCAGGTAGAACATGCACTACACTTACGAGACTAAAGACCAAAACAGTTGGTATGCACGGTAACACCAAAATAATGAATTAATTACGATTAATTAGAACGCAAATCCGGCGAACATGGATCAGCTCTGACCGTACCCCATGGACTCGTCCTTCAGAGAAGAAAGAACGGAGTCGTAACTTAAATAAGTGTGTGAATAAGCGGAATTTGGCCGACCTTGCTAACCGAAATCACTAAGGCTAAAATACATTAGTAGACTCGGTTTCAAGTGTTGTCGGTTCAGTTTCGCAGCGGGTATGGAAGTTTGCTAGTGTGGTGAGGCATGCTAAGGCTTTTATCATATATTAATTTTCAATCGTCTTCCTTCCATACTCTATTTGCTTGGAGGCGCTGGAATTTGGCACGAAAAAGAAAAGAAGAATAGTTGCAGTATACCACATCCACGATACTGTAACAAGTTCCCTTGTGAACCTGGTATACTGCAACTGTTCTTTTTTCCCTGGAGTATTCAATCTGAGAATGCTTTACCTCCGGGCCGTGAGTTCAAATCCCGCATAAGGCACGGATGTTGTGCTGGATCGGCCAGAAGCAACCATTGTCTATCTACTTCTAAATCCAATTTCTATCCACGCTATACATAAACAACGTCCGCCGAAACGGCTATGTTTCGCCGTGAAGGACTTACTCGTAAAAAACTACCCATTTGAGACTAACGGAAACAGGCGTAATATCCACATCCTACAGCCGAGAATGAGTGGGGTCCTAACCCGAAGTACAGTTGTAGACACATGAGAATGGAAACGGATTTGTGATCGGAAAGGATGGGTGAGTCGCTAAAAGGGCCTTAACTCTAAAAGGCAACCTCATACAAAAATCAGCAAGTAACTAGGTGCGCCTAGAGTACGGTTTTCTCAAGTATGTGTTCTGAACCCTGATCAGAGGAGCCCGCAAGTGTGTTGGTGTCTAGTGTGTGGTCGAAACAGCGTCCCATCGGGCTTTAAAGGGAGCCCCACAAAAAAATAACTAACACGGTAAGTAGGCAAGAAAGCAAGGAAGCAAGCAAGCACGCAGGTAGATTATTAAGAGAGCTGGATGCGCCCCCAGTTGCCGTCCTCCGAATGTTTCCGCGCCACCGCCCCCTGCAGTGGCACGCAGAGGCACAGCTTGTTCGATACTCCCCTCCCCCTCCCCTCCCCTCCCCTCCCCGTGCAGGAACAATTGGCGCGTCGCGATTGACTCGTCACCGGCAACAATCGGCTGACAGCTGACTAATGAAGGCGCGCCTGGGCGCGACAGAGCAGAGCCACCTAGCGGGGCGCCTGCACACCCGCCAAGGGCTGCTCATCCGCTGAGGACCCAAATTTGGATATTACAAATACATTTCTGGAAAGTTATATATCTAGAGTACTATTACATGGAGATAAAGGATGAACATTCGTTTGGAAGCTTTGAGATGTGGCTGTGGCGAAAAATATTAAGGTTTTCCAGGACAGAAAAATATTCTAATAATGCTATTTTAGAAAAAGTGGAGAAGAAGAAATCTTTGTGATAAAAAAACATTTGAAACAGGAAAGTTAAATTCTTTGGACACATTTTTCGACATAAACAATTCTTAAGCACATTTTCGGTCTGTAAAATAGTAGGAAAAAGAGGAAAGGGAGACTTGGAACGAAAATTTTAAAACAACTTCAAACCGAACTACACTTCCAAAACTATTCAGTTATGATGAGGACAGAAGTGGACACAATGCCAGGGCGGCACTGAGAATACTCTTTTTGCCTTTAGAATGATGATGACGATGATGAACCATAGGGGATTAATTTAAATGGCCAGCTTTATCCCTTCGGGCGCGCACCACATCAGAGTTACACCGTTCCATGACTGAGTACTGATTTATACTCGATTTCGCGAAATTTGCTTCATCGTTATATCCTCACCTTACCAACCCACACACACACACACACACACACGCATACACTACACTACGTTTAACGTTGCGATGAAAGTCAGAAGCAAATACTGACTTCAGGAGTATACTCATCTATCACTCACATATCACTACAACTTATTACAAGTTTTGTTAGCTGAATCGGTCTTACAAAACCGAAGTGAAGTACGGCTTCGATTCGCCAAAATCCTGGTAACTGCATCATGAATCGTCTTCTTTCGAAAACGAATCAATGTGTCTGCCGCAACAGGAAAGTATCGATTAGAGGAACGATTGTGTACAGCATGCTCTGCATCAAAACGTCACACGGGGTGATAAATGCACCTAGCTGTTGCCACACGTGTTCAGTTATCACTTCCAATTCACCTGCATTTCACGCAATTCGCTTTTCATTCTAGCACGCCCCTACTTCTCAATGCGAAGAAAAGCGTTATTTTAATTCGACAAAATCCCATGACGTCGTCAGGGATGTCGACGTTGTAGAAAAGAGTCGTTATGCCGAACGAATCAGAAAAGCGTTCACGCGTCCAACAGACTCTACACTAATATATTTCAAAGCAAGGCAAATGGCAACTGCAAACAGATAGCATGTACACATAAGCAGCTGTCATTGATGTATTATATGACATCTTAACGGGTCTATTCAATGTATATAAACAGACGTGCAGAAAATGACAATTTCAAAGCACATTATTTAAGACGATAAAATTCTAGTGTTACGAGAAACGTTTTCGAAAAGCGTGTGGTGCCACGTATTCCCAAAAGCAAGACTTCAATTAAACAGCAGGTGTTAACACAACTACTACTTCAAGAGATTTGGTGAAGTGACAAATTGACAGCTGCTATCCATCATCCACGACTATTAACACTCATTACTCAATACGTGAATTATGATGTGTCTAGCTCTCAATCAAGAGGAAAATGTGTATTTAAAATGGCAAAATCCTCTGCTCCCTTGATCAATGCCTTCACCCTTCTTTCTCTCCCTCTCTCTCTCCTTCCTTATTTATCTCAGTCCCTCCCTCTTGCCCTCTCTCTCTGGTTCTCATTCCCTGCTCTCTTTCATTCTTCCTTTTGTTATCTCTCTGTCTCTTTCGCTACCGTTTTTGTTATCTTCCTCTCTCCCTCTAGCTTTCTCTCTTCCTCTCTCTCTCTCTCTCTCTCTCACTCTCTCACTCTTGCGCTCGCTCGTTCGCTTCCTACGATGCAGCAACATAAATAGGGGAACGATCTGACATATATGTACTACAAACATTGTTAGACTATCAGTATCAAACTATAGCGGCCATATGGGGAGGAGAGATCAGCCCTTAGCAAAGATATCCGAATAGAAGTGACAGCAGAATGGGAAAATAATTATCACAATCGATCTGTTTCCCGTTGTTTTAAGTACTACTCCGCCATTCTTCTGGAACTTATTGGAGCAACCACAGCAGCCAACGTCTTCAATGCCCATCCACGCAGAGTACGGCATCGCTCCTGCTTCTTCCAAAAATCTGCCATCAGTACTCACATCTAGAATCTCTCGGCCAACAAAGTATCAGTTAATGAGCTTATACACCGGATCAAAAATCATTACGGTTGGGGTATCACCCAAAAAGGTAGCAAAACTAAAACCGGGGCAACAAAAAATAGATTACCTAGTTAACGCATTCGGTGTATCACGTTCTGTTTCACATATGTTTGAACAAATTGACGCGGAATCGATTGACGGAGGTGTATCTGTAGTAATTACAATCGGTGAGTGGCGGTGCTCTGTGGCAAGGAGTTGTCCAAGAGTTCAACAAGGTGTACCACAGGGTCAGCATTTCTGGTTGGTGACAGGACTCGAATTTAGGAGCGTGCCAAGGATCTTCCGCTCCACAGAGCCCCAGCTGCGAGCTAGAAACAACTCCACACAGCGGCGCCACCGGTCATGCAATTATCACGGATGGCGCTTCCCCCAAAAAGGTAGTATCGATACTACGTCGACCGAATCAGGAAAGTATCGATTAGCGACTCGGCGTGTAGCACACGTTCTACATCTGCCGAGCCGTGTCCTAAATTTTCGAAGCCTTGTTTAACACAACATCGCACTCGGACCGATCCGAACGGAGGGGGTGTGAAGCAGCTGTTGTCGCTGGGCTGCTGTCCGACAGGAAGTCCGGTTTGTTTCCCAGAACGACTGCGCGGCGGAGGCGCGGACGCGAAAAAATATCATTTGAACTCCCAGACTGGATGGCCTCGTCGCTCGTAACTCAAAGACTGGAAAGTATTTCTAACACTCTGGGTAAATTATCCTAACGAGGAAAGAGGAGGGTTTTCATAATACTGTATGTGAATTCTCACGAGGTAAAGAGTAGAGAATTTCTAATCAGGTAGGTAGAGTTTCGTGGAACGAAGACTACAATGTATTCCAGTTACCAGGGGCGCAATTTCACGAGGAGAATTTAGGGTATTTCTAAAATGGTTGGCGAATGTTCTTGGTACGAAGACCAGAGGACATTTCTGATACGAAGAAAGAATATTTATTGCACGAAGACTAAAAGATGTGTCTGATACAATGAGAAAATATCCATTATACTTGAGCTGTAGGGTAAATCTGGTAGACACGTAATAACTCCAACTGACATGTTAGTCCTTGAGCGAAACAATTTAATATTAGAATAAGTAAAACCCAAAATTAGAATGAATGTAATACAAGCAAACGGTCTATCTTAATACCGTAGTCCTAATTAAATTATTAATTAACTGGGAATATTTAGCATGCAATTGGTTTGAATATTACAAAGGAATGGAAAAGTAATAATAATAGTAACAATAATAATAACAATATTAATATGAAAAGTGTGACATCATTCTTCACGTCTGTAGCAGTAACGCAGTATAATAATAATAATAATAATAATAATAATTATTATTATTATTACTATTATTATTGTTTAAAGCTGTAAAATGACCAATTTTGTTGTCCCTCCAAATTCGCTCCCAGAGAACGGTTTTAAACAAATGAGGGACCAAAAAAGAGAGGAAAAAAATAGAAGTAGAGGATATTACATATTGAATACATCGAGGGTTCCTTCATTAATAAAAAGCTACAAAATTTGCATTGTTTTAAATGCGGGACAAGAATGGTAACGCGAAGATGACATCTTGCGCATCTTCGCAAGTTCGTGGGAAATGCATCAGCAGTTACCCTTGCTTAAGGAATACCATGTTATGTGATCGTTAATACGATTGTTGTAAATATTCAATGGACTTTCTTACATATTCTTGTGATATCTACGGAAAGCATCAAAGAGGTGAGGGTGTTGTGATTATTATTTGGGAATTGAATTTCATACATTCTGTTATATACATTAAGGTGAGGTTGATAGCAGAATTTGCTGTTATAGGCCAAAACAATATCAATATCGATATATATATATATATATATATATATATATATATATATATATATATATTGTCTCACAATTTCTGTAGAGACTTGTAAGATCTCAATCTACAACTATGGAAGAAAAAAGTCGTGCATTCACGGTCGGTATGAAATCTGTACGAATCGCCACAAGACGCTACTACGAGATCTGCCGGGAAAAAACTGCATTGCGCTGTCCGAGAACTTCAGTGGTGATATTTCTATGTGTGCGTACTTGCTTTGACCTTTATAAAGTATTAATTTACCACGAGGTCATAGAGAAAAAAGGTAGGAATAGGGAAAGGAATAGGGAATATCAAAATATCACTTTACATACAATACATATGCACAAAATCGAAATGACTAATTGCCGTCGCGTCGGGTTAACAAATCCGTTAGTGAACGAGTTTGCCGCTAAAGGCGCTGGAGTCAAACTGTAAGCTTTCTGCATGAAAATGTACGAAAATGCTCAAACGTTTTCAGGCAGAAATTATGCAGTCTCATCTGCACTTTTTCATGTGCATCCAATCTGCACGAAAGGTGTACTTTGCATATTAAGCGACCTTAAAAATTTTGGTAAATTTAAAACATAATGTTGTTCGTTGATATGCAGTATTTATTATTATTATTATTATTATTATTATTATTATTATTATTATTATTATTATTATTATTATTATTATTATTATTATTATTATTATTAGTGTTATTTTTAATTTTTCATGTAAATATACATTACGAAAGCAATTTATTTTTAGGATAATTACCATTTAGCAAAAGCATTTTCTGCTTTTTCTTCGCGTGCACTTTCAAACGACTGAAAAACGCTTTTGTTATTTAAAATACACGACACGTGTCATATCAAAGACTTCATACAAAACAGAGAACAAGCTGCCTTTAGTTCAATAGAGGCCTGAAAAGTATACAAAAAAGCCTCCTTTGCCCGTTTCGCACACAGGGCCGACTTACCTTCCAACGTCTGGTTGAAGCACTGCCAGAACTCCGCCTGCAACAGAAACAGAACGTTGGAGCCATGACAAGAATAATTTTCCACATTTTCTGAGGAGGGAATTTCCCGACAGAAACATCAAAGGGCAGTTCCCCGAAATGAAAAATGCATTGCAGTTAAGCACGCTTGATAAGCTTTTGAATATATTAAGGCGTGCTCCTTCATGTGGTTCGTTTTTTCTTGAATCGTTGCTGAATAGATATATGGAGTGGAGGTTCAAATGTTTTATTTTGGCATCTTGTTGCGGTTTTTGAGGGAGAGTTCAAAGAAAGGCAGGAAAGGGGAAGAATTCTTAAACCAGTCCTATGTATTTATATTTGGAATAGAAGAGATTGGGAAAGCCGTGGTCGTTAAGATACTAAAGAATTTTATTTCCTTGTTATCACTCTCACTAACAGGAAAGCGATATTATCGTGATATTGATGCTTAACCACCGCTCTCTAAAACGATATTGCTAAATCAAAACTCACTTTTAGCTCTTTGCTTTCTTCCTGTATGCTCCAAGGTAAAATTTGCCTCATTTATTGTAGTATGTCCTGTTTTATGGAGTTTCTTTAAAACTTTATTTTCTTCCAAGCCAGTTTAACACTCAATTTAGTTGCCCTGACGGATGTATAATTGCACCAAAATTTTCATTTTTCTCTAGCCGACAAAAATTACAGTAAATTGGATTAACACAGTCCCTGACTTCTTCAGTTTAACGACTATCTTTCTAAATAAACTTCAGATACGCTGATGTTGTAACGTAAATTAGGATAAAATAGAGATTATAAAATATATGAAAGATGATATCAAACTCAATAATTAAAAAGATTGAGCGAATTATATGCGAGATTAACTCACTAATCTTTGCCATAGTTGTAGAGATAATACGTTGTTTAATGTCTAGATTAATAACATTGGAATCGGTTAGGTTATAATTGCACTGACACTCAAACAAAACGTACGTTTGAAAACAAAACATTAATATACGCAAATATTCTATAACACTACGAATACAAAATCGTCGAATCGTTAGTGAGAAGATCTACTATTGACTTTCCTTCGTATAAAATACCGTTCAGAGGATCATATACCCTTAATTTGTAACTGTCATTTAACAGGGGATAATTACACCCGGAAATATTTAAGCCCTTTTGATATTAAGTGTATATTTACGAATAAAACTTCTATCTGTTCTTATTTGTTGGGATAATCCTGACAAACGTATTTACTTGAATAGAGATTACGAATCAAGCTATCTTTAGTTCCTTCGCAAATGTTTAAGAGTCGACAATTACTGTATCAAACTGATTATAGTTATCAGAAGTAGCAACACAAAAAAATAATTCAAATGAAACATTTGTTGGAAGTATTTATGTTGGCATTTACAAAAATGTATTGCGTTAAAATGATCAGAACTCCTTTCGTATTTTGTTCGCGACCAGAGAAAAAAAGGATTGGGAAGATTGAAGAATACCTTTCTGAAACTTCGACTATTCCTCCTCTGCTTAATCTTGCTAGACATCACCTTTACCTCTGTTTCTGAAGTAGGGATATTGAGATCATTTGAAGTTCTCATATATACTATTGATATTACATTCCGCAACCCGCATGACTGACCTGTGTTATCCTTCGTGTTGCATACCTGCATCTTAACTTATGCATACCAATGGCATTCTGACACTCAGAATAGCACAAGGATTAAAAAAGATCGACTGGGTTTTCAGGAGAGTGAAATGATAATTTCGTCAGTCCCGTAAGTGTCGTGCATGTTTTTTATCGCGGGACATGGCTGCTTGCATACTCCACTGGTAGGTGAGATCTGGCGACGACCTGCCTGTCGGCTTGCGTGGTTTTCCTCAACAAGGTATCACCCACCAGCGGCGCCCCGCCCTACCCGAGACAGACTCTAAGCTCCCGAGTGGTCTTCCGTCATGCATGCATTTAAGTCATGCATTTAAGTGTAAGCAAGTAAATTTATATGTAAGGGGGGGGGGGGGAAAGGACAAGGTAGAAGAAGGATAGATCGCGTGCGGTCCGTGGCCCGTTTGTTAGGGTACTTCTCCAGCATTCGCCTAGTGTTGATCGGAGAAACCACGGAAAATTACCGATCAGAGCAGTCAGCCGTCAGTATCATCCTCCAGACAGCGACTGAATTCGACCTAGCTCTGACCACCACCTAAATCTGGCCACCACCGTCGGGGAACGAACCCTTGGACCTCCCGGTCAGAGGTACTGCAGTGACATCAACTGATGACCTGAGCCACCTTTGCCGGTGTGAATTAATTAATGAAGCACTTTCATTGTCAATCAAAACATAACGGCCACGAAACTCTGACTTAGAAAGTGAAGGATTAGATTAAGCAACAACAAATTAAAAATATTCGTTACAATTACGTACATTTATAGATTTAATAGATCAATCATATATTTAGTTAGATTCACTGGAGGGACAGCTAAACTCTCACACACTGAAACCCAATAATATTCCAAATGAAGGAAAGATAAAAGTTATAAACTTTAATGGCACTGAATATATGCGTGTGTGTATCTGAACGAAATAAAGTCGCATTAATATTAGCGCATTAGATACCTAAAAGTACATACATTACGCGTTCAAATACAATTTCGATATGAAAAGGGTCAAAACCAAACTTCAGATTTACAGACGTAGAAGCACTCCTCCCAAAGCTTTCTCACACTCAAAATTCCCACGTAAAAAATTCCCAAAGGTTTGCCCTGAGCCTGCAAGCAACGAGACAGCACAGCATCACACGATTTTTCTTTTTTTTTTCCCTGCCCATCGTCACGTACTGTTTTTACTAATCGCATTTCGTTTTTTTCGTAATCCCGAGATTAACTCGAGCCGAGAGCGGCTCAGCTTCGTGCGGCGTCGAGACCCCGTGAGCGAATCGACTGCGCCGGGTGTTATCGATTGTCGGACGAGCAACTCGTCTAATTACGTAAGTGCGCTTGCGGTGGCGGCGACAGACGACTGTCGCGACGCTGCTGCTGGGCGCAGCACGAGAGCGCATGCGAGGGAAGCCAGCTGCTTGTGACGGGCCAGACGAGATGGGATGATTGGATGCTGGGAGGTGCGCGACGCTCAGCTAAAAAGTAGTTCGTATGTTTTAGGATCAAAATTACGGGAACATTTGTTTTTAGAGCTATTTCATTAAATATCTTAGTTAAAGGAGCTCTGGGGCTTCATAAGCGAGAAATAAACATGCGCCGATTTCATGGTGCGATAAATGAATTCAGAATATTAGTCTCAAGCCAAAGCTATTTCTTCTTATTTTTCTTCTACGTCTTTTACTTATTAATTTATTTACTTATTTATTTATTTTAACTTATTTATTTAGGTTGTTTCATCTTAAGTCTAGAATATCTGTAGGAATCGAAAGGTATAAAGAAGTAAAAATCGAAATACATAGTAATAAGTGATTGTAAATTTGTAAAAATATGTGATCTCATTCCTGATTCTTTGTGGGCCCTTCTGCTGACTAGAGTTTTCTTAGTAACATGTTACAGGTGAAAGGAAATTTCCAAATGACTAAAAATGCATGCTTTCTTGCACTGGCTCTTCCCGCGTACGTAATAATTGTGAATCGAACAAATACGAAAATGTTTCCAACACTATAAGATCGATTTCTTTTCTAGACAACGGGACTCAACTGTAGGAACGGAAATGGAGCTGGATCCGTTGAAGAGAATGAAAAGACACAAGAGGTAATGAAAAGTGAAAACAAGAAACATTACAAGTACCTTTGTATGTAAAATAAGCAAAGAATATCGAAATATGGAAAAATGTAGCGCGAGGGTAATGAAACACAGAGACATTTGCGGTAAAATTAACACTAGAAAACCAGAAAGAGAGGATATGCGTAAAACGCAAGACTAGAAAGGAAATAAAAGAAGACGAACACTAAAAAATAGGAAATTCCACAGTGAGAATCTGAAATCTGAGACTTTAGGAATCTGAGTGTATCGTAAGTGTGTCAACAACCTTTGCGCTTCATCACGGCAATTTTGAAAAAAAAAAATGTAACGAGAGATTAAAGAACTGGTCTCAAGTATTTATTAAGTAACTCATAATAGTTGCAACATCATACTATAATAATATAAAAGAAGACGACCCATTAATTCAGATGTATTTATTCTGACTTCCTGATAAAAGTTTCAGTTACAATATTAGCGTCTATTCTCCGCAATTAAACGAACTCCGACTGCCAACCTTTACAGCGCGTACTTCGAAATTTCAACTTATTTGAAAAAGTGAAAACAATTGCGATTCCAAAGCCGTTGCGCCGGATTTGGCCAGCAGCCTTTAGTTTGGCGACCCCTGCCCTAGGAGAGAGTTGTGGCGACGCGAAAGGACAGAAATAAATGCGGGACGTACCACGGGAATGGTCTCGCACGCGCAGCCTCGATGTGCGTTGTTTCTCTCGTGGCGTCAACTGCGTCCCAACGAATCGAAAATATAAGGGCAGAGGCGCTGGGGCGGACGATCCTCTGTGGCGCTGTTTGATTTCAGGTGCTGAGGAGGCCAAGCACTGGAAGGAGACGGCGGGACGCCCACGCCAGAAAATAAATAGTTAAAATAAACGTCGGATATATTAGTATGTATTCGGCTTCTGACGGCAGGTTTTTCCCCCTTCTGGGGTTTTTTCCTGAGCCGTACCTTATGGTCTCTTTTCCGCGGCTTTGATGCGATGGAGAGACCATTTGGGGTGAATACCAGAATTCGAAAGATTAGAACGCTAAAGGATGTAGGTATTGTAATGGCTTGAAGGCCTTCGGCCTAGCCTCATAGGATCAAGTAAGCTAATTTGTGTGTAATAATTACCTATTAAATAATAAATAACTTTTTCAGCATCGCTGCCCATCCCACGCAGGTGCCCGCCACATTGCAGATCCTTCTGGCACATTTTTTCACTTTGGAACAAATTGTTTAAGGAAGAAGAGAGACACCGAACAAGTTCGAAATAAAATTCGGAATAATAATTTTCAGACTTTGCATATTTTAAGAGAAACAAAAATATTGTATGAGAATGGTTTTAAATCACGTATTATTAAGTTGTTCCGTTTAAAAATTAGATTATATCTGGTCAAGAGTGACGTCAACACACAGATTTTAAATTAACGTGACCATCAGAAATTCGATCAGTAAGAAAGAAGTAAGAAGCTTCTGTACTCAAGGGTGCCATTTCAGTACAGATAATGTTTGCTCCATCCACGATTCCATTTTCCACTCACACTCAGCAGTATTTTTGCTGTTGCAGGACATTAGTGTCCAATAATTAATATATATTTATTTCTTTGGAATTTATATGCATACAGAATATTTCAAATGTACTTGTTAGCGGGCACAGTCTAAATTGCAGACTTTCGGCTGAAAAACCTTGTTCTAGCCTATCACGAGCTGAGCGCAAATGCAGAGGCTACGAAGAAAAGGGGGCGGGTACTGAGAGAATTCGGAATTCAATGGAACTGCTGCATTTTATAATTAAACTTGCGTACACCTAGCACATTCACGAGGTGCAAAAAAAAACGTAGGCAGTATTCCAAAATTACACTCTACCTCTGTGTTTACTGGCGAAAAAGTAAAACAAGGAGTGGTAGATATGCATACACGCGCTGCAGGATAATATGAGTATACTTTAATAATTATAATGTCATACTCTATGCAAATGAAAAGTAACACATCGGGAAAAAGTTCATTAAGTGAAAAAATGTGTTTAAAATATAGTCTATTTTTACTGGTAAAATTTCGTGAAAATGTTCAGAAGACATTCGGTAACGAAAAATTCAAAAGGTTTAACGTACCGTGAATAGATTACACTTCTCCCTCACAGTACATCACACAGTTTTTTCACTGAGATATCGTTGACTCTGTTGAGTTTAAAATCGTTCTACTGTAACATGACAATTTTTTAGATGTGCCAATATATTTTCTTGGGCATCGAAGATATGAAAATATCACACAAAAATACTTTAGATTTGGATCAGAACTAACTACAATCTTATCATTTCCAATCTCTCACAGCCTTTGAGAAATTCACGTTCCAAACAAAGAAGCTTGAAGTTCAGAAATATTCAGGTTCGGGTACATTTCTGGATTTTTTTATTGTTCTAAGTTCTTTTATAACAAAACATAAAAAGGAGACAACTGGAAAGCTTAATGTAATATAATTGTTACAAATATTTGTTTTATGTGAGGTTTTTAGCTCATATTTACAAAATGTACCCTTGAGGAGGAATGCTATAACTGATATCCAGTTCGTTAGAATTGTGGTATATGTTTAGATTCGAATGTTTTTATGTACTGTATGTGCAAACAAGTGTTATGCCCATTGTTTTGTTAATCCTGTGTGTTAATTCGAGTGAGCGAGTTGCCTCTCGTTGCTGACAATTTGTTTTTGTGTACAAAGGTGATGGAGATCAAACACAGTTTTTTTCTAGGAGATCTTTAATAATATTGCCCACAATGTTAAGGGTAAATTTGTACATTATATTTTTTTTTTTCTAGCAAAATAAAGACCTTTTAACATCGACTTTCACTTTTCTGCTAGAGTATTATTTTAGAACACCTTCATGAAGCCACAAGCCGCTACTGACTATTCCTGAGAATCCTGCTGAAATAGTAACCTTCATTATCGGTCATATTTTTGGGGAACCGACTGACTTTTCCACAATTCACGTTACTATTCTCCCTTTCAGCGGTCATCTGGGCTCACAGCAAACGGTCACGCACATTTAGTACTTTTATTACGCGATCACCTCACACGACCCTCTGCGAGAACTTGTCAAGGAATCGCGGAACAAGCTGTGTGTATAAAACAGATTCGAACTTCCTTCTGCCAGACGATCTTACTTAAAAGTATCAAGATGGATTCAGGAATAAACACGAAGTGAACAGCTTATTAAATCTAGTTTGCGAGGAACATTAAGTGCATTTCTCGAACAAGAGAATGAGAGGAAGTCGTGGGAGTGTTTGACACTAGTTGGGAGGAGACAAGAGAGCCCACTTATTGTATAGTTTAAATAATTCAAAATAGTTTAAAGTAAAGGCAAGAGTGGTTCATGGAGCTTGATCGATGATTTGTAATTTTAGTGAATTGTTTGCCGACGTTTCGGAAAATGTATTTCCATCCTCAGATCCGTGCATGAGTAACATTAAAAATACGCGTTATTCAAACTAAACTACGCAAATTTTACACAAAATATCTGCCCTCTACATACCAAATAAAACACGATAGGAAAAATAATAAGATTTAAATATTTTTTGATTCTATGAAATGTTAATTTTTGTAATAGGAATTAATTCAATTAGAACTTAAGTTAGTAAACTGTAAACACGTAACCTTGATTAAACAGGCACCCTATTTAATGGCCGTATTGTCGGAATGATAGATTATTGTTTCCGGGCGCTTCAGCGGCTAAGGTCATTAGCATCGTAAGTGTAGTGCATGTTTTACCACGGGATGTGGCGGTGATCTTTGCCCTCTGGACAGGCAGATCCGGCGCCGACCTACGTCGGCTTGCGGTAATTTTCTCCAATCAGGTATCTCCCACCAGCGTGTCAGAGCCCCAGCCAGGGTAAGCTCTCAGCTCCGACCCTTAAGTCTCCCAACATGTCTGGTAGTGTAGTGCATGTGAGTGTGTTTGTAAGTACGGGGTAAAGATAAGACAAGGAAGAGGAAGGAAAGATCGCGCGCGGTCCGTGGCCCGTTTGTTAGGGCACTGCTCCGGCATACACCTATGCTGATCGGAGAAACCATCGAAAACTACCGATCAGAGCAGCTACCTGCTAAAATTCTCCTCCATATAGCTACTAAATTAGACCTACGTGTCTAGCTAGGGTCGATTAATTGACTGCTACTAATTTCAACTGCTAGGGTCATAAGTCCTGTAAGTGCAGTACATACTTTTTTATCGATAGGTGGCGGTGCTTTCTCTCGCTGTATGGCGAGATCTGGCGCCGACCTACCGTCGGCTAGCGGAGTTTTTCCCAACCAAGTGTCTCCCACCAGGGGAACACCGCCCCAGGCGAAAGAAACTCTAAGCTACCGATCGCTCTCCCGGCACGTGTCGTAGTATAGAGCTTGTTAGTGTGTGTAGGTGAGGTGTGACGATAGGACAAGGAAGAAGGTAAAATAGCGCACGGTCCGTGGCCCGTTTATTAGAGTACTATTTCGGAGTTGTCTGGTATTGATCGGAGAAACCACGGAAATCTACGGAACGGAGCAGCCGGCCGCTAGAAGGGACCAGTCGTCTCCACGCAGGGACTGAATTGGATCTGGCTGTCAAGCTGGTGTCGAAAATCCTACCACCGTCAGGATTCAAACCTTAGAACCTTCCGGTCAGAGGCACTGGAGTGGCAACTGAGTCACCTTTTCCGTTGGTGTTTTTTGCCTTTTTTTTTTTTTTTTTTTTTTTTTGGCACGAAAGCAAGAGTGACCGCTTAAGACAGGTTTCATAGAAGATCCGCAACGTTCGCAGAGAAGTTTCGCAAAGCTCGCACCCACACACAGACACAGGTTTCTGGAGGCCAGCCTGCTGCCCACCGGCCGTCTGGTGCTCGGCGCACGGCCCTCTGGAGACCGCTTCGGCGCCCCCAGCGGCCCGGCGTCTCTCAAAATGCACATACATCACTTCCGCGCCGCAGGGCATTCGGCCTGGGCCGCGCGCGCCGTAAAGCATTCCTTGCACAGACACAAGGAGCGCCGCTGATCGATAAACGCTCGCGTTGGCTCCACGCACGGCGCATTACGAATGGCCAAAAATAGCGGCATGCGTTGTGGGTCAGCGCTCGAATGATTTCGGCAGTAAGTCTAAAAATGTCTTCAGAGGATACCGAATGCTCTATCCTGGAAATATTAAATGTTTAAGACTAATTCTCAGAATCTCTTGGAGTTAGGCTTACATTTCTAACAGGTGGTAGATAATCATAATAGCACTGAAACAACGATTTTAAAAATTATAGATAAAAATATATTCTCACAATGCACTTTTACCATGTTTTGTAATTATTAATTTTCTGCGGAATGAATAATAAAAGTAATAATTATAGTAATAATAAGGTAGTCAAAAAATAATTCAATTTCCTATTGAAAACGAATGTTGAAAAAAGTTTCCTTTTAGTATTAAAATATGAACTCTCGGGCTTCGAAGATGCAACCCTCAGAACATGCCAGTTCGATAACTTGCCTAATCAGAATAATCATTTTCTCATAACTAGGTCATTTTGAAACTTTTTTTACTTCGTTAGCTTCACAACATAAAGTTTTCAATACACTTTCTGCATGTCTATGTTTTTAGTATTTATTTGTGTATGGAGTTAGGCAGTATGTAACAGTATCTAAATGTATTTGATCCGGCACCTAAACCCTATAAAACGAGGACTTCATAAATAAATAATACAAAAATACCTGGAAGACACATATCAACATAATTCAAACGCCAATTTAAAAAGTTTAAAGATTATTGAAAAATAATATATCCAAAAACTATTTTTTTAACTGTTCAATAGTTCTATTTCCCCTTAAACTATGTTAAATAAGTCTGAAAATTAAACACGTTACGAGGCACATTCCAGCTATCTGGTCTCAAAAAATGCATGTTCCAACACCATACAATACAAAACTTTACATACATTTATGTCCCTAAAGGAGAAGGTTTCAATTCGACGACTGTAACTACGCGTGTACCTAATCTACTTTGGTTTTAAAATATTTAACAGTATAACATTAATTTACAAAATATTAATCGTGTTTAGGACTGTCATTAATAACATTAATAACATAATTTTTAAAGAATTTTACACTAAAAAATCACAATTGTAGAGATTCCTCACCATTTCTGACGGGCAGTACTTGAGGACGTCCGTGAGTTGGGAGTCCGTGTCCTCTTCACTCGCCACGGCTAGCGCTGCCAGCGACACCTGTGGGCCAAACGAAGATCCATTACAGTGGTTGGAAAAGTGCACACAACAATCCAACATTCAAGTCTACATCGCAGAAAAAGCACAACCCTAATGACAGTTGCAACATTACCACGAGTCTTAAAGCGGCTAACAAGCGCAACATGTGAAACCCAACAGAGATAGATCAGAGGTAGGACTGTCGTTTCCTCTGGAGCGTGAGGGAACGGGAGGTCCTAAGGTTCAAATTTCGACGGGAGCATCGCTAGGTCGAATTCGACCACTGTTTTGAGAAGAATTCTGTGGCCGGCTGATATGACGGGTAGTTTCTCCTATGAAAAACACCAAGAGAGGTGGCTCAGTCCATCAACTGATGTCACTGCAGTGCCTCTGACCGCGATGTCCTAGGTTCAAGTTCAGATGGCGATAGGATGTTTGACACTTTCTACATAGCTAGGTCGAGCTCCGTCCCTGACTGGAGGAGAATTCTAGCGGCCGGCTGATATGACGGGTTGTTTCCCGTAGTTTCTTCTATAAAGAGCACCAAGAGACGTGGCTCAAGGCATCTATTGATGTTGCTGCTGTGCCTCTGATCGCGAGGTCCTAGGATCAAGTTCAGATAGGATATTTGACACCTTCTACATAGCTAGGTCGAGTTCCGCCCTGTCTGGAGAAGAATTCTAGCGGCCGGCTGATATGACGGGTTGTTTCCCGTAGTTTCTTCTATAAAGAGCACCAAGAGACGTGGCTCAAGGCATCTATTGATGTTGCTGCTGTGCCTCTGATCGCGAGGTCCTAGGATCAAGTTCAGATAGGATATTTGACACCTTCTACATAGCTAGGTCGAGTTCCGTCGCTGTCTGGAGGAGAATTCTAGCGGCCGGCTGATATGACGGGTTGTTTCCCGTAGTTTCTTCTATAAAGAGCACAGAGAGACGTGGCTCAAGGCATCTATTGATGTTGCTGCTGTGCCTCTGATCGCGAGGTCCTAGGATCAAGTTCAGATAGGATATTTGACACCTTCTACATAGCTAGGTCGAGTTCCGTCCCTGTCTGGAGAGAAATTCTAGCGGCAGGCTGATATGACGGGTTGTTTCCCGTAGTTTCTTCTATAAAGAGCACCAAGAGACGTGGCTCAAGGCATCTATTGATGTTGCTGCTGTGCCTCTGATCGCGAGGTCCTAGGATCAAGTTCAGATAGGATATTTGACACCTTCTACATAGCTAGGTCGAGTTCCGTCCCTGTCTGGAGAAGAATTCTAGCGGCCGGCTGATATGACGGGTTGTTTCCCGTAGTTTCTTCTATAAAGAGCACCAAGAGACGTGGCTCAAGGCATCTATTGATGTTGCTGCTGTGCCTCTGATCGCGAGGTCCTAGGATCAAGTTCAGATAGGATATTTGACACCTTCTACATAGCTAGGTCGAGTTCCGTCCCTGTCTGGAGAAGAATTCTAGCGGCCGGCTGATATGACGGGTTGTTTCCCGTAGTTTCTTCTATAAAGAGCACCAAGAGACGTGGCTCAAGGCATCTATTGATGTTGCTGCTGTGCCTCTGATCGCGAGGTCCTAGGATCAAGTTCAGATAGGATATTTGACACCTTCTACATAGCTAGGTCGAGTTCCGTCCCTGTCTGGAGAAGAATTCTAGCGGCCGGCTGATATGACGGGTTGTTTCCCGTAGTTTCTTCTATAAAGAGCACCAAGAGACGTGGCTCAAGGCATCTATTGATGTTGCTGCTGTGCCTCTGATCGCGAGGTCCTAGGATCAAGTTCAGATAGGATATTTGACACCTTCTACATAGCTAGGTCGAGTTCCGTCGCTGTCTGGAGGAGAATTCTAGCGGCCGGCTGATATGACGGGTTGTTTCCCGTAGTTTCTTCTATAAAGAGCACAGAGAGACGTGGCTCAAGGCATCTATTGATGTTGCTGCTGTGCCTCTGATCGCGAGGTCCTAGGATCAAGTTCAGATAGGATATTTGACACCTTCTACATAGCTAGGTCGAGTTCCGTCCCTGTCTGGAGAGAAATTCTAGCGGCAGGCTGATATGACGGGTTGTTTCCCGTAGTTTCTTCTATAAAGAGCACCAAGAGACGTGGCTCAAGGCATCTATTGATGTTGCTGCTGTGCCTCTGAATGCGAGGTCCTAGGATCAAGTTCAGATAGGATATTTGACACCTTCTACATAGCTAGGTCGAGTTCCGTCCCTGTCTGGAGAAGAATTCTAGCGGCCGGCTGATATGACGGGTTGTTTCCCGTAGTTTCTTCTATAAAGAGCACCAAGAGACGTGGCTCAAGGCATCTATTGATGTTGCTGCTGTGCCTCTGATCGCGAGGTCCAAGGATCAAGTTCAGATAGGATATTTGACACCTTCTACATAGCTAGGTCGAGTTCCGTCGCTGTCTGGAGGAGAATTCTAGCGGCCGGCTGATATGACGGGTTGTTTCCCGTAGTTTCTTCTATAAAGAGCACAGAGAGACGTGGCTCAAGGCATCTATTGATGTTGCTGCTGTGCCTCTGATCGCGAGGTCCTAGGATCAAGTTCAGATAGGATATTTGACACCTTCTACATAGCTAGGTCGAGTTCCGTCCCTGTCTGGAGAAGAATTCTAGCGGCCGGCTGATATGACGGGTTGTTTCCCGTAGTTTCTTCTATAAAGAGCACAGAGAGACGTGGCTCAAGGCATCTATTGATGTTGCTGCTGTGCCTCTGATCGCGAGGTCCTAGGATCAAGTTCAGATAGGATATTTGACACCTTCTACATAGCTAGGTCGAGCTCCGTCCCTGTCTGGAGGAGAATTCTAGCGGCCGGCTGATATGACGGGTTGTTTCCCGTAGTTTCTTCTATAAAGAGCACCAAGAGACGTGGCTCAAGGCATCTATTGATGTTGCTGCTGTGCCTCTGACCGCGAGGTCCTAGGATCAAGTTCAGATAGGATATTTGACACCTTCTACATAGCTAGGTCGAGTTCCGTCGCTGTCTGGAGGAGAATTCTAGCGGCCGGCTGATATGACGGGTTGTTTCCCGTAGTTTCTTCTATAAAGAGCACCAAGAGACGTGGCTCAAGGCATCTATTGATGTTGCTGCTGTGCCTCTGACCGCGAGGTCCTAGGATCAAGTTCAGATAGGATATTTGACACCTTCTACATAGCTAGGTCGAGTTCCGTCGCTGTCTGGAGGAGAATTCTAGCGGCCGGCTGATATGACGGGTTGTTTCCCGTAGTTTCTTCTATAAAGAGCACCAAGAGACGTGGCTCAAGGCATCTATTGATGTTGCTGCTGTGCCTCTGATCGCGAGGTCCTAGGATCAAGTTCAGATAGGATATTCGACACCTTCTACATAGCTAGGTCGAGCTCCGTCCCTGTCTGGAGGAGAATTCTAGCGGCCGGCTGATATGACGGGTTGTTTCCCGTAGTTTCTTCTATAAAGAGCACCAAGAGACGTGGCTCAAAGCATCTATTGATGTTGCTGCTGTGCCTCTGATCGCGAGGTCCTAGGATCAAGTTCAGATAGGATATTTGACACCTTCTACATAGCTAGGTCGAGTTCCGTCCCTGTCTGGAGGAGAATTCTAGCGGCCGGCTGATATGACGGGTTGTTTCCCGTAGTTTCTTCTATAAAGAGCACCAAGAGACGTGGCTCAAGGCATCTATTGATGTTGCTGCTGTGCCACTGACCGCGATGTCCTAGGTTCAAGTTCAGATAGGAAATTTGACACCTTCTACATAGCTAGGTCGAGTTCCGTCCCTGTCTGGAGGAGAATTCTAGCGGCCGGCTGGTATGACGGGTTGTTTCCCGTAGTTTCTTCTATAAAGAGATCCAAGAGACGTGGCTCAAGGCATCTATTGATGTTGCTGCTGTGCCTCTGATCGCGAGGTCCTAGGATCAAGTTCAGATAGGATATTTGACACCTTCTACATAGCTAGGTCGAGCTCCGTCCCTGTCTGGAGGAGAATTCTAGCGGCCGGCTGGTATGACGGGTTGTTTCCCGTAGTTTCTTCTATAAAGAGATCCAAGAGACGTGGCTCAAGGCATCTATTGATGTTGCTGCTGTGCCTCTGATCGCGAGGTCCTAGGATCAAGTTCAGATAGGATATTTGACACCTTCTACATAGCTAGGTCGAGTTCCGTCCCTGTCTGGAGAAGAATTCTAGCGGCCGGCTGATATGACGGGTTGTTTCCCGTAGTTTCTTCTATAAAGAGATCCAAGAGACGTGGCTCAAGGCATCTATTGATGTTGCTGCTGTGCCTCTGATCGCGAGGTCCTAGGATCAAGTTCAGATAGGATATTTGACACCTTCTACATAGCTAGGTCGAGCTCCGTCCCTGTCTGGAGGAGAATTCTAGCGGCCGGCTGGTATGACGGGTTGTTTCCCGTAGTTTCTTCTATAAAGAGCACCAAGAGACGTGGCTCAAGGCATCTATTGATGTTGCTGCTGTGCCTCTGATCGCGAGGTCCTAGGATCAAGTTCAGATAGGATATTTGACACCTTCTACATAGCTAGGTCGAGCTCCGTCCCTGTCTGGAGGAGAATTCTAGCGGCCGGCTGATATGACGGGTTGTTTCCCGTAGTTTCTATAAAGAGCACAAAGAGACGTGGCTCAAGGCATCTATTGATGTTGCTGCTGTGCCTCTGACCGCGATGTCCTAGGTTCAAGTTCAGATAGGAAATTTGACACCTTCTACATAGCTAGGTCGAGTTCCGTCCCTGTCTGGAGGAGAATTCTAGCGGCCGGCTGGTATGACGGGTTGTTTCCCGTAGTTTCTTCTATAAAGAGATCCAAGAGACGTGGCTCAAGGCATCTATTGATGTTGCTGCTGTGCCTCTGATCGCGAGGTCCTAGGATCAAGTTCAGATAGGAAATTTGACACCTTCTACATAGCTAGGTCGAGCTCCGTCCCTGTCTGGAGGAGAATTCTAGCGGCCGGCTGATATGACGGGTTGTTTCCCGTAGTTTCTATAAAGAGCACCAAGAGACGTGGCTCAAGGCATCTATTGATGTTGCTGCTGTGCCTCTGATCGCGAGGTCCTAGGATCAAGTTCAGATAGGATATTTGACACCTTCTACATAGCTAGGTCGAGCTCCGTCCCTGTCTGGAGGAGAATTCTAGCGGCCGGCTGATATGACGGGTTGTTTCCCGTAGTTTCTATAAAGAGCACAAAGAGACGTGGCTCAAGGCATCTATTGATGTTGCTGCTGTGCCTCTGACCGCGATGTCCTAGGTTCAAGTTCAGATAGGATATTTGACACCTTCTACATAGCTAGGTCGAGCTCCGTCCCTGTCTGGAGGAGAATTCTAGCGGCCGGCTGATATGACGGGTTGTTTCCCGTAGTTTCTATAAAGAGCACCAAGAGACGTGGCTCAAGGCATCTATTGATGTTGCTGCTGTGCCTCTGATCGCGAGGTCCTAGGATCAAGTTCAGATAGGAAATTTGACACCTTCTACATAGCTAGGTCGAGCTCCGTCCCTGTCTGGAGGAGAATTCTAGCGGCCGGCTGGTATGACGGGTTGTTTCCCGTAGTTTCTTCTATAAGGAGATCCAAGAGACGTGGCTCAAGGCATCTATTGATGTTGCTGCTGTGCCTCTGATCGCGAGGTCCTAGGATCAAGTTCAGATAGGAAATTTGACACCTTCTACATAGCTAGGTCGAGCTTCGTCCCTGTCTGGAGGAGAATTCTAGCGGCCGGCTGGTATGACGGGTTGTTTCCCGTAGTTTCTTCTATAAAGAGATCCAAGAGACGTGGCTCAAGGCATCTATTGATGTTGCTGCTGTGCCTCTGATCGCGAGGTCCTAGGATCAAGTTCAGATAGGAAATTTGACACCTTCTACATAGCTAGGTCGAGCTCCGTCCCTGTCTGGAGGAGAATTCTAGCGGCCGGCTGATATGACGGGTTGTTTCCCGTAGTTTCTTCTATAAAGAGCACCAAGAGACGTGGCTCAAGGCATCTATTGATGTTGCTGCTGTGCCTCTGATCGCGAGGTCCTAGGATCAAGTTCAGATAGGAAATTTGACACCTTCTACATAGCTAGGTCGAGTTCCGTCCCTGTCTGGAGGAGAATTCTAGCGGCCGGCTGGTATGACGGGTTGTTTCCCGTAGTTTCTTCTATAAAGAGATCCAAGAGACGTGGCTCAAGGCATCTATTGATGTTGCTGCTGTGCCTCTGATCGCGAGGTCCTAGGATCAAGTTCAGATAGGAAATTTGACACCTTCTACATAGCTAGGTCGAGCTCCGTCCCTGTCTGGAGGAGAATTCTAGCGGCCGGCTGATATGACGGGTTGTTTCCCGTAGTTTCTATAAAGAGCACCAAGAGACGTGGCTCAAGGCATCTATTGATGTTGCTGCTGTGCCTCTGATCGCGAGGTCCTAGGATCAAGTTCAGATAGGATATTTGACACCTTCTACATAGCTAGGTCGAGCTCCGTCCCTGTCTGGAGGAGAATTCTAGCGGCCGGCTGGTATGACGGGTTGTTTCCCGTAGTTTCTTCTATAAAGAGATCCAAGAGACGTGGCTCAAGGCATCTATTGATGTTGCTGCTGTGCCTCTGATCGCGAGGTCCTAGGATCAAGTTCAGATAGGAAATTTGACACCTTCTACATAGCTAGGTCGAGCTCCGTCCCTGTCTGGAGGAGAATTCTAGCGGCCGGCTGATATGACGGGTTGTTTCCCGTAGTTTCTATAAAGAGCACCAAGAGACGTGGCTCAAGGCATCTATTGATGTTGCTGCTGTGCCTCTGATCGCGAGGTCCTAGGATCAAGTTCAGATAGGATATTTGACACCTTCTACATAGCTAGGTCGAGCTCCGTCCCTGTCTGGAGGAGAATTCTAGTGGCCGGCTGATATGACGGGTTGTTTCCCGTAGTTTCTATAAAGAGCACAAAGAGACGTGGCTCAAGGCATCTATTGATGTTGCTGCTGTGCCTCTGACCGCGATGTCCTAGGTTCAAGTTCAGATAGGATATTTGACACCTTCTACATAGCTAGGTCGAGCTCCGTCCCTGTCTGGAGGAGAATTCTAGCGGCCGGCTGGTATGACGGGTTGTTTCCCGTAGTTTCTTCTATAAAGAGCACCAAGAGACGTGGCTCAAGGCATCTATTGATGTTGCTGCTGTGCCTCTGATCGCGAGGTCCTAGGATCAAGTTCAGATAGGATATTTGACACCTTCTACATAGCTAGGTCGAGTTCCGTCCCTGTCTGGAGGAGAATTCTAGCGGCCGGCTGGTATGACGGGTTGTTTCCCGTAGTTTCTTCTATAAAGAGCACCAAGAGACGTGGCTCAAGGCATCTATTGATGTTGCTGCTGTGCCTCTGATCGCGAGGTCCTAGGATCAAGTTCAGATAGGATATTTGACACCTTCTACATAGCTAGGTCGAGCTCCGTCCCTGTCTGGAGGAGAATTCTAGCGGCCGGCTGGTATGACGGGTTGTTTCCCGTAGTTTCTTCTATAAAGAGCACCAAGAGACGTGGCTCAAGGCATCTATTGATGTTGCTGCTGTGCCTCTGATCGCGAGGTCCTAGGATCAAGTTCAGATAGGATATTTGACACCTTCTACATAGCTAGGTCGAGCTCCGTCCCTGTCTGGAGGAGAATTCTAGCGGCCGGCTGGTATGACGGGTTGTTTCCCGTAGTTTCTTCTATAAAGAGCACCAAGAGACGTGGCTCAAGGCATCTATTGATGTTGCTGCTGTGCCTCTGATCGCGAGGTCCTAGGATCAAGTTCAGATAGGATATTTGACACCTTCTACATAGCTAGGTCGAGCTCCGTCCCTGTCTGGAGGAGAATTCTAGCGGCCGGCTGATATGACGGGTTGTTTCCCGTAGTTTCTTCTATAAAGAGCACCGAGAGACGTGGCTCAAAGCATCTATTGATGTTGCTGCTGTGCCTCTGATCGCGAGGTCCTAGGATCAAGTTCAGATAGGATATTTGACACCTTCTACATAGCTAGGTCGAGTTCCGTCCCTGTCTGGAGGAGAATTCTAGCGGCCGGCTGGTATGACGGGTTGTTTCCCGTAGTTTCTTCTATAAAGAGCACCAAGAGACGTGGCTCAAGGCATCTATTGATGTTGCTGCTGTGCCTCTGACCGCGATGTCCTAGGTTCAAGTTCAGATAGGATATTTGACACCTTCTACATAGCTAGGTCGAGCTCCGTCCCTGTCTGGAGGAGAATTCTAGCGGCCGGCTGGTATGACGGGTTGTTTCCCGTAGTTTCTTCTATAAAGAGCACCAAGAGACGTGGCTCAAGGCATCTATTGATGTTGCTGCTGTGCCTCTGATCGCGAGGTCCTAGGATCAAGTTCAGATAGGATATTTGACACCTTCTACATAGCTAGGTCGAGTTCCGTCCCTGTCTGGAGGAGAATTCTAGCGGCCGGCTGGTATGACGGGTTGTTTCCCGTAGTTTCTTCTATAAAGAGCACCAAGAGACGTGGCTCAAGGCATCTATTGATGTTGCTGCTGTGCCTCTGACCGCGATGTCCTAGGTTCAAGTTCGGATAGGATATTTGACACCTTCTACATAGCTAGGTCGAGCTCCGTCCCTGTCTGGAGGAGAATTCTAGCGGCCGGCTGGTATGACGGGTTGTTTCCCGTAGTTTCTATAAAGAGCACAGAGAGACGTGGCTCAAGGCATCTATTGATGTTGCTGCTGTGCCTCTGATCGCGAGGTCCTAGGATCAAGTTCAGATAGGATATTTGACACCTTCTACATAGCTAGGTCGAGCTCCGTCCCTGTCTGGAGGAGAATTCTAGCGGCCGGCTTGTATGACGGGTTGTTTCCCGTAGTTTCTTCTATAAAGAGCACCAAGAGACGTGGCTCAAGGCATCTATTGATGTTGCTGCTGTGCCTCTGATCGCGAGGTCCTAGGATCAAGTTCAGATAGGATATTTGACACCTTCTACATAGCTAGGTCGAGCTCCGTCCCTGTCTGGAGGAGAATTCTAGCGGCCGGCTGGTATGACGGGTTGTTTCCCGTAGTTTCTTCTATAAAGAGCACCAAGAGACGTGGCTCAAGGCATCTATTGATGTTGCTGCTGTGCCTCTGATCGCGAGGTCCTAGGATCAAGTTCAGATAGGATATTTGACACCTTCTACATAGCTAGGTCGAGTTCCGTCCCTGTCTGGAGGAGAATTCTAGCGGCCGGCTGGTATGACGGGTTGTTTCCCGTAGTTTCTTCTATAAAGAGCACCAAGAGACGTGGCTCAAGGCATCTATTGATGTTGCTGCTGTGCCTCTGACCGCGATGTCCTAGGTTCAAGTTCAGATAGGATATTTGACACCTTCTACATAGCTAGGTCGAGCTCCGTCCCTGTCTGGAGGAGAATTCTAGCGGCCGGCTGGTATGACGGGTTGTTTCCCGTAGTTTCTTCTATAAAGAGCACCAAGAGACGTGGCTCAAGGCATCTATTGATGTTGCTGCTGTGCCTCTGATCGCGAGGTCCTAGGATCAAGTTCAGATAGGATATTTGACACCTTCTACATAGCTAGGTCGAGCTCCGTCCCTGTCTGGAGGAGAATTCTAGCGGCCGGCTGGTATGACGGGTTGTTTCCCGTAGTTTCTTCTATAAAGAGCACCAAGAGACGTGGCTCAAGGCATCTATTGATGTTGCTGCTGTGCCTCTGACCGCGATGTCCTAGGTTCAAGTTCAGATAGGATATTTGACACCTTCTACATAGCTAGGTCGAGTTCCGTCCTTGTCTGGAGGAGAATTCTAGCGGCCGGCTGATATGACGGGTTGTTTCCCGTAGTTTCTTCTATAAAGAGCACCAAGAGACGTGGCTCAAGGCATCTATTGATGTTGCTGCTGTGCCTCTGATCGCGAGGTCCTAGGATCAAGTTCAGATAGGATATTTGACACCTTCTACATAGCTAGGTCGAGCTCCGTCCCTGTCTGGAGGAGAATTCTAGCGGCCGGCTGATATGACGGGTTGTTTCCCGTAGTTTCTTCTATAAAGAGCACCAAGAGACGTGGCTCAAGGCATCTATTGATGTTGCTGCTGTGCCTCTGATCGCGAGCTCCTAGGTTCAAGTTCAGATAGGATATTTGACACCTTCTACATAGCTAGGTCGAGTTCCGTCCCTGTCTGGAGGAGAATTCTAGCGGCCGGCTGATATGACGGGTTGTTTCCTGTAGTTTCTTCTATAAAGAGCACCAAGAGACGTGGCTCAAGGCATCTATTGATGTTGCTGCTGTGCCTCTGATCGCGAGCTCCTAGGTTCAAGTTCAGATAGGATATTTGACACCTTCTACATAGCTAGGTCGAATTCCGTCCCTGTCTGGAGAAGAATTCTAGCGGCCGGCTGATATGACGGGTTGTTTCCCGTAGTTTCTTCTATAAAGAGCACCAAGAGACGTGGCTCAAGGCATCTATTGATGTCACTGCAGTGCCTCTGATCGCGAGCTCCTAGGTTCAAGTTCAGATGGTGATAGGATATTTGACACCTTCTACATAGCTAGGTCGATTTCCGTCCCTGACTGGAGAAGAATTCTAGCGGCCGGCTGATATGACGGGTTGTTTCCCGTAGTTTCTTCTATAAAGAGCACCAAGAGACGTGGCTCAAGGCATCTATTGATGTTGCTGCTGTGCCTCTGATCGCGAGCTCCTAGGTTCAAGTTCAGATAGGATATTTGACACCTTCTACATAGCTAGGTCGAGTTCCGTCCCTGACTGGAGGAGAATTCTAGCGGCCGGCTGATATGACGGGTTGTTTCCCGTAGTTTCTTCTATAAAGAGCACCAAGAGACGTGGCTCAAGGCATCTATTGATGTTGCTGCTGTGCCTCTGATCGCGAGCTCCTAGGTTCAAGTTCAGATAGGATATTTGACACCTTCTACATAGCTAGGTCGAATTCCGTCCCTGTCTGGAGAAGAATTCTAGCGGCCGGCTGATATGACGGGTTGTTTCCCGTAGTTTCTTCTATAAAGAGCACCAAGAGACGTGGCTCAAGGCATCTATTGATGTCACTGCAGTGCCTCTGATCGCGAGCTCCTAGGTTCAAGTTCAGATGGTGATAGGATATATGACACCTTCTACATAGCTAGGTCGAATTCCGTCCCTGTCTGGAGAAGAATTCTAGCGGCCGGCTGATATGACGGGTTGTTTCCCGTAGTTTCTTCTATAAAGAGCACCAAGAGACGTGGCTCAAGGCATCTATTGATGTTGCTGCTGTGCCTCTGATCGCGAGCTCCTAGGTTCAAGTTCAGATAGGATATTTGACACCTTCTACATAGCTAGGTCGAGTTCCGTCCCTGTCTGGAGGAGAATTCTAGCGGCCGGCTGATATGACGGGTTGTTTCCCGTAGTTTCTTCTATAAAGAGCACCAAGAGACGTGGCTCAAGGCATCTATTGATGTTGCTGCTGTGCCTCTGATCGCGAGCTCCTAGGTTCAAGTTCAGATAGGATATTTGACACCTTCTACATAGCTAGGTCGAATTCCGTCCCTGTCTGGAGAAGAATTCTAGCGGCCGGCTGATATGACGGGTTGTTTCCCGTAGTTTCTTCTATAAAGAGCACCAAGAGACGTGGCTCAAGGCATCTATTGATGTTGCTGCTGTGCCTCTGATCGCGAGCTCCTAGGTTCAAGTTCAGATAGGATATTTGACACCTTCTACATAGCTAGGTCGAATTCCGTCCCTGTCTGGAGAAGAATTCTAGCGGCCGGCTGATATGACGGGTTGTTTCCCGTAGTTTCTTCTATAAAGAGCACCAAGAGACGTGGCTCAAGGCATCTATTGATGTCACTGCAGTGCCTCTGATCGCGAGCTCCTAGGTTCAAGTTCAGATGGTGATAGGATATTTGACACCTTCTACATAGCTAGGTCGAATTCCGGCCCTGTCTGGAGAAGAATTCTAGCGGCCGGCTGATATGACGGGTTGTTTCCCGTAGTTTCTTCTATAAAGAGCACCAAGAGACGTGGCTCAAGGCATCTATTGATGTTGCTGCTGTGCCTCTGACCGCGAGGTCCTAGGTTCAAGTTCAGATAGGATATTTGACACCTTCTACATAGCTAGGTCGAGTTCCGTCCCTGACTGGAGGAGAATTCTAGCGGCCGGCTGATATGACGGGTTGTTTCCCGTAGTTTCTTCTATAAAGAGCACCAAGAGACGTGGCTCAAGGCATCTATTGATGTTGCTGCTGTGCCTCTGATCGCGAGCTCCTAGGTTCAAGTTCAGACAGGATATTTGACACCTTCTACATAGCTAGGTCGAATTCCGTCCCTGTCTGGAGAAGAATTCTAGCGGCCGGCTGATATGACGGGTTGTTTCCCGTAGTTTCTTCTATAAAGAGCACCAAGAGACGTGGCTCAAGGCATCTATTGATGTCACTGCAGTGCCTCTGATCGCGAGCTCCTAGGTTCAAGTTCAGATGGTGATAGGATATTTGACACCTTCTACATAGCTAGGTCGAGTTCCGTCCCTGACTGGAGGAGAATTCTAGCGGCCGGCTGATATGACGGGTTGTTTCCCGTAGTTTCTTCTATAAAGAGCACCAAGAGACGTGGCTCAAGGCATCTATTGATGTTGCTGCTGTGCCTCTGATCGCGAGCTCCTAGGTTCAAGTTCAGATAGGATATTTGACACCTTCTACATAGCTAGGTCGAGTTCCGTCCCTGTCTGGAGGAGAATTCTAGCGGCCGGCTGATATGACGGGTTGTTTCCCGTAGTTTCTTCTATAAAGAGCACCAAGAGACGTGGCTCAAGGCATCTATTGATGTTGCTGCTGTGCCTCTGATCGCGAGCTCCTAGGTTCAAGTTCAGATAGGATATTTGACACCTTCTACATAGCTAGGTCGAGTTCCGTCCCTGTCTGGAGGAGACTTCTAGCGGCCGGCTGATATGACGGGTTGTTTCCCGTAGTTTCTTCTATAAAGAGCACCAAGAGACGTGGCTCAAGGCATCTATTGATGTTGCTGCTGTGCCTCTGATCGCGAGCTCCTAGGTTCAAGTTCAGATAGGATATTTGACACCTTCTACATAGCTAGGTCGAGTTCCGTCCCTGTCTGGAGGAGAATTCTAGCGGCCGGCTGATATGACGGGTTGTTTCCCGTAGTTTCTTCTATAAAGAGCACCAAGAGACGTGGCTCAAGGCATCTATTGATGTTGCTGCTGTGCCTCTGATCGCGAGCTCCTAGGTTCAAGTTCAGATAGGATATTTGACACCTTCTACATAGCTAGGTCGAGTTCCGTCCCTGACTGGAGGAGAATTCTAGCGGCCGGCTGATATGACGGGTTGTTTCCCGTAGTTTCTTCTATAAAGAGCACCAAGAGACGTGGCTCAAGGCATCTACTGATGTTGCTGCTGTGCCTCTGATCGCGAGGTCCTAGGATCAAGTTCAGATAGGATATTTGACACCTTCTACATAGCTAGGTCGAGTTCCGTCCCTGTCTGGAGGAGAATTCTAGCGGCCGGCTGATATGACGGGTTGTTTCCCGTAGTTTCTTCTATAAAGAGCACCAAGAGACGTGGCTCAAGGCATCTACTGATGTTGCTGCTGTGCCTCTGATCGCGAGGTCCTAGGATCAAGTTCAGATAGGATATTTGACACCTTCTACATAGCTAGGTCGAGTTCCGTCCCTGTCTGGAGGAGAATTCTAGCGGCCGGCTGATATGACGGGTTGTTTCCCGTAGTTTCTTCTATAAAGAGCACCAAGAGACGTGGCTCAAGGCATCTATTGATGTTGCTGCTGTGCCTCTGATCGCGAGGTCCTAGGTTCAAGTTCAGATAGGATATTTGACACCTTCTACATAGCTAGGTCGAGCTCCGTCCCTGTCTGGAGGAGAATTCTAGCGGCCGGCTGCTCTGATCGGTAGTTTTCTGTGGTTTCTCCGATCAATAACTGGCGAATACTGTAGCAGTGCCCTAACAATGGGTCACGAACCGTGCGCAATCTTTCCTTCCTCTTCCTTGTCATGTTTTTCCTCTTACCTACGCACACACTCACGTGAACTACACCACTACACACGTCGGAAGACCATTCGGGAGCTTAGGGCTGGGGAGGTGCTACGCTGGTGGTAGATATCTGGTTGGGTAAAACCCCCGTGAGCCGAGGTAGGTCTGCGCCTGATCTCGCCAGCCAGCGAGGGAAAATCACTGCCACTTACGCGATAAGAACGGGTCATATACGTATGCGACGAATGACCTTAGCAGTAGATTCACGCGGAAACAGGAATTTTTAATCAATCAATCAAAAAATCAAATCAAAGCCAAGTGGCAGTAACAAATGAGCTATGGGCTGCGTCCGACCTATCCTTCATCAGCCTTGTCCACTCCCCTCCCATTTCACACGTAAAAACACTCACACGACACTACCCATTGTGTCGGGAGCTTACCGCTCGTCCATGCAGCCGGAGATACCTAGAGAGAGAAACCCCACGAGACGACCCACATGTCGTCGCCGCATCTCTTATGTTCCAGGAGAGGAACTTTGTCACTTCCCAGGATATAACATGCACTACACTTTCGGAACTAATGACCTTACTAGTTGACGACCCCGGAAAAACTTTAATAATAATTCAAATGCGAATTCAAGAACAATATATTGCAGTGTTTTGTAAAAAAAAAATAAGTTCTTACACATCCTGAAATCATAAATATTAACATTCGACAGACGTATTATGGAATGTTAAGTATAAGGAAGTCAAAGCCAGTTTCAATTTTTAAAAAATGTCTTTAATTTTCAATATTTACAATATTTGTTCCAAAAAATGATTTCGACATAAAACATAGGCATGGAAATATTTTTTCTTTTCAATAATTTGACATGACATAATTGAATATTCAATGTCTTGCTTCATCCAGTGAAAGACAATGTCTCTACAAACCAGAGTCAAATGTCAAACGGGAGGTTCAAATTTTTTTAACAGATTTTTAGCGAGACGTTAAGGATCTTCTTCAGAGGACTATAAAGCAGCATGGGATGTATAGTTTCATTTTCAGAAAAAGGATACTTGGCAGGCGTCATAAATTAACCGAACAGAAATTATGGTATTTCTTATGGCTATGTTAGTTGTAGTGTTTCGGAATCTTATCCAACTATAAGACAAAGAAATATGTAGTTGTATGATTCTTTGTGTGTTATCAACAAATATAATTTCTTTATATTCTTTACTAAAGTTTCATCAAAATTTCATTTCCTTGTAGTTTAATATTTTCTTCTAAAATAAATTACAAAAAGTAATTTGCAATCAATATATGTGATAATTGAGAATCGACGAGTTGTATAGAACTTATGGTATTCGAGAACACATAGCACACACATTAACAATTAGATGCAATGGTACGATCTACTACGCCGCATTCTGCAACATAAAATTCAGTCGTAACTATGAGATGGAATTGCGCAGTACGGCATTTAACACCAACACAACTTTGAATGTTCGTTGTATCGTCTCTTCTGGAGAATGATAACCCGTAATTTTATCGCAGCCATAAAAGGATAAACGACCGCCTAAGGACTATATCCACAACTCAGAGCATCTCGAGACAGGTAATAAGGGTCAGTTTATCGCCATATTCTCGTCAATACTCGCCACACTTCACTGTTACTATTCTCGTGAATTCATTGTCAGATGACTCAATTTTCGAAGTAAACTGTGCCATTAACGTGGCACATAATGACTTACGGAGAATCTCGTTTGAGACGTAGTTTAAATTATTCATTTGATCGGAGAAGAGACTTCAATAATGCCGTTCAGTTCCAAAATTGATGAAATACATTACATTAGGTAACTTTTAATGTCAGATTTATTGAGGAACTTAACATATTTCGTAACACAATTACGTAAGAACGTTCTTCAATATAAATATTGACTTCATTTCAACAAATAAAATTAAAACTACAAAATTTTAGTAGAATTCGAATAAAGTATAACTTCTCTTGGGACTAAGAATATCTTCTCCATATAAAGCTGTTCTATAATAGAGATCTTCTCTCTCAATATTTTCAAGGTAATTTTCCAGGAGGATGAATTTCCCAGTCATTACTAACATCGTCTTACGCACAGCGCTGCAAAATTATTCTCGATTTATAGCAAACACTAATCGATGAAACTCATTACGCACACCAATTGAATGGTAATTACCATTTAATATTCTAATCTAATCAGCAATTAACCAGCGGGTATAATTACATCCAAACGCATGTAAGTGTAATAGTGATTACTCGATATTGCCGAGCGATGTTGTGCACGTGCTCAGTTGAGAGTCGGCAAACTGGAGCACCGAAGTTCGGGAGATCTTAAAGCACTAAATTCTTGGAATTCTGTCCTGTCCTATGGCTCGACAGCCTGTTACGGGTCTTGGCCGATCAGCGGTGGCCCAGCCTCTTGGTCATGGGATACGGGGTTAGTGTGGTTAGTACGAAGATATCCCTTCCATTATACCGGTTAAGTAAGTCTTTCTCATCGTCACACAGCAATAGATAGTGAGACATTTGTACGGAAAGGGCACAGTTATTACTTTGCCCCGGCCGGGAATCGAATGCGGAGTTGCGCCGTGGAAAGCGAGCACGCTAACAAACGAGTCATCGAGGGCGAAATTCTTGGAATCACCCACACGTACTTCAGAAACACATATTTCTACTATCTCCCCTACCATCTACAGTAATCACATAAAAGAAGAAGAATCCCACTCATAAAAATCCAAGCCATGGCTAATCTTCCTAAAAAACAGAACATGCCACTCCCTCCGACTCCCATGAACCTGTCCTTTGCACAATCGCATAACTGGAATATAAAGCTGCTATCACAGCAATTTATTTATTTATCAATTAAATTTATTTACTGATATTGAGTTATATTTATCGGCCTTTCATCTGCCGAGGTCCCTGAGGTCCTAGGAAGTTGTAATGAGCAGATGATAAAGATTCTGACAATGAAGTGATTGGTGGATGTGGTGTGATGAGAGACAAAGACAATGGAAGAATGCCAGAACAGCAGCCACATTTCTCACCGAAATTCTTTGAATCACCCCACCCATTGAGGTTAGGACAGCACCAACAACGCCACGGACGGAATGACAAATAAAAAACAGATGGTGACATTAGAAAGCACATTATATAGTTTCGAACGCAAACATATATTGCACCATTGATTTTAATAAAATTCCATTTTAGGTGCGTCAGGGCTTCAATTGATGTCACTCCAGTGCCTCTGACCGGGAGGTTCTAAGGTTCTAGTCTCGAGGGTGGGAGGATTTTCGACACTAATTGCATAATTATTAGGTCGTATTCTGCAGCTGTCTGGAACAGAATTCTAGCGGTCGGGTGCTCTTATCTGTACTTTTCTGTCATTTCTCTAATATTCACCAGAGAAAAGCTGAAGTAGTACCGTACCAAACGGGAACAAACACGAACCGCGCGCGATCTTTCCTTCCTCTTCCTTTTCCTAACCTCGCCCCTTACTTACGCTCAGTCACACTTTCAAGCACCACACTACTACACATGCCGGGAGACCGCTTAGAGCTTGTCCCGGCTAGTGCAGTGCCTCGCTAGTGGAAGATACTATATGGTTGAAAAAAAAAACTCGCTAGCCGACAGTAGTTCAGCGCCGGATTTCACCACCCAGGGCGTGTTACTGCTACATCTCGGAATAAAACACTCACTACACTAACCGTAGCAATTGAAATTCCCGAAAATACCAATAATTCGATCAATTGCATCCCCCACACCTACACTTCGATTTATTTAGAGCTTCATTGGACAGATCATCAGCTGTTACGGAGGCATCCAATGGAGTGCTTACATGTCACTACAGTGACGTCACTATGGTGACGTTCAACCTCCTGATTGGATGACACCGTAACAGCTAATTTACGTCAACTGAACCTATATTTAAATTCATGTACACTTCAGAAACATTTCATTCCTAACACTGATATCATAATGTGGATACTAATCAGTAAAAATGAAAGGAATTTCACCTACATTCCAGCATTTCACCGACATCCTAAAATCGACAAGAATAAGTGGAAAAGATACGAATCTCACATACATACCAGCACTTCACCGAGATCCTAATACCGTCACTAATCAGAGGAAATAAAAGGAATCACACCTATATCCCAGCACTTCACCCACACCCTACTATCGTCACTCATCAAAGGAAATAAAAGGAATCTCATCTATGTCCCAGCACTTCACCGACATCCTAATTTCGTTTATAATCCGTAGAAAAGAGAAGAATCCCACCTATATCCCAGCACTTCACCCACACCCTACTATCGTCACTCATCAAAGGAAATAAAAGGAATCTCATCTATGTCCCAGCACTTCACCGACATCCTAATTTCGTTTATAATCCGTAGAAAAGAGAAGAATCCCACCTATATCCCAGCACTTCACAGACACCGTAATATCGACACTTAACAGTAGAAAAAAGAAGAATCCCACCTGTTTACCAGCACTTCACCGACATCCTAATTTCGTCCCTAACCAGGAGAAAAAAAAGAACGTCGCCGCGAATCTCCCCCAAAAGCAGAAGCGCCATAAACCTGCCCTTCGCACCGTCGCGTCCCGCCTTCCGCGCTGGCTTCGGGGTTTCTGGCAGGCGGCGGCGTGGGCCCTTAGGGCGCGGCCAGCCCTGCGTTTTATTGGCCCTTTAAACCAGCGGCGGCCCTCGCCCGGGGCGGCGCGAAGGGCTCGTTGGTATTCGGGAGGCCGCTGCTTCGATTCCCTCGACGTTCCCCGCACGCGTCCGGACGCCACGATGCCACCTGCGCGAGGCGGCGCGGGAGGCGAAACGGCCGGACGGGTTCGGGTGCACTCGGCCCGTCTTACGAGCGATAGGGCGCTGCCCAAGGAAGAGAACTACGTACATCCTTGTACAGGGTTATTCAAAATGATTGTCGGGGTTTTGTGATATTTTTATAGATAGTGGAAATAAATACGATTATTGAAGTTACTGCGTTTGACAGACAAACTCTAGAAGTTTTGTTATGCAACAACTGTAGGTACCTCAGTTAACGTCAGATGGCAGATTCAGCAGCGTTTGCGATAAGGATAAAGTGATTTGTACTCTTGAATATTATAAACATCACTCCATGCCATAGTCCAGCGCCATTTTCAAACGAAATGCGGGAAGGACCCTCGTTCATACAACTGTATCCGCAGATGGAACGCTCAATTTGGATACGGGCTGTTTGTGTAAAGGGAGAAATAGTGGACGTCCCGTTTTCGGTGACATACACCACCTATGGAGAAGATCAGCAGCTCATTCGATTTGTCTCGACAAAACAAATCAATTAGCACAATTCCTTGCCAGTGTCTTCCATGATATTCTGCAAGGATTATGGGAAAAGTCTGTTGTTGGTGGTTTCAATGCATTTGCGAGTACATTGGTGAAATACCACGAATTACCATACCCTCTTTCCAGCATTTATATGAATTGTTTTGATTTGAGCCATCAGATTGACAATAATTAAACCTAAATTTGTAATGAAAAAAATTTCAACGAGTATTTAAATCGGTATTCTTAATGTATCTTTCCAACGCTCGGAAATTAACGATCCGGGCAACTGTAATCTGTTTGAAGTTTATTTACATTACGAACTTTCAAAGCCTTAATAAAACTTTAACATCAAAATAGCCGACGAAGACACCACGCTAAGCTAGTGCTATAGGTGTTCGGGTAACCTGTATTTTTCTCACTGTTAGATGTCTTCCAGTGTATCGCTTGGGGAAAAGGGCCTGTGTCATTCGATGGGCCTCGGTCTACTGGGGAGAAATTGAGCATTGTTTCCGGGACTCTTTGAGAACATTGTGACTGAATTATAAAAGAATTGTTTTTCGAACTCCGACAACGCGTTTTAGGGGACTTTTAGTGTGCCTACGGAGGTGATAAATTGCGTCTTTAATTGCTCTCTCGAAGACGAATTGATTGGTTGTGTTTTATTCATATCTTCCAACAAAATTTTGGAAGAATTCTAGTATAAAATATATTGTTAGGCAGTTTCTATAATGAAAGAAAGCATGATGGACGACACCCCAAACGTTGTGTAGAATTTGTCGGCCGCCGAACATTTTCTGTTACTGATGTGAGAATTCAGATACGTGGCCGTGTGTATTTATTTTGGGATTTTTTTGAAAAGTGACTTTGTAATTATTGGAGTAAGATTCTTCCTTGATTCGGAGAATCAATTTTTATTTTCTTGATTGGAGAATATTGTCTGTATATTATGTTACTTATCTGATACTGTGGGACTCTTCGGAATAATTTGTTCTCCATCTCATGAAATCACTTTTGCAGACTGGCATTATCAACACACCTTGCATCCACTAGAAAACCTGAGTACTGAATTCACAACTCTACGTCTAATACACAGGAAATGCAGCAGACACCCCCTTCACAAAGGAAAGTACTTCACCTTAAGTAACCGCCTTCTGCCCAATGAATCAGCTGCTATCTCGAAGCAAAAGTTTCCGCCAACCAACTCTCTTAGGACACCTTTGTTCCGCAATGGAACTTTGGGAACTAAACTTGTGTCTCCTCTGGAAGAAGACACAATGCAACAGATTCCGAGACAAAAGTTCCCCATCTGCTCCATTTCCTGCGCTCCAGAGCGGCTCAGTTCGTTACAAGGAGGCTTTGGATTCAGCTGTAGAATCACCAGCGTTCGCATAAAGCGAAACAAAAACAGAGGGAAAAAATAAAAAGCCGCGCCCCACGCAATTTTTGAGTCGGCGTGGAAGTACACGTGTAAACATTCCAAAGGAGGGGGGCAGATTCCAAAAGGTCGGTAAGGCAGTTTCTTCACAATGCAAAAAAGGGGGAGGGGAGGGGAGAATGAAAAAAGGGGAGAAAGAAGATGGGGAAGGGAAGGACGAAGGGTGAGGAATGAAGGGAACGAGGCGGAGGAGTTAGAAAGAGTGAAGACAACAGGGAAGGTGGGAGAGAATTGGAAATGATGAGGAAAATATAGAGGGAGAGAAACAGAGAAAAATAAGGGGGAATGGAATGGAATGTAAGGATAGGCAGATGGGAAAAGGAGAAAAACGACAGGAAGGGCGAGAGACATAAGAAGGGGGAAATATACGGAGAGGGGAGGAAGCGGAGGAGAGAGTTCAAGAGGAAGGAAGGGAGTACGTTGTACGAGAGAAAAGGATAAGGAATGATGGGAAATAAATGAAGTATAAGGATGTGGAGGAGGGAGATTAGAGACACATAGAGAAGGTAGGAAGAGGCGGAGGTATCGGAACACAGAGTGCGATGGCATTAGTGGAAAGGATGGAGGAAGTGGACGGAGGCGGTGCGGCAGAGCAGCTGCGATGGAGGCGCGCGGGTGGTGAGGGGGCGGCGCAGAGGACGGTGATGGCGGTGATGGAAGGGGAGAAGTCGTGAGGGCGGCGGCCCGGTTGTGAGGGTGCGGTGGCGGAGCTGGGTGCTGAGGTAGCGGAGTAGGCGGCAAGGTAGAGTCAGCGCAGCGGGGCGAAGAGATGGCGAGGCAGAGGGGTGGAGGGAGTGGGCCTTAGGACAGGAGCGGCGGGGTGGCGCCAGGGACGGAAAGGGCATGGGGTGGGCTTCGTCGGGGCAGAAGCGGCGGTGCGGGGTGGGGCGAGGGCGGGGGTGGCGACGGGGGCGGAGTTGGTGGCGGCTGTGGGGGTGGTATGATGGCGGGGTAGGCTTTGGGGGTGGCGGCGGGGAGGGGGTAGATGTGCAGTGGCGGCAAGGAGGGTGGTGGCGGTGTCGGAGATGGGGCGGCTGGCTGTGGGGGTGGCATCGTATCGGGGATGGTGGCGGGGGAGGCTGTGGGGATGGCGGCGGGGAGGGTGGTGTCGGGTGAGGGCGGCAAGGAGGGTGGTGACGGCGTTGGTGATGGGGCGGCGGGCTGTGAGGTGGCAGTGGGAGCGGGGGAGGCGCCCAGGGCGATGGGAGCGGGGGCGAGAAGTTGCAACCGTCCATATTGGATGCGCGTTGGTTAATAGGCGGCGTTAGTCGAATTAGAGATGCAGGGAGTGTTTTCCGCAGAATTCGATTTGGCCCTTCGCTGCACGGGCGCGGGGGAAGGGCGCGAAAGAAGGGCGGCCGCTGAATACCAAGGCTCCGAGGGCGAAGGGACGGGCCGAGGGGAAGGGCCCACGGGCGCGGAGGGCGCGAATCTGAGATAGGGTTAGTGCTGAGAACAGCACCAAGGGCGAAGAGTGAGGTGGGGCGATAAATGGAGAGACTGAGAGGCCGATGAAAAATTAGAAGAATTGCAGACTGTAAGGGAAATAAGAGGAGGGATACCCGGATGAAAGCAATTACAGAATGAGTGACAAAAGAATAAAATAATAAGGATAATAGATAAGAAAAAAGTGAGAATAAAAGGGAGTGCAAGAAAAGAATAAAACAAGGGATGAAAAGAATTAGGAACAATACCGAATGGAAACGGGAAGAGATACGAGGAAGAGATTGTAACTGACAAGTTCACAAGCTATGAAAACAGCACGAAGAATAACAATTATCAGAATAGGCATGCAGAGTTCGAGGAGAGAAAATTCACAAAAACTAAAATTGATACCACACAAAAAAGCACTTCAAGTTACAGGAGTCAGGAATAAGAAATTTCAAGAGAAGAGGGAGTGCGAAGAAGGAAGCGACTGAGCAACGGAAGAAGCTGGCGTCCCAAGTCTCATGGATGGATAATGGGGGTGCTAGAACGTGTTTTAAACATAGGCACAGAAAGATAGGAGAAATATACACATGAGTTTACAGAAAAGTAAAATTAGGAATGAGAAATTCTAATATTGCAACGTTGTACGTAAACACAGAAGACTGGGAGGAAGTATCTAGACTGAGGGATAGGGAAAAGCAGAGAGAGTTGTCTAAGGAGAAAAGTGTGTGTTTGAGAGAGAGAGAAAGAGAGAAAGCGAAAGGAGAGAAAAGGAGAGACACCGTGAGGAGAGAAAGGGCGAGAAGAGTAAGGGATATTGTGATGAACGTTAGAAACAAGGCAAAAATTCTTCTTTGATGTTCTAATCTGCGAAAAGACACACATACACACACACAATCATACAAAAGTGAAAGAAATCGGAATGATTTATAAAAACTAGGATTTTAAAAAAATGTTATGAAATGGAGAAAAAAGATTGTGTAGATGGTCCAGGATTACCGCAACGTTTTTCTATTCTATTACTTTTAGAATTTTTCTTCAAACTGGATAGAGGATTAGAAAGACGGCACATACTTCATAAAAAATGACAGATGAATCTACGAATGCACTGTCAGCTGTCGATTGTCGGGAGTGATAGATGGAAGAAGATGTATTGAGGAATTGAAACAGGCGAATTCAGAAAGAAAAAAAATAAAGAGAGCCGATGGAGTTATTTGTTTCATCAACGTACTACGCACACACTTATTCGAGGACTTTCCATTTGCATTGAGATGTAACAACATATCTACGATTTCTGGGCACTTGTAAGCCCTTAAATCTTTTGTTGATTTAGATAAATGATCGAGACTACGACCGAACTAAAGTTCAAATTAAAGCTTTAGAAGGGCTCATGCCGTAATGGCACCATGTGCGTCTTCACTATTTAGGCCGTGGTTTGATTCCCGGTCAATCCTTGTGGAATTTGGGGTGGGCAAAGTGGGGAAATCGCCCGACTGCATCCCGGGTGATGTGGTCGAACACGCGCCATTGAAGTTGCCGCCAGAAGATAGTACCGGCGCAGCTCAAGAGAGAGCGCCGATCAGCAACCCTACAACTCCGTCACGCTCGGGCAAGCCTCGGAGCAGAAGGGTTCACCCTTATCGCGGGGTTGGCCGGCGAACCTTCACCCCGAGCGGGGTATAAAAGCGCTGCCCGGGCAGGCAGCAAGCAGTCGAGAAGCGAGCGCCAGTGAGTCGATAGTGAAGTGTACAGTGTTACGTCGAGTGAATACGAACTTGGACTGCCCCAACGGAGAACTTGTAAACGACGCTACGCACACGGAACATCTACTGGAATTTTGGTTGACTTGGCTTATGTTTGTGGATTTTCTTTTGGATTGTGGAATAAACAGAATTTTAAGAAATTTTGTTGTTCTTTGTTGTTTTGGTCACAACACCGGGGGCTGTTTTCCTCGCCCTCGCATCCCAGCTAATTCCCTTTCACTTTTCGTTGCCTGAGAAAGCACACTCTATTCCGTTTCGTTAATCCGGTGTTTCGGAAGGAGTATTTTTTTTTAATTAAAGTTTCCATTCATAAATAGCGCAAAAATATGTTCTAGCACCAGTCCCGGATAAACCTCGAACACAGGTGAACATGGTGGAATCTTCGAACTTGTGTACGTTAATTCAGCGGGGGAAGATGATGCTACTGATAGAAGGTGTTAAGATTGGTTTCCACAAACTTTTAAGTGCGGTTTTTAATGCTGGCAGCACTTTTAAAGGACATGCAAATATTTCATGAAAATAGACAGACGTGGATCACTTATAATCTATCAATTTCGTAATACAAAGCACGCCAGAATAACGCAGAAATTAATCCTTGCATTAAGGATGAAAACGAAACGGGTTGCAGTCGAACTATGCCCTTTTGTGGATATAGGTAAACGGCTTCGGTAAAGTTGACCCAGGGATGCTACCCGCATAAGTCGCAAAGTGAGCTCACAGCCAAATTCTGGGAAATCATCCCGCTTTCCCTGCCTCTCATTTGACATTTCTTCATTATCATTCCCTCCATTATCATTAGTACTATCATCTGCGAATTAAATTATCACTTATGAGCCATAATGACCTCTTCAGCTAAAGAATCTATAACGCCAATAAATAAATAAATAAATAAATAAACAAATAAACAAATAAATAATCAAACAAACAAACAAACAAACAAACAAACAAATAAATAAATAAATAAATAAATAAATAAATAAATAAATAAATAAATACATAAATAAATAAATAAAAAATACGTAAGTAAGAAGTTCAAAAGGAGATTGCATAGGCAAAGAATTAGCCACCTTCAGAAATGGGTACGAGTATTCACAGGCTTCATTAACAGTAAGAATTGGGGAACATTTCCAGCATAAGCACGGCCTTTACCAGGACATCTCCACATCTTCTGAAGTCATAGTAAGGACTCCTATACCATTACAATAATTGTACAGAGTTCTCTGAAAGTGGATAGTTCCTGAAAAAAGCAAATAAGAGAATTTCTAACGTCACCTCCTTAAGCAGTTGCGCATCTGCGTTGTTAATTATGACGGATAAATAAATAATATAATAAAATATGTAAATAATAAAATAAATAAAAATGCACAATTCTATTGGCGTATGTGCATTCTATTTTCGACCATGGACGTATTGATTCTTTGCTCTGAGGTAGGTGTCAATAGCAAACACGGATGCACATGGAGTGGCGGGCGGGAGGTGGGCGGGGCGGGGCGGAGGGGGGTGGGGCGGGAGGCGCAATTAGAAGTGTATTCTGGCGCCGCCTGCGGAATCCAGTTAGCTCCGCGCAGCCCGCATCGCAATGGAGCAGCCCTCGCCCTCGCCCCCGCCCCCGCCCCCGCCCCAGGCCACGCCCACGCCCACGAGGGCTCCGCCTCCGCCGCCGCTGCTCTCGCCCCTGCACGCGCGGGGGCCGGTTCCGAATCCGCTTCCGCCGCCCCCGCCTCTACCTCCGCCCTTCCACCTCACTTCTGCCGTCCCCTGCCACCCCTCTCCCCACGCCCCAAGCCCCAGACGGCTCCTCGGTACGCGTGCAAACGGAACCTGGTTCCTTCAGCACGCCGCAACCTCCACTCTTCTCGGTCTCACCTTCCACCTTTGCAGCCCCATCATGCACGTTCACAGTCACCATCATGTGCTTCGGCCCACATCCTACTCCGCAGCCCAACCCATCCATCGCCCTCTTCTTGTTTCGATCTTAACTTCCCTCCCACATCTCTCCGCTAGCGGACGTGTAGGTCGGTGCTGGATCTCGCCATCGAACTGCTTAATATCATCGCCACCTCTCGCGATAAAAAAACATGCACTTTACTGGCGGGACTAATACCCTTGCAGCTGACGCGCCCGGGAACAATAATCTATCAATCAAACCTGCCTCTTCTCATCCTCACCTCCCCTCCCCCCTCTACGCTCCCTTGGCGTTCACTCCGCCTACGTCATCCCTCCACCTCAGACTCACCTCGTTCTTGCCTCATCCGCCTCTTTCTCGTTTACATCTCTATCCGTTACTTTATCCTGCTTCCTCCCTCCTTGTCACTGCTTCCGTTATCACACCGCCTCTGTCACCAGTCCGTCTCCAACTATTCCCGTCTCTGACAAATCTTGCTTCCAACAATCGCTGTCTCCTATTTTTCCCTTCACCGGCATTTCCCGCCTCCGCTTCCTATCTACCTCGGCTTCCCCACCGTCACTTTCAATCCTCCGCGATCACCCTACCTCCACCAATTCTCACCTCACCACCTCCATCTCCACATCCTCTTCCCCACCACCCCCGCCTCCCCCTGCTGCCTCCGGTCCTTCCCCCACTCCCCTCCGCCCCTAACTCGGCTTCGTCGACGCTCCCAGCTGCAGGAGGCCGTGCGCGGCGCCTAACGCCCGCTACGTGCAGCGACTTCCGCGCTCGACTCACACCGCCCTCACCACCTTTTCGCCTTTTTTCTTGTCTTTTCGTGTTTGTTCTTATGTTGGCGCGCTTGTATTTACATTTTTAACCTCCTACGGGCAGGTGGAGAAGAAGAGGCAATCGGACGGGCAGTGAATCACCAACTCAAAAGAAATTTTACGCTTTTGAAGATTTAAAAAGGAGGTTTAGCAAAAATATTCTCTTGTGCAACATTAAAATTGTTGCTAAAAAGTCACCAAAACGAAGTTAAATGCAAAATCTGATTCACGTGTATTATAACCGAAAAATGACCGACAAACGAGAATGGTTTTAAGCGCATTTTCAAAAAATTATAATATTGTTTGTTTTGTTTGTTTTTTTTTCGTTTTTTTTTAAACTTCTTCGATTTTTGTTTCAATCATTTCTAAGAGGAATTCCCATACGTTCGGTCACATCTTCTAAGGTTTTGTTTTCATTAATGAACTCCTTCATTAGCGCCGGATTTGGAAAGAATCGAGTTTACAGCGTTGGCAAATAGATTTAAGTGGCACTTGTACAATATCGGATATTCTGAAAAATTATCCCACACGAATTTTATAAAAAAAATTCTACTAGGGAAATATATTCACATTTTGTTTCTTGTAGCTCTTCAATCAAAATGTATTATAGTATGCACTCATAAAAGATGGTCTTTACGAGTTCTTAATCTACTAGAAGACGCGGGTCACAAGCAACAAAGAGTGAAGTCTGCATTTCTTCAAAATTTCACTGGGAAGTTTGCTACTCTTCCTTATACGATTCTGCAAATACAATATTCCAGACTTAGATTTTGATATTTTATGGCGCATATGGTAACTTCTGATCAGCGCGATAAAAAATACAGCCTAAAACCTGAAAAATTCTTAAAAGAATTGACCAGGAATAAAATTTAAAACACATTTTCATGTTCTGAGCATGTGCTAATGGTATCTTTTGACCAGCCGTAATCACAAAAATACGAACAGCCTAAAACCTCTCCGAGGTAATGTTTAAATATCTTAAATAACAAAGTTTACAAGCAACGTCCTTTATCAAAGTAAAACATTACTGTAAATATCATTATTTTTTATTCATTTAAAAACTGTAGGTGAGAATTATAGATGAGCTATAAAATTTCCACATGTGAAGAAACAATTTCACATGGAGAAATTTGCAAGACGATCCACGCGGAGACCTTTGCTCTGGCATTCTGATGACTTCTTGCTTTTTACACAGCTACTTTTACTCTATCTCTCCCTCCCTCCCTCCCTCCCTCCCTCCCTCCCTCTCTCTCTCTCTCTCTCTCTCTCTCTCTCTCTCTCTCTCTCACACACACACACACACACACACACACACACAACAATTGAAACCTAAACACAGTGGGGTGCAAATGAATCGAAACAAGAAAACATACCAATGTACCGTTGCCATTGAAAAGCACAAGCAACATAACCGGCTACAGTGAATGTAATCACCGCGTTTGACAAAATTAAAGCACCCTTAATCGGGTTAACTTTTGATTGTCTGCCGTTCATTAATTTCACGCGCCAGTTTTCCACAATTTTTTCATGTTTCCTCGTTTTCCTGATGAAAATAGTTTAGCGGCGAGCGCGATATTAGGTTTCCGGAACAAATCTCGCCGTTGTATGTTCTCATTTTGTACAAGGATATCGTAGCACATTGTTTCGGGCTTGAATCGCTCTGGAAATAATTATCCTCTGCAGTTCTCGTAGGAGGAGCGAAAACTCTCCTAAATGCATTATCCCTGCTCTTGTTCGACCAACTCCGCTCAGTGCAAGGAAATTAGATTTCCAGGATACAAGTAATTTATGGCTCCGGAAAGTCCCTCTTGCTTAAAAAGTCCACTCAGGGAAAAATGCATGATAAGAGGAGAATGCACTTTATAACCAGATTTATGTGCCTGCTTCACAATTCACGCAAATTTCACTTCTTTCCTTTGCGTTGAAATTCTACCAAGGTAGCGCATTGTACGAGTAAATCATTTAGAAAGGTACTTCAAAAGAAAACGTAATTATTGCTTTCAATATTAAGTTGAATGCCATTATACAATTTACTGTTGGCTCAGCCTTCTTTCTAAATTAATGTCTTGCTCTTTTTCGTGACATGCATTCAAAGGATTATATATTCAATACGTACGGTTTCTTAGTTTTCTAATTCAATTCAGATGGAAGGCGAAAGACTGCATGTCTTTTGGGTATAACCGAGAAATTTACATTTCATCTTAAAGATTTTGTGTATTCATTATTTAACTGTTTACGAGAAAGTATTATTTAGATTAACAAATATTTGGATAAATAGTAGTATAGCAACGAATACATTGTTTCATTCTACGTCCGTTACACAGTTATTAAAAGTTATACGCGGCTTCTTACAATCTAAACTAAAATTTATTAGAACTTTCCACTTATATTCGACCTATTTACTGAAATCAAAATCAATTTTAGAATAAAATTTAAGTTAAAAAAATTATATTTTTAATTCGAAACAAACCAACAAAAAATAAGTAGATACAGTTGATATAGTAGTATACGAAATCAACATCATCTATCATTATTAAAACTCACTGTTATCCAATGGAGGCAGGTTCGCATTAAACAAACCTACCTGCCTATGCCTTACCGCCAGTAAATTATGAGATCCTACATGCATTATTCTGTAAAATCGTTGTGGTTGACCAGACAAAAAATAAAAATGTAAAAGGAAAATAAATTATCGGTTGCAAACAAAAATTTCAATAATTGGGCTGCGTAGGTTCTAAGAACCACAACGAAATGTAAAAGTAATTAACTGACCGATTTTCATTCTTAAGAAAAACAGACTCGAAATAGAATGCGAAACGCTTTGTAGAAATTTCAAATTGCTTTGAATTCTAAAAACGTGTTGAACGGACAGGAAACGCACATTTTCGAGTCGCAACGAACAGCTTTTGGCGAATAATAATTCTGAGAGTTTGAAACATTCTCTTTGAAAGATAAATTTTCAGCGAGCGCGAAATATAAGGGTGAAAAATATAAATAAAAGGAAAATTGCAATTTACATTTTAAGTAAAAATAAAAGTTTCCTTTAGCTTCGAAAAGCCTTTAAAACATGTTGCGACAGGCATTTAGGCATTTCGCTTGTTAGAGAAAGGTGTCATTATTTCATGTAACTTTACACATAAGAGCTACGCATAGTACTTCTGTTCATCGAAGTTGGAATTTTGAACCAGAAATTCACAACAAGGAATGGCAATCGGAAACAAAAAGGTCAGAACAGTTTGGCCAGTACACACAGAGTAGTAGTTTTATGGATAAAATTCCTCTTTGTACTTGCAGAACGTGCAGAATCGATAGAATAAGTACTGAAGCGGACGCAAAGGTTTTTTAAAACAATTTTTCCTTTGAACCATTAACGTATGTAATTGTAATTCTAATTTTCTACCAGGCAGTAAATATTTTTCTATTCATTTTCTTGCGTTGGTATTTTCTTTATCACTCTTCTTTTATTCTATTTATTTTATTATTTATTTATTTTATTTATTCTATATATTTTATTACGTTTTGCCCGATAACCTTTCTTTCTTTTCCTCAATTCTTCTTGATTTAGATGCATCGTTACGTTATTCTCCCTTTCCTTAAACATTGTATCGTGCATTTCTCTTCTTGAAACACCGCCATCTCTTTCTTTCTTCCTCTCTTTACTTTTTTTCCCTTTTTGATATGAAATGACTGCAATTCGAATTATTTATTTTACAAACGTTTTAATAAACTTTTCTTAACAATTAGGGCTTTAAAAAAGGTTTCGTTTACAATTATTTGAAAATCGAGTAGTTTTCACATAATTCTTGTTTGAAGTCATTGTAATTAATAAACAAGATTTTCACTAAAAAGGCTCCAAATGTTTTCCTCGGATAGAGCAAAGAACACTAAAAAATGGTAGTCGTCATATTTTCATTGAAACCACTGAAATTTGAAAAAATTGAAAAATTAGAAATAACGTTAGAATGTATGTACTGCTGTGTTACCACCGGTTTATTATTATGAAAATGTTTTCCACTCAGTGCTGACCGATCTTTTCTTCAGCGCATAAAATATTTAAAGATCATTTAGGATAATTTTCTATTCACTAGATCAGAACATTAGACAGGAAAAGTGGAAATACGAAGAGTAAATACTTGCATCTTATTTCAGTATTTCCATATTTTCCTTTCTCGCTTTCTCTGTATGTCAGTCTGTCGTCTCTCTCTCTCTCTCTCACTCTCTCTCTCATTCTCTCTCTCATTCTCTCTCACTCTCTCTCTCACTCTCTCTCTCACTCTCTCTCTCTCACTCTCTCTCTCTGTCTGTCTCTCTCTCCTTCCTTTCTATTTCTTATAACGCAGTTCTTTTATTACATAGTTTTTTTGTAATTTTCTACATTTTTTTCAAATTTTGACTACAGTGTTTACATTCAAGTTTTAATTCCTTCCGTAACCTTCGGGAGCTCGCGCGATTTAGTGTCACATGCACGATTGCGGGGCGGTATTTTTGCCACCGACGAAAGTCCTTCCCCTTCCTCAATATTACAGATTCTCTTGATCGTCAGTCATGGGAAATTTATTAAATAACATTAAGAGTGCATTGTAAAAGATTAAAAACTTGTTGAAATAGTCTTAATAATTCTCCAGAAAATAAATTTCTGAAGGAAATAATCTGCATAGTCAGTCTTCTGCTTCGGCTTCTCAAAACACTGACGACAAATACGTACAATAAAATAATGACATAATAAAAATCTAAATTAAAATCTAATGAAGTAGGAAGGTAAAAATGTATTAAGTAAAATGAAAATGGTAAATAGTGGGAGAAAGAATACGTGTGTAGCTAAGTATATTCAAATATATCTTCAAAAGTAAGTAATAGGAATTTAAATTACTAAAATCCTCTGAAATCACTAACAAATTACATGTAATGAATAGCCAATTCGTTTAATTTTACATTATAATTGGCATAAGAGGATCATTATACTTTTTTGTTACAAACATACATGAAAATATACTTAAATGTTCATCACACTTCACAAAAAGGAACAGGCGCGATCGTGTGGCGGTGTTTATGCTGTGTGGAGCAAATACTGATTTTGCGCGAATTTAGCGCAAATGTGAGTGAGTCTTGGAGAAAACGTTATCGCTATTTTGTGGCTGAATAGTTAACTAGAGAATACCTGGCTTCCCACCATGCTGAGTTCGAACATGAAGTCGCAGCGCCGTTTTATTTTCAAAGGCGGCATTTACATCGCCCCCGCGATCGCTCGAAGGTTAGTTTTGTCTTCTCCTTTAAACACACAAACTCACATATGCATGCACTGCACTGCCACACAAGCCGGAAGGTCAGTCGAAAGCTGAGAGTTTTTCCCGGCTGGGGCGGTGCCTCGCTGGAGGGAGATATTAAGACTTGAATACCCCAGAAAGCGGTTAGGCAGATGGGCGTTAGGATCTATCATTCCCACATGAAAGGAACACCGCCACCTCCAGGGATATAGCATGCACTACATATACGGGACTAATGACCTTCTGGTTGACGCGAACGGAAATAATAAATAAGTCAATCAGGTTTCGGGGCCTTCCTTCTCTGCCTCCCTTTCCCTTTCCTTCCTACTTTATCTTTCCCTTTCCCGGCCCAGTTCACTTCGAGTGGTACCGCTTTCCCTGTCCCATTCCCTTCCGCGCCTTTTGTCTCGCAACCCGTTCCAAATTCCCGTTTCCGTATCCGTCTCCCGGCGCGGCGCCTCCTACGCAGCAAAGCCCCCTGAGAGCCGCAGCGAACAGCAGCGCATCGCCGCACCCCTCCCCGCCCCGCGAGGAAACGCCTCCCCCTGTTATGCTGATCAGGCCCGTCCGCCCCCGCAGCCAACGCGATACCCTTACAGCTCCCCCCCCCCGCCCGCGTTCCCGCCCTCGCCGCCAGACTGCGCCGCGCTCCGCACGCAGGGGGAAAAAGAGCGGGCGTGCCGCAGGGGGAGCCTTTCGCACCTGCTACGCCACTGCGTAATTCTACGTCGTTTACTGGCGTGGGCGGAGCGAAATGGGGACCAAGCCTACATTTTTGAACTTTTTAGTAAATTTATTTAAAATATTTACCATATCGCTCATGAAACTACAAAATGTCGTTAACCCACATTATTTATGAAATTCAGATTTTGACATAAATAGATTCATTCTCTAAGAACAGTACACATTTAAAAAAAAGTCATATTCGAAAAATAATATTTTTCTGCTTAATTTACTAGAAAATAAAATATTGTATACCAATCATTTGTCAAATCAGGCGAAATATTGTATGCCATTTTTTTGATAACAATAAAAATACGAAATTATATTCCTTGTAATGTTAAAGTACGAAACTAACGACATAAAATAAGTTATCCAAGTATATAAATTATCCTAAGTGCAACTTGATTTTCTGATATATTATCCAGTTTTATAGCTCTCATGAAAAATTTACTTTCTATTAGTTACGATATTTTGCCATTTCTTGGGCGAAATATAGATCTCATAATATTTCAAGCCGTATTCCCGTTTCGATGTGCCCAGACATTTTTATTGAATGCTATTATGAAATATTATTTCAAAAATACTTCTGAGAGTCCGAATTAAAATGTGTCCCTCTTGAAATACTTTTTGAATACGTCATTTTTTCGGGGACATGCTACACTTTTGGTCGCCAAGATTCAGATCGTAATAGAGTGTGTGTGTGCGTGACGGTTTTTTAAGCAGTTGGGATCCACATCCTCTAGAATTATGTTCATCTTTCCAAATGAATTGAAATTTAAAACATTTCGACTGAAATTTTCGAAAACAGGTCATCGTTTTCGAACAAAGTCTTTCTACAACAATTCCCACACACCCCACACACTGCCCACTTCTGTGCACCAGGGTTCGAATGCGGTTTTACTCACGGAGAATTTGTGCTGAGAAAATTGGGTGTGCGGCAGGTGTTTTCGAATTGCTTCTGTTTCCCCCGTTTTCATTCCACAATTGCATCATCATCATCATCATCATCAACAACTATCTCACGTTTCAGTTTGGGTGGAACACGGTCACCTCCCGGTATACAACATGCACTCTACATTCCACAGCAGTTGATGTGTCCGGAAATAATAAAAAACTCAATCACTCAACCATTACCCACCTAACAAAACCAATTTCATCCCACGAGACGTCTAAAATGCGTTTCGTAGGAAAAGGACCCCATAATAAACATTCAGTTGAGTTATTTCGTGCAGTAAAATGCAATAAAAATGCACGCCAACGTGTTCCTGATAATTTGAACAATAAATAATTCCTTTACCGTTTTGTAGAGATTCCTGTTAGAGAGTGTGTTTTGTAATTTTTCGATTTCGTCGCAGCCTGCTTATCGCCGTTATTTTATATGCATTTCCAAAGCTTGAAGAGCTGAAACAGACTCGGGATGGAATCAGTTGTGAACAGCGAGTGCACTGCAATATTCACGGCCGAATGAGGGTTCATATCTAACGATCTAATGTGGGGTGCGATAGAAAATGGAAAGTAGACCCAATTCTATCAATTCACAAATTTTCGTTTTTCGGCGTTTGTATAAAAATAATTATTTATGCACCTAGGGCGTTATACGAGCTCTAATGATCAAGCAGCGTCAAAAACCAGCAGGGTGTTTGACCAGTTAACTCTCCTACAATATTTTATTATTTACCTAATTGTAATAATTCATATTTACTAATCGAATAGATGTTAACTTTTGACTCGGTTTGTTTTTTCATATTTTTCTCCCATAATTACCTTCATAAGAGAACATATACAATCATTCAACTGTTTTGATATTTCTGTCGAAACCAGGATCCTCTCAATCAGATACTTTATGCAGTGTACTAGTATATCGAGCCACATATGGAAGGCAATAACAAGCTAAAGTAAAAAAATTAAGTACATTTTTTCTTCGACAATATTTTTGTTAGACTATTATGAGCTCTTCAACTCACCTTAAGCACAACTTTCTGAACGTTAAGTAAGAAGTGAATTCGTAAAGAAACTACTGTGCATGACCGAAGAGTTTCTCAGCAAAATGGCATAAGAAATATTTGTTCGTCTACTAGAGGAAACGACGCTGATGTGTTACCATAAGAAATGACTTACCTTCACATTTTTATACATGTATGGGGAGGTCAGACGAAAACACACGAGGGTTGCTGGAATAGAGAAAGAAGTATAATACAGAAGCCTTTTACAGAAATTGAACGATATCAACCTCCATGTTATTAGCCTTCACAAGAACTTTACAGCCAAATTTTACATCTTATCGTCTTGCATTAATGCTATTTCGCTGCAGTCACTAGCAACGCAAAGTTTGTATTCCATTATTCATAAGTTTGCTTTTCCATTAAAGCGCGTAAACTCTTAAATTGGAATTTAACGAACATGACGTGGTACAGTTTAGGTACACTGTTCTGCAGAGAGAGAAAATTGAGTAAAACATTTAGCTTCTGAACAAGCGAAATTATGGGAATAATTACGGTAACAGGCAAGATAATTAATATTTACTTTTTCACACCGGCTCGTAAATTTATCGACTATGTACGATATTTAAGAATGTGTTATCCGTTATAATTATGTAAACCATCATTACTCCTTTCTTTATGCAATATAAACAACGATAGCATTCTGTACCACATTAAAGAATATTTCTATGCTAATTATTAAATGGCTGCAGCCAGTTTTATATTGATAGACATAAATATACTACACCTTTTCGGTTCCAATTATTCAATTTTAGACGACTAAAATATGTTCTACAAAGTCGAAAATAGTAGCTATAATTTCTTAAATACGCACCATACCTCTAGATTACTAATTTCCAAGGCACGCAAGAATTTAATGAAAATTATGCCCCTTTCGGTGATGTGAGAGGTGTCTTGTTTTCGTTAGGTTCTCAGAAATAAGGGGAAAATTATAAAAACATTTTCAATTTTGACTGAAAAATACCAGAACATTTGATCGTGTTATTCAACCTATTGTTATACTCCACAAACCAACTAAATTCGATGACGTAATGCGATAAAAATACTCCAAGGAAGAGGAGACTCGCTCTTAAATATTTTCTATTCACGTGTTGAAATATGGGTCAACAACTGTTTTTTATATTCTTGAGATATATAGAGAACTGTTATGTAAAATGAAATCAAATATATAAATATTATTATAATCTAAACTTGTGAAAGAAATTTTGATCGCTTATGACCACGCCATTCACAGCTAAATATATTTTTTTAACTGTTGTAAACTACTTATTTTACTACGTTACTGGAGTATTCTTGGAGAAATTATATTCATACTATTAATTTATAATATATTATACAATTATTCTATAATATAATACATAATAAATTTAAAAATTTAACAAACATTGTTAAAATATTTAATTTTATTGCAGTTTTATACGAGAGTATTTTGTTGCTCTTCAGCAGTGTGCATGCTTCTCTTTGATAGATCACTTTGTGTGCTTTGTTCAGTAGCGGTTTTGGTAAAGGAGGCAAATGGTAATTTCTCCAACAAGCATAAATCAGTATACAAATGCAGACCCCTCAGAGCTGGGTAGATACTTTTCGTTCGTCGTCGGGTGCCGCTTCAGCCACCTGATGCATCGCTTGGCGTTCCAAGGGGCATTACCATTAGAATGGCTCGCTGCCATATCTGCGTGGAGTCTGGCTCCGATCACCCGCCACAGAACACGACAGGGGTCCCTGACGGATGGTCGATGGCAAGCGACGGTAGCGGCTCGGCGTTAGCCGACCGACACAAGCGCTCTTGCGATCTCAAGGAACCTCCACTCGTCAATGGAACGTACTTCATTTACACTGTCATTTTATTAAATCAGTTTTCATCGATACAGCAATTCATCGATACGATACAGCAGGGCCATTTTGGATGTAATTTGTGCGAAAAAATCTGTCGGGCCATACTGGATGGAAACTACCGAAAAATGTTTCATTTTCCGTCCAGTTTGATCAGAAAGTCAACTTCAAAACGTAGCAACAATAAAGCCGAGTTGTAAACAGACCAAGCCCGTACAGGACGTGCGACATAAAAAATGTTTTGTTATTTGAGTAGTATGATTTTAAATTTTCAAAATAAATATTTTTAAAAAATTATCACATTAAATAAATAATGATGTTCTGTGTCAGCCTCTTCTATGACTGGTTTTGTCGGCGATGAAACAGTTACATCAGTTGCTGATGATTATTCAAAGAAGGTAGAAGCAAATATGCAAGAAATGCATACTTTTGTGACGATCTAGGAAACCGCAAAATTTTCTCCGATGCCTCCAAAATCTGACACTACCATTGAGAAAATTTAGATGTTTTAAATAAAATGTGAATTATAAGTGGCTTGCGGGGTTTGCCACACCTAGGAATCGGCCTAGCCGGGGCAAGCTCTAATCTCGCGACTGGTCTCCTGGCGTGTGTGGGAGCGTGTGTGTAAGTAAGGGATGAGGATGGGAGAAAGAAGGGGAAGGAACGATCGCGCGCGGTCCGTGTCCCATTTGTAAGGGAACAGCTCCGGCTTTCGCCCGGCGACCAGGGCAGCCGGCCGCTACAATTACACTCTCGTAAGCCCGGAGCTCCAAAGAAGAAACAGCGAGGAAGAGAAGTGAGGGACCGCGGCTGCGGGAGGGGGGAGGGGGGGAGGGGGCGTGGCCGCGGAGAACCCTCCAGGTGACAGGCCACTTGTTGCGCCTCGGCCTCCCGAATCCCCCTCCCTCCCCCCTCCCCGCTGTGGCCGTCGCGGGGGCGGTGCTGTCGCCGGATCCCACTGCCGCCTGCTCCCGGGCCTCACCACAATGCACTCTACAGCCGTGGCGTATTGAACAGGGTAGAAGCAAGTACTGTAAAGGCAATACACGAGTGTCACTCGGCGATATAACGGGAGAAACTTGAAGCTAGCGACCCTACTGGTCCGACCTGTCATACCCAAAGTGAAATCAAGTATGAACTGAATAAGTTTGAAATATTTTAAATTTATTTACGATTATGTTTACGTACGTTTCGCAGAGTATTTCGAAAGTTATTGTAAATGTATTGAAATATGAATTAGTCGTCGATTTTCCAGGTCACGTCACTAGGTTCGCTTATTGTGATGCTGAATTCTCGTGTCATTCATCTACTTCGTCCACAGATTTAATTTCTAATGTAAGTAAATGCTGAAATTGGGACTGCAAAATAAGGTCTATTTTAGTTTTTTGGGAATCCAACAACTAATTACTGTTCCAATACGCCAAGGTATTAACATATTTTTTTACTATCAATGTTTTATTTGCAATAAAATTTTACATATATGAGTATGTGATTAATAATAATAATAATAATAATAATAATAATAATATCAATAAAGCATTCCAATAACAATGGGAAATGTTTTAAAAATATAAATGATAGCACACATCAGTAGGACAAATGGTCAATCATAGAAATCTGTAGTCCTAGTTTAATTCTCATGAATGGGGATAAGAGCGTTGTGTGGCACTCATGACGTATCACTCCACTGCTTCTACTACCTGAGCTTTTCTTCGTCGCACAGCTACAGAAACTGGGATGATTTTAAAGCTAGTACGCTGCCTGTGAGCCATCCTAGAGGCATAGAATTATATTTGAAATTAAATTAATATTACACACATTACCCGCTCTGCTTCTTCGTAACTATGACCATATTTATTTTTAAATATAAGTACTTCACAGAGACATTACGATAAACGATACTGCAGAGGTATCTGTGTTGTAACTGAGATATGGCAGCCAGAAGATATATCAATTTAACCTCTTACGATTACTATATATTCATCTGCAAGCACAAGTATCTCAAATCAAGCTTAAAATTGTCAAATTTGAGGAACTTAAACTTCTCAATAAGGCGTGAGTAATGCCAATTACCATAATAGTATAACAATAGTCTTGCGCTTTGAAAACCTATTGTACTCTGAACCCCTCTAGTACCAGGCTGAATCCAACAAGAACCCTTTCCCTTCTGAATGGGCCTAATCCCTTGGCCCTGTTCTGTTATTCTGACGCTGATGTCTCAATTCTGTCCGCCGCCTTAAGTGACAGAGCAAAGGAAAAAGAAAACAATGAGATGAGGAGGAGAGAAAATAGACTCACTGGGTAAAAAGACGCTCATAGTAAAAGAAAAAAATCCTAAATGAAAACATGTATTAAGATAGAAACAGAAAGAGAGAAATTCATTACATAGAAGTGATCAGTTGCATTATGTGCCGGGTTCAATATGTTATCGATTAGTGAAAATGAAATAAAAATTACGATCCGAAAATGTTTTGGCACAGCAATTATGTGGATATTATAGAATTATCATCATTATTATAGAATTATTATAGAATGGGGCATCATTCATCAATTTGAGTCAAAACAATTTTATTATTAAGACTTCTTTTTGATGTTTGAAGCAATCTAGCGTATGTGATAAATAATATGAGGCCATAAAATATAAAACTTGTGTTCTAAAGTAACTGATAACAATTTCGAATGGTTTCGCATGAGATAATAAAAGTAATTTGAAAAAAATGGTGTTGTAAACGTTGATAGGGATAAACGACTAAATGATACAGCTTGCTTCACTCACATCGTATGTTATAAAACGAACAGGAGCAGATTTATGTACTGCGGGCCCCTTAACCATAAAATCGTTTTAAGGACCTCCTCCAAAAAAATCCTACAGACTTACTAAACACCACTTGTTATAAGGCATACAAACGATAAAGCACACACTAATTATAATTCTGAAAAACAAACTTTTTAGAACGTTAGACTATTTGATTAGCCATTATTTCACAGTCACAAACAGTTTTATAAATTTTTTCGCCTGTTTTTTTTCTTTTGACGCGAATTGGCCTTTCAATAGACCACACGAATGTGCAGTTATACCTATTAAGACTCACGTCTTACTTTTTCTGGGGGTATGCAAGTAAAACATTATTAGGGGGATCAGTATTTCTGCTAAGTCCATTTTTACGCCCCCGGGTTGATAGCCCTGGATGTATGGAAGATGAAATGATGATTATGAGGGATGAGAGGATGACATACACATACAGACTAAACACAAATACACCCATGCCAGAGGCGGGTCTCCAAACCGCAATCTTCTGGTCCGAGACCGATACCGTGGCGCTACTGCCTTAACTATCTCGGCATCTGTCAGGCTTTCGAACGTGTAATGTTTCTTTGGGTGGGTGCGGGGCTCTTCGTGGATGAGGGTCCTTAAACAACCGTTTTTCTTACTTTTAGTAGGCCAGACCCAGACAATGAGGCATTAGCCAAGCATGCACTGGCTTGGAAATTCGAGAATTTGTCGCACATATTTCAACAGCTTGGGCCCACTGTGTTAAGCGTGTCCAGTTTCTGACGAGGCGTAGCGCTGCTCTTTTGTCGAGGCGCGTGGCTGACGTTCCATGGCCTCCCCCACCCCCACCCTGCCCCTCGCTCTTTGCCCCGTGAGGGGAGGGGGGCTTTGGTCTTCTCATGCTGAAGCGCCCGCGGTGACAATGGACACACAAATCTGTTACGCTAATACGGTTACGTTCTAATGTTTACTCAAGAGAAATCGATAGGCGCTTGTTGGCTGGTGTAAATGGGTGAAACACGTAGGATAATAGTGGAAACGCCTTATTTGTGCACGGGAGTTTTACACCATTTTGGGGTCGTTGATGGTTCAATTCGCGTTGTAGCTTGGCTGAGGTGTGACTGCTTGGTATGACGATTGCAAGCAGTCGTAGTACGAAAATATTGTATGAACTATTACTGTAGATTTTTAATTGCTTACGCCATGAGAACAAGACAGGTTCCCGAAACGTAGTAATAATAAACAAAATATTTCTCTCAATTTCTTACACAAAATAATTTGACTGTCTATAAATATATAGAGAACCACATTTGCATAATTATATTATTGTATTAGATATAAATATTTACATATTTAATATTATTAACAATAAAATACCAGTTACCACGTGTGCTTTGAGTTTCAATTACATTTGGGATTGTGTGGGAAATACTAATGGCAATGTACTACAAAATGTAATCATTATTACCACGAGATACATGTCGTAATAATTAGAATACTCCATCACATAATAATTTTTTACCAAAAACATACTACGTTTTCCTTTTTATATATTATGTTTGCTGCAATGTGAAGAAGATAAATACTATTGGCTTTGCAATTTAATTGGGAAGAGGGGTACTTATATCACGTATTAAGTTTCCACACTACTATATCTATATTTCAAACTTCTTACCCGCAATTACAATGAGACCCAAATAATTACACATTTCAAACTCTAAATTGAGGTTTCCACATTTTGAGAACAGGCTGTCTGTTAATGTGCAAGTAATTATCGTAAAAAATTCCATGATTTTAATAGTCGTTTTTTCTACCTTTTTATTTCACATTTTTTTCAAATTGCCGAACTACCTTCTTCGTAATTCTGCCTAAAAGAATTACACCATTACTTACATAGTCACAGTCACCTCAGAGTCACAGTTAAGCACCAAATCACGATAAATAGGAGTTTCTGTGTACCAACTGAAAGGCACACACTGAAAAGTGTATTTGTTTCCTTTCTCTCGAATCCAAATGTACACTGGGCTTAACAATAATATTGAGGATTCGATATCCCGCCCACCGTTATTTACGATTTCGAGTGTGTAATGATTGCAAACAAGAGTGGCCTACAGTGTTCACACACAAATATAAAAACAAAAGCACAGAGAAGAAAGCAAAGAGAGAGCTGAGGAACGACGTTTCTCTGCAGTGCAATTTCCCTTATCTGTTTCCTTGGTCTTTTTATTACTTATATTTATTTTGATATTTATTGGCTTCCACAAGCCATCAACGGTTACGAGGTGTTATAGCCACGACTTTATTGGTTTTAAATCGCATTTTCTGATACCGTTAAAACACAAAGGGGGTCTATAATGGCTCGAGGCAGCATTTCCATCCCACGAGTTGATAAATGGCGCGAGAAAGAAGGGAAGCGAGAAAAGGTTTGTGAGGAGAAAAAGGGCGGAGGGGAGATAAGCGATATTGGGTTGTAATGGAATCGCGCGATGATATTTCAGAGGCGATATATTTACAAAATATCATTGAAATAAATATGCATACATTTCCGCGTGAACCACTTTAAATATGATAGGAAGAAAAGATGGAAAAGAGAGGCAACGGAACTTGCGAAAGACTAGAGGCAGAAAGAAAAGTAGAGAACAGTGAGGTTAAATACGACAAGACAAATGAAACGACAAGCAATATGGATTACGAAAATTAATATACATTCATTCTACGTAGATTTTACGACTTAACGATAATTATTATTTAAATTCATGTCTCGTGTTGGCGGCTACGTAAATCTTACAAGATACAAAATAAACCAATTGGAAACATCAGTATTAGTTAACCAGTCACAATAACTTTTGTTTGTAAAATGAATGTGTAAATATACTCGTACTGGAGTGTGCTTCACTTCATAACGTTGATAAAAACGTTTAGTACCTTGTGTATTTTCATCTTCGTTATATGAAACTCCACAAACTTCACATTTCAAGAAAAGAAATGGGTAAAACTAAATTGTGAAAGGAAAGGAAACCTAAACAATTGGCCGTTTTCCGGAACACGATTACATAACTTTCTCTTTTTACAAAGTATTCGAAAGGCGAGAAAGTAAAATAGAATTCACAGAATAAATGTTTCAAACTTCCATAGCATGTTCACGAATAGAAAAATATCACATTTTGTCCAAGAACATAGTGTGGTAAATTGCGTATAACGAACTAAAATACATTTATACATGTGACATCGGCTTCTGATTGTCAGGCAAAACCGTACGCACATATACTCGGCCGGTACATGGAAACCCCTTGACTGCAGAAAGCACTACAGAAACTTTCCTGCCAAACGTTTGTGGAATAGCAATTGCATAAAAATAAGGGGAAAATGTCACATATTACATTCCTTTACTTACTTCGTAACAAGAGAAAGTTTTGTAAATGGAGAAGTTTTTTATATTATTTTATGAAATTAACCATGACAAGTTCTTGGGCAGAAGTGATGATTTTCGACCCCCTATTTTCCCTAGGAGTTTGTACCATTTATTCCGAGACATCCTGTGAACAGAAAGAAATAGTGGTACAGAAGAAGAAATAAATTGTAGCTTCCAAATCTGAGATCGCATGCTAGTCGTGATGACGACAAAGAGTGCAGAAAAAGAGCCGTGAGAAACTACTCAGTCGTGAGTATTTGATTAGAGATCTCGTTCTCCGTGCATTTCACACCTTCCCCTAAAAACTAAAAAGGGGAAAATTAATGAAAAAGATTTTAAAAAGTTAATAAGATAAGGATAAAAATGTAAAAGCAAGCAAAATAATCGCATTGAAAAGTGGTGAAAAGATAAGGACAACGAATGTGATGCAAAAACCAACAAGTAACTTAACATAAAAAATGAGAAAAAAGAAAGATGAAAGAAACCTTAAAATAAAATAAGAAAACAGAACACTAACAAATATAATTTAGTTGCCGGAACCATTTCGCACATTTTGGCCAATTATCGTGACTAAAGGTACATTTTCTTCTTCTTCTTCTAGATGAGGTGAGAGAGACCTACTATCATTGTACAAAGCAATCGTTCTAATTCCACCCAAAATGTTAGTTGCCATCATTTCCCAAGTGCCTGAACAGTGAACAATTAACAAAAAGTAAGATTTATTTTACATTTACGTCTGGAATGGAAGACCCGGCTAGTGATTTGCTTACGCCATTGAGTAAACGCGCAACTTCCAGTTGCGCTCGTAAATCCGAACTGCAAATACGCTTGAGGTGTGTCGCAGCAAGTGGGCGATCTGGACGAAAGCGCATTCCAATCAGAGCAAGTGCTCGCCCGGGGTGCCCTGCGCACAGGGGCCGACGCCGCAGAGCCTGATCGGGGCAACCCGCAGGGCTGCCGCAGACGACCTCAGCGCTTGGCTGGCGCGGCGGCGACGGGGCGAACGAGTTCATTACGTTTAATTAGGCCGGCGACGCCTTCGCCTCCTACTCCCGCTCTCCACTCTCATCCCGACCACCGCCTCAGCCGCTCTCCTCAGAGGAAGTGCAATCGCACAGGAGAGACGGAGAAAACAAAAGCGGTCCACGTACACGAGCTTCGAATTTTGAAGAGCAATTCTGTTTGAAAGAGGTTCTAAGTCCTGGACGTGGAATTTATTTTTCCTCGCATTAACAGAAACAGAGAAAACAAAATTTTGAAGAGCAAACAAAGCGGTTCTGGGTCTTGGGCATGGATTTTTTCCTAACATTAACAGAACGGGAGAAAACAAAAACATTCTATGCTTACCAGCTTCAAATTTTGAAGGGCAATCAAAGAGGTTCTAAGTCCTGGACATGGAATTTATTACTCACATTAACAGGTTCGAAGAAAATAAAATTTTGAAAAGCCAACAAAGAGGTTCTAGGTTCTGGACATGGATTTTTTTCCTAAAATTAACAGAACCACAGAAATCAAAGACATTCGATGTTCACGAGCTTCAAATTTTGAAGAGTAAACAAAGAGGTTGTAAGACTTGGACATGGAATTTATTCTTCCTCACATTAACAGAAACGGAGAATTCAAACATTTGAAGAGCAAACAAAGATGTTCTGGGTCCTGGACGTGGATATTTTTCCTAAAATTAACAGAACCACAGAAAACAAAGATCTTCGATGTCCACGAGCTTCAAATTTTGAAGAGCAAAGAAGAGGTCCTAAGTCCTGTCCTGAGTATGGATTTTTTTCTTAACATTAACAACTGAAAAACACTGTATATACTTCATAGATGTCACGGACAACGCAATATCAACAATGAAAAGTTGTATTTATGTCTTACGAACAGTACTCTGCCATTAACTCAAACCCGAAAAAATGTGACTTCGAACATTTTTGTTTGCTCCGATTTAACGTTGACATTCGTCGTCGGTTTTAGACAGAAGATATAAATTGAGGTATTGATACTTTGTTTTCAACATTCCATGTATGGACATTAAAATATTCAATCTATAATATTACGTTAAGCAATGTCGCAAAATTGAAGTGGCAACTAACAAATCTACTGTTTGCAACGAGTAAATTAAAAATGAAATTGACAGACAGTACGGGTTTTCACACTATTGAACAGACTTTTTATAATTAACAAATTCAATTTTTTAAGTCTGTTTCTTTTAGATATTTAAGTCTGTTTCTTTTTTTATTGTTTTCTTATTTCGTTTAGTCATTTCACGGAAGACGTCAAGTAATTGAGTTGAAGCCATTAAGACATTGCATTTTTATGATTTTTTTATTATATCGGTCCGACGAAAACCTCTCTAGTCTGATTTACGGTAATGAAGTTGATAAGATGCAGAAAGATCAACGGTTTGTAATTTTCCTGTTGGAATATGGACGTTGAAGCATGAAATTATTTGCAAAAGCATTGTTGTATTTATCAAACCATTACAGTTATTTACGCACCAAGGGCATTATAAGGGTCCTAACGTTCAAGTAGTTTGAGTGGAGTTCTGTCAACCCTGATCATTAGAACCCATTAACGCCCGTGGTACATAAAATATTTTATTTTTTATCTAATTTTACCTACTTCAGATTTACGTATTTACTAATTAACTAGACGTTAACTTGAATCTGTTTCTCTTTTCACATTTCTCTCCCATAATTTCCTCGATAAGAGAGCATGTAACATCATTTAACTGTTTTCATAATTACCTTGAAACCACCATCCTCTCGATCCAGGTAAGTTATGCAATGTACATCGACCTCCATATCAAAGGCAATATCAAAGACAATATCAAAGACTATAACAAAGAAATAACATATCAGTAAAAAATAAGATTATTTTATTTCATTGCTAATATCATTTATCTTTTAATACATGGTCTTTTTGCAGTTTCCACGCCTTTAGCTACTCTCCAATCAACGCGCCTCTCTTTTTTTGTCTACCTTGTTTTGTTTCCCGAGCCGGGAGAGCTTCAAAATCGACTAGCGCCGTGTGCGGCCCAAGCAGCACTTACGCCCCGCGGTCACGCAGAAGTCCCAAGTGCGCGCGACGCTGACGCAGCGCTGACCGGAAGTGGACGTGCGCCCTTCCGGTCCGCAGACGCTAACGAATGTTGCTCTCAAGGACGGCGTTCTCTCTCAAGGACCTCCGTAAGCGGCCAACTAGTTTGTGAGACGAACACGCCCCCTCCCTCCTTCTAGTGCTGTTAAGAAAAGGGATTCGATAACGTGAGAGTAGTCTGCTGATACAACTCCCTCTCATAAAAGGAAAAGTGTTACCGAATGAGAGTGTTAAATCATTCGTTCATTTCTTCGATTTTACGCACACAATGGAAATCAATTTATGAATTAAGTATCCTTGGGAATCTCCTCTATCATCTATCCACTTCCGACTTTTCAGTTCCGGACTGCACCACTATCGCTACATTTGCATTCAACACAGCTACCCTCGCAGCGGACGCTCATTTCGTGAACAGTCACAGACGTACTTGTGAATAAAGAAGAAAATATTCACAACATACTTCTACTACGAATATTTTCACAATTCAACATTTCGACTCAGATTTGGGGCCTTCATCATGAATACTAGTCTGAAATAATGAGTATATAGTTACTTTGAAAATGTCTGTGGTATATTGAATTATCAGCAGAGATTGTATCAATTATTTTAATCCAGTATTTATCACGGAGACGTAATTTATGTTAACACTGAAATAGGAAGAAAATTTTGTGAGAATAAAATTACTAAAACTGTCGTAGCTTTTGTATCATCCGCATTACTTTCTGTTTCTTATAGTATTTCATACTCATTCTTTCATTGAAACACTTTGTAATAAAATGAAGTGAATTAGAAATTATTTTCGAAACAATTATAGAAAGTGAGACTTTGACGCGCAACAGACGTCTTAAAGGGCGTTTAATGCATTAGTGTTTCGTACGAATTCGTGGAAACTTACAATATATGGGCCATGCTCTTATATAGAATCTCCCATTACCTATTTTTTAAATTTCTCTCATTGAAATTATTCACAATACGCAAGGGGACTGTTACGTTGATACATATTGCCGTAAGTGTTTTGTTTATAGGCTTTATAATAACTATTTTACACGCATGTCCATGGCTACTTGGCGATACGCATACTCAAAAGAAGGAACTTTCGAATCAAATGTAATGCATTAACCGAAGTTGATATTTCTATTTCAGGAAATGCAAATTTATATTGCAATGCCAATTTAGGAAATTACATATCCTATTTGCTCCTAACGATCTTATCTTAGGCGTCTACATAACGAGATTTTAGAATATAAGTACCCGAAAAGAACCGTCCTAACAATGATAAGCTGCGCTGTGAAGGATAATACGAGGCCGTACAGAGCTCGTGAGAGCCATATCGCGCAGCGGCCGCGCGCGCTGTGCTTCGCTCCGGGAGCGGGGTATAGACGGTGCTCGCGTGACCCGGCGGCGCCGCAGCGATGGAACGCGACAGACGAGGCGCGATCGGCGTGGGAGGCGGCGGCGGCGGTGGCGCGGACACTACAGTGGGTCCCATCGGTGAACGTAGGGTCGAAAAATGGAAAGGAGTATTGTTTGCGGCTACTGTTATCATCTTATAAGAAACATTTGGCGCCTGAACAGCCATGGTGAACTAGGCACCATTTCAGAATTTTTTAGGACCACTGTGATTGCTTTAACTGTAGGGGGAACTGTAGGAAGAACACGTAAAGACAACACCAACACACACAAACGTCCATGAGGTGGGATTTCAACCCACGCCCCTTCGAATCGAGGTAGCTACGGCCCTTCCGCCTTATCGGCCTCGCCTGTTCAGGCTGGTCTAAGACATTTTTAATTTACCGCGCCAAAGGGAACATAATAATTTTTTTTCTATTTGCTTTTGAAGATGGGTTATCTTTCACCATATCTATCTAGGATCTAGAAAGTTGGTAAAAGATTACCCATCATCAGAAATAAATGGGAAAATATATGATTTCCCATTCGGAGTGATAAATTTAAAAACAACAATTGAGGTGGCGCTTCACTACGACTGTACTCGCGCCATTTGTAAAAATAAACAAACAAACTCTTTGTTTTATGAATTATTTAGGAAACTTAAATTTTCCAAAACGAAGTTTTAATTTACAAATGGAATGGACAAAGAGGTACATTATTGCCACGTAAACGAAATTGCAAATTTCTTAGATCGAATAAATGTTTTGAGCAAACAAATGTAGACTTTTTACAATGAAACATCTCGTATGGAAGTTATGTACATTATTAAGCATGAGAAATTGGCCACTTTTTTTAAAGTACAAAATTTTAAATTATTGCTGGACGTGAACTTCAAAAATTGAAGATTCAATTTTATGTACAGGCAATAGATGCAAAAATGTATATGACTCTCTAGAGTAAAAATAATTCATTTTCGAGGATTAGTTCATTCAGGTTTTATGGTGGCCTCAAAGTCTAACCCTTTTTCACTCGTAAATAAAATGTAATTACTCTCACCTTCAATAAATTAGTAGAATATTGAATGGTAAATTAAAGTACACATATTTAGCCTCCTTAAAGCATTAATTACACCACTCCCTTCACAATTAAAAATATTAATTCAGTTTCTTGCATCCTGAGGATGTCTATTCGAGCTTCAAATATTCAGGGCCCAGTGATTATTACAAAGGGGATGATTTTCTTGATGTTCTGTACTCATTCAAAGGCATGGAGAATGAGAGGTTTGCGTTTGCTTCCCTGTAAGTTTGAAGGAATTGGGTTCAAATCTCTCCTATTTATTAGTTTGTGTTCATGCATTCAGTATTTTTGCCATTATATCTTACCTATATGATGACTAAGCGAATATTAATTTCGGACGCGTCAATTAATTAGGGCCGGCCGTTAATCCCGTAAGTAGAGTGAACAAAACATCCCAGTCAATGATGTTCCAGAGACAACAGTGTTACTGTTGAGCAATCGCAACCTGTTTTATATCTTATGTATCATTCTGAATATTTTTTGTACAGTTATATTGTGAGCTTACGGGGTGTAATGGTTATTAAGTCCAAAATCATTGAGCTAGAGACCTGCGGATGAAAACTGCCTGTTTGTAGATAGAATTTTGTACACAAAATTATTTCTGAAGGCTTCAATGCTAAGTAAATAATATTTAAGCACCGTTTGATTTATTAATTCAATGAAAATAAATAATAAAGGAAAACAAAAAGCAAATAATAAATGGAAAGGCATCAAGTATACCCTTACACAAAATGCTGTCTGCAAAAATGCAGTTCTCAAATGCAGGTCTGTCATGACTTTAAATTTAATCCCCTTTCCTTGTAAGCTCACGACATATTTATATATATTTTATCTAATATTTTTACGAATCGTTTATGTAATGTTAATATTATATACATACAATTGTACATAAAAAGATGTAAAACATAATGTGTGTGCGTACGATGACAATATTTCTAAAAACATTGCAAATTAGAACAAATTTGGCAGAGGAACTCTTTTTATTTTCATCTTCGTTTTTTCTCTTTTCTTATTCCACATGCTGGGATGCATATAATGCAGAGTGTTGGTCAGCCGATTTATTGCCGGTGCCCCCCAAGGTCCTGATCGCCGGCAGCGATCGCTGCGCGCGCGCGGAGGCGCCGGGGGCAGACGGCGTGGCGTGGAGCAGGGGGCGGCGTGCGAACCAGTTCCTCTGACCCAGGGTCAGTCCGCCGTTGCCAAGCGTCGACCCGCGTCCCTCCGCCCACGCCGAGCCCCGCCCACCGATGAGCTGGCACCAACTGCACACGCGTCACGCTCGCCTCGTCCCTGAGGCAGCACACATCTCAATTCCATAACCGTCTATTTTTAAAAGCCATTGTAGAAGTTGCGCTGTATTCGGTCAAATCATGGAATGACAAATGTTTATACCTCCAACCAAAGCAGACTTACGATATTGAAGACCAAACATGAATATGTGATATTTGTTTTACTTTCCACATTTTTTCATGTTTTTTAGTCCACGTATCTCACATAGAAAGTTTGAAACATTTGTTTTTAAACGTCACAAACTAACATCCCAATAAAGACTCGAGGGGGGTTACAAACCACTTCGATGGCAGAAAATGACTACATATTTTTTAGTGTCCTCCACACATCTCTCCTGCACAGATTGAGACACACAATTATGTAAAAAGTAAACAAAAACAGTGGGGGTTACCTAAACTTTCCCTCCATTAGTATCTCAGTTATTCGATAACTGCTCCTTTTTATAAAGCTGCATGCCATCATTTAAGGATCTACAATTGAGAGAGAAATTGCATTGAAAAAGAAATATCTGACTTTCATATTAGAGGAGTAGAACAGAACATCCAGTTAACTACCTACGCTAATTAAAACAGAAATTATTGAAACATTTTTTCAATAAAAGGTTTTTAATTGAATCTTCTTACCGCCTTCAATTAGTAGAATATACAACAGCATATTTAATTTCGCAAATATATTCCAGGGTAAACATATTTTAAAAAGATTTCTTTTATTTTGTCACAAAAGTTACAAAATGAATGTGTTGATGCCCACTCAAAACTATTAGTCAATGTCGAAAATTATTTTTTATTGGAGAGTGGTTTATTATCACAATTAATTATTATTGGAGAATGGTTTATCACCAAGAGCGGAGTGTAGCAGAGTGGATGACTAAAAAAACTTTACTTTCGGTGGAAATGCGTACAACTGTGTTTTGTACACTCACGTGTACTATATTTTCTATTAATACAGTCGTTTCAAATACCATCAAGTAAACGATTTCTTGACTTACTATTTTTCCGTTACTATGTACTATTAGCGTTACATTGCACAGTAAATATGAATGAATAATATGATATAATACGACACAGGTATTCTGAATAATTGCTCGCAAATTACTCGTTAATGACATTAAACGGCAATTGCAATTTTCTCAAGAACTAATTTTAACTCGTATAAAATTTTGATTCGTTTACATAGAATGAAATACTGATCCTAAAAAGGGAAGTCAAAGTAGCCTTCGAGTATACGACATTATTTAGTCATTACTCAGGTAAGTTTCGACATGGTTAGGGCACTCAAGTGTATACTAATGTCACGATAATCTCCTGCATGAACATTTCGTACCGTTATCCAATAGAGTCACCAATTCCACTGACCAAACCGGGCATACTTATATTAAATTATACATAATTCCCACCATATGCACATCTCCTCTAATAGGGAGAACCACTCCAAGGTTTCGGACTTCCCAAAACGACACTCCCAAATTTGAGTATATATACGAAGCAAGAGTCATTTAAAATCCTACGCGATCTACAGGTATTTTATGATATCTAAATTTTAAGTATTGTGCGGCTTTCTAATTATATTCGATATCAATTCGTTGTATTTTTACTCGCCGAATCTCTCCAAAGATTTTTGCAATCAGACAACCAAAATGCTTGATTATTATTTACAGAATTTTATTCTTTTCAAATCTTTTATATTTGTACATACATTACATTCACTTTGACACAGAATCAAATTAATTTATGGTTATTTATTGTAAGATCATATACGTGGTAATAATACATTAAATCTCTTGCAGTGAAAGGGAGAAGTGTCTTTGAAGATCTGCACATTTCAAGGGGGGGAAAAACTGCGACTCTTCACTGGCAACATTTCTCTGCTTTAACGTGCGCCCGGATGTCTTAGAACTTGAGTCCCGACAGAGCGGCCACTAGCTCGGCAACTGGGTCGCATTCAAACTCTGTCCGCAAAAGAATTCTAGCGGCAGGCTGCTATTATCGGTAGTTTTTCATAATTCCTCTTATCAATACGAGACGAATGCTGGAGCAGTACCCTAACAAATGAACCACGGACAGATGGCTATTTTTTCATCCACGTCCTTGTCCCCTCCACTTCCTCTACATACACACATGCATTACACTATAACACTTCTCGGAAGAGTAGTTGAAGTTTAGAGCTTGTTCCGGCAGGAGCGCTGCGCTACTGGTGCGAGATACCACAAGATGCAGACGTGTAAGTTCGGCAACTGATCTCACGTTTTAGCGGGGTAGGAACACCGCCAACTTTCGGGACGAAACCTGCAATAGGAGTAATAACGTAAATAGTAAACATACCGAGAGTCAGTAATCGCCGACTCGTTCACAAAAGTCCGACATTACAATGAACGCGAAGGATGGAACAGGCAAAAACCATGAGAAAGCTGAAGCGACAAAGAAAGGAAGAAAGGAAAATATTTTCATTAATTCGAATTTCAGCAATTAGGAAACGCGGCTCCATGGCCGCGCTGCGTTTCAGACGCGCCGAGAAACTGCTCCCCGCCTTGGCTGTAGGCCAACGCCGCCCCGACACCTGGACAGAAGTCTCAGCCGTTGGCACCTCTGCCACTGCTACTGTCACCGCCACTCTCGCCCTTCTCGCCCTCCAACCACACCGCTGGCGCCTTTGGCTCTCCTCGTCCCAGTCACCGCCACCGCAGCAGTTGGCACCACTGCCACCCACCCCCACCTCACCAACTACACCGTTTGCGCCTTCAGCTCCCCCCCCGTCACCATCACCGCCACCGCAGGAATTGGGGCCACTTCCACCCACTCCCACCTCGTCACCATCACCCCCACCTCACCAACTACACGGTTTGCGCTTTCAGCTCCTCCCCCCGTCACCATCACCGCCACCGGAACAGTTGGCACCACTACCACCGTTTCTGTCACCGCTGCCCCTTCCACCCCTCAGCTCTCCCCCTGCCAAGTACACCGATTGCGTCTTCGGTTCCGTCCTCCCCCGTCACATCACCACCACCTCCACCTCCCCATCCCTGTCCACAGCCGCCACGACGCCGCTTCCGAAATAGCAGGCGTCGACACGTGGGCGCGGGCGGCGCGGCGCCGAGGTTATTGTTCGGGCGCGGGCGGCAATGGCGGCGGCGGGGGCGGCGGCGGGGGCGGCGGCGGGGGCGGCGGCGGGGGCGGCGGTTGGGGCGGCGGCGGGGGCGGCGGCGGCGGGGGCGGGGGCGGCGGAGGCGGATGTGCGCGGCGCGCCCTCGACACCCGGCCCGTCCTAAGAAGTCCAAACGACGCGACGGCGAAGGCCAAACTTTTCCTCCGCACGTGCACAGGTGCAGGTGACTCGGTGACCGGGAGAAGTCGCTCAGGGCATCAACTGGTGTCACTGCAGTGCCTCTGACCGGGAGCTCCTAGTCCCGACGGCGGGGGCAGGGTTTTCGACACTAGCTACAGAGCTAGGTCGAGCTCTATCGCTGTCTGAGTTCTGTCGCTATCTGAATTCTGTCGCTTTCTGTTGGTGAGGCGAATTCAATAGGCCGGCTGCTCTGATCGAGTTTTTACGTGGTTCCTCAAATCGACACCTGGTGAATATCGGAGCAGTACCCTAACAAACAGGCCACCGACCGCACCTTGTATCCAGGTATCTCCCCTACCGGGGCACCATTCTATCCGGGACTAAGCTTACGACATGTATCGTAGGGTTGTACATGTAAGTGTGTGTATGTAAGCGGACAGGAGGGAGGCGAGGATGAGGAAGGACACATTAACATAAATGCAATTTTTAATACGGGCCCCTGCTGCGGCCCGCTACGGAGAAACTTTCCTGTTAAACGTTATCTTGTTTATATATTGTATATTTATAGCCCTGAAAAATTAATAAGAAGAAACAGGAAGAATATAGAAGAAATATAAAGAGAAGGAATAATAAATGACCGAAACGTTGACACTAAAAAAAAAAAAAAAAAAAACGACCTTACCCTCACCATTCTCTATAAATATTTACGGAATTGAAGAAAGACGTCCTTTACGGATCTCCAATAATATGTATTTTACGAATCGATGTTCCCATATCCCAAGAACCACTGGACTTGTCGGCCCAGCGCGCGCTTCGCAAAACCGCTAGGAACGAAGGCGTTTAACGAAACGGCGGGAACGGCTCCAAGTCCGCGCCATTCTAACTCGCTCAGCGCGTACGGCTCCCAGCCTCGCACACTCCAGGGGGCGCGGGGTCAATGGCGGGGGCGGGCCATCCATTCCGCGCCGCGAGGGAATCTCAGCGGGCGTTCGGCAAGGTCCTCGCCAGCGGCCCGGTGCCAACCGACGAACAGCCGGCGGCGAGTGCGAGGAATGGGGGGGGGGGAGACAACAGGGCGGCGGGGTGAGATGGTAGGGGGTGGGGAAACTGCGTGTGGGTGGGGGAATGGGGGAAAGAGGAGGGGCAGGAAGGGGTGGGGGAAGGGGGACTGAATAGATGGGAACACGGGAAAGGGAGAGAGAGAGTGAATAAGAAGAATGGGAGCAGGAAAGATGACGGCATGAGGAGATGAAGGGGATTGAGGATGTAAGAGGTGGGGAAATTCCAATTTGAGAAGACAGGACGGAGGTGGGATCGTTAGAAAACAGATTTTGTAAATGATTTCACACAAGTCGTGCGGCGTATTCTGAGAATAACCAATGATGAGTTATGGGTGATATATAAGTGCATGGGGCTGTCAATAGTCTGAATGATGTTAAACCATGATGATGATGTTAACGGGAACGATGATGGGAATCTTAACGGGCAAGGTTCCCCAGAAGGACGCCAGCCGCAGCGTGCCAACCAACGAGCAGCAGTCGGGGTCCCGAGTCTCGGAAGCGAAATGGAGGAATGGGAGAGAAACAATGGGGCGAAGGGCAAAGAAGTCGATTGTGCGAGCTGGGAGGGTGGGAAAACTGTGTGGATGGGAGGATGAAGGGGGGTGACGGCAGTGAGAGGCAACGGCGGGGCGGAGAGACTGAATTAGGGGGGGACAGAGGGAGTGGGGAGACTACTGGGAGTAAAAGTATATAGAGAAGGGATAGGAAGACAGGGAGAAGGAAGATGACGGCGCAGGGAAGTGAAAGGGAGAAGAGATGAACGGGGCAAGGAGGCCGCCAGACGAAGGTGAGATCGCAAGAGAACAGACATTTTCTGTAAATAATTTCACACGAGTCCTACGGCCTATTCTGAGAATGACTAATGTGTTAATGAGCAGGTGGGGCTGACAAAAGAGTGAATGATGATGAATCAACACTGGAATGAGAAGCAGAGGAACCATGTAAACCCTCTTGAAAACTTCATAACGAATTCACAATGTCTACGAGAAATTCTACACATTGGTCTGTACTTGAATTCCGGTAACCCAGGAGAAAAGCTAGAACCCTGACCGCTTCACCCGTGACCACAGATCAGAAGGCACAGGAATGGAGGGGAAATATCAGAAGCAGATTGTTTGCATTTCTCCACGTGTGAGAGTATTTCTCTCCCCGCTTTGACTGTCGCATCACTTAAAAACTAAAAATACAAATGGTATTTTACACACACACATAGGTGCGCTGTTTGTGAGTTCATTCAAAGCAGAGATATTTTGGCCGGTCCTTTTTCTGAGTGCCAAACACTTATCTCGAGCAAGAGGTTTCACCCCAACAAGAAGCGCGCCACTGTAGCGGAGAACCAGGAGTCGAGGCAGCGAAATGTCAGAAGGTCGGGTTGCGGGGACTTCGGGGATGGGGGAAGGGAGAGGTGTCCGGAGGACAAGGTGTCGGGACAACCAGACATCGGGGGCGTTGGAACCAAAAGGACGAGCGCTCAAAAGATCAAAAGAAGATGAAATTTGGAAAACTTTCAACAGGTGCTCAAGCGGTTCGGTGAGAGACGGCCGTTAGAGACAGTCGGGTTGTATCTGCGAGTGTTTGTAGCGAATCGTGCAAGCACGTGAACTTCAAAAGAATATTTGATGTTCACTCAGAGCATGTCAGCATTTCGTGACGTTACAATTTTCAATTTTCCTAATGCTTGTCATTTGTTACATAATCGTTAGTTGGCATTTTACCCAAAGAAAAAACACAAACACAACAACAAAATTTATTACAGGCAAATCACGGTCAGTTTAATTCTGAAAACATCATCCAACATTCAGGGACGATCTAGTTTTCGATACAGAAGAGTTGCATAAACAAAAATGTAGAAAATATGTTACTAAAAATCGAGGCCCATATAACTGGTTTATTTGTAGTTAGGGGGACATTATTCTTGAAGACACGAAAATGTAGCTCCTGAAACATCTTTGGTCCGTAGTGTGAGTATTGACAGGAGGGTGGCGACACAGACCGCGTGGATATGGCGTTCGGTTCATTTACACAAGCTAGTTAGATAGGTCGAATTCAGCCTCTGACTGGAGGAGGATTCTAACGGCTAGATTCTCTGATCCGTAGTTTCTAATGGTTTCTCCAAACAATATCGGGTGAATGCCAGAGCAGTAAACTGACAAACCAGAAACGGACTGCGCCTGATCTGTCCTTTTCCCCCTCATCGTCTCCGCATTCGCACACATTTACACTGACTACACTATCTCACGTGTTGGAAGATCAGTCGCTTGTCCCGACTGGCGATATGCCCCGCTGGTGAGAGATACCTAGATGGGAATAACATCACAAGAGTAGGCCTTGGCGCCGGTGTCATAATCCAGTGCAGGAAGAACACCTCGACCGTTCGTGATGTTTTTTATCACACTTACGGGTCTAATGACCATAGAAGCTGCCGCGCCCGGAATCACGTCCATAATCAATCAATCACACAGGTAAGTACGCAGGCAGGCCCACAATCAGACCGGCGCGACGGGCACGCAGTCTGGTGGAGACACAGGCACAAAGGATCACGTGTGGACAATGAGGGAGTGCGACAGCCACCCAATGAAGAGGGCTGTTTTGATTCATTGATAAGCAATTCCTGGCGCGTCAACTGCTAAGGTAATTAGTCCCGTAAATTTAGAGCATTTTCTCCTCGGGAGGTGGCGGTGATCTTCCCCCGCTGGATGGTAAGATCCGGCGCCGAAATACCGTCGACTAACGGGGGTTTCTCCATCCAGGTATCTCCCACCAGCGGGAGAACTGCCCCACCGCGACAAGCTCTAACGCGACCGGTCTCTCGGCATGTGTGGTAGTGTAAGAGCAAGTAAGGTGTGAGGACAGAACAAGGAAGAGGAAGGAAAGATCGCGCGTGGTGCGTGGCTCGTTTGTTAGGGTACTGCTCCGGCATTCGCCCGGTGTTCATCGGGGAGAAACCACGGAAAACTACCGATCACAGCATGTCAGCCTCTAGGATTCATCTTCAGACAATGGCTGAATTCGACCTAGCTATCTAGCTACTGACGAACATCTTGTGCCGTGGGGAGTGGAACCCCAGGACCCCCGGGCAGAGGCACTGCAGTGACATTTTTTGTCATACCCTGAGCCACCTCCCCTAGTGGCTCCTCTCCTAGAGAATAGTAACAATATATCTGACACTCCCGGAAACACAAAGTAACCAAGGAATGAAATCGGTAAGGACACAGAAAGGTAGGGACAAAGACTGGCGGTGACAGGTATGGAGGTGACTGGTGGAGACAGGTATGGAGACTCACGTGTAGAGAATAAGGGAGTGTGAGAAGCAGCCCGTTAAGTGAGGAAAACCCACAATAAGAAGACAGGACAGAGGGTCGGGCGGGAAAGAACTCGTAATGCGGGAGGCAAGCATAGAGCGGCAATCAGACAGCAGGAAGAAATTACGAAGTCACCTTATCGTCACACTCATAAACGCCGCCCCTAAGGGCCCCTTCCCACGTGAAGCGGGTGGCGCGCCACGCAGCAGCGGGCCGCGTAGCAGAGCATTGGTTTGAATGGAGGCCTTCCCACGTGCAGCGGGTGGCGGCTGCTGCGGCAGCAGACGCCGAACTCCGGCCACCAGAAGCGCACGAGGGGCCGCGCGCCACCGCTAGCAGAACACAGCTTTAAATGGGAGCCTTCTCACTTGCCGCCGGTCGCGGCGTTCTACCTGCTCGGGTCCCTTTGTTCGTCGTCGCCGGAGGGTCGGCGAAACCTACCCCTCCAGACCCCACCCCCTTCCACGGCGGGCGTCGGTGCGGCCGTGACTCCGGCGGTGGCTCCGGCGGTGGCTGCGTCGGAAGAGCTATGCTCCTTGAACGAAGCGCGCGGCGGCCGCGCCGTGTGAAGCGGGCCGAACGCTCTCCAGAAATATTCAGCTGAAGCCCTCCATTGTCCCTTCCCCCAACCTCCATAAAGGCCTCTTTCACACTGCTCGCCGCCACCTTTTATTATCTTCCAGAACAACCCCGGAGGGTCCTCGTAGCCAGACTGTTAATAGTTCAGTGCCCGCCCACGAGACAGGCGTGGCAATCGCTTTCTGGTTTTATTGGAAACCTGGTTTATTTTATTTTGATGCACTTGCGGTTTTGGGGTATTTTTCGCCCCGTTTGTAAAATATTTTTGTGAAAATTCAATTATAATTAAAAGATGTAAACCTCCTTTAAAATCCCCAATAATTTTAAAAAAAAAAATCCTTTTTGTAATGTGTAACACCAACACTCCGCGAGATGAACGTTCCATTTCGAACTCTCTTTCCCACAACTTTCTGAATTAAAAACCGTACTTCATTAATCATTAGTAAACTAATATTCAGAGTTTATCATTGGAAACAGTTTTATTAATTTTAACATTTATTTCTAGATATAAATTACTAGTAATGAGAACATTTCAGTGACATTTTTGCAGCTGTGAGTGGGCATCCATGAGATACCGCTTACACAGTAACAATTTCCCCTCACCATCATTTAAAACATGCACTCCACTAACGGCCTTAACAATTGACGGGCTTGGAATCATTAATCAATTCGTCAATCTAACCCATCAGATACAACCTGCCATGGTCTGTTCAGTTAAGCGAGTAGTGTGATGAACACATATTTATGCCAAATAAAAATTTGTTGGCACGTGGAAAGGATTCATATTTATTTCACAATTGTTGGTTAGATTGTTGTACTCCATATAACTTTGTCATTTCGAAAATTGAGAACATTTGCAAGAATTAAGTATGTATGTCTGTAGAATCCTTCTAACTGAACGGCCTTGGTTGTTGTTTCATTGGTTGATTTGTGATTCCGAGCGCGTCAACTGCAAAGATCATTAGTACCGAAAGTGTAGTGCATGTTTGGTGGCGGGAGATGGCGGTGATGTTCCTCTTCTGTACGGTGAGATCCGGCGCCGACCTACCGTCGGCTACGGGTTTCCTGCAACCAGGTATCTCCCAAAAACTGGGCCCCGCCTCAAGATCAAGCTCTAAGCTCCCGAACGGTCCTTCCGGCATGTACTGTCGGTGTAGAGGATGTAAGTGAGGATAGGATAAGGCAAGGGAAGGAATAGTCGCGCGCGATCCGTGCTCCGTTTGTTAGGGAACTGCTCCGGCATTCTCCTGGAGTTGATCAGAAAAACTACTCGTAAGACCAACGACCAATTAGAGCATCCGGCCGCTAGAATTCTCCTCATTCCTCGACTGAATTCGACCAAGCTGACAAGCTAGTGTTGAAAATGCTGCCTGCGCCGGGAGCTGTATCCTAGCTGCTCTCGCTCAGAGGCACTGCAGCGCCGTGTATTGATGCACTTCTCGCGGTGGGGCGCTTGGCCTGCCTCCCAGCCCCAGGCCGTGCTTGGGGGACGCGACGGCGCCGTCGGCCACGGCCGGCGCCGACCGACGCGCGTCGCGCGGCAGCTGTTAACCCCGGCGCCCCTCCGAGCTATCGGCGGAAGGGAGACGGCCGCTCATTAGCATTAGTCGTAAACCTCGCTTATCACCCCCCCCACCCCTCCCCCGTCCGGTGGCAGGCGCGGATTTACGGTCGTGGCCACCGCCGCCGCCGGAGCGTCAAGTGAGCGGCCGGCGGCGACGCCACCTCGCACGCGGATGGGGGCTGAGGACGATGAGCGCAGCGAGTCCGAATTGGCTAGCGTGGAACTAAAGTAGTCTAATCACAGTGCGACTTCAGACCACTTAAGAATTGACTAACATTAAGACCATCTTTAATTACTAAACTGCTACTTGTTATGCGGCACCTACAACTACAAATGACACATATATCACCTTAGAATGTATAGATACATCACCTGTTCTGATTAAAACACCATAACCAGGATGTTAGCCCAAATGTTTCATAGACCACTTTAGTTCCACGCCAGCCAATTGAGCACTCGATGCGATGGTTTAGTGGGGGTGAGAAAGCGGATGTTACCGCGATGAAAGTATATCCGTAGGTGCAAAAATCGAATCGTAGCATATTGCAGTTTAATGAGCACATTTTTCTGATATGTTTTCTGTAGTTTAATATCAAGAGAGATTTCTTCGAAGATAATCATAAAAAGGGATCACAATGTCTCTTTTTCTCGATCCTCCTGCAAATATGATTTAAGGGCAGGGTCATTATACTACGATAAGTCTTAACATTCCCCCTCTCCCACCTACAATATATCGCAAAAGAATGCACATAATATATTTTCCAGAAATTAAACAAGGGTTTTCAAATTGAGCACTGCCAGTGAGGGTTTAGTGGGCGTGAGAAAGTGGGTGTTACTGCGATAAAAATATATCTGGTGTTAGCATTTAACATTCATAATTGGCGCCCCAGAAGGCAGAGCTCGATTGGCAGTTTCCGACCAGTGTTACGAGATGGAAAAGAAGAAAGCTTCAGATAAGTATGTATTCAAGAGGAACACGTTCTTGCACTAGTCGATGGTGAAGTTTTGGGCTTCTTCAGAACTCTCTAAGCGACACGAATATCCTGGATACTAAGGTTTATGCGACTGACTTTTCTAATATTTTCGGTGATTTTCAACACCTAAATATTTGGAAACGTTCTAGAAAGGTCATTTCGGATAAAGCTCGCTTTACTCGACCACAAGGAAAATCAAACGTGATTGAATCGTGCGATCACATCGCGAAAGCTCATTACCATGCATGATGCATCAAGGCTGTGTCTTTTTGAAAAGGGGGAACAGACTTAGGAAATGTTCACCGCGGGGTGCAATCGGGATACGTCCGTTCTCTGGAAGTCGGTTTCGATTTTTCCTTCAGCGGCATTTCGGTGCACGTGCCATAACCACTTATGTCCTCCATTCTACGTCAACTCCCGCCCAGCGCAGCCTCTACAACCCAAGAAGCGGCACACTTTTGAGAACGCGTCTCGCGAGAGGAAGGCGCAGCCGGCGGGTCTTTCTACGCGGAGACGACTTGGGCGCCAAACGCGACAGCTGTCAGCCCGCGGCGGCCCGCGCGACAATCCGGACGACTCCGCCCCTCCGCCGCCACCCCCTCACCCCCCGCCACCACCACCACCACCACCAGTCTCCGCCGCCACCCCCTCACCCCCCGCCCCCGCCACCACCACCTCCAACCAGTCTCCGGCTCCGTAGCCACTGTTTTATTATTTTTTTTATTTTTTAGGTTGGTGATCCCGGTCGCGTCAACTGCTAAGGTCATGCGTAAGTGTGACCAGGGCATGTTTATCGCTCTGGATATGGCGGTGATCTTTCCCCTCTGGATGGTGAGATACGACGCCGACCTACCGTCACTCAGCGGGGTTTTCTCCCACCAGCTCTCTCCCACCAACGGGGCACCGCGCCAGCAGGAACAAGTTCTAAGCCCCTTAATGGTTTCCCAACTTGTGTGGTAGTGTAGTGCAGGAGTGAGTGTAAGTTAATGCGTGAAGTTGGTACAAGATAAGGGAAGGAAAATTCACACATAGTCCGTGGTCCCGTGTGTTAGGGTACCGCTCCAGCATACGTCTGGTATTGATTGGAGTAACCACGGAAAAGTACCGATCACAGCATCCGGCCTCAAAAATGCTCCTCCAGACAGCGACAGAACTCCATCCGTCTGTCCAGCTAGTATCGAAAATCCTGCCACCGTTCGGAGAGGAACAGTAGAATCTCCCGGTCAGAGCCTTTGCCGGTCAGTGACATCAACTGATGCTGTGAACCACATCAACTGGTCCGATTGCAGAGCAGGGCGGCTAGTGGGGGAAGGTATTGAGCGGTGGAGTGACGCAACAAGGCTGAACGGGGTGTGGCAGGATAGCGAGAAGAAGTTTTGTGCGATGGCGGCGGTGCCTGGCGGGGAGGGGTGAGGTGGGGTGGGTGGGACGGAGCGGGGCGAGGCGGGGCAGGGCGGGCAGGACGGGATGGGGCGGGGCTGGGCGGGGCGGGGAGGGACATGGCAGGAAGGCGAGGAGGGGTGGTGTGGGACAGAGTGGGTGGGGCGGGGCGGGGCGTGGCGGGGATTGAGGCAAGGCGTCACGCCGCGCCGTGATGCTGCTGTGGCCCCGAGGGTAGTGGCAATTGCGGCCCAAGCGCCGGCGAGAGTTTGCCTGGTGCGACGTCTTCTTCTCCTCCGTCTGCCTCTCCCCCTCCCCCTCCCCATCCAAGGTGCGCCGGTTGCCGCCGCCGCGCGCGCGACAAATTCTCTCTAATGTAACGGCCCACTCGCGCCGCGACGCCGCCGTCTCCTTTTTTTTTCTGCCGTCGCGTCGCGTCGCGTCGGTCGTCGGAAGACGCGGCGGACACCGACAAAAGAACACGCGAGCGCGCTCTGTGACAGCCGCTCGAGGCGGCGGCGGACGAGGAAACCTTGTTTCGACGAAAGAGATTTAATTAGGAGTTATTCCTGCAGCCTGCCTCCGATACAAGCGGATGTGCACCGTTCACGTGGTGGGGTTTATTGGACAAGTGCACTTCACGACACACGCGTAATGCATAAAAGTACGTTTTTCATCACTCATGCATGAAATCCTCGGCTTCCGTTTGCTGTTTATTGATTGGGAAATTGCACTTTGCTGGACCTGTACAGTCAACAACTCCTGGTCGTAAAAAAACATAATACTTGGGGACACGAATCACAATGCTACCGTCTCACATATTGAATGATCCAAATATTATAACGAGTAATTTCCATCTATTTGTACTGAAATATATTGTATTAAGGAAGTCGTACAAGAGTTGTACCTTGTACTTGGTGGTACCAAGAGGTGTATCTTGTACTTGTTTCAAATTGCCAAACTTGGCTTCTGTTGTCGTCACGTCCGCGAACATTTCATTTTGATTCGTATTCATTGCACTTATTAAATGAATGACACAGGGTACAATGATCGTTGAAGTTGATTGTTGCTGTTATTATTATTATTATTATTATTATTATTATTATTATTATTATTATTACTATTATTATTATTATTACCAAAGGTTTTATCGTCTTGTAACTTCATATTTCAGATTTTCTTGTCAAAAAATAATAAATAAACATGAACAAAGTTCTGAACTGAACATTGAACAGATCGTTGAAACACAGTAGAAAGAAAAAATAAGAGGAAGGAAAAATAAAGTTTAGTAAGAAAAGGGAAGAGGGATGAATGGAAATAGATAGAAGGAAAGATCAAAGAAAGGCAAGAAAGAACGACAGAAATAAGAAATTAAGAAAAAATACGGTGCAAGGCCGACCAGATGGCCGAGACCGCAAAGGCAGTAGTGCGTAGCGGTCTCTGACCAGAAAACCGCGTGTTCGAGTCTCTCCTAAGGCATGGATGTATTTGTGTTTACATGTGCGTGTCGTCGTCCTCTCATCTCTCACTATCAACATCATCATCATCATTTCATCTTCCTTGCCCCCAGGGTTAACAATAAAAATCGGACCCACCTAAATGCCGATCCTCTGACAAATGTAATGGCAAATGCACCTACGTACATGTGAAGTACGCATTGCTTAAGAAGAGCAATGAATATTTCTTTCAACTTGTACGTGAAAGAAATATTACCCTTCATGGTTAAAATTAGGGTCTCGCCGGGAGCAGGCGCTCAGGTCACGGGTGATTAAGACTACCCGAACCGCTGTCAACGTTGACATGATCCAGACGTGGAAACAGGAATGTTCGGGAACTGGTTAGTTTTCAAGAAAGGCAAAAGTCCTCTGACAGTTATGTCAGTTTATTGCGTCTAGGGGATGCCGGGTTCTGGCGGGGGCGGCGTAATGGCCTCGTTAAACTCCCTGTTTCCCATATAAGGATCTGCTAGCGTTGGGAGGGAGGAGACCGCCTAAAGACTTTGGTGCGTGCACTCCACGCTGCTCCGCAGCTGTATTTTTCTTATATTAAAATTTCATACTTCATCGGACTTCGTCTCTGTAATTGAAACCTCGCTGACCACCAGGCTCCTCCAGGGAACTTAGCTTCCCTGCGAACCCAATTTTTATTGCATCCTGTACTGGAAGCAATTGTAATTGCCTGCAATCGCTGCTAGCAGCACTACACCTGCAGCGAAAGGCATTACATGGTGGCAGCGGCTTGGATTGAGGAGCACAGCGAATTCAATTACTTTCTGCTGACGGCCGGGCTGGAGAGACTTCGCGCCTGTACCGAGGTGGGCCGGAGCCTTTCTCGAGGGAACAACGCTCCAGAGGAATCCACAAGGCGCCGTGGTACCCGTTCACCGCCTGCAGAAGCCGAGTCCGTGGTTTGGAGGCCAGCACCAGCAGCCGCTGACGAGCCCGAGGGACGTCTTCGGTGATTAGCCGTTGGCAGCCTGCGCCGCGAGAGGGTCCTCTACCCTGAGGGGAGCTGCGAAGCCATCACTGGAGGCCCGAACTGCGCATCTTCAAGCCACCCTACATCTTTTTCTTGGTAAGAGGTTAATCCAGCCATGGCAGACAATGATATTGGCGATAATGAGGAAAATTATATATCAGTTATACAGGCAGTAAAATTAATATCGCGTAACTTTGATGGAGATCCCCGACATCTTAGAGAATTTATAGAAGGAGTTGAGGCAGCAACGGAAGTAGTACACCCCAATAAACGATCATTGCTTTTGAAATTCATTGAATCAAAAATTACTGGCAATGCTAAAGATAGGTTATTAGCACGAACAGAACGCGAAACTTGGGAACAGGTTAGAGCGATATTAGAGGAAAACTTCTCTGTACGGCGTACGTTAGAATATTACGCGGGCGTATTATTCACGTCGAAGCAGGGATCAAATGAAACAGTAGCACAATGGGGTTCGCGAGTAGATAGTATGGCTATAGATCTGAGAAGGGAAGTAAAAGGTAGGTTGGAAAAATTAGAACAGAAAGATAATGCGCGTTACGTAGAAGGAGGTCTGCAGTTAATAGGAGAATTCTTAAAGGGAACGTTTATTGCGGGACTGAAAGATGAAAGGATAAGGTATATTGTAAAAGCTAAAGGAGAAGAGGAATCTTTAGCACAAATAGTTGAAACCGCTTTACAAGAAGAAAGCGAAGTGAAATCGCAAAGGTATAAGAATAATCAGGGGCAATGGAATTCGCGATACGAGAATACGCGATATGATTCTAGGAGGCAACAAAGTACGCATATTAAAAGTGAAGTTAATGTTACTGCTGTAAATACTGTGAAATGTTATAAATGTCAGGAACTGGGTCATATATCTAGGGTTTGCAATAATGAACCGAAATGCGCCAAATGTGGTAGGCGAAATCATGAAACTAGGAATTGCAAACAAGGGGACGCCTTTGATAAAACCAGTTACATGAAAAATGATTTGAGACCATACGAGGTATATGTATTGTGTCCGGAAATTAAGGGAGGCTTAGGAATAGCCTTAATTGATACAGGGGCCCAGGTATCATTGGTAAGGGAATCCTCATTAGTCAAAAATATTGCCCAAAGCGATGATGTAATTGAGATTCAAGGTATTAGTGGAAAAAATATCAAGGTAAAAGGTATGGTAAATTTAACTCTGAATAATTGCAGTGAGTCAGTAGAATCCAAATATTATGTTGTAAATAAATTGCCTAGAAATATTGATGTTATATTAGGACAAGATTGGCTTTTAAGGAATAATTATGTGTTTACTAAAAATATTGCAATACCACCTTTCAGTGAGTCAGTAGTTCAATTCCCGACCACAGAAAAAGGAGTGAGATATGTAGAGCAACAATTATTGCAGCCAGGAATAGTCTGTGCGGCAACTTTAACGAATTGTGAGAAAACGTTTCCGTGTCTTATTGTAAATGTCACGCCCGAAACGTTAATAGTACGAGAAACACCAATATTAAAGAAACCTCCGACTCAGTTAAATAATGCTACTGATAGGACGAATGAAGATGCGTTCACGAAGCGGAGAATAGAATTATTATATGATAACTTGAGATTGCATCATATAGAGGAAGGAGCTAAAGATATTAGAGACATATGTAGTGAATTTGTAGATGTTTTCAAATTACCGGGAGACAAACTGACTAGTACGACAGCGGCAAAACATTATATTCCCACACCCTCTATTCCTAAAGGTAGACCAATTACTTTAAAGAATTATAGGTTACCTCAGGCTCATCAGGAGGAAATTCAGAGGCAAGTAGAACAAATGCTAAATGACGGAATAATTACTCATAGTAAGAGCGAATGGAATTTTCCTTTGCTTGTAGTTCCGAAAAAGATCGATGCGACTGGCAAAAAGAAGTGGCGAATTTGCGTGGATTTTAGACGACTTAATGACGTAACAGTAGGAGATAGCTATCCTCTTCCAAATATTCAGGATATTTTGGATAAAATAGGAAGATCGCGTTACTTTTCTGCTCTCGATTGTGCCAGTGGGTATTTACAAGTGCCAATCGAACCACAGGATCAATGCAAAACTGCATTTAGTACGGCTAGCGGCCATTATGAATACACGCGTATGCCTTTTGGTCTAAAATCAGCTCCTGCTACGTTTCAACGCATGATGAACTCAATTCTGCACGAGTCAATTGGTGACAGATGCTTTTGCTACATGGACGATGTGCTGATAATGGGAGAAACATTAGCCGAGCATAACAAAAAGCTAAGGGAAGTACTCGGGCAACTCAGAAAACATAATATCAAAATTGAACCCGACAAATGTGAATTTTTGAAGGTGGAATTAAACTACTTAGGACATGTAGTGACAACAAAAGGAGTAAAACCTGATCCGCGAAAAGTTCAATCAGTAACAGAATTTCCCAGACCAGGAAACCCGAAGGACATAAAGTCATTTTTAGGTTTAGCAGGTTATTACAGAAAGTTTATCGATGGGTTTAGTACAATAGCAAGACCTTTGACAGAGTTATTAAAGAAGGATGTCGAGTGGCAGTGGACAGAAAAGGAACAAAACAGTTTTGATTTACTGAGACAAAAGTTAACTGAAGCACCCCTTTTACAATATCCCGACTTTACCAAGCCTTTCATATTGACGACTGACGCTAGTGGATATGCAATTGGAGCAATACTTTCACAAGGAAAATTAGATGAGGATAAGCCAATAGCTTACGCCAGTAGAACCCTGAACAAGGCAGAAATTAATTACAGTACGGTGGAAAAAGAGTGTTTGTCAATCGTCTGGGCTTGTAAACACTTTCGACCTTATTTACTAGGTAGAAAATTTACAGTCGTTACGGATCACAAAGGATTAATATGGATCTTTAATGTGAAAGATCCGAGTTCAAGATTATTGAGATGGACATTATTGCTAGAAGAATACGATTATGAAATTAAATACAGAGCAGGGATTAAAAATTGTAATGCTGATTGTTTAAGTAGATATCCTGTAGAATGTATGCAATTTAATGTAGAGCAAATAAGCAATGAGAGGAAATTAGCAATTATTAAAGAAATGCATAATTGCCCGGTAGGTGGTCACCAGGGAATTCAAAGAACTACAGAAAGGATAAAATTATATACAAGTTGGATGGGAATGGAGAAGGACGTAGCCGATTATATTAGGAATTGCAAGGTGTGTCAAATGAATAAAGACCCCCATCACAAAATAAAACAGCAATTAGAAGTCACTGATACTCAGGACGAACCGTTTTGTAAACTTTATCTCGATGTGGTAGGTCCCCTTCCAGTTACGGAAGACAATTTTAGATATATTTTAACTTGCCAAGACAATTTAAGTAAATATGTTATCGCTATTCCTATTAAGAATCAAACTGTGGAAGAAATAACAGATGCGTTTGTGAACAAGGTAATATTAATATACGGTATTCCAAACTCTATAGTCACTGATCAAGGGAGTAATTTTATGTCTGATGTATTTAAAAGAATATGCAAGTTGTTTAAGATTGAAAAAAATCAATACCGCAGCGTATCATCCGGAGAGTAATGGAGCATTAGAACGGACTCATAAAACGCTTGTAACGTACTTACGTTGTTTTTGTGATCCAAAGTCTTTTGATTGGAATACGTGGTTACCGTTTGCATGTTTTTCTTACAATACTACTCCGCATAGTATCACTAAGTTCACACCTTATGAGATATTATACGGTAGGAGATGTAATATTCCAGGGATTTTACAAAGTACTCCGCAACCTTTGTACAACTATGATGACATAATACAGAATGTTAAATTTAAAATGCAGAATTGTCATAAAATTGCTAAGGAAAGATTGATACAATTCAAGGAAAATCAAAGAGAGAAAACAAAAGCCAATCCTGTAAAGTTTAAGGTAAATGATTTAGTATTATTAAGAATTGAAGCTAGGCATAAGTTAGAACCATTATGGAAAGGTCCTTATGAAGTAAAGATGATGAAGGAACCTAATGCAATTATTCAAGAGGTAGGTAAACGTAAGCATCAGGAAGTACATACTAACAGACTGAAACCATACTTTTCTTCCGTTTCAGGGAACGAAACGAAGCATGAGGGCTCTTAGGAATTGGGCAATATTAACGGCGTTATTATGGTGGTGGGAAATGGCAAATGGACAGGAAGTGAAGCAGCTACAATCGCAAACCGGGATTTATTTTGATGAAGCTGGAACTATCTCTTTTTACCCAATGCGATGGAAAGTAGTAAGCTATATAAATTTAGAACCAATTAAGGAGCTTTGGAAGAGTACGAAAGAACATCACAGAAAGGTAGCCGAATATTGTAATAAAGTATCGGAAGCAAATTGGTATCATCTGACAGACTGTGGAGCTTTTCAGCAATACATGAGATCTAAAACGTATTATATTGATAATTTGAGAAATTTTTGTAAGCGAATATATGGTAGATTCAGAAAATGTCGAATCTTTCAATAAAAGAGCGGTAAGAACAAAGAGAGGAGTATTAAATTTGGTGGGAGAAATAGCAAAGGTACTTTTTGGAACTCTAACACAATCTGATGCAGAGGAATATAATAAACATATTTCAGAATTAGAAAAAGAGCAAAGCGAATTTTTACACATTTCCAAAGATCAAATGACGGTAATAAAATCGACATTAAGTTCTGTTAACTTAACAATTCAAAGAGTGAATCAAAATGAGAAAACATTAAAACAAAATTTGAATAAATTAGCTAATTATACTGATAACAAAGTTAATGCATTAGAAGTGGAGATAGAAAACATCAGTCAGATCAATGAGCAAATAAGAATATTGCAAAGAGGTATCGAGGAATGTCAGCATTCGTTTGAAATTTTGCTAGATGCTTTTGTCCATGCAGAGCAGGGAACGCTGCAGCCACAACTCATTACTACCGCTAAGATCAAAAAGGTAATGGAGAGCCAGGCACTGCCAAATGGTTTGGATTATCCTCCTTTTCCCCTTCCTGAACTCCAAAAGATAATGATTCCCCATGTGTACGCTTTAAAGCAATATTTGGTGTATGTATTAGAAATTCCTCTTCTCTCCCCCAACATCTATCATCTCTATAAGATCCTACCTTTTCCCGTGTCCAAAGGAACTAACACATATGTATTTTTAAGTTCAAGCAAAGAGTTTATTTTTAGTGATTCCATGAGGCAACATTATGGTAAAATGTCAAATGATGAGTTGTCAAAATGTTTTCAAACTAGTATGTTAAACTATGTATGTAAGGAAGATGTACCAATTTATACTTTTATTCCCGGGATGGATTGCGAAGCGTCACTCCTTCATCCATCTACTACTATTATGCCACATAATTGTGAGACTAGAATAATTCGTTTGGAAAGAACTTTTTGGATACCTCTCTTTCTAAATAACCAGTGGTTGTTTGTAACTCCAAGGCAAGAAAGATTGACTGTTCTGTGTGGAGATACATCCGATCACATTACAATTCAAAAGGAAGGAAAGTTATGTTTGAACCAGAGATGTAAAGCTTTTTCCACGTATGTAACTTTGTTTGCTACATCAACTCTGGAGAGTAATTTCACTAATGATTTCTTGCCAATTGTACCGATCAATTATGATTGTTGCTTTGACAGTGACAAGGTCAAAACTTTTGCAGATTTAGAATTAGATATTCCTTTAGTCAATATTATGTCCTCAGTTGATGATTTGAAAATTGCTAGTGTTAAGGTTGATGAGGTAGAGAAACTAATTGAGGAACAAGGAAGAAAGAATTATACGTATTGGTACGCTAATGTAATAACAGGTAGTTTTGTTTTTGGTATATTTATTGTTGTAACATTTTCATGTTGTGTGTGTTTTTGTTGTGTGAAAAAGTGTAGAAATTGTACTTATTGGTTATGGGATAGATGTTCGCCAAAGAATTGCTGGAAAGAAACAAGAGAAAGATTCTGTATTAATATTCATAATTATTCAGGAGCAGGGAGAATTGTTAGTTATCAGACAACTGGCACTCGTGACGAGCAGTCTTCTACTGCAGAAATAAATTCCACAATATCTCCTGCTCACTCACCAAAATCTACCAACATAACTGAAGTTGATGGCGAGAAACATCTATCCATATCCACACGAACGAGGAGCTCAATTAAAGCTTTCCGTTAGAAAAGTTTTCATCTGTTGATCAAAACTTTTTCTAAGGGGGGAGGTGTAATGGCAAATGCACCTACGTACATGTGAAGTACGCATTGCTTAAGAAGAGCAATGAATATTTCTTTCAACTTGTACGTGAAAGAAATATTACCCTTCATGGTTAAAATTAGGGTCTCGCCGGGAGCAGGCGCTCAGGTCACGGGTGATTAAGACTACCCGAACCGCTGTCAACGTTGACATGATCCAGACGTGGAAACAGGAATGTTCGGGAACTGGTTAGTTTTCAAGAAAGGCAAAAGTCCTCTGACAGTTATGTCAGTTTATTGCGTCTAGGGGATGCCGGGTTCTGGCGGGGGCGGCGTAATGGCCTCGTTAAACTCCCTGTTTCCCATATAAGGATCTGCTAGCGTTGGGAGGGAGGAGACCGCCTAAAGACTTTGGTGCGTGCACTCCACGCTGCTCCGCAGCTGTATTTTTCTTATATTAAAATTTCATACTTCATCGGACTTCGTCTCTGTAATTGAAACCTCGCTGACCACCAGGCTCCTCCAGGGAACTTAGCTTCCCTGCGAACCCAATTTTTATTGCATCCTGTACTGGAAGCAATTGTAATTGCCTGCAATCGCTGCTAGCAGCACTACACCTGCAGCGAAAGGCATTACACAAAATTACATGCACCTGCCACCGCGATAATGTTTCTGAGCCCCGGTAAATGCAGGGGGCATGTACGCGTGGTCCAAGTCGGCCTATTCGCGAGTAACAAATGAACGGAAGGTACGTAGAAAGGCAGGAACGAAGAAAGGCAACAAAAAAAAAAAAAAAACGGTAGAAAAATAAAAAGAAGAAAAAATGCAACAATACACGAAAAGAAAAGAACAGTTGCAGTATACCAGATCCATGATACTGTAACAACTTCCCTTGTTACAGTATCATGGATCTGGTATACTGCAACTGTTTTTTGTTTTTTTTCGTGTAATGTTTAGAAAATAGTGTACAATGTAGTATTCAGGTTTTCAGTCCGACTAAATATATCCAATCATCTTGTGCCCCCTGCCCAACACCGCGCCCGACTTCCACGCGCGAAGCCAAACCCCAAACGCCCCGCATTCCCCCCCGAGTCGCTTCCGTCGCTGAACCGCCGAGCACTTCGGTCTGTCGTCGCCGCATTCCGCTCCCCCCCCCCCCCCCCCGAGCTTTTGCGTCGGGCGCCTCTTGGCTGCCGCGCAGACGCATTCCGGCGGCCTCCGGGCTCCTGGAACGACGTCTCTTTGAGCCCCTCCCGAAAGAAAGAAGTCTGTTATTGCACCATGATCGCTCCGTAAAGGACACGACAAAAAAAGAACCAACGTGCGGAGGTGACTCAATTGATGTCACTGCAGTGTCTGTGATCGGGAGGTCGCAGGGTTCGTGTCCCGACAGTGGCAGGATATTCGACACTGGCTAGACAGCTAGGTCAAATTCTGGCGCTGTCTGGAGGAGAATTCTGGCGGTAGTTCTCCGATCAACATTAGGCGAGTGCCGGACCAACACCCTAACGAACCTCGCGCGATCATTACTTCCTCTTGATTGATTGATTGATTGATTGATTGATTACTAATGATTCCGGGCGCGTCAACTGCTATGGTAATTACTGCCGTAAACGTAGTGTGTGTATTTTTGCTCGTGAGGTGGCGGTAATCTTTGCCCCGCTGGGTGGCGAGATCCGGCGCCGACCTACCGTCGGCCTAGGGCGATTTTTCCCAACCAGGTATCTCCGACCAGCGGGGCACCGCCCTCCCCTAAATGAATAAACCCACAGTGAAAAACATGACGCTCGTTGCTTGGCACAAAGGATAAAAACATCGAACATACCCTCCGTCACAATCCTGTCACAGAAACAAGGCAGGTCCCAAGAGAAACAACTCGGAGGACGTCAAACGATTGCGGCCCCTTGGAACTTGGCGGGAGACGGTAGTAAGCGAAAGTGCCGCCAGGGGGGGGACGCCGGCGTCTAATCCCCGGACGCCATAACGCCGCAGAAACAGTTGCAAGCGGCGAAGTTGAGGCGCTTATCGTCCGCCGGCCGCGCCTCAGCCTAGGGCGGGTACAACACTCCAGATGAAACTCGCGCCGAGTTGAGATCGCCCCCGGTTGGGCCTACCTTGTAAGCGGTTGCGCGCTGCGCTCGACAACAGTTCGCAGATTGGCGTAATTAAGGGAAACCAACTATGCAAATGCATGTAAAATACATTCTAACATCGTATTTTCGTACTATTGTCCTGTTATAACGACTTAACCAACGCGAGAAACGGAAAACTTCATATAATGGCCAGCTCCCGTAAAGGATTTGTAGTTCGCCGCTCGTTAGAAACAATTAAAACAAATCGCTTGCAGCTAATATGATGGTAAGTAAGAAGTACTTCTAATCAGAGAAAAGGTAGTTCTATTTATATATGTTCAACTCCTATATTTTTACTATTTATGTAATTTTTGTCATAAGAAATACCTTCGAATATAATTGTACGTCACATGACCGATATCACAAATAACGGACTTGTTCGGTTATAAACCACCGCTATCGACTCTTTCTTCATATTACTGTAAATAAACAATTTAATATTATATATTTTACAATTTGAAATATATTTCCTATTGATACCACACTAGATGTTTAAATCAAAAGTGGAAAAACGTTCATATTACGACTTTCAAAAACAAATTAAAATTGCTTCATCAATTTTACACGTATAAACGGTTAAAGGTAATAATATCTTTGAAACCTTCCAACGTTAAATTTCCCATAAAATATATGATGGTCAACTCTTTTTGGTTAATTATGTATCACAATCAGTGAAGAGCTGAAAGGTTTCATAAACAAAGGGCATTTAGCGTGGACAATTCTCCCGCAAACCTATCATGATTTAATATTTGTTTTATTCCTGTAATGATGCGTGACTAGTTAAATTTGAATGGTGACTGACAGTTGCGAATTGTCAAATGCATCAACTTCCTCTACGGATTATACTATTTAAAAATGCGACACAGGAAACTAAAGATGACCAATTAAAAACAACGACGCAGAATTTGAGTGTACAACTAGAATTCTCCAAGATCGCATATTTCGAAAGCACCAAATTTACTACGTGTAATATAATTCCGAAATACCTAACAAATGGATACTATGTTATAGTTTTATATTTCAAAATTAATGTTTTATTGTATAAAAGTTCAAATAAACTACAATTAAATTTTCCACATAAAAGTGTTAAAAAAGTGCTATACTCGTATAGTTTTTAGGTTTTGGAATAAGGGATGCTTTTCCTTAACGGAAAATCCCATAAGAAGCTGGAAAGTTTTGGATCTTTCCAGAAGCCCCCAAATCCTACCACAAGCCCCTTTTCTCGTTCATAAATTCCACGTGGATTGTGTGGGATTTGAAGCAGAGAAGGAAGGCAAGCAGTCGAAACAAGAAGGCTTTCGTTTTCATTTCTATACACAAACAGTAAAGGAACCGAAAAAGTGCATATTTGTTAGTAATATTAAAAAGATAGTTTTCACGGTTCTTTAGATTTTCTACACACTGCAATCTGCCTTTGAAGTTTCTTTTCTTTAATTTTTTTATTATGATCTCAATGCCTAAAATACACGGCAATTAAAAAAATAGATACGTAATCTATTACTTCTAAACGTGTTACTTAAAAGTAGAAACTGGAGCTCTAGTTTAGATATGATAATTGCTCGAGTGGTTCTGGATCCCTGGTGGGCGTATTCAACTTACACATTTATTAAGTATTCCCCAGGAAACATTTGGCACATTATTTTAAATGTAACCTACCTTCAATTCTTTTTCAGTAGGCTACCAATAAGAAGGTATCTTCACCCCCCTAAACACGTAGTCGAAGACTAATGTTTCTGCTTTTGACGGCGTGTGGCAATTTGCACTTGGTGTACGTTCTTTGAAATACTTTATAGATGGATGTTCTGTCAGTCAAACTGGTCTTGAGAATTCTCCTCGGTATTTAAATCTCAAAAGTCCCTGGGCTATTTTGTGGCTATTTTAGGGGCGCAGGCCTCCATTCTACACAAAGAGCGCATGAGTACTGACAAATGATCTTTTGACGTAGTTTGATGTTCATGTTTCAAATACGAGCGTGGTTTCCCCAAAATGTACTGGTATAAATTATCAATATATTCAAGCTCAATAATTTATATTTATAATTTTGTTTTTGTTTTTCAATTAATTATATTTTATCTGTACGATGTTTTCTGGACAAACTTGATTATATTTTATGTACTTCCAACTTTGTCGCTGAACTGTTTATTCATTTGAAAATTTTATTTAGTATATATTTTTAACCCTTAATTGATTGATCAATTAGTGATTCCTGAACATTAGTTTCGTAAGTGTAGTACATGTTTTATTCGCTTGATGTGGCGGTGATCTTGCCACAGTGGATGGCGGCACTGACCTATTGCGGGATGGCGGCAAAGGCTTGCTGGATTTTCCCCAACTAGGTATCTCCCACCACGAGGGACCGCCACAGCCGGGACAAGTCTCCGACTGGTCTCCCAACATGGGTGGTAGTGTACTGCAAGTTAGTGTTTAATTAAGGGAAGAGGATAACACAAGGAAGAGGAAGGAAAGATCGCACGCGCTCCGTGGCCCGTTTGTTAAGGTACTACTCCAGCATTCGCCTGCTGTTGATCGAAGAAACCACATAAAACTACCGATCAGAGCAACCGGACCCTAGAATTCTCCTCCAGACAGCAGCTAAATTCAACCCAACTCTTTGGTGTTGAAAATCCCGCCACCCGCTGGATTCGAACCCCAGGGCCTTCCGGTCAGAGGCACTTAAGTGACATCAGTCGATGCCCTGAGACACCTTTGCCAGTTTGATCCCTTAAAACGCATATCTATCCAAAAATTATAATACAATTTGAAAAACAAAAACAAATTGGTTACAACCACCAGTAAATATCATATTCTGTGCCTGGCCGAAGAAAATTCGCACATGTTCTAATGCCCTTTAAACTTCGTATGACCTGAAAGTGCAGAGCGACCTGTAGTTCGTCCTTCCGCCGTCGCAGCGCCACCTCTGCCCGCCGACGCACTTCGCCTCGCTGCCGGGCGCCCTGCCAGGCTATTCCTGACGGCGCGACAGGGTGCGGTGCGGAGCGACGAGTGAGAATAGGGCGGGGAGCGGAACAAAGCAGAAATGATGGAGGCGGGGAGTAGTGTACGATGTACATTAGAACCTCGCTAATCCGAAACCCGCCAATCCGAAATTTCGGATAATCAGAACAATATTCTGGATAGAGGAAAAAATACACTAAATAAATAAAATGTATATTGTATATATAAAGAAATGCTATTATAATTACTGTAGAACTGAACTGAAATTACTGAAAGACAGTCGAAATGAAACGTTTATTGCACTAACTTCGATTGTAATGACGATGTACATGACATGTTTACCTAGCAGAAATTTTCACTTAGGGGAACTTCCAAAATTGGTATTATTCTTTGCCGTATGGCACTGAATCCCCTCAATTATTCGATGATGATCCGCTACGTTGCCGTTTTCTCACATCTCACGCTACATTGCATTGTCTGGTAATCCTATAGATGCATTTATATATGCACCGTACATTTTTCGGATAATCTGAACATATCCGAACAGGCCACACCCCCAATTAGTTCGGAATGTCGGGTCGTATCGTTTGAAGGTCGTTGGCGAAAAATTAGGGAACATTCATCGCTGAACGATGCTGTTGCATTGATTTGGGCAAAACATTTTCTTCATATGTATACGTCTTAAGTCTTTCGACTGCCAACGATATCTCACCAATAAACCAGTATTGTAACGCCAAATGTGTCTAATGTGAAAGGCTCAATTTTTCCAATCCTTCAATCAGGAGAGAGGCATCAACTGATGTCACTGCAATGCCTCTGACCAGGAGGTCCTAACTTCGAGTTAGTGGCAGTGGCAAGATTTTCGACACTAGCTTTTCAGAAGTCAGTCGCTGTCTGGAGGAGAATTCTAACATCTGGCTGCTCTGGTCGGTAGTTTTCCGTGATTTCTCCAATCAACACCTCGCGAACGCCGGAGCACTAACGTAAAAAATGGGACAGGGATCGTACGCGATCTTTCCTTCCCCTTCCTTGCCCTATACCGCCCTTACATACACTCACGTGCACTACACTACCACACATGTTGGGAGACTGGTCGGGTAATTGGAGCGTGTCCCAGATGGGCCGGTTCGCCGCTGGTAGGAGATACCTGGTTAGGAAAACCCCGCTAGCCGACGGTATGTCGGAGCAATGCAGATGTCGTGCCGTGCAGTCGTACGAATGCAGAAAGTCAAAATGCAAATATGTTGGCAGCACTGTCGTCTGATACTCATTCCTCCCCGTACGTAAGTCAATGAAGTGCTAACAGTCGAGTGAATATTTAGTGTTTCCGCACGCGTCCGCTTTCGTGATAGCAAACAATGGTTTTCACTGTTGTCATCAGGGCACTGAACTACATAACAAACGCACATTTTCGTTCTGCAGCAAATTTCTCTGTCGCACTGTGAGACCAAGAAAAATATCCCTATTCCGGTTGATCTATTGATTGATTAGTGATTCCGGGCGCGTCAACTGCTAAGGTCATTAGTCCCTTAAGTAGTGAGGCGGCGATGAACTTCCCCCACTACAACGCCATATCCGGCGCTGACTTAGACGTCGGGTTGCAGGTTTTTCCCCAACCAGGAGGCTGCAGGGCAGCGTCCCACCCGGGACAAGCTCTAAGCTCCCGCCTGGTCGACTGGCACGTGTGGTAGTGCAGTGCATGCCTGTGTGTGTGTGTGTGTGTGTGTGTGTGTAAGGAGGAAGGTAAGTCACGGAATTGGAAGGAAAGGTCGCGCGCAGTATATGGCGCGTCCGGCATTCGCTTGATGTTGATGGAAAGAAATACTTTGAAAACTAACGATCAGAACAGTCAGCCGGCTACTAGAATTGGCCTCCACACAGCGGCTGAATTCGATCTAACCACATAGGTTGTGTAGAAAATCGGCCACGGTGACCATTGGAACCCTAGAACACTCATGTACTCTAGGGTTCAACACTCATGTGGTCTAGGGTTCAACACTCATGTGCTCTAGGGTTCAACACTCATGTGCTCTAGGGTTCAACACTCATGTGGTCTAGGGTTCAACACTCATGTGGTCTAGGGTTCAACACTTATCTCCTCTAGGGTTCAACACTCATGTGGTCTAGGGTTCAACACTCATGTGGTCTAGGGTTCAACACTCATGTGGTCTAGGGTTCAACACTCATCTCCTCTAGGGTTCAACACTCATCTCCTCTAGGGTTCAACACTCATCTCCTCTAGGGTTCAACACTCATCTCCTCTAGGGTTCAACACTCATCTCCTCTAGGGTTCAACACTCATCTCCTCTAGAGTTCAACACTCATCTCCTCTAGGGTTCAACACTTATCTCCTCTAGGGTTCAACACTCATGTGGTCTAGGGTTCAACACTCATGATGTTCTAGGGTGTGAACGTCGCCACTGCGGCAGAGGATACTGCCACTGAGCCACATCAGCCGGTGAAATACGCCCCCTGCTTGCGATTCCGCCGCCGCGCGGCGCTGCGAGCGGAGTGCTCGGGGACGCGGCGGCGGCGGCGCGTGGGTCGTGAAGTGAAGTGACGTGACGCGCCGTGAGCGCTCGGGGATGCGACGGCCATCCGCAACGTGACCGCCGCGCCATCTCGTGCGAACGGATGGCGCCGCGCGCCGCTGGCGATTAGGAGGCGCCCGACGCGTGAGATGGCGGCTAATGCGGGGAGCGTTGCTCTTTTTTTCTTTCTTTCTTTTCAAGGCGGCGCTGGCGACGCGGGATGTCTTTTCTTGGAAACTCGTGGAGGATGAGGGTATTTGTACCCAGTGTGCGAATTCACGAGGGGGAATGGAAAGCTGGACAGTTTACTGTTCAGTACTGGAAACATTAATTCGCCTACATTAGTTGCAAAACTTTCTTCCTTTCTAGGGCCTCGTTTTCTTTTACAACTTTTTGCACTTTGAAATGTTCAAATCATTGAAAAAGTTATATTTCGTCTGAAGGTGTTCTTAGGATTCAAACAGTGCTGCGGAATCTACGATAGTCTTCATTTCATTCGGCAATTTGCCCCTCCCCATTCTATGAAGGTTTGAACGTCCCTCCGAATGGACTGAGTTTAGTGAGCTAGAATAATTCTCTTCCAGACGGTGGTTTAATTTGATCTAGCTATCTACCATGTCCGGTCTAAACTCCACCATCGCCTTTCGTGGAGAGAATATCCTATTCGGGCCCTAGTACGAGTAATGTTACGAGTAAAGGGTACGAGTACAAGTAAAAGGATGTAACGCGCGTTTTCGAGTAAAAATACGTTATGAATTCGAGTAAAATGAGTTACGAGTATGAGTAAAGAAGTACGTTACGAGCACGAGTAAATAACGTTAACGTACGAGTAATGTACGTTAAGCGTACGAGTAAAGTAGTACGTTACGAGCACGAGTACGTTAAGAGTACGAGTAAAGAAGTACGTTACGAGCACGAGTACGTTAAGAGTACGAGTAAAGTGCGTTACGTTTATGAGTAAAAAACTTCGTTACGAGTACGCGTAAGTACGTTTACGAGTACACAAAAACGTAGTTTCCCACACTCTCGCGAGATCTACCACAGGGGGAGGCGGCGGCGCCCAGACCCCCTCCGCTGCCGCGTGAGTCCGTGTCGTGAGTCCGGCAGTTGAAGATGCGGCACTCGTCCGAGGCGCAGCGCCATCTCGTGTGAATGAATAGCGATTGGCCGCGCACATTACAAGTGGTGGACACGTGACATGGCGGCCAATCGCCCGGTTTTCCCTCCTTCGGCGGCGAGAGCGAGCGTCGGCGCGCGAATTTATTTCGATCGCATTCGCAACGACATCCGTATACACAGAGAAATGGACTCAGACCCCCAAGTCCGTACCTACTTCGTAAGAAGCAAAGAAATCCGGGCGGGGATGGAACACAATGAAGAAAAGATTGTGTTGCTGCTACATACCATGTGAACTGGATGCCACTGCAGTGCCTCTGTCCGGGAGGGGTCTAGGGTTCCAATACCGACAGTGGCACGACTATCGACCCTAGGTCGAATTCAGCCGCTGATTGGAGAAGGATTCTAGCAACCGATTGCTCCGATAGGTAGTTTCTCGTGGTGTCTACGATCTACACCAGGCGAATGCCCTAGCAGTACTGAAATACACGAACCACGGACTGCGCGTGATCTTTCCTTCCTCTTCCTCCTTCTTCTATCGTCACCCCTTACACACACTCACTTACACGCACTACAATACTAGACATGTGTGGAGGCCAGGCGAGGGCTTAGAGGTTGTCCCGGTTGAGGCGGTGCCCCGCTGGTGGGAATTACCTGAAGAAGAAAAAAACGCAAGGTGACGTGTAGGTCGGCGCTGGATATTGCCACGTAGCGGGGGATGAACACCGCCACCTCTCGCGATATAAAAATACACTACACTTACGGGAATGTCACGGTGTGTGTGTGTGTGTGTATGTTAAAATAACTTTGATGTTACAGAGAAAAAATATTTGAAGCCTTAAAAAGCTTTCAATGACAGCATTAGTTCGTAAAATTTTCAGGATTGTCTGATATTTCTTCATTTCATAGAGTCCTACCCTAAAAATAATAATATCACTATAATTAACTATTGATGGTAAAAATTAATTTAAAAAAATGAAATAGCAGAGTCCTGTACCGCGACTTAACGGTTTTCTCAAGTTTGAATTTATTTTTCCCACCAGCCCTTTCGTCGAGCCCCGTTGACGTGCGCGGCCCCGGGCGCTCGGCCCGGTCTGCCCATGCCTAGCGCCGGCACTGGTCGCCGGAGTGAGGAAATAAAACGACGTACCACAGCCAGAGCATATGTTTGCCAACATTCACGAAGTAGAAATTGCTAATCATTTCTGTATGCTTCTTACATGGCACGCTGCCAAAATAATTTGGCAAGAATGAATGCCAAAATAATATATCACATGACTAGATTAAGTAAACATCGTGATTGAAAATTGCCGTTGGAGTAGAGAGCTGTGGCTTGTGTTCCCCATAACGATGCCATTTCCCTGAAAAGAAATTTCGATTCGCTATCGTTTTCAAATTTTCAAAACGTTTGTAATGGCAGACCGATGTGTCAGAGGTTTTTGCCTTACGATTCAATGCGCTGTCCACATTAACATGTTGAAGTTCTGTTGGCATAGGATAAAAGACACACAAAGTACGTGTGATACTTTAGGCGCCAAGTACACGCCACTGCCGGCGAATTAATGAAACAGTGAGTGCAGCGCAGTTGGTTTAGCAGTAGTATGTAGCATAGTTGTTACGACAGTTACGACAAGTACGACACATACGCTTTTTCACAGCACCAACGCTTTGGCACAGGGACGAACTGGTGGGTTCTGAGCGAGTGAATCTGAGCGGTTTGTCACCATGGGAGATGGATGTTTTAGCTGTCGGGAATACGCTTACTATGTCCAAAGAAGAGAATATCTTATGAGACTTTTCATAGCGTGTCATATCTAAATTTTAGAGGCCTGAATGCAATTTTGAGTAATGTATCACCCTGTACAGATATCAGTGGTGGTGCTTCAAGCGAGCATTTTATTTACAAACATGTTGTAAATGATTGATTGATTGATAAATTGATTTATTAATCAATGATTCCGGGCGCGTCAACTGCTAAGGTCGCTAAAACCGCATATGTATAGCGTTTTGTCGTGGGGTGTGATGGTCATCTTCCCCCACTGGAAAGTGACATTCGACGCCCTCTGTCGGCTAAAGAGGTTTACCCAGGCATCTCCCTTCCCACCGGTGTAACACCACCCCAGCCAGGAGCAGCTCTTAAAAAAGCTCTTAAAAAATCCTTCGTACGCCTTCCTTCGGAGGGGAAGTAAAGCCGGCTGTCCCATGTCAGTAGATTTACTTGCATGTAAAAGATCCTCAAGCCTAAATGACGCCTCTGAGCTAAATTCAAACCGCCTGTTTCTCGCCCACGAAATACCTCCTTCCACTGCTAGTTGGTGAAAGGAGCGTAACGAAATTTGCGTGGTGAGACGGAAGAGCGGGCCTGATGGCCCGAGTCTCGCCACGTAAAATAAGGCAAATTCAATTCAATTAAAAAAAAGCTCTTACTTCCTGCTATGTGGGATAATGTCGTACATGAAACATATAAAAGATATGGGTAAATGGAATATAATGTGCAATGCGCATATTTAATTAGAAATACTTTAATACATATTAACCTACTGACTCACACTCGCAAGTAACTATTAAGATAGTTACTTGGAAGAAGTGAGTTAAGGTTTGCCATATTTGCATTTTGGCGTAAAATGAATTGAAAATTTTGTGTTTCCTGACCTCAAACATGATGTGTGTTAATCGCGAAGGGCGAAGGTCGTAACCTGGTCAAGGAAATTAATTGACTGTATGAAATTGAGGATGTCTTTCCCTCGCTAACTCAACCAAATTACCTTCGCACATACAAGGTTTCAATCAATGATTGTTAATAATCGCAATACACATGTGTTCCATTGAAGTATTTGCTTCAGCTGTTTGTAATATATATATATATATATATATATATATATATATATATATACAAAAACGCGCGTACAAGCAACATTAGTGATCACTACACAGGTAACACAGAGTGATTCAAAAGTGCCTTCGGACCTCTGAAAGTCATTTGCGATACTACTAAAAGGAGAGTGAGATATTATTTTATGGGGATATCGTGATATGGTGAGATGCCGCGTAAATCCCGGACCAGGTCTCTCAAATTCCATGACACAATTTTATATATACTCGTACTATTGAAAGAAATTCCTATTATTACTGTAATATATATATATATATATATATTATGAGGGTGAAATATATTTATATATTAATAATATATAGGTATATAGTTCTTACAATAGTTGCTTTCAAAAGCAAGCCCTTTTAACGCTGCTAAATATTGTACATGTATGCAAGCATAGACGTGCAGGCGTTATGTAAATATTGGAAATGTTTCCAACTTGTCGGTAAGGATCATTCGATCATCGCGCCAAGAGCAGTCCCCGCGACCGACCAGGCGTGCTGATTGGCTGCCGGGAAGCCCACCTCGTTTTGCATGGTAGCCGTGTGAAAAATGTGACCTGGCCATCCGTCCCTGGCACCAGGGAGCAGCACTGCGCCGCGCCTCGCCTCGTTTGACGGCCACAAAGGCACCGCCCTCCCCCTCCCCCTGCCCCTCCCCCGCCCTGGAGCCCCGGCGCCAAACAAGCGAACGGCAGAAGGCGCCCGCCAACACCGAACAACACGGCACCCACGCGTCTACCCTTGGCGCCGGCCAGGCCAACTGCAGTTGGGATTTTATTTAAGCAGGGCCATCTCTCATAATTACAGGAATAAAGTATTTAAAATTAAACCTATTTATTGATTCAATAGAGAGGTACATCGGTACACAGACAGCTATATTGGCACTTATTCCTCAACCAGCCCCATGCTCCACATAATAATAATAATAATAATAATAATAATAATAATAATAATAATAATAATAATAATGAAGAAGAACAATAAAAAGAAGTTTGTAAGAGAACATATCTTGCACTGAACTGGGAAAGGTGGCTCAGAGCATCAAGTGATATCCCTGCAGTGTCACTGACCGGAAGGTACTAGGGATCGAATCCCGACGGTGGCAGGATTTTGGCAACTAGCCTTTCCGCTACGAGGAACCCAACCGCTGCCTGGAGGAGGATTCTGCCAGCCGGCTGCTGTGATAGGTAGTTTTGCGTGGTTTATCCGTTTAGCACCAGGCGTATGCCGGAGCAAGACCCTTACAAACGGGCCACGGACGGTGCGCGATCTTTCCTTCCTCTTCCACGTCCTATCTTCACCCTTTACTTAGAAACACTTACACGCACGTGGATTACACTACTAAATAAGTCGAAAGACCTGTCGGGAGCTTAGAACTAGCTCTCCTGGGGCAGTGCCGTGTTGGAGGGAGATACCTGGTTGGGGAAAATCTTCGCATCTCGACGTCCGACGGTATCGGATCTCGCCTTCCAGCTCACTGCCACCTCCCGCCATGAAAAACAAACACTATACTTACAGGACTAATGACCTTAGCAATTGATGCGCCCGAGATCACTAATCAATCAATCAAAAAAACAAACAGTGAATTTATTGCACCATAATGTATTTTGAACTTCAACTTTTGAATTTTCAAACATATTCAAAATATTTATTTGTTTTTGAATCTCTGGAGCTTCGTATGGCTGAAATTTTTTCAAGTAATATCTTAAGTGTTATTAGGATAGAAGATGTGGTATTGTACTATAACAGGACAATTACCAAAAATACAAGAAAGTATGTGATGTTGTAGCACCATAAGTTACTCCTTTTCTACATTTTTGGATCCTGAAATTGCTAAGAAGTAGTATTGTTTTCGGATTATCGTTGAAAGACATATTCAAAATTCAATATTAATTATTCAAATTATTTCATGTAGTCTTAAAAGTGCGTGGAGTTTTCGAGCAATTTCGAATCAAATCGTTATCATATTCCCAAAATAAATTAAGATTTCCTCAAAAATAGGTTTACTTTTGTTGTACGTTTAAAATACATTGAACTAAATCACAAGACAAAAAAATGATATTCTCTTTAAATCTTTAACATTGTTTTATATTACACAATGATTACTTTTTAAGCGTCATTCTCGTCAATTTTCGCCTTTCAAATATATTGTTGAAGGATGTTGAATAGCCTGGTGGATCTAGATTTCAGCCTCTTCAATTCTAATGCTTTTTACTGAGGTTTCATCCAGTCATAGTGGACCTCTTCAGAGCTTAATTTTGAAGAACAATTTTATTGCAGAGAATGAGATATGACATCACACGCCTGCCCTACTTATACTTTCGGTGGCATGTACGTTCAGCATTACTGGATGAATCGTCAGTAAACTACGTTAGTATTGTAGAGGTTGAGTTTTTGACCCAGCAGGCTATTCTACATTCTCCAACAATATTACACAAAGGGATCAACCAGCAACCTTCCATTATAACTTATAAATACGAGTATATTATAAAATGAAATTCATTTTAGAACATTTTTAGGAATGTTAAAACGACATTTTCTCATAAAGTACTCTAAATTTTCCTTGAAAACTCTTAATTATTTATTTAGTTTTATTATTTTATTTATATTATTTATCTGTCGCGGTTCGTGCGGGACTCGCACTGGCCACTACCTGTCGCTTCGGGGGCGCGATAAGTGGTCGAGGATTTTTCGTAAAGGACAGTCCATTGGCTTTGGGAATGTGTTTACTCTGTGAAATCTTTCTCCGGATGCCAAGAGCACGAGCCGAGCGAAAAACAATGCATGTTTTGTGAAGGTGTAATGACACGTTGGACTTGTGAATGTCCACAATCTCCCGGCTTAAATTAATTGCTTCATATGTTTATAATTGGTTTCGCCTGCGTGACGAAGGATTCTTTCGACCGAGCAAGTGAGGACCTGTTTGAACTCTAACGTTCGGCATTTCGTTCGTCTGTAAATTTATTTAATAAACAGTCTCGGCCCAACGGGTTGTTCATTTTTTTGATTCTTTGGTACGAACGATACTTGAATTTGGTTTCTTTGGTACCAATGACACACTGCTATTATCTTGTCCATAAGATCTCACGAAACAACGAGTTTTGTTAAGGAAATCAATGCGAACTTTTAGTAACTGGCGCAACAAACTCTCAATTCCAAGATGTTATTTTGTTTTCTTTTGGCAATGCATCGACCTTCTTGTCATGTTCTATATTGTACCCGCTGCGCCACCTAATTTGAACACAGCAAAAATCTCCGATTCAATTTGAAGTATTGATATATAGTTAGCGCTATTTTGAAAGGTGAGATACTTTTTATTGTTTCTCATATTTGTAATTAAGACGATTCTGACAGCTTTCGTAACTAAATATTTCAGAAGAACTAAAGAAAATCGTAGAAAATTTAGTTACTACATACATAGATAATTTGTTTTTCGCCTGAAATAAACCAATAACAGGGACGAAATAAATTAATTGTATCATGAAATATGTGTAATGAAATATGCTATTATATTATTTATGAGATCTCCAACTTCTTTGTTGTGACTTATTATTTATGAGTATTAAAAATATAGATACTTCTTGGGAGAATTCATGTTTTTATTAAAGCATATCTTAAATAAGGTCTTGTGAAATTAAAGCAAATTTTTCATTCCTCTGGAAAAACTTAATTTACGAAATTATGTTCTTCTTTTTAGTTTTAAATTCCATTAATTACCGCGAATGATCACGCGCAAGGCAAGTCCGAAAGGTATGAAGTCTTAATTAACAGCTATTGTTCATAGGCACCTAAATGCACTACATCAACGAAGAAGAACACGCGTCTGGATCTTGGCAAGGGCAGTAGTATCCCGAGCCCAAGGCTAAGAAATTGATGCCGGTCATCAATTTCGGACTTCAAACAAAGACTTAGGACTTGACGATTAAGCGACTACGAGAAACCAAAGTGCCGAAACCCTCAACTGCTAATTGTAACACCTCCTGATCAACCGAAGTCTGGAATGTTAGTTTCCCTTGTTAGCTCGATTAAACTGAAATGCAATCGAAATAGAACACAAGCAACTTATCTATTATGCAACTGAATATGTTTTTATAGCAACTTGTTATTTGTATTTCATGCTTGCATCTAAAATAACTTGTTCCTTTTCCGAAGGATGGTTTGTACTTCAAATTTCACATTCGTAATTTTAATAAAGAGTTATGACAAAGAATAATTGACAAAAGTAAATTATTTTTCGTTTTATCATGTTATTTTTTCTTTATATGAAAATCACTAGATCTAAATTGGCATTTGATGTCCGTAGATCTTTTCACGATTTTCTTAAAGAAGACTATATCCAGTTACACCGATTAAAAACAAATCATAACAAAAGTACACCATTCATAAAAAGATGTTTTGGTTGCTTGGATAGGAAATCATGCTATTAGACTTTCTCTACAGTCTGACAACATTAAAAATAAATATATAGAATACTATAACAACGAAGTGACGATGTATAATATAACATTTCCCCTGAGAATGCAAGAAGGGAATCATTCAGAAATTTGGGAGATTTAGTTAAATCCCGAAAAGGATGGTCACATACACAAACACATACACACACACACTGCTCAAAGATAATTCAACCTTGGGCAGTACATTTTTGCGTACCAAACACACGAAAGTAATGTTGCAGCAATACTACGAATAGATTATATTAAAATATGTAGTAAAACTATCGAATTAATAAAGCAACAAAACACCTATAGTGGATAGTGTTATATCTTACCAAGCAGAGATATGAAATATTGTTCCAGGAAACGCCTCATGAGAGTTTACCTGTAAAAACAAAAAAGAAATGAATATTAGTAAATTAGGTCAGGCTTAAAAAATAAAAACATAGTAGTGATTAAACAGATCACTCTTGTCACAAGTTTAAATATAGTACTGGCAGAGAAAAAAACACTATGTACGATCTAATGGCATCAACGTACTACCAATGCGTGTCAAAAAATGACATTAAAAGTGTGAATAAAACTTATTTTGGTGAATCTTTGACTTGTTTAGACTTACTGAATATCGTTTATAGCCAAACGTGAAAACGTGGTAGAACATTTTTGGCGAAAATCCAAGTTAGACACTTTCCATCAAAACGAGCAAACAATCCCAACATACTTACCAGGAAAATCAAACAAACACACACACACGAGAAAAAAACATGAACTCATTTAAAGTTCTAATTTCGAAGATCAGATTTCATTAAGAAAAAGAGTCTACATTCTGTATTGTAGTTGTAGGAAGAAACCGAAATAATTTTGAGCTTTTAAAGAAAATTTAGAGTTTAATAAAAATCAGACCTGTGACACGTTTATAAACTTACATTGTTTATCTCAGAAAAAATTGAAGCCATTTTTGAGAATTTTTTTGAAAACGTCCGTAAGGCTTCACGGAATAAAAACGACGTTCACACAATTTCCGTTTCAAACTTAAGGGGCTGCAACATCAGGAAGAACTATAGGCTAAAAATCCCCGCTAAAAATCCTGCAAACAGTTTAGCTGCTATCGTTGTTCACATACAGACGGACAGATAGACTTTTGCCTTAAACCACTTTTTCGGTATCAAGGACTAACACAAGGAGGATTTAGACAACACAACGTGTTACAGGATGTTATTTACTTCTTACAGGAATTAGAAAGATCCATTTTTTCGGAATCAGGTAAATACAAATCGAGTTTCTCTGTCAAAAATCGTCGTTTTTTGCTACTGCAATACATGACTTTCTCGTATACGTACAAGTACGAGAAAGCAAAAGCGTTTCGCAGATCGTAGAAGGGCGTAAGCTCGAAAGAACGGATGCACAAGCCACTCTGGACGACACGTAGCAAGGTTCCCACGCCCCCTTGTCCGCCGGCTGCGTTCTATCTTCCCTCGTCTCCCCTTACACACACGCACACACACACACACACACACACACACACACACACACACACACGCGCGCACTGACTCCGGCATACCCCACCCCCTCATAACTCCTCCCTCCCCGCACGGAACGCAGCGCTGCCCGCCCACACACCACCTCACCCCACCCCTCACCCCCGCCTCCAAGCATCTAGCTGCCTCGCCCCGCCACATCGACGCACACAGCCACGCCACACCCCGCCAGGCTTTGTCACGTCACGCCACGGTGCGCCTCTGCCGGCCATATCGTGCCGAGCCACACCCCACAACAGCACAGTACGGCAACTCACCCCACAAACTGCCATGGTTTGATACACCCCGCCACTGCTGGCCTCCCCGTTCCACAGCATGCCATGCCTCGCTACACCCCGCCATGTCCCACCACTCTATTATCCTACGTCACCCCCCCCCCGAACACCACGCACTGCTCTGCCCGTCCCGTCACGCTCCGCTCTGCCCGATTCACTCTCCTACACACCCTAATTCATCCCGCTCCACCCCAACTCGCCCCATTCCGCCCCGCCCCTCCCCGCTCCGCCTCGCTCCAGCCTACCTCGCCTGCGCATGTCCCGCTCCCGCGCCGAGGCACATGTGGACGCGATGTCCCCGTAACACCAACCGCCATAAATCGTTCGCCAAACCCTCCCCCGGTCGCGGGTGAGCGGCCACAAAGGGCCACACTCCCACCGTACGGACAAAAACTAACGCTCACGTGATGGGTAGGGAATTTCCGACGAAACCTAGCCGTTTGGGGCCGTTTTTATCAACGGATTCTATTTACCAGATAAGTAGCTTTCGATAATTGCAATGAAGAACGATGTCAAAGTCAAGAATATGACTTTTATTTATTTTTTAAACTTTATTTTAGCAAATAAAAAATTGCCCTGCACCTATTCTGCAACTTTCAATTTATATCACAATATTTGAAAAAACGAAGAAATTTGAACTATTAGAAGTAAATTAAAAGTATATTATTATGTTCATGAAAATTAATTAATAACTAATCAAACATTTATAAAAGGAGTTGAAGTCAGAATGAACCAATGGCATTAAAAATCAAAATAAATGAAACATGGTTTAAGATTAAATATTTTATAATAATAATAATTGTCATTGAGATCATATTTTTCACAATATTGCATCTATTAATAACATCAGAGAACATTTATAAAACGAGTAGTTGAACTCACACTGATGAACAAATGTATGACTAAACAAATAATTTAAATAATATGGATGAAGATTAAATGTACACTTTATAATAATTTTTCTTCGAGATGATATTTTTGACAATAGTCTTGAAATATTTGGGAAGATATAGCGTATTTTGATGAAACTATATTGAGAAGTGTTTAGTACTGCCAGTTATACAAAACCCAAATTAACTTGCAACATTCTTTAACATATGTCCCGGCTTCATCCCGTCTGCTCCGCCTTCGACCCGGCGTCACCCGGACAGCTAAAATCATTTACAGGAAAGATTTACGATACTGCAAGGTCACTAGTATGAAACAATCAAATTCACAGAATTTCAATGAAAAGTTCTCCAATTCTGCAAAACAATCAATGTGTTCAATGATATATAAAATCAATTTCATGGACGGTGATAAAGAAAACCTTAAAATATTACAAGTTGTTCTTCGTTTGTATTTGTGTATAGCCATTATATTTCCCGTAAAGGGCAATTGGCCTTGGCACTGTTACATCGCGGGGTTGTAGTCACTAATGATCATCGTAGTCGATGCTACTTTAAAAAAATAAAAATAAAATAAAATAGTTTTTAAATATATAAATTGTTATTTCAATTACATTGCAATTTATTCTAGGGACTGTTGCCCCCTTCCCCTTGTTTTTGCGTTCTCCGGACACTGGAATTGCATTGATATGCGATTGTTACGAATACATTGCAAGAATGTTTCACACACATATTTGTAAATATTAAATTACCTCCTGGAAATTAAAAAATCGGTACTTCAAACACTTCTTTCTCTGCAATGTTGCTTTTTTTTCTGAAACCTCATTAAACAAGCAACTTCGCCCTCTGATTATCGCGCGGTGTTCATTATGCGAAGTGATATGACATGCACTCGCATAATGCGGGCTACAAGCCGCGAACAGGGCCGGAAGGTGACTCGCGATTTCAACGATGCGGGCAGTAAAGGATAAGGTTACACGTGCTATGATAAGGAACGTGAAACAACTTGCAACAGTTAATACATTATAGCCAACCACACTAGCAATACAACATCGATTGCGATAGTTTCAAAACGTCGACGTATTAAAGGCTTTTGTATCAACCGTTTGTTACAATTGATGATTTTACGTTCTCAATGGTCGTATTTTGAGTGAAAAAGTATCATTGTAACAGGAAACTCGTAATTTTCAAATTAAATTATTTGTATTGAACTTTCTCAAAATAACATTACTAGTAGGTGAAAAGATTCTTGTTTTCGAGTAAAAGGGGTAACTTGTTCCTAGCGAGACCAATAGCTATATATAAAGTATTTTTTTTAATTATTCAATCTCAAAATTCGGTTTTGTTAATTTTTTTGACATTGTTCAATTATTAATCAATCAACATTGGTACTTAATTTAAGTCCCTCTGCACCCTTCTAAATAGTGTTAAGAGGTTGCCAAACCATCTTTTGGGTTTTCAGAGATGCATTATTAACCATGATGTTTTAATTTTGAACACTGCTTCTATTAAATCACTATTTACTCTGTGTGTACGTACTGTGACGTTATTGTCATGCCAAGGTATTCATATTAATTGACTCTGACAACTGAAATAATGTGTCAACAAGACACAAGTTCAATACAACTAAGGGTGGTCACATTTTCGATTTGCAAATAATTATAAAATAATGATCCACGGGAATAATTTAACAAATTATAATGCACAAGTACTGTCTTTTCTATTTTATTTTTTTCAATAAAATTAACTTTTACTCACACAGAGAATTTCGATAATAACGATTTAATTTTCTTCTTCAAGCCTTGTTACAATGTAATTTTTTTTATAAATAACTTACTCCTCAGATTGATGTATGGGTTCACCTGCCCAAGATTTCAATTAGCGTAAAAAATGGCAGACCATTCTCAGCACAGATCAAACACAAAATCCATACCGACGAAGCCTTTGAAGTTAAAGAAAGCTTTCATCTCTGCTGCAATATTTCGGTAGTTTGGCTGGAAACGTGCCACAGAAGCTTGATATATTGCGTCTTCTATTCTTTGATAGAATGTTCTCAGCGAGGATCATCAAAACGAGGCCAATAAAAATTTGATCAATGTATTGCAACGCCTGGAAACCTTGATGACAAAAAAAAGATTAAAAAACTTGCCTTACATGAGCTTCGAATCCGTCGTCTGGGTCTCACCAAACATCGACACAGCTACTAGTTCCTGAACCACGAAGTCGCCAGATATCGGTACAAATAAAAGCGAATTCCACGACATGTATTCGACAACGATAACACAAAAAGTAGTATACGAATAGATACGATATTCATGTCTTCTTCAGGATTGTCTCAGAGTCCTTGCAAAGTTTGGTAGAGATTAATATAACAAAAATGCGCAAAATGTTTAATTTAAATAATTAAACATGATGGTAGATCCACCACGGTCATTATTTTCCCCTGCCGCTAAGTGCAGATTGGTTCTTAATATATTCCTCCAAAGGGTAGTAGCGGTGTAGAAGAACTGGTATTATATCCGCACGTTTTCTTGAGCCCCGGAATATCTACCTCCACTCCGTTCCCAACATTAGTTGCATTAAAAATAAATGATACCAATGAGTGTTGTAGACGAAATATGGTGACGAGGAATACTCGCTCCCGTGTAGTAAAAACTATTTTGCATGAAAAAATAAACTACAAATTCCACGTAAATTTCCTTTTGTCAAAATAACCAACCTCCCCACTCCTCTCGCATCTAGCAATGCGAGGGCTCAAGAAAACGTGCGCGGATAATACAGATTATCTAGAGGTCAGTTCCTAAGATACAGATATTTAATCTATTAGCCATCAATGTACTGGAAAATAAAATTAGAGAAAATTATATTATTTTAGTAAAATTTGAGCCAATTACATTACACATATTAATCTAAAACACTGTGATCGATATTAAATTGATCTTTTTTCTCTTTCAGATGGATTGGATATGAAGAAAGCCCAGACAACGCCGGGTATTTTGCTAGTAAGTAAATATAAAGAATGGAGTGAAACCCGCCTATAAAGGAAGCCTGTTGAGACGAAGTAAATACGAAACACTTGATAACGAAGTGTTTAATATAAGTTGCCCTTAAGATACGTCAGGAGGAAAGCTATCTACTTGAGTACGAACGAGAGGAAACTCTTAAGAGTTTTAACTAATTAGAATTTTGATAAGCCTCGAAATTTTGTTCAAGAGGTTCCTCGAAATTTATTGTGAACCCTCAAGCGCTCTCCTCAACTTGAATTTAACACAAAAGAAAATATTCGAATGTAATGTTCCAAATTGCCTACAGATAATGTAATAAGGATCCAGGATGAAATAATTGAAGCCATCCTTGTCTATTTAGGATTGAGAGCCAGCTTTCGACGGTTTTGCCGTCGTCGTCAATCTAAAAATAATGTAAATAAAATACAAAAATATACAAAGTTTAAAAATAATGAGCAATACAAGAATACAAATAACATAATTAATGAATATACTTGTATATGAAATTAAAATAAGTACAAAAAAGATGGGGATATAAAACAAACAGGGAAAATAAAATAGATAGGCGTACATTAAATATATCTCCCGGCTTTTGTCACAAAACGTCTCCGGACTTTCGCTACATAAGCGAAGTGAGCCTTTGCTGTATCTGCTGAAAGTCGGGAGGCAGTGCCCAAAGGGAAGTTTGAAACGGAATTTCAATATGTTTAGAGGGTTGTGAGTGAGTGGTCGGAGCAGGTCTGTTTAGTGTCTCCTTGGAAATGTCTCAGGAGGGGGGAGTCACTTTGTGGAGGAAGGGTGTGCAAAATTATTACCAAAGGGATCACAGGGAAATTGGATTGTTTGATGAAGAGAGCTTCAGATTTCTGCTTGGACTGAAAAAATGGGTAAAATATGCAACTATATTACTAATTTCAAACGTTTGCAGAAATGGATGCCGACTATGCAGCCTCTGACTATGTGGGACTGATTACTAGTGACTCAGGACGCGTCGACTGCTAAGGTAAGTGTAGTACATTCCTTTGGCTCTGGAGGGGGCGGTGATCTGGCCCCACTGGATGGCCAGATTCGGCGCCGACCTATCGTCGGCTAGCAGGTTTTTTCCCATCCCGGTATCTCCCACCAGCGAAGCACCGCTCCTGCCGGCACCAGCTCTAAGGTCTCCCGGCATGTGTGGTAGTGTAGTGCATGTACATGTAAGTGTGTGTAGCTAGGACAAGGAATGGGAAGGAAAGATCGCGTACGATCCGTGGCCCATTTGGTAGGGTACTGCTCCGGCATTCGCCTTGTGTTGATCCGAAAAAGTACCGATCAGAGCAGCCTTTTTTGACACCACATACAAGTATTTTTTCGTAATTTTGAGCGCAAACACTGATGTTCATACGCTGGTAGATCTTGTTCTTACGTTGGTAGCACTGGACTTTTCCGTTGAAAAAAATGATCCAGAATACGGAGCAGCAATATTCTAGACGAGCAGCGCCTAGTTCAGACTTTTTTAAAATGGCGTTTCTCGAAAATGTACTTATTTTGTAATTAATATACCTTTTCTCAGAAACTACGATTCACAATTTATTGAAACTTACAGGATACATTTTTTAGTATTGTTAATGAATTGACATTTTTGTACAGTAATACAAAATATAAAAAATAAATTTTCTCCAAAATGCTGCAAAAATTAGGCAAAAGTTCTAATTGAAAAAGTAGTTAATATTGTAAACAACAAAAATATTTAAAAAAGAATGATTTCCTCTTTAAGTGTGTTAAATATCAAAATTTTCTAGTTAACGATTTTCTAGAAAAGGTAGTCCATCAAATTCAACATTGTCAGAATACATGGAACCCTTAAAAGTGTTTAAAAAAGACTTTCTCTTGTTTAAGAAATATTAATGTGAAAATATTAAACACTTTAGGATAATTTTTGTTACATAAAATGTTTATATATGCGATGATAAACTGATACAAATTTAACGAAATAAATAACTTCGATGACCATACGATTATGTGTTTTTAGGAAAGTCATCCTCACACATCTCATGCAAATGATACAACAAATATTTACGTAAAAAAGCAGTTTGTACATCACAATAAGGGGAAGTTTTAAAACCTTAAAAAAATAATTTATTTTTGATGACAATGTAGACACGATCATTCGATGACACTTCATTTTCTGAGAGCTGTCTAAGCGAATATAGCAAGGCCAAATTTAATTAAAACTCTTGAAATTATCATATTGTAACTTCGCGAATCTTACGTTGATGGTAGAAACGTTCTTCGTGATTTTGAATGTGCCGACCACACACCCTCGAAACTCCTAAGCAAATGAGAAAGAAGAAATTGTTTAAAATTATAGTTTTATTTCGTTCATTATTTATTTGAATTAATATCCTGTAGTCCTTATCTGTCGCCCAACCATATACATACCTCGAGAAAAAACAAATAATTAGATGGTTTTGAACCGTATTCTATAAAGTTCATGGTATGTTTGGGAAGCAACTTTTGTAGTTATTCTTGAAAGAATTGTGAATTTCGTAATGAAAATAAATGTAATATACTGGTTTGTGGAATTAGTTTGAAGATTATATTTTTACGAAGATTTAATACTTGTGAACATTGTTAATATTAACATTGTTCACAACTATTAAATCTTAGAAAAAATAACATCTTAATTTTACTTTTTATAATTGTAAATGTGTTAAAAATTATTTTTGAGATAAGTTTTTGTGTTTTGAATAGCTGTATTCCTTATTTGTTTTACGTATTTTTCATTATTTCCATAATTGTATCACGCGGTATAACTGAGGTTAAAGCCAATAAATAAATTTACTTCCTTTTTCACTTACAAAACCCCGAGGGTTAAATTACCACTAGACCCGTTCCTCGAGTATCCTTTGAAGGAACGAGAACTTCCCGGAGACTTTCCCCTCGAGTCAAAGACAAGCACTCGTCGGTTGCTTCACCAGCGCCGTGCATCGACAGTGGGCTCACACAGAATATTCATGTCGAGAACCGGACAATCAATATACCCAGCGACAGTACATGCGACCGTCTCTTGTTTGCCATTGTCTCTGGACGGAGAACTTTCTCTCGGCGCCGAATCGGGCTGCCTGCCTGTTGAGGGGACTGGGCTGCGAAAGTTTGCTGTAGGACATGGAATCTGTGATGATTTGCGTTTGCGTGTGTGGCAATTCTCTATTGGAAAATTGCATGTGATATCACAATGCGATAGAGATTTTTCATTTAGTATGCATGTTTTATTTATTTTTATTTAACGTACAAAACAGTAAAAACAGTGTTGTAACTATTGTGGTAATAGCTTTTGTAGTATCAGCAGCATTTTCATCATTTGGAAACTACTGTTTGTGCACCAGTAGCCATGAAAGCGCTGGATTTCCCGTTATTATTAGAAACACAGAATGCCATTGTTTCATAAAAGTTCATGGACCATGAAGGTCTGAACTGTACGTTGAAAATATTCTTAACTGTTAATATTATAATAGACTAAATGTCAAACTTATTTTGGATACACAGCCCGCAAAAAAGTGAAGTGTTACGAATCACACGAGTAAAGAATGGTTCTTACACTTCGATAAACAATACGCAAAGACACTCGACTTACGATTGGAAAATGGATGCCAAGATATCCAAGGCGAAGTCTGTAAGCATGAATTAACTCCTGAATAATTCATGGTAATATGAGTAACCCTTCCTTTCTTAACAGCACTCGTGGAAGAGACAATCTTGGACCGTACGAAAAGCAAACCTTTCGTGATATAATTTAGTGAAATTATCGAGTGATACAATGGGAAAAATTAATTGTGTTATATGAGCATTGTGATTAGTGGTAAATGTATTCCTTGATGGTTCTATATTTACAACGATAATCAAGTTTAAAAGTGTGTATTGATATTTGTGAGTTACAAGATGGAATATTTGCTTAGCTAATGACAGGTATCGATGTCGTTCTCAGAGCTGTTGTCTGTGTTCTTAATTAGAACGGGCGATGAGACCTGGAGATGAGGAGGGGCGACGAGAACGAACATGACGGGTAACGAGGCCAGACCATGATGACGCGAGATGACAACGAGCGATGTGAACGGGAGACGAGGACGGCGACAAGGACAGGTGACGAAGACGGGCAGTGATGACATGCGACGAGGACGGGCGACGAGGACGGGCGACGAGGACGGGCGACGAGGACGGGCGACGAGGACGGGCGACGAGGACGGGCGACGAGGACGGGCGACGAGGACGGGCAGCGAGGACGGGCAGCGAGGACGGGCAGCGAGGACGGGCGGCGAGGACGGGCGACGAGGACGGGCGGCGAGGACGGGCGGCGAGGACGGGCGACGAGGACGGGCGACGAGGACGGGCGACGAGGACGGGCGACGAGGACGGGCGACGAGGACGGGCGACGAGGACGGGCGACGAGGACGGGCGGCGAGGACGGGCGGCGAGGACGGGCGGCGAGGACGGGCGGCGAGGACGGGCGGCGAGGACGGGCGACGAGGACGGGCGACGAGGACGGGCGGCGAGGACGGGCGACGAGGACGGGCGACGAGGACGGGCGACGAGGACGGGCGACGAGGACGGGCGACGAGGACGGGCGACGAGGACGGGCGACGAGGACGGGCGACGAGGACGGGCGGCGAGGACGGGCGGCGAGGACGGGCGGCGAGGACGGGCGACGAGGACGGGCGGCGAGGACGGGCGACGAGGACGGGCGACGAGGACGGGCGGCGAGGACGGGCGGCGAGGACGGGCGACGAGGACGGGCGACGAGGACGGGCGACGAGGACGGGCGACGAGGACGGGCGGCGAGGACGGGCGGCGAGGACGGGCGGCGAGGACGGGCGGCGAGGACGGGCGGCGAGGACGGGCGGCGAGGACGGGCGGCGAGGACGGGCGGCGAGGACGGGCGGCGAGGACGGGCGACGAGGACGGGCGACGAGGACGGGCGACGAGGACGGGCGGCGAGGACGGACGGCGAGGACGGGCGGCGAGGGCGGGCGGCGAGGACGGGCGGCGAGGACGGGCGGCGAGGACGGGCGGCGAGGACGGGCGGCGAGGACGGGCGGCGAGGACGGGCGACGAGGACGGGCGACGAGGACGGGCGACGAGGACGGGCGACGAGGACGGGCGACGAGGACGGGCGTCGAGGACGGGCGACGAGGACGGGCGACGAGGACGGGCGACGAGGACGGGCGACGAGGACGGGCGACGAGGACGGGCGACGAGGACGGGCGACGAGGACGGGCGGCGAGGACGGGCGACGAGGACGGGCGACGAGCACGGGCGACGAGCACGGGCGACGAGCACAGGCAACGAAGTCGGGAGATACGGACGCTCAATGACGATGGGCGATTAGTTGGGGTGACGAGGACGGGGCTGAGGCCGGGGGCGTGGGCGCGTCCCGGAGGGCGATCAATGGCGGCGGGCGCGGGTGGGTTGGCGTGAGGAGGTCGAGGGCCAAGAGCCATGCATAAGGCAGCGCAACCACCTTCAATCTTTGATGGGCGCGTGCGTTTGACCGGAGCTCCCCTCTTTCCCAACCCTTTCATAAGTACTTGCCTCTCCTCAAGCAGATATTGTTCACTACTCTTGGCTTTGCCCGCACACTTCTGGCCTAAGAGTAATACTAGTAATAATAATATTATAATAACTCCTATATAGAAAGAGTAATTTCACGCGAAAATAATGTATCAGCGTGTTCTTCATATTATTAGAATAAATTTACGTTTATGCTTCAGAAGAACCTTTACGTTTTGGCTTCAGAAGCATTGTTCGCAATAGATTTTTTTATTTATTTTTTTTTATTTATTTTTTTTATTTATTTTTATTTTTTTTATTTTTTTATTTTACAATTTCGTAGCTGCATATATGTCTCGGAACGCTTTGTGCACGTTTCCAGGACTCGAAGGGGTGTAGCAGGTTTGGGTAGTCATCTGTGTCATTTACTAAAAGCAAGTGCACTGCAATTCTCACAGGGGCCGCTGAGAAGGCCGCTCCTGATACAGAGATGTCGAAATATGAACTCCAATTCCGTCTGTTCATAAATTTGCGTTTTATATCTTTTGTATCGAAACAATATATAGATTTTTTCTTGAAAAATACTTAAAAATAAGTTCAACGCTTTGATTCTTTTTAAGCACAACCTTAGGAGAGAAGAAATATGGCACAAAAAAATGCGCAGAAACGTAGCATTTCTCACCAAAATGAGTTAGGAAACATTTGTTCTTCTACTTGAGAAGAAGGTGGTTGATTCTGTGACGTAGAATATTCAGAGAATGAAATATATAAAAAATAATAAAAACATTTCATTAATTATAATCCAAATATACATTTTCCATATTTGCAGAAAAATACAAGTTTAAATCATTGTCATTATTATCATGGTTGTAATTTGATATAAAATACGTCGTAGATACGTTTGTATCAATCTTTCAAATTGTTATGATGGAATAAGCATTTATTACCTTTTATTAGATCGTAACGTGGCATTTCGTGGCCCATGAGCACTAACGTACACATTTAAGAAGCGTCATAGGTAGTATGAAATGAATATATTTCAAGACACTCATTAATTTAATCACCTCGTAACCATCTCGACAGAAATACAAGCAGCTTCCTCCGGCCTCCGTGGCGACGGAATATCAAATTTTGTGCCCGCTAAACCGGGCGACCTCTGCGGACTCGGGGGATTCGAGTCCAAATACAGAGGGCTATCTCCGGGGTCCCATTTCAACTTGACTGATTACTCATTCATTCTGTCCGACCGCAGACAACTTCACACTCTGCTTTGACAGCCTCCTCGTTGCACACTCCATCACGACAGGTCATTACGAATAATGAACAGAAGCCCCTCCCGAAAAGGAGACACATCTCTTTGTTCCGATCTGCCTCTCCGCCCGGCTGGAAATACCGAGGGGCGTGCCCTGCATATAGGTCGCTCACTCTCGGACGAGCGGTGTTTGGACTTGACTAATGAATTGTCTTTGTGGTCCGATTAAAATTATTGTGTAATTGACACTTGTGAGACGGCGTTTTCATACAAATCACCAATCATACATGGCTGATAGAAGTGAAATCTACAGTTTCAGTACTTTTTGTTGTTTGACAAGTGTCAATCAGGAAGGTATTTCAGTCGAAGAAGAGAAACAATCTACACATGCGACCAATTACAATTATCTTTGCAAATTCCTATCATTGCTAATGTCAAATTAAAGACGAAGTCAGATTATTTACAATAATAATCTAATACTGAAAATATATTGCAATTGTATGACAAGAAGTGCATTAGAACTCAAAATGAATAAGTAATAAACGGTCCCTAATGATCTACACAAACTATAGTTAATAATTAATCATGTGTACTTTATTTATATTCCTTAATCTTTACCAATTCTCGATTAGAAAACAAAACTAGCGTTGACCACAGACGGACACACAGTCTTTTTCCCGACCATAAAATTTTCGATATCAAGAACCAACAAAATAAGTATTGCGGCTACATCACGTGTTAGAGAATTTTTTTCTAACTTTAGCAACAGGATTTTTCACTTTTTTGTTACCAGAGCCTGGCAATAACAATTTTTCAGACGAAAATTCGCCGTTTTCCGGTGCACGATTACATAACTTTCTCTTCTTACGAAGAGATTTGTAAGGCGAGAAAGTGAAAAAAAGTTTAGGAAACAGTTTTAATGCTTTTTCGTGCATACCTACAGGACAATCAAAAAGTCTGACGCAAGTAGCACGCACCGAACAGAAACGAACATTCCCATTCACGAGAGAACCGGCCACGCAGCAGCGCCAGAGAATCTCTTCAACTCGACGGCTACACTAAGAACGCATCGAGATCGATCAGCGTCAAAGAGCCTGATTCCTGTCAAAGACACACCCGATGGGGCTCCGGGCGTGCTAATCAGGGACGGGGCACGCATTGGGAGATGTCCAGATGTCACCCACATTAAGCTCCTCTGCACGAAGAACTCGCCCAACCCGACGATCAGACGGCTGACACGATGTCCCACAGCTACCGGTTCGTTCGTGAAATTGGGTTGGTCTCAAAAGTTCTAAATCCAACGTGTTGAAACAAGGACTATTCAGATTTTGATGTGTACCTCCATTACGACCTCAAATACTTTATAATTATGGATACCGTTTATTTCACAAATTAATAATTAAATGAACTATTAATTAAGTTTTAGTTACATATAGCGAGTACAATTTTATAATTACATATGAAAAGTGTAGATAATATTATTATATAAAACAACTACCAGGCGACCGGTCATCCAAATTTTCAATTTACCCGCGTAACAGCTGGCGCCATAATTGATAAAATGTCTCGGTACTTCACCATTTAGTCAAGTAATCTTCCACCTCAACCTCTCTACGTTCATCAGATGTCCCTTCTGATGTCTGAGGAAAATCCTTTGCCTTTTACAGAGAAAAGATATCGATGGACGAACCTTGTTGTGTCTTACCTGCCGCTCCGGCAATTGAATATGTCTGATACTAGCTTTTCTTTCTTTCTTTTTTTTTTCTTTCTTTCTTTCTTTCTTTCGTTCTTTCTTTCTTTCATTCAGCAATTCGCTTTAGTGTAGATTATTCATACGTATTATTATTTCCCATTTTCTCTCTCCTTGCTCCTCATAAATATCCGCAATTAAAAAGATTACCACAGAAATGCTTACATATGTATGCTGAATTACACATGCCTGCATTACAACCCGCCCTAAACCGCACATGTTTTGACGCGTTTCCGACCATTGGGCGGTATTCTCCGAAATCACTTAATGTTCCGAGAAAGAGAGCCGTTTTTCATCCCAAAAAGCGGAAGTCCGCCCAATTTGGCAACCCTGAGTAGACCTTGCTTCTTCATCACAGTCTTAGGTTTAGGCAATAAATCGGACGCATTTGGTCGCATCTGCGAAACAAACGAATTGCAAAGCAGACAAAATGCAGATTCCGGGTACATTTTTATTGTTAACTGTTATTTTTAGGGAACTTGCAATGTAGGTGTCGTGAAAAATGAATTTCATGTAATTTTCTTTTGGTGTTAATGTGTTGTTTTTGCTTTCAGATTGCCACCAGACCATGCCCTAACGCAGTTCATGAATCAATTATTCACATCAAGGCCTGATTATAAACACAGATCGTGTCGTACGCCAACTAGCAAGTCGACTGCATCTCCCGAGTGAATTTCCTAGGAGCCGCCTTGCGTCGTGCTGATGTTCTGCGCGAGGCGGCGGGGCGGTGATTGGCTGCTGCTCGGATCACTGCCAGCCTCCGCACTTCGGGGGGGGGGGGGGGGAGGTCGCTCTGCCAGATCGCATAAACGCCAGCCGCAAGCTCCCGCTTCCCTCCTCTCGCCCCTCCAACGCGCGAAATACAGCGGCAGGGTGCGCCGTCCCGCCAAATGAGATCCTACCTGAGCTGCTGCAAAGAAAGGAAAAGAGAAAGGAAGGAAGATGAAATTCAGAACGACACAACCTGTTAGTAGTGAAGTGAAGATAGCATAGTGAGTTTCCTCTGGTTGACAACGCAGAAGATATAAATTTATTAGTATGTCTTTATTAATATTTGAGAAAGAAAAAGGTACATGTAATTCAACATGTGTAAATAAAGTGCAATCTCATTCTATCTCATGCTTTACGAAGTAACATTGTCAAACGAAAACCCAGGAAATTTAACAAGACGACTTCGAGACGAACTTAAGAAAAATTATGAAAAAGAAAAAATTAAAGGATAGTAATTGAAACGAAAGAATGAAAAGAGAGATAAGAAGGAAACAGAAAACCAAGCAAAAGCAAACATTTTAAAAATGTCTTTAAAAAGTAGTCAAGAAACAACTTACAGCCCGCTTAAATATACCTACATTCGTGTGTTTAATAAAAATTCCCAAATTAATAATCATTTTTATTTTGAGTTTCCTGCTCTGGATCACACTATATTTTTCCTTCCTGTTCTCTCTTATTTTAAATCTCCCATCTGTTACGTTATTCTTTCATCTGTTTTCATCGTCATCATTCCTTATCCTTCCTCACAGCCAAGACTACTTTTGTTTCAGTAATCTTTATTTTCTGAAGTCTCCTAATTCTTGAATATTTTTCTTAAAAAACCCTTGTTTCAAATATTGATTTTGATAATGTTTATTCTTTTTCTTTCTCGTAGAGACTTAATAGGTTTTGTATCATACACATCTCCAATTCTTTTCCTACTAGACAAAGACTTAATGAGGATGCCCTTCGCTCGGTTGTAAGGATGGGAGAGGGGACAGATTGATTGATTGATTGATTGATTGATTGATCGATCGATTAGTGATTAAGTGCACGTGAAATGCTAAGGTCAAAGTTGCGCCAATAAGTCCCCTAGTTCTAGCCCGGACGTTCGCACGATTTTCGGCACTGGCTAGAGAGGTCAGTCGCTTCAGTCGCTGTCTGGAGGAGACGTTTAGCGGCCGGCTGCTATAAGAGGTAGTTATCGGATCTCTGCCAGGCGAATGCCGGAGCAGTATCCAAACAAACGGGCCACGAGCCACGTGGGATCTTATCTTCCCGTTCCTTGTCCTATTCTCTCCCTTTACTCACACACACATACATTCACTGTACTACCACATTATCCCGGCTGGGGTAGTGTCCGTCTGGAGGGAGATACCTGGTTGGGGAAATACCGCGCAATCCGATTGATAGTTGGGCGACGGATCTTGTCATTCAGGGAGGGAAGATTATAGTCACCTCCGCGATGAAAACGTGCACTACATTTACGGATGTAATGCCGTAAGAAATAGGCACTCCCTGAAACATCAATGAATCAAACATTCGAACCCGCGAGTTCCCGTGACCCGTTCCTGGTTTTCGATCATCAACCTCCGGGGGGGGGGGGGGGGGGGGGCGTGCGTGAATGCGGAGAACTGGAGGCATCCCATCTGCTCCGCTGCAGCCCTGCCAGGCGCCACTTCGTGCGAGTGCACTCCAGCGATTGCCTGCGACAGCACGCGCCGCTGCACGCGGAGGGGTGGGGCTTCGACCACGGAGCAGACAGCGGGCGCCATTTCTCGGCTCACTTCTCCCGCGTATTACACATGCATGCACGACAACCCGCCCAAAACCGCACGTGTTTTGATGCGTTTCCACCCGTTGGGCGGTATTCTTCGAAATCAATTTATGTCACACAAGAAAGAGAGCCGTTTTCTAGCCCAAAAAGCGGACGTCCGCCGAATCTGGCAACCGTGAGTAGACCTTGCGTCTATCTGTTTCTTCATATCAGTCTTATGTTTAGCTAATAAATCGAACGCATTTGGTCGCATCTGCGAAACAAACGAATTTCATCGCAGACAAAATGCAGATTCCGGGTACATTTTTATTGTTAACTGTAATTTTTAGGGAACTTGCAATGTAGGTGACGTGAAAAATGAATTTCATGTAATTTTCTTTTGGTGTTAATGTGTGGTTTTTGGTTTAAGACTGCCATGAGACAATGCCCTAACGCTCTTAACGAATCATTTATTTACATCAAGGCTTCATCGTTGATTGGTTGATTGGCGTGTGAAATACTAAGGCAACTAGGAATGTACGATAAGTGAACTTAACGAACAGGGATGGCAGAGTTTCTGATCCAATGGGACGTGAGATCCGGCGCGGACCTACACGGTGGCTAGTGAGGGTTTCCCTTTCCAAATATATCTTTCAGACGCGCATTACCCGAGTTAGGACACGCTCCAGGCTCCCGACTGGTCTTCTGACATGTGCGGCAGCGGAGTTGCACGCAAGTGTGTATATGTGTGTGTGTGTGTGTGTGTGTGTGTGCGTGCGCGCGCGCGCCAGTGGTAGGAAGACACAAAGACGTGAAAGGGATAGTGAGAGATCCGTGGCTTGTTTGTTAAGGTATTGCTCCGGCATTCGTCTGGTATTGATCGGCTAAACCACGGAAACTTACCGATCAGAGCAGCTGGCGGCGACAGTTTTCCTCCAAGTACTAGCTGTATTGACCTACCTAAGAAGACAGAGTCGGAAAATCCGCCACCGTTAAGATTCAAACCCAATCAGAGACGTTACAGTGAAAAGTTGTTGCTCTGATCGAAGCTCGTCTTCATCACCCGGAGCTCGTCTTCATCATCGTCATCATTATCAGCATTAATGTTTAGGTATTAAGCCTGTTTCAAAAAATCTGACGCGTCACTTGTTACACATTTATTGCATTTCATTGTTGCGTAAAACCAAATGCGGCTCGACAGACACTTCAAATTTTGTCACAATATCATTTGGTCACTGTTAGTTTGAAATGCTGTGTTAAAAAATGCAGATCAGAGGAGATTCGCTTTCGTGAAATAAAAGTGCACGGAAAGAACTTTTTTCCTATTTTCCGGAGGAAGGTGAATGAAAAGAATTTTACATTCGTTGATAAATTTAAATAAAGTTTTCTCTAGGACACAGAAAATTCAACCGCCTCATATATAATGCGCAAACACAGAATAATAGTGTTTTTAATGAAAATTTTGAAATTATTATTGTTTATCAGTAGACATCTATAACTGTTCATCAAAAAGGAAATAGTTAAGGATTTGCAAAGATTAAGCTGTTTAAAATTGATGACAAACGCCAGCAAAAAAATTAAATCTTATCGAGCGATAATTATTAAATAAGTCATTGTTTCACGCACAACGATGTATAAAATATATTTTTATTTTATGTCGAATACGTATCTCTATAAATATTGCCGACTCATACAGGCTATGTATTTCTTAAACTTGAGTTCAGACATCTTAAGTCTATGTGCGCTAAGTGTAAATATCCCAGAAATGATTTTCACGCTTAATTTTTACTTTCTCGGTTCCGCTTACACAATGGAGAGAAAGTTACGTAATGCCGCGCGAAAAAAATGCGAATTTTAGGCAGAAAAACTCTTTATTATACGGCCCTGGTAATGAAAAAGTAGATAAATACAGTTGCTACATTTAGAAAAATAATCCTCTTACACGTAGTGTCGCCAAAATACAAATATCGGCAGGACGTATAACATATAACAGGAGACGTACGTATAACAGGAGGCAAAACGTCTGTCTGTCTGCCTGTCTGTGTGTTTGCCTGTCTGTGTGTTTGCCTGTCTGTGTGTTTGCCTGTCTGTGTGTTTGCCTGTCTGTGTGTTTGCCTGTCTGTGTGTCTGCCTGTCTGTGTGTCTGCCTGTCTGTGTGTCTGCCTGTCTGTGTGTCTGCCTGTCTGTGTGCCTGCCTGTCTGTGTGTCTGCCTGTCTGTGTGTCTGCCTGTCTGTGTGTCTGCCTGTCTGTGTGTCTGCCTGTCTGTGTGTCTGCCTGTCTGTGTGTCTGCCTGTCTGTGTGTCTGCCTGTCTGTGTGTCTGCCTGTCTGTGTGTCTGCCTGTCTGTGTGTCTGCCTGTCTGTGTGTCTGCCTGTCTGTGTGTCTGCCTGTCTGTGTGTCTGCCTGTCTGTGTGTCTGCCTGTCTGTGTGTCTGCCTGTCTGTGTGTCTGCCTGTCTGTGTGTCTGCCTGTCTGTGTGTCTGCCTGTCTGTGTGTCTGCCTGTCTGTGTGTCTGCCTGTCTGTGTGTCTGCCTGTCTGTGTGTCTGCCTGTCTGTGTGTCTGCCTGTCTGTGTGTCTGCCTGTCTGTGTGTCTGCCTGTCTGTGTGTCTGCCTGTCTGTGTGTCTGCCTGTCTGTGTGTCTGCCTGTCTGTGTGTCTGCCTGTCTGTGTGTCTGCCTGTCTGTGTGTCTGCCTGTCTGTGTGTCTATCTGTCTGTCTGCCTGTCTGTCTGTGTGTCTATCTGTCTGTGTGTCCGTCAGTGCACCTGTTCAAAAATTCAAAATTTTTTCGGTGTTTTCCAACAACTACAATTATGAAGATATATATTTTTTCCCATAATAAAATCTGTTCCATAATAAGATATATTTTGAAAATAGGACACGTAATATATTTCGAAAATTTGAATACGTTTCGCGTAATTTTGCGTGATAGTACGGGCGCGAAAGTGCACGCTGTTTTAGCACCACTAGTTGTTGTTCGTTTATATTTCCCCTCGAAGGAAATCGCGCCGCCTTCCCCTGTCACTCGGCGGCCGCGAGTGCGCCGCGCGAACGCGGAAGGAGACCCAAGACGCCCCGCGGCTTCGCCAAAGAGCTTTTTGATATCGGGAGCGGCTGCGACGGAGGCCCCGGTAGGGTGCCGGCGCCCGCTTCCACTTCCACTTCCGCTTCCGCTCCGAACCAATCAATCGGCTGCGCTACCGTCGGAGGCGCCACCGCCGCAGACGCCCACCCTGCGGCCTCTGCTCCCTGAGGTCACCATCACCAGCTTCACCACAAACACATCCGCTGTCCGGAGCAGAACTCTAGCGGTCGGCTGCTTTGATCGGTGGTTTTCCCTGGTTTCTCCGATCGACACCAAACGATTGCCCTAGTAGTGCAATAACCAACGGGACACGAACTGCGCGCGATCTTTCTTTCCATTTCCTTGTCCTACCCGTACACCTTAGACATTCACACACACACACACACACACACACACACTTACAATTCCACATTCCGGGAAGCTGGTTGGGAGAGTGGTCGAGACTTACAGCTCGTCCCGACTGGGGCGGTGCCCCTCTGGTGGGAGATACCTGATTTGGTAAAAGATCATCAAAACCCACTACCACTAGTATCACATAATCACCGCCACTACTACTATCACCACACCCACGACCACAATCTCCTACACACATACACACACACACACCACCACCACCACCCTCACCATCATCATCATGACTCCCAGGGTCATAAAACCCAACCATACACACATTCACGCAGGAACACTCAGAGAAAAGAGGCTTTTGGCAGTAGATCCAGTGGAACCCCATATTTCCAACAAAAGTTCCCCTTTCTTATTATTATAATTAATTATTAATATATTTTAAAGTGCACCGTATTAACATTTTTTTAATGTGTTGAAGGAAAAATGAATACATGAAAGGAAAGGTGTTCAGGGCCCCACTTAAGTTGGGTCAGGTCTCGTAACCTAATACAGTCTGAACCACAACCATCGTCTGCAGCGCCATTTCCACCACCACTGCAAGCACCGAACTACTCTCAAGCAGAGGCTGTCCACGCGGGGCGTCAATACGATCTCTCGAGGCAGAGCTGTCGCCGACATCTCTGCTATTAATCCCACAGTCGTCTCCGCCCCCGGCGCCCCCGACGTCAATATCCAACGCCACGAGCGGGCGCAGCCGCCGCAAACAAGGAGGGCAACTGCATTTCTGGGCCCCTTTCACCATTCAACTGTTTTGCTCACAAACACCACATGCATGTAAATAAAATATACTGCGAGAAGAATTAAATTAATTACCGTCTAAGGTGGCTCTGGGCCTGATGTCACTGCCTCTGACCAGGAGGTTCTAGGACTCGAGTCCCGACGGTGGCAAGATTTTTTTCATCACTAGCTAGTTAGCTACGCCGAATTTAGCCGTTCACTGCAGGAAGAATTCTAGCGGCCGGCGGCTCTGATCAGTAGTTTTCTGTTGTTTCTGCGTTGAATACCAGGCGAACGCCGAGGCAGTACCATAACAAACGCACCATGGACCGTCCGCGATCATTCCTTCCTCTTCATTGTCCTATCTTCAGCTGTTACTTACATACATTTATACCCGCATGCGCTACACTTATACAGATCTCGGGTGACCATTTGGGAGATTAGAACTTTCCCCAACTGGGGCGATACTCTGCCGTCGCTTGGTTGGAAGAAAAAAAAAAAAAGAAAAAAAAAACCTGACGAGTAGGAGGGCGTCGGACCTCGCCATCCAGCGGGGAAACATCACTGCCACGTCCCGCGAGACAACATGCACTACACTTTCAGGTCTAATGTCTAATGACCATAGCAGTTGGCGCACCCGCAAACAATGATCTATCAAGAATTATTGGAATTATAACTTCAATGATACAATTAACAACTGATTTTATGCCAACCATTTACAGGTTTGCCACATGGTTTGCGGAACCTTTTCTTCAATTGTATAACAATTATTGTAAAATACAAAATGGGGGTCAGAGATTGAGCATAAATCAGAAATATAATATTTTCTTTCTTACGACTAAAGAACCTTCCCAAATGTTCAGGTGGGGGGTCATCTGTCCCCTCTGTGCATGACTATCTCCAACATCTTCACTGTCCCAATTTGGCCATCGCCTCTCCCTCCATCAATATCATAATATGAAATTAGACTAAAACTACCGGATGAACAGGAAAGCTTGCGGAGGTGGCCGTGTCGCAGCGCCGTTGACTCTGGCTGGGACCAAATATTGCCGTTCGCCGAATAGTTCAAAAACAGGTCGTGCGTCGTCAAAGGCTACAATGCACTACTCCGCAGGCGACACGAGGGCGAGACGCAGTCGATATCTCGATGACGGAAGCAGGAAACGCCTCCGCCGGGGACGGAGGGTGAGGATCCGCAGGGACGACATTTATCAGCGTCAACGCCGCGCCGCGAGGACGAGGTGAGGGCGGAGGCGGGGAGAGATGCGGTGGGGTGAGGGTGACGTGAGGACGGGGTGAGGATGGAGTGAGGACGAGGTGCGAGTGGGGCGGGGACGGGGAAAGGACGGGGCGAGGACGGAGGCGGGGAGAGATGCGGTGGGGTGAGGACGAGGTGAGGGCAATGTGAGGACGGGGTGAGGATGGAGTGAGGACGAGGTGCGAGAAGGGCGGGGACGGGGAAAGGACGGGGCGAGGACGGAGGCGGGGAGAGATGCGGTGGGGTGAGGACGAGGTGAGGGTGACGTGAGGACGGGGTGAGGATGGAGTATGGACGAGGTGCGAGTGGGGCGGGGACGGGGAAAGGACGGGGCGAGGACGGGGCGGAGCGGCGCGACGATAGGGCGTGGCGTGGGCGGGGAAGCGAGGGTACGGGACGTGACGGAGGGCGGGGACGGGGCCGGGCCCAGGAGGGGGTCCGGGCGCGGAGGAGGCGGGGTGAGGACGAGGTGAGAATGGTGCGAGGGCGGGGCGGGAACCGGGTGAGGACTACGTGAGAGTGGGGCGAGGGTAGGGCAGGAACGGGTGACGACGGCGTGAGGAGGAATTGAGAGTGGGTGGGGTGAGGACGACGCGTGGGGCGAGGCGGGGGCGGGGCGGAGTGCCGGTGGCGGCTGGTAGAGCGCAATGGCGTGGTGAGGACGGGGTGACGCCGAGGCGAGAGCAAGCCTGAAGGCGGGGCGCGGCTTCTAAAGCGAGCGACAGCAGAGGTGTGAGAGCAGTCGTGTAAAAGGAGCGCAGACGTTGGCGATACCGAGGACGCGCGCTCGTATCAACGCTTCGCAGTTCGATGAGCTGACGCATTACAGCGTTTTTCGCCTTTGGGGGGATTCGCCGCTTACGACAGATTTCATTTTTCGCTCGAATTGAAGGGCTCGGCGTGAAACCGGGAGCAGAACGCCAATAACAAGTGCACGAAGCAACATATGGAAGAACACCAAAAATGGAGGGTTTTCAGTGCAAAGAGGTACATAAAGGTCCGATTATAAATCATTTGGCCCTCAAAGTGTAAAACGGGGAGAGGTGGCTCAGGGCATCATCCGATGTCACCGCAGTGCCTCTCACCGGAAAGTCCTAGGGTTCATCTCCCCACTTTCACAGGATTTGCGATACTAGCTACATAGTGAGGTCGAGTTCTGTCGCTGTCAGGAGGAGAATTCTAGCGGCCGGCTGCGCTGATTGGTAGTTTTCCGTGGTTTCTACGATCAACACCAAGCGAATGCCGGAGCAGTACCCTAACAAACGGGCCACGGACCGCGCGCGATCTCACCTTCCTCTTCCTTGTTCTATCCTCTCCCTTCACACACACGTACGTATAGACCCTACTACACATGCCAGGAGGCCGGTCGGGAGTTTCGAGCCTGTCCCGACTGGGGCGGTGCCCCGCTGGTGGGAGATACCTGGTTGAAGGAAATCCCCACTAGTCCACGGTAGGTCAGGGCCGGATCGTGTCCCAGCGGGACACGATCACCTCTAAAAAAAAGAGTACGATCACCGAGTAAAAAAACTTGCACTACACTTACGGGACTAATGACCTTAGCACTTGACGCGCCCGGAATCACTAGTAAGCAAAGTGAAAAAAGACAGATATTGATTTTTTTAAACATTTCTCATAATATTTTACTATAATAAATGGTGAGTTAACAAACGTTTCTCAGAGAGAGCAAAATTTGAAAAATGAACACTTGCGACACATATTTATGTTCCAAAAACGAGAATTTCATTACGACACATGAAGAAGTGATGCTTCTTGGCAGATGTGGACAACCGTATGAATGATGTCTAGGAGGAGAACTTGACAGATGTACAAACACCCAATTAGTTACGGATAATCTTGAAAAAGAGAGTTCTGAAAGAAAGTCCTGAAGAAATGAATTCTGAAAGAGAGTTCTGAAAGAGAAAGAAAGGGAAGTCTGTCGAGATTCGCCGTGAGCCGAAAGAGGGACATTTGTATTTTTTAATGTTCCATAAAATCATGCTAAAGTTAACATTCAATAACTGTTGAAGAATCATGACTCTGTACATGCGTATGTAATTTCTTAATGATTCCACCGAGGAAAAACCTTGAATGACGAAAAAAAAGTCTGAAATACAAATATGTTTGAGAACAATGAGCATTTAAAAAGCTTCCTTAAAACAACATAGGACATTATAATGTGTAGTCATAAACCCGTGGGCTTATAAGACGTATTTCCTGCTTCCGCTAGGAATGCATTTCAATAGGGGCTGTTTTTTGCAAAACAGGCTATACGATGCTCAGTGGAACACGACGTCACGAAAAATGGCCTCGAGGATCCCGCATAGTGTTCGCATGTAAACTTGAATCCTGGCTTTCATTTTCCTCTTCCGAGGGGGAGGTGAGTGCATGTCACTCTGTCAAAGCTTTGAGATAATTCGTGACGAAATAGGCGGCGTTTTGGGAAACTTTCTGTTTGTCTAGCTGTTTCTCTTACATCGCAGGTGGTAGATACGTACTTTAAATGCACGTCGCTTTTTTTTCTCAATTCAATGGTGTGGGGCGGTGGCAGGTTCAAATATGTGTCTGCGCCCCTATAGAACTCTCAGAGCGAACGAGCAATGGATAATAATATTTATGAAACATAGTGTTTTCTTATTTTTTAGCATTTTTCACAAACACCATATTGGTACGCTATTTTGTCAATCGTCTTACGGGGCATGCGCCATTTTCTATCAGTTAACTATGAATACCGCGTAATATTGGATTACTGACCACCCAGATACGAACTGCAAAGATTCGCCATTGCAATTGCCGTCTAGCGGCTTCAAGAAATTGAACTGACGAAAATGCCAATTCAAATTATACGCTGAGAAACAATCAGTAAACTCAATATTTTAATGAACGAACATTTTAGCTGCAACACGCTATTAGCATGTGTCATGATCTTAAGGATTGGAACTGTATGGATCTACTATTTATCGTATGTAATTATCACTCGACACCGAAAACGCAGAGAAACGACGCAATGCCCAGCTCCTTTGGCACACGCCGCACCGGTTTGAATTTCACGCCCGGAAGTAACATTTAAACTCAATTTTAAGGCTGTTTTTTCTTCGGAAAAACTGGATTCATGATGGAATTCAACCTAGAAACTGGACCCTTTGGAAACGGGAGCTTCCGGGTACCTGTATGTGTACATAATTAATACAAATATATTTATATTACGTAAAATAATACTTATTTTTTGTTGTTTGAGTAAAATATTTTCCCTTGGGCGTGCAATATTGTACTCCGAACCATCACGAAACTTTAGATCACGTAACTATCATGTTTGGGCAAAATATACCTGCCACTTCCTCGTGGGTTTTTGAATTCTCACAATGCATTTTTGATAAACCTATTGCTATTAGATTGATAAGAGTGATTGTCTGATGTTCACGTATTTCCACGAAGTAATCGGAAGAGGTTGAATTACCTTAACCAACTCGTTCCTCTTGTACCCAGGAAGAGCAGGGTTGACTGTCCCAGTTGCGTGAAGATTTAATGTTTTCCGCACGTCTGGGGGAAACAATGGTTACTACTCGACCTGCAGTCGTTTCAGCTGTGACTTCGGAGATTAACTGCGCCTCCGCGTCCCGCAACAGGAGGCCAGGAGATTAACCTTCCGCCAGACAGTCGACTGCGAGGGCCAAAGATAAATCCCACTCCCTTCACTCGCCCTTTGTCCGCCCACGCAGTGGGCCCCAAAGGGCGCAAAAGGCTTTCGATACCGCCAAGCATACAAATAATACATAAATATGTGTATAAATAAAAAAGGTATTTTAACCCTTACGAATAAAAACAAATGCAGATGTCATAGAAAAAACATTCTACAATACTTTAAACTTTAAGTCCGCACTAGTGATCAATAAAATAATAAAAAAATTATTCCAATGTTTTATAAGTTCTTAGGGCTGAAAAGTGAAAAAAAAACAGGAAACATAATAAAGACAAATAAACCCGTTAACAAATGAATTGACATCATACACCACAAATAATTTGGAAACAAAAATCGAATTTTCACGAAACTACGTAGAATATGGGGCACCCACATAAAACAGTGTATGTAGAAATGTTTTGACAAATTTCTATTATTGTTTGTGAAAATGTAATGAAGGTATGTTGATATACGAGATATTGACATAACTAGTCGAGATAAACATTATGGAGTGGAAAAATAAGCACAAGAAGAAGCGAAAGAAAAAGAAGAGGCAATTGAAGGACGCAAAAGTAAAATGAGAAACGAGAATCAGAAACATAAGTAGAAGTAGTCGAAGAAGACAAAAGAATAAGATACAGACGCAGATGACAAAGAACAAGAAGAAAAAGAAGGCAATTGAAACCTCGGGAGGCAGAAGAAGAAAAATAAGAAGTAGAAGGTGAAGAAGAAGGTGTAAAAGGAGAAAATCACAATAAAAAGCTGAAGAAGACAAAGAAGAGGCGTGCCCAAGAAGAAGAAGAAGACGAAAAAGAAGAAGAAGAAGAAAAAGGAAAAGAAGAAAAAGGAAAAGAAGAAAAAAGAAGAAGAAAGAAAGAAAGAAAGAAAAAGAAGAAGAAAAAGAAGAAGGGAAAAAAAGAAGAAGGGGGGAAATGAGCTTCTTTTCCTTCCACCTGAGGGGATAGGGACTTGCCCGCCGGCCCACCGTGCCGAGGGCTGTGGCTGGCGGGTGGCGGTGGCGCCTGGCCCAGGTAGACGCCGAGCGAAGCGATCGGCCGCTGATGGAGTGCGACAGATACACGGCCCCCTGCAGCTGCGCCCGCCCACGCACCAACCGCCCACGCCCTCCAAAAGGAATTTCTTCCATTTCCCCTCCCCCACACGCCACCGGCCCTCTCTGGCGAGGGAGGAGTTTATTTATTTCAGGGGCACCAGAGATCTACACACCCATGTAGAAAAATAAACAGTATTATTGGTATTATTACTACTATTATTATTATGCAGTTCTAAAATAAAATTCAAAATTTAAAGTCGGACTAAATTAAATATCTATTATCACTAAGCAATTTCATTGTTTCGCGTCTCACACACCTCATTCCAGGGCACATAAATCCCCCCCTGCTGTTTCAAATGTATCTTTCTAAATTCTCTGTATTTCTCCACATACCTCAGGAAAGGCTAAAAATATCTAATAATAAAAGTACATCTAACTAAACCATTAAAGGACAAACACATCAAGACTTAAAATACTTAAGATTATATTTAATTTACACCTTACTTTCGATTTTTATACTTTCATTAATCAAACATCGTAACGATTCCCATACTATGTTAGTGACGTTTCTGAGAAAAGGACTCTTCTAACCGACTAATACATTACCCAAAAGAAGTTCTTGAGTACAACACCAAATAAATATTAGTTAAAAGGTTGAGTGTCATTGCTAAGGCTTTTGTTTCAAGTTGTGTTCCTATACAATTTATGTAATTCACGTTGCATTTACTGCATTTTATTTTTATTTTAGTTTTGCAATATGCATATTTTTCTGTTTCACCATCAACCGTAAAATTGAGTTTGTATTCATCTAATAATTTACGTATATTGCGGCAGAAAGAAGGTAAATATTAATTTTTGTGCACGAACGCCTTTATTACAAAAAAACTGTTATCAGATTAAACGAAAGATGGAAAAAAATCATTAAAGCTTTTATTTTTATTTAGTGATTCACAGTGCAGGGTTAATGCTCAGCGTCGCTGAGGTGGGATGTCGCTGCTCGGCAGACGCGCGCTGACTCCGCAGTGGAGCAGACACCCTCGCCCCATGGGACGTGGATGGGTGACAGAAGCAGGCGGCGGCCGCTGAGACATCACCGCCACCCCGTCCTCCCCTCGCTGCCCTCCCCTCCACTTCCTCTCCCGTCCTCTGATCGAGGGCGACAGCGACACGCCCGCACGCCCACGCATCGGCACACTGGCCCGCCCACCGCACCGCCCGCGCACAACTTACTGCACCGCTCGGGATTTAAGGGTGAGATGGTTCCGTAACATACGAGTGGTCTACTACATCCCGCACTGGAAGGACCTGCAACTTGAAGTCTCCACGGATTCGGCGCATATTCGACACTAGCTACCTCGCTAAGTTGAATTGAATCACTGTCTGTATGAGAATTCTACAGACCGGCCTGCTGCTCTGATCGGCAGTTTTACGGCGTTTCTCCCACCAATACCGGGCGAATGCTGCTGTAGTAAATCCTAACAAACAGGCTCGGCCACAATCTTGGTCCTCCCTTTCCCATTACATGCGCACCCACTATCACTTCTGCCGAGAGACCACTCAGAACGTAAACTCGGCCTGAATCGATGGACCGGGAGGGGTGGCTCAGGGCATCAACTGACGTCACTGCAGTGCCTCTGACCGCGAGGTTCTAGGTTCGCGTCCCGACGGTGACAGGATATTCGACACTAGACAAATAGCCACCAGAAGGCCGAATTCAGCCGCTGTCTGGAAGAGAATGCTAGTCGCCGGCTGCTCTGTTCGGGAGTTTTCTGTGGTTTCTCCGAAGAAAACCAGGCGAATCCGGAGCAGTTCACTAACAACACTACCACACGCGTGCCGGGAAACCGGCCGGGAGCTTAGAGCAGACCCCGGCTGGGGCGGTGCCCCGCTGATGGCATATACCTGGTTGGAGGTACCTGGTGGGAGGTACTTGGTGGGAGGTACCTGGTGGGAGGTACCTGGTGGGAGGTACCTGGTGGGAGGTACCTGGTGGGAGGTACCTGGTGGGAGGTACCTGGTGGGAGGTACCTGGTGGGAGGTACCTGGTGGGAGGTACCTGGTGGGAGGTACCTGGTGGGAGATACCTGGAAAACCCCGCCAACCAAAGTTAGGTATGTGGCGGATCTAGCCATCCAGCGGACAAGATCACCGCCACCCTCGAGTAAAAACATGCATTACACTTACGGGACTAACCCCGTAACCCCGACAACGACCTTAGCCGTGACGCGCCCTGAATCAGCAGTAATCAATCAACCAATTGGCGCCCAAAAGGTAGCGGTAGAGTAAAGATCCCACCCACCCCAATTTGTGGCCACCTCGACTGGCCGACCAGACCCACAGCGCCCCGGTGCCGCGCAGCCGAGCCTCGTCCGCGGCCTGCCCACTGGCCATGGAGAAAGATGGCGCTGCCCCCATTAGGATTAACTGAGATTAGAGAGGATTAACGAGACACGGCCGCCTGGAAACCAAAGCCCCACACACCTAGCAGATTCTCGCAACCCGACTTCGCGATTACACTTTTTTAATGGTACAAAGTGCTTCTTTTACACCAAAAAAATCGCATAAAAATATGACATGAAGACAATGACTCAATGACAAAAAATTGGGTCAAGGAGGCACTTCAACAATTTCTAATCATTAAGAAATTCCTTTGTTTTCATCCATTTCATCCAAATTCATTCAATTTCTGCCAGTACTGATAATAATCTCATCAACCCAATTAATTAGTTGGTTGTTACTATCCAGAAAAAAATATATTTTTAGAAATTATTTCTTTAACATTGTCACTATAATATCAAATTGTGCTGATCACACTTATAAATGTTCATAATCATTGATTTGTTTTACCGTTTGGTCGAGCAGAAAGGAATTAAATATCGAAAAACTGTATATTTTAACTGTCGATAATTTAATATTGAATATATCATTAAAGGTTTCGTAATAAAAATTAAGACTTGCTTTGAATTTAATACTTACCTATAATATCAGTTGCAGCTTCTCTTCCTAAAAGACTTTGTCACACTCATTTGCCGCTGATATTTCTTGCGACTAATTTGTATATTCTTTTTTATCTTGTTAAAATTACTATCGATTTACAATGTCATTTAAAAAGCTTTTGAATAATAAATATTTTAGAAAATGCCAAATTAGTTTTCATAAAATTTAGCAGAGTAAAATGGTTGTTTTTGCCCATTTTTTTCCGTTGCCATTGGTGTGACTGAGATATCATCATATCACATTAAGCGGTTTCTCGAGACGGGGGAGAAGTCTCAAGTTCGCAATCTAACAAGATACTTTAACTTCACTGATCAAAAGGACCTCCTTCAAAATCAATTTCACTATTTAAATTCGGTTTTTGCAATATGTTTACTCGTCAGTCCTTTTTATAGATAAATTAACTCACCAAATTCAACTTCATTAAAATTTCCCTTTGGACAGTAGTTCTTTATTAAGTGAAAACTCTTGATCAGTTTCTGTTTTCCAATATTTATGCTTTGTAAATCTAATGAAATCCAAGACGAAGAGTTATTAAACTGTATTCATCAAACTACTTTTACAGCAGATTCCAATCACATCGCAATAATCATGACGTGATTACTATAAATTTTTTGAGACATCCAGAACTTTCTTACAATATTTTTACTAGTAAACGTAATCGAACTGTACATACATTTTTGAAAAACACCATTGATAAGAATTGTTTTCTGGTAAGTGATATAATGATTTTAAATTTCTCACAATAACGCGAACATATGCTGTAAACTCCAGCCATTCCAAATCAACAAACTAATTACATTGACATACTGTTACTACAACACTATTGCCCAAAAGTGTTTTTCCTTGAGACCGTTTCAATTCGTCTTAACAACGAAGAGAAATTGTGAACGCAAGTCAACATTACATCGGCCAAGACTCTTCTGCGACTGTCTTATGCATTTGCGTAGATCCAAACATGACGTCCAACAAGATGGCGCAAGGCGCGGTGAATGCTCGAATTGGCAGCAACAGACGCGCCAATGAGCCAAGAGCTGCTGCCCACCGACGAAGGTGAGACGGGTGACTCACGAGTTACTCAACAAAATGCCAACGACCGCGGGAGATCACCTGGGGATGTGCCACAGAGCGGCTAACATATCTACTGCCCTGGGTCCTCCTCATAAAGGCTCGGACATTTAGGTGTTAAAAAACGATAAACATTTTTTGAGCTTAAAACTAAAAAAAATCTGTATTAAAACGACAAAAATATGTATTTATTACCCATATAAAACCCATCAAACCACCAAGATTGAGAGAAGTATCGAAGTAAAAGATGACTTTCTCCCTCTGCAGATTTCGTCTGTGATATCTGAAGACGTTTGGGAGCTTTTTGTGATATGTATGTATGTTATTGCTCAGAGTATGATTGAATCCACAGGTGTCATTAAATCGACAGGTAGTGTTAGAAATGGCCCTCAGACGTTTTACTGACGTCAGACGTCCTGAACCAAACCAAGATCGATGCTCAATGCGCCATACGGCTCTTCTGTGGCGTAATGGTATGAGAGGCATGGCATGTTAACCCTGAGCACCTGAGTTTTGGTCTGGAAGCACTGTCTTTGTTTTTTTTTTGGGGGGGGGTTGGTTGGAAACATTTTTGCTGGATATGAGAGCCAAGGGGCAACCAACATCGTCCAAGTCAGGACTCCAACCCGCGACACCTCGGATCGAAGCGCTGAGTTGGTACACGCTCTTGGCCACTTCGGTCGCCGAGGTCGGTGTACATCGTTTTAATTTCGCAAAAAGATATATCTGCAATGGATTCCACCCACCAGTTGGCTCCGAATCATAAATTCTTCGCCGCCGGGCGTATTCCAAAGGCACATTTCGCTCCGCGCGTGGTCCGGAGGGCTATGGGACGCAGGGAGGAGGCCGTGAAGCGAACGGAAGATGCCGTGGGGGTGGAGAGGGGGCCGTGGATCTTCGGGCAAGAGCCGTGGCACGCTGGGAGAGGGCCGTGAAGCACACGGAGGGGGCCGTGAAGCGATGGGCAGGGGGCCGGGGAGCACGGGGAGGGAGCTGTGAAGCTTTGAGAAGGGGCCGTGAAGCGATCGGAGGGGGCCGTGAAGCGTTGGGCAGGGGGCCGGGGAGCACGGGGAGGGAGCTGTGAAGCGTAGGGATGCTGCCGGGGCCGTGAAGCGATCGGAGGGGGCCGTGGGGGTGGAGAGGGGGCCGTGGATTTTCGGGCAGGAGCCGTGGCACGCAGGGAGAGGGCCGTGGACCGTTGGGATAGGGCCGTGAAGCGATGGGCAGGGGGCCGTGGAGCACACGGAGGGAGCTGTGAAGCGTAGGGATGCTGCCGTGACGCTTTGAGAAGGGGCCGTGAAGCGATCGGAGAGGGCCGTGGGGCCTTTCGGGGGCTATGGTGTGTGGGGAGGGTGGAGGCGGCCGTGACGCGAAGTGGCGCGTTCGCACGTCGCGCGCCGGGGAGCGCGCCAACAGCGCTGGGCGCGCGCCAACCGCGGCGCGGCGCTGGCGGCGCCAGGGGCGCAGGGGGCGGGGGGCGCAGACAATGCACGCCGCCACCGTCGCCGAGGGCGCCACCGGCGCAGTGGGCACGAACCACCTCACAGAAGGTGGATTCAGCGGCAATTGGGCACAGCTTGATTGCGGAGAGTAACGAAATAAAATAGCCCACCTAGTTAGTCGAGGGCGCTTAAGGCTCAAACCGGCTTTGGTGGCTCAGGACCTCAAATGATGCCACAGCTGTGCCTCTGATTGGGAAGTCCTACATTTCCACTCCTACGCTAACCGGCTTTTAGACACTAGCTACAGAGCTAGGTCGAATACAGCCGTTATCTAGAGAATTCTAGCAGCTTGCTGCTCAGATTGGTAGTTTTCTGGGGTTTCTCCGTTGAACACCAGGCGAATGGCAGAAGTACCCCAACAAACGGGCTACGGACCATCCGCGATCTTTCCTTCCTCTTCATTGTCCTATCCTTACCCCTTACATACACACACTCACAAGCACTCTACCACACACGTCGGCAGACCAGTCCGGAGATTAGAGCTTGACCCGGCCGGGGCGGGACTGCCGTCTGTTAAGGATTACAACAGGATAACGTAAACAAGAATTGAGTCAAATGAGTTGTAGATAAAGATGACGTATGAGAACACTTCTTCCGAGAAATACAATTTCTTGGTTATAGGTTTTTTTTCTGACACGAAGACGATTTTAATGATATCACCGCGTCAAGCTCGTCTGTTATTTCCTGCTTATCGTCCTAATGACGACAACTGACAAAGTCGCAAAGCAACGTCATAATGTAACCGTACTGTCCCCGAACGGTGCCGAAAGCCGAACTGCTTAACCACGCTCCCTGAAGTGACGAAGGTAGAGCAACTCCATTGATTGATTGTTAGAGATTCCGGGCACGACTACTACTTAGGTCACTATTCCCGTAAGTGTAGTGTATGTTTTGGCTCGAGAGATGACGGTGGTCTTCCGCCGCTGTCTGGCGAGATCCAACGCCGCTACAGTTGGCTAGCGGGTTTTTTTCTCAACCAGTGTGGCGTCATATCTGTCGCCAGTACAAACGTACTATATCAGCCATGTGCACAGCGCTGGCGGAAGTGACGCTGGGCTGCACAAAGGCTGGGGAAGTGAGAGAGAGGGGGTGCCGTGTCGTGGGTGCATATTTGGAAACCCCGAAGCCGGCGGAAACGCGTCGGCAGACACTGCGGGTGACGCGGTTCCGTCAGCCTGCCCAGAGGGTATATAAGCGGACTCCGACTTAAGAGCTTCCTTCTGTTCTTCTGATTCTTCAGGTTTGGGCGCGTCGGTAGGTCGTCGTGTAGGTTGTGCGCGGCGTTGCATTGTAATGCATAGGCTACCGAGGCGGGGAACCGAAGCCGGCGTGCTACGTCGTGACGGTCGGTGCGGCATACTCGCATGTATGCTCGCGTGAGGTACTGGTGCATCACACCGGATATGGTAATTAATTATCGGGCCAGCGGTGGTGGTAACCAGGGAAGGTTCCTTCTTGTAACGGTCGAATTTATTTGTAAATATTGTATATAGTATTTTGGTGTCGGAGTATTTTTATTTTAATAAATACTAAATATTTACAAGCCGTTCACGTCTGTAATTATTTGCCCCGGCAAAGACGCTACACCAGGAACCTCCCATCAGCGGAGAAGCGCCCCAGCCGGGACAAGCTCTCGGTTGAGCAACTCGAGACATCGACTGTACGCTCAGCGACACTCAAAATGCGAGCATTTGTTCACACATTATCGGTTGGCGAGTAGTATTTGTATTGGCTCTCCACAGTAGTATTTGTATTGGCTTCAAAGAGGTAAATTTCATTAGTTTACACTCCGCAGTACCGAAAGTTAGGGATTTGCCACACTATAGCTAACGTCGGTCAGTTCGAAAATGTATCTTGTAATGAACTCGTATGCAGCTTATTTCAGAGCTTCTTCCCTACTGGAACGGTGTCGCCTTCGCTCCTACCGATTGCGCTCCCCGGAAAGGCACTATTTGTTCTCGCCGCACTGCTCTTTCAATTCCCCCTCCCCCCAAACACACACCAGTAATTCTGGCGCAATGGTCATTTATTTTCTTTGGAGCAGTACAATCTGCATGCGCCCCGCAGCCCTAGTTGGCTTCTGCGGCAGAGAGTGGGGGAGAGTACTTATAACGTGGCTAAAGGTAATTTGCCAACTAAATTATAGTTAGCATGTCTTAGGTAAAGGGTCGTCCATAAATTACGGAACACTAAAGACCTAAGGAGGGGTACCAGACAGCGTTATGCTGCTGTATTAAATTGGCTATGGTTTTGGTTTAGTACCTTAACCCCATAACCTTAATGTATAGTAGAACCCTTCATATCCGAGATCAGATATCGTACTCCCTTTCCACCCCGATGCGAGATCCGTCACCGACCTAAGCCGGCTTGACAGGATTTTCCCCAACCAGTTATCTCCCTTCAGCGTGGCCCCCAGCCAGAACAAGTTCTAGGATCCCGACTGTGTCCCGACATACGTGGTACTATAGTGCATGTAACTGTAAGTGTATGAAAGTAAGGGGGCGAGGAAAGGACAAGGGGGAGGAAGTGAAAACTGTACGTCGTCCGTGACCCGTTTGTTAGGGTACTGCTCCAGCATTCGCCTGGTGTTGATCGGAGAAATCACGAAAATCTACGATCAGAGAAGCAAACGTCTAGAATTATCCTCCAGACAGCGACTGAGTACTGGAAATTCTGCCATCGTTGGGAGTATAACTCAAAGATATCCCGGTCAGAGGCACTTCAGTGACGTCAGTTGATGCCCTGAATCACATAAGCCAGAAGTTGCAATGGAATAGGGAGGGGGATGTCAACGGTAGACCCCAGAACAAATTGCACTTTCCTTGCACTAAACAGCATTCTGACAATGTCTTTTGAATTGAATCGAATTTGCCTTATTTTACGTGGCGAGACTCGGGCCATCAGGCCCGCTCTTCCGTCTGACCACGCAAATTTCGCAACGCTCCTTTCACCAACTAGGAGAGAAAGGAGGTATTTCTTGGGCGAGAAACAGGTGATTTTGAATTTAGCTCAGAGGCTACGTCATTTAGGCTTGAGGATCTTTTACATGCAAGTAAATCTACTATAACATGGGACAGCCGGCTTTACTTCCCCTCCGAAGGAAGGCGTACGAAGGATTTTTTCGCCCTTAAAAATCCACGGCTTCGATCGGGTTTGAACCCGCCAACTTGGGTCCAACAGTCCAGTACGCTAACCGTCACACCATCGCCGCCGCATGTCTTAGCGTGCGTTTTGATGGTGCGTGGAGATGTGCGAGCGCGCCCACTGCCCGAGGTCGCGAGGGGCGGAGGGGGAGGAGGGGAGGCGCGGTGTGTTTGTGTTGGCGCGCGTCGCCGCAGCAGCCACCCGAGACGCGTGGGGGTGCGGTGCGCGGTGCCCTGCGCTGCGAGGGGAGCAGATTTACAGCGCAGGGCGGCGCGGCGCGACGCGGCGCGGCGCGGCGCGGCGCGGCGGCCGTCGAAGCGGGGCTTAAAGAGACGGACGGACGCCCCGGCCCGCGGGGCCCGCGGGAAGCGCCCGAGACGGCTAACGTGGTGGGCGAGGTGGCCTCCCCCGCGCCCCGTCTGCCCTATCCCTGACCCCATCAACACCACAAATGGATCAATGGAACAAGAGTGGAAAGGCATGGATATCCATTCTGCTGTGACACTCACCGGGAAGGCCTAAGACTCGAGTCCTGACGGTGGTAGCGTTTTCGACACTCGCCACTTAGATCGACGTCAGTGTCTGTCTGGAGGAGAATTCTAGCTACCGGCTGCTCTGATCGGTGGTTTTCCGTGGTTTCTCCGATCAACATTAGGCGAATGCGGGAGCAGTATCCTAACAAACGGGTTACGGAGCACGCGCGATCTTTGTTTTCTCTTCCTTGTTCTATCCTCACCCTTACTTACACACACACACACTTACATGCACTACACTACCACACATGCCGAGAGACCAGTCAGGAGCTTAGAGCTTGCTCGACTGGGGCGGCGCCTCGCTGGTGGGAGATGCCTAGTTGAGTAAAACCACGCTAGCTGACGGCAGTCCTGCGCCGGAGCTTACCATCAACCAGGGTAATGACCTTAGCAGTTGAAGCGCCAAGAATCACTAACCAACCGACATGAAATAAAATTATTGTCAGTTTTGCAGCAATGTGAATTTTAGACCTAAATCAGTCATTAACTGTAAAGCCAGAAGAAGAATAACTACTAGAAGCATAGGTGTACTGTCCTGTCCTGTGGCTCAACAGGCCGCTACGGGCCTTGGGCGACCAGCGGTGACCCAGCCTTACGGTCATGAGATAAGGGGTCCAGAAGGTCAACACTTCACCGTACATACTGGTCTTCATAACCTTAAGATGGACTTTCTCGTAGTCACACAGCAATAGGTACTGGAACATTTGTAAGAAAAGCGCACAGTTATAATTTTTGCCCGGCCGGGAAAAATGTATTCTTTTCCATTAAACGTTTTAAACTTATATATGGGATATTTTATTAGGATATTAAAATACCGTATTACTAGGAGTATAAAATAATTACTTTAATGACACAATTTATAAATACAATTGATTTTTGTGTTTAATCATTTAGTAGGAAATTAGATGATTTAGAGAGCGAGAAAGAAATTTACAAATTCTTTATTTTTAACGAAGAAAAGAAAACGAAAAAGGAGAACAAAAATAATTTAACAAAAACATGTTTTCCCGTTAATCCGCTTCCTCCCAATATTCTCTCATAAATTTCGTTTGCGACCGTCCCCTACTGAAGTGGGAGCACTGTGAGTAAGTTGCTAATTTCCACGCCGACTTACTTAGCAAAAGTGGGCGTTGCCCGCCCTTGCGGCGCGAGGTGGAACTGCTCGGGTTGCGCGCTCGCTCGCGGGCGCCCCACTGGCGCGCGGCCAGACGAACGGCGATGCGGCTGAATATTTCATGGGCGAGGAAGCGCCGCTGATCAAGGAACGGAGAAAGTACGCACTTGGAACGCTTCTCCTCGTGGATTTTGCAAGTTAAATTAACACTTATTAAAGAAAACGCCTCCTCAGTCGGCATGCTTAAAACTGTCTCTTATATACTTCGTTCGAGGGAATGAAAGGCGAAGAGGTCGCCAAAAAATTGGCTTTCCCTCGGACAAAAGAACGGTGTGGAGATGTCGACAGGAAGAGAAGTGGCACTGCAGTAAATTCAGTCCACGCATAATTGAGGCAACTAGTGAAAGAGGGAGCTAACCCACAAAATTCAAAACAACCATTTTTAGACAAATTCAATGTGTTCGGGATAGAATACGTTCATAAATCGATATTTTGAAATTGGTGAGTTAGGTCCTTCTCTCCCTGGACGCCGCAATTAACATCACCAATAGCCATGAGTGTTAAGTTTTTTCGAGTTTTTTGATTGATTGATTGATAAGCGATATTAAGTCTCGACAGCTAAAGTAAGGCATTAACTATTTTCGGGCGAGGTCGCTTCTAAGGCCAGTAGTCTCGCATGTGTAGTGTATGTTTTCCCTGGAGAGGTGTCGATGACTCACTGGTTGGCGAAATCTGACGCTGACCCACACGTCTACTCGCATGGATTCCCAACCAGGTATCTCCCATCAGCGGGATCACCGTCCCAGCCGAGGCAATCTCTAAGCTCCTGGCCGGTCTCTCGGCAGGTGTGGTAGAGTAATGCTTGTTAGTGAAAGTGTATACATACATTTATTAGAACTGCAAATGGGTATGACCCGGTGGCAGTCAAGTGACAATAATTGCAAATATTACAACACTTACATTAATAATAATATAATAATAATAATAATAATAATATAATAATAATAATAATAATAATAATAATAATAATAATAATAATAATAATAATAATAATACCGTACAATACAGTACAAGACGAAAAGCAGCATTGAAGAGAGCATTGATCGCGTTCACCGCACTTCACTTCACTACACTACACTACACTACACTTTTTTGCTTTGAATTACACTGACCATCACTTCACAGCACTTCACCGCACTACACAGCAATTACTCATTTAATATCTGTTACTGTTAACTTGTTCTAACTTATTTCTAAAACTTCGGACACTGAGAGGAAAAGCTTTGAAAACTGCTGCAGGTAAACTGTTCAAATCTCTAATTGTTCTGTTACAAAAGGAAAACTTCCCTAGATCTGAATTTTGTTTCCTTGCTCGAATTTTGTGGGTGTGATCGCTTCGACCGAAATAATTTGGTTTTTCTAGTCTATAAAGTCTATATAGTATGTAAATAAGGGGTGAGGATAGGACAAGGAAGAGGTAAGAAACATCGTACGCGGTCCGTGACCCGTTTGTTAGGGTACTGCTCCGGTATTCGCCTGGTGTTGATGAGAGAAACGAAGGAAAATAACCGATCAGAGCATCCGGCCGCTAGAATTCTCCTCCAGACAGCGGCTGAATTGGATCTGGCGATGGAGCTAGTGTCGAAAATCTTACCACTGTGGGGCCTCCCTGTCAGAGGCACTGCAGCGGCACCAGTTGATGCTCTGGACAGCGGCATCAGGTGACATCAGGTCATCACCTGCCCAAATTAGTGTTGTAAACGTCAATTAAGCAGCCCCGTTCCTCGTCTACATGCAGAAATGAGTGGCCACTTGTGACAAGCGTGCTGGATCGATCACTTCATCTCGGGAAGTCTGGAAACAACACTCGACGCAGAAAACTATCAGAAAAGTACTCACATATTCTTTAAAGTAACCCGTCTTAAGTATGGCATAACACTCCACTACATTGATATCTTTTTTTATCTTTCAATTAATTACCCAATACACTCTTCCTTATTAATGTCCAGAATGCGACTTTGTTGCACGTCAATCAGCACAGTGATACTTGATGGATGGGCTCATGGCTAAATGCACCAAAAACTAAATAAAACTGTGAATGAATCTCAAATTAAATTCTGAGATGCTGATAAATATTTTGAAAGATCATGAATCTTAGTGGGCCCCAAATATTTCTTATTCACTTGTGGTTTTGTATAGTGCAGAAAATATTAGTTATTTTATTCCTGGTGTTTTGAGTAAATACTGCTTTGTTGTTCTATATTATAATACTGAAGCAAAAGATAAGTTTTGAAGTAAATAACTTACAATATCTGCAGTCTGGAAACATAACTCCACGTGTGTTGATTACAGTCATTGGTCCGGAAACGTACCTGAAAAAAATAGAGAAACATTGTAATCCAAAAATCACGAGATGAAATACACTAATAATCAAAACATGAATATATTTTAAAAAATCTTAATGATTGAATAAGATATAATAAAACTAGGTAATTGGTACGAAAACGAAGAAAAAACAGCAACAAAATCTCACTTTGGAAGGCATAAAGTGCAGGAAAACAAAAAAATATATACAAAACAGGTGATAATAAATTATCCACTACTCCCTAATCAAGGTGTCAAAATTAATTTTATTTTCAAATGCCACTCATTAAATACGACGTCATAATTGTTGACAATTGTTAACAAATGCTTTTTAAGATCTAAAGAATTCACCCCATAAATGTGTTACTGTTTAAGGAATAAACTCCCAAAGATTAATTGATCATTAAGACGAAAAATGTAGAATTCCTTGAATTTGGCTACGATGAAAAAAGGAAGGTGAAAAGGCATCTCGTAACACGCGTTACGATGCAACACCAGTCACCGAAGTATTAAATTCGGAAACAGCTCATCCTAGACACTTAGAACCAAGTTGTCGGGCTTGAGTTGTGCTTCTTTAGTGTGCAACTTTTACAATAAATATTTTGGGACATTTATAAAATATTTCAAGATTTATTTATTTTATGTAAATTAACTCTGGTAGTTGAAAAACGTAAATAATAGCGGAAATGATGTAAAATTAAATTGAATATTTTGTATTAGGTGAAATTTAATCATTTAAATGACGTGTTTTAAGCCCTTGATAAGCGGTTTTCGAGTCCCCAAAGAAGGTGGGAGCTGTGATTAATAGACCTTAATGAACTAAATGAGACCTTTTATAAGCATTGCACCGGGGATTCTTAAATTTTCAGTTTACTTGCAGTTCAAGCCATGCCAGAATCTTTCGAAGTTGGGTCCCAACAACAAATAGTTTTCACTTCCAACCCGATAATTTGAAAAATCCAGAATGATCCCACGTTTTCCGCACGTTTGCACAGAAGCATTACTTCCATTTTGTACACATAAATACGGGATTTGTGGAATTCAAAACATAAAACTCTGACATAATTTCATTCGTCTTATTAATTACCACCCGTACATTGGAAATTTTCAGACGAATTCGAAATTCCTGAGAACTCCGGAAATTTCCAATCCACTGTGGTTACCTGTAAAAACTTTATTGCCTCTAAACTCAGACAGAAAGCTCCGATTCGTCACAAACTTCGGGAAACGTAACAGCCAACAATTCGACAGTGTGGGAAGGAATTGGAGGAGTCTGGCCCGCTTCCGTTCGCTGTCTGGTTTCACCCCTGGCGGGCAGCCAACCCGAAACCCATTGGAGTGATTTACAGGGCGAGGATTCCGACGCGCGGTGGAGGTACGGGCGCTATTTCTGGCGACGAAGCACCCGATACTCTCAGATGCTTCCCGTGAAAATAAAATGACGCCGTTTGTCGAAACCTTACTGCTTTTTAATCCAGTGTTTAAAACTTTTGTTTAAATTATCTCAGATGAAAGTGTAGCAGTACCTGCAAAACACAATATGCAGCTTTCTTAGCGATCGGAACTTCAGAATGAAAATGCACTCTTTTCTAGCAGATCCAAACACTATTCTAGCACAAGTTCCCCACGGTTCAATTCTTCAACTTCTCCAATGATAAACTAAAACCTCCTTTTGCCCTTGATTTCTCTTTCCTCTCAAAGGTTTAAAATCAATTTTAATACGCGTGATTCCATAATATTTTCTAACTAAAAATTCCAAAAAAACGACTAACTATTTTTTAAATATTTTTAAAATTAAAAAAATTATGCAAATTATAATGCTTCCCATGGATGCTTGCTTTTAAAAGGTAAAAAAACATATTGAAATTTCCAATCTTCTTTTGAAAGACACTGTATGCGGTACAGAAAGAAAGAAATTTCAGACAAGGAAATCATACGAAATTGGCAGAGAGGAGAATAACTTACAATAAAACTCTGCGTTGGTAAATGGAATGAAGACGTGTGTGACGGAAATTTCTGTACGTCTTCAATGCACACGGAGAAAAAGTGCAAATTTTGCTGCAAGTGACATTATTGAAGACATCGTTCAATAAGTCAAAAGATTCTTTTTCTTTTTAATTTGAGAGAGTCATATGTGAACTTTCAAAATCAAAAGGTGATGAAGAGATATTAAAAAAAACTATAGACTAAAAAATTTGATAGTCTGTCACTTATGAAGTAATCAGTGCTTTCAAATTTCATTCGTCATTGCAAAACCGATAACAGTTCTACGGAATATTACATGAACACAAACAAAGAAACAAAACAAAATTGGAGAAAACAAACTGGACTTTCCTGCGGGTCCTACGTTACACATTCTTTTTTTTTTTGTTGGGGGGGGGGATTCTTTTGACTAGTTAACGGTTGAGCTAGCTGACGGCTCTGCAATGATTTTGAAAGTGTATTCTCCAATTTAAACATAGAGGCACTTCACAGTCATGCGCTGATCGGAGGGGGGACACTGTCTTCCAATTGACTTCGCCACGACTGACACTTTTGGTATTGGAGCTCACGATTGGATGACAAGGTCCGCCTCTTCTTTCACCTTGTAACCTTGAAGTGCCACTATGTTTAAATTGGAGTGTTCCAGTCCCATAGGCGGCAAATTTTCTACATACTAGCTGTAGCGCTACGCCGCTGAAGGAGGACTGAAGCGGCAGGCTGCTCAAGTCGGTATTTTTTTATGGTTTCATCGATCAATACCAGGTGAATGCCGCAGCAGTTCCCTAACAAACGAGCCATAGACCGCGTACGATCTTTCCTTCCTCTTCCTCGTCCTATCCTTACCCCTTACTTATATACACTTACACTAACATGCGTTACACTTCAACACATGCGAGAGAGCAGACGGGAGCTCAAAGCTTGATCCGAAGACCTTTTAGGGAAGATAGCTAGTGGGGACACTTTCCACAAACCGACATGTAGGTCGACACCGGATCTCATATATCAGGAAAGGAACATTGCCACCGAGTATAAATCTCTCAATTCCTTCAAGACACTAATAACCAAAGCAGTTGGCGGGCCAAGAAACATTAATACTTTTTAACGCACCACACCTCCATCTGCACTTCATACGCCCGTGTATTCCGTATAGAGGACAGCTATCGCCCCTTTCTACCCGTAAGAGCACTCCTAATAGATGGCGGCGGTGATGGTGTAACGGTTAGCGTACCGGACTGTTGTACCCAAGTTCGCGGGTTCAAATCCGATCGAAGCCGTGGATTTTTAAGGGCGAAAAAATCCTTCGTACTCCTTCCTTCGGAGGGGAAGTAAAGCCGGCTGTCCCATGTTCGTAGATTTACTTGCATGTAAAAGATCCTCAAGCCTAAATGACGCCTCTGAGCTAAATTCAACTCGCCTGTTTCTCGCCCAAGAAATACCTCCTTTCTCTGCTAGTTGATGAAAGGAGCGTAGCGAAATTTGCGTGGTTAGACGGAAGAGCGGGCCTGATGGCCCGAGTCTCGCCACGTAAAGTAAGGCAAATTCAATTCAATTCAATTCAATAGATCCCTGCCAGGGCGCTTGGATTTCTGTTTTGCCCTTCCTGCGGCACCGCTCATTCTCCTTTACACACGTGTCATGACGTCCCTTCGATTAATACCTGCTTCAGGCTCAAAATGCAGATGAAGACGAGGAAGAAGAAGAAGCTCCTCGAAGTAGCTGCGTTGTTGCCAAATATACATCAATGATGCATTTCATACACCGAAATTAATTTAATTTTTACAATTATTAAGGTGACACCATGTAATAAGGGTGCATCATTTAATACTTTACTGTTACAACACTTATACTTTTATACTGACGGTAATGTTTATTCCTATAAGTTGATAATCATAACAACCACTTCGGCTACTTACAAAGAGTGCGTGATACGTGTTGAAACATGTGAAAGATTTTTTTAAAATTCTAACCATGCAGTCTAATAGTTATTTAATGAGGCCAAAAGCTTAAAATTGCACTGTAAGAGACTTTCCTAATTTTATAATTTTTATCTCACTCAATTTAAGTAGCTTTCTCAAAACACATGGATTAATGGTAAAAGTAAGTACAGCGAGACTTAAGGAAACACTAAAATATTTATTACCTCAAGTACAGTCAGAACCAGAAGTGTCATTCTAAACTGTACAACTTCCACATCCGCGTAAGACGATCTTAAAGGCGCTTACCTGAAGGAGCTTAAAAAGATATATTGCTGGAGGGGTCCCTTTCTTTAAACTCACCCTCACAGAGACCCTATCTTACCCTCTTCCATGCCCTCCTTCTCCTATGTTTCCTCTCACTCGCACTGTCGTCTCCTTCGACCTCATCCTCGCCCCCCGAAACCTCCCAATCCTCCCTCACCAACCATGCGCACCCCGCACGCGCTCTCGCAGTGAATCACATGGCTATCCCTCCCCCTCTCCCTTCGAAATCTCCATCCTTTACCTCCCCTCTTCACTACACATACATATCTTCCTTCCTCTCTCACTCCTCGACCCCTCCCCTCTCTCTTGCTTTGTCCTAACTACTCTTCCAGTGTCCTCTTCGCCCCGTTTCACCTTATCCCCTTCTCTTCAATCTCGTGTTTCCCCTTCTTTCATTCCCTTTCCTACCTCACCCTCATCGCCCCGTCCTTCCCTATTCTTTCTCGCAATATTTCCAGCCCTTCCAATCTGTCCGCAAAACATCTCTTTACCTCTCCCCGCACTGTTCTCTCTGCTTTCTCCAGTCCCATCTCATCCTTTTCTCCCTTCTCTACCCACCGTTCCTTTTCTCAGATCCTTCCCCAGTGACACCGTCTTCCCCCTCCTCGCGTTCCTCTCTCCCCCACTAACACGTTGCCCCCGCCTTTAAATGTCCTCTCTACCGCAACCTACCCGGCCCTCCCTCCCCTCCCTGCCACACCAATCCCTTTTGTCCCTCTCTCACCTTCCACGCCCTCTCCACACTCTATTCTTCTCGCTCTTCCATCCTAATACTGCGCCTCTCCTCTTCCTCCTTCTTGGAACACTCCTTTCAATAACCTTTCCCATCCCACTTCGCACCTGCCATATCGTTCTCATTCCACATCCTTTTATTCTTTACCACCACTTCCCATTCCATTTTCCGTCCCCCCACCACCCGTTCTTCATTCATTTCCATTTCATTTCATTGCCTCTCCATCCCCGTTCCCCCCTCATCATCGCCTTTCCATCTTGTGAACACATTCCCACACCACTCTCCCCCCACCCTTCCTTTCTTTACCGTCTCCCCCACACCCACTCCCTCACGCCCCCACACCCTTCCTTTCTTTATCGTCTATTCTCTCTCCTACCCTCATTTCCATTCTCACTCTTTCCTGCTCATTCTCACTCTCTCCACCCCCATTCCTCTCTCCTCAACCAATTTCACTCTCCCTGTCATTCATACAAAGTCACTATCACCCTGCCTCCTTCCTTTCACAGCCTATCCTCTCTATTCCCTCTTCTACCAATTCATTCCCTTCCTCTGTACCCCAACTCTATCTCTCTCTCTCTCTCTGTAATTTTTCCCGCGCACCCTACTCATCGCCATTCCTTTTCCACACGCCACTTCCTTCTTCACTTCCCTCGCCTCTTTATATCTATTCCTTGCCCTCTCCACACCATTCCCCCCTCTCTTTCCTCCATCACCCATCATTTTCCTCCCCTCTCGCTCCACCCACCACGTTCTCACCCCGGATTCTTTGTTCCTTACCCATGTGTCCCTCCTCAACCCGTTCCTCCGTCCTCTCTCCACCCCACCCCTCAACCCACATTCCTCCCGCCTACTCCTTTCCTCTCTCCGCCCCCCCCCCCCCCGCACGTGGGGGCGCCGTTCGTTTCGGGTGTCGCATCCGCTTATTTTCCTAAAAGGAAAGAGCGCGGGCGCCCCATTACGGCTCACGGGAGGGCGAATGAGTTATGAGCCCTCCCCGCCCCCCCGCCCCCCCACGCACGAGTGGCCCTCGCAAGGGCCAAGATTTTCTGCTGCGTTGATTTGTGGGCGGCGCGGCGCCCGCGACGACGACGCTCGCTGTAGTGGGGCCCGGCGCCGCTGGGAGGTGAGTGGTGTATGATGCGAATTCAAAGCGGCGTTTTATCGCGACCCTCCGGGAGATTTTATATAAACGTTCCGTGCTGTGGTGGCGTATTAGACGTTCGGATGAATGGGAGGCGATCGTAACAATATACAGGATGTGTCGGAATAAATGTTATAAACTTCTAGCGCGTGTAGAGGGGTCGAATATGATCTCTTTTTGCCAATAAATATATAGTCTGAAATATCGTATAACTGCGTTACACATATGACCGTGGTTGTCTGGTTACTGCTTATGAACAGGTGTTCGGCAGATAACGATCTAAAGTCGTGAATGGGATTTCGTATACCTACAGTACATCTGTGCTTACGGCGTTGCATAATAGTAAGAGCATTTTAACTCCTTTCCATGATACAGAAGTTTGTAAGATTTATTTTGAAACCCCAGTATGTCGGTTGTCGAAATTATTTCTACATATGTTTAAATATTTAGATTTTTTATTTTATTGTAACAGGTCAGTCTATAACTCAGTATTATCATTGATCTTACTATTATATACGTATTTACGTTTAAAATGAAGGTTAATTTTATAACAATGCTTTAATTTTTTAATGTTGTTATCTACAATTCCATAAAATTATTTTTAAATCGTATAAATTACCGTAAACTCGTATAAATTATTCCGGCAATGGGATAAAATTGGAGGAGAATTTTAGCATCAATAAAGCTACCAAATGTCATATTCTATTCATTATTGTCCCGAGATAAATATTTACCACATTGTGATAGTGCATTAGTGCATTAGTGCTTTGCAAAGGGCACACAACTGGGCAGTCCTTAGCTTTGTGACCTGACGCTGACGATCATTCAATTCTAAGTACGAAAATTTACTTCTAGAGTCACCAGGTCGGGACAGTAAATTCCTTCGATGAATTCCAGGGAAATGCCAGAACAGTGCTCAGAAGTAGTGGCAACAGAATTTTGATCCTCTCATATTTTAAAATTTAAGTATAAAAAACGACTTTTCTCTAATTACCAAAAAAAAATACTTTTGTTTATATAACAACTGTGTAACAAGTTTGAATCTGGGATGAGAATGAGAACAGAAGTTGAACTCAGCATACGACTCTTGGACGTAATGGAAAATAATAGATTGTAAATTCCAGAATATTTTTTCGACTTCCGTTGTAAGTGGCAACTTTATTTATTTTAGCAAGTACTTTAGGCACACGAAATTTGAAACTAATTCGAAACTGTTAAGGTTAGGACCCATGTTCATTTGACGTGAAATTATCCATTCTCGAGTATGGACGATTCGTACGACTGTATTATTCTTCACTTTCTAGCTAACTGGTTGCGTAGCATACTGCTTACGTAGTATAGAAAACATTTTGTAATACTGCGGGAAAAAAAGAGAATTTTCGACAGAAAAACTCTTTATTGCCGGGACCTGGTAACGAAAAAGTGGATAAACCTTATCATCAACATGCAGAGAACAAATAAAAAAACACGAAAATGGCGCCAGATGCAAGTGGCTAAACGAGTAAAACATTTTACTTACCAAAGTTTTCCCCAACATACCAAAATTAGGATAGAGAAGCAACCTTACATATTCTGCAATCATTATCGGCTGGTTAATTTTAAACGCATGTGAACAGTAGTTTTTGTTCATTTATCGATGCATCACCATAACAGAACCCCCACGACCTTCTGGCCTAGACGATTCGTAAAACATATTTTTTAATATGAACTTGCAGAGCACAAATTAAAAAAAAAAACATGAAGACGGACGCCGGATGCGAGTCGTTAAGAGTAAAACATTTTACTTACCAAAGTTTTCCCCAACATACCAAAATTAGGATAGAGAAGTAACCTTACAAATTCCGGAATCATTATCAGCTGGTTCTTTTTAAACGAATGTGAACAGTAGTTCCTGTTCATTTATCGACGCCCCGCCATAACCGAACCTCTCCCGACCTTCTGGCCTGCGACACCGCCCGGGGGCGGAGGAGGTCTGGGGGACTGAAGTCGTTAGAGGGCGCGCGCTGCCACCAATTAGGGAAGAGTGATGGGCGAGCGCGTGACAGCCCGCCCTTCCTTTTTTCGACTCGCTCGGGGTGGCCAGCTCGCCATCAGACCTTGGCACGGAGTCGAAGGCTACTTTGGATGCGGGATGCTGTCAGTTTGCTTCGATCATGTGTGTATGTTTACCTTTTTAGCTAGCGATGCCTTTGCCTCCGCAGCTACTCTGACGAAAAGGCCTTGAGCAGTGCTCAAAGAAACGGACCGCGGAGCGCGCAATCTATCCTTTCTCTTCCTATCCTCGTCCCTATCACACGAAAACTCACATGCACTACACTACCGCACATGACGGGAGACCAGCGAGGGAGATACTGTAATGGTAAATGCACCTACGTGTAATGGTAAATGCACCTACGTACATATGAAGTACGCATTGCGTAAGAGAAGCAGTGAATATTTCTTTCAAACTGTGCGTGAGAGAAATATCACCCTTCAAACATGTTTAAATTAGGGTCGCGTCTGGAGCAGGCGCCCTGCCTAAGGTCATGGGTGATTGGGCTCCCCAAACCGCCGTCAACGCTGACACGATCCAGACGTGGAAACAGGAATGTTTGGGAACTTGTTAGTTTTTCAAAAGGGCAAAAGTCCTCTGACAGTTATGTCTGTTTATTGCGTCCAGGGCATGCCGAGTTCTGGCGGGGGTGGCGTAATGGCCTCGTAAATCTCCCTGTTTCCCATATAAGGATCCTCTAGCGTTGATATCGGACAGACAGCCTAGAGACTTTGCTGTGTCAACTTCACGCTGCTCTGCAGCTCTATTTTTCAATTAAACTTCATACTTCATCGGACTTGGTCTCTGTACTTGAAACCTCGCTCACCACCACGCTCCTCCAGGGAACTTAGCTTCCCTGCGAACTCAATATTTTTGCATCCTGTACTGGAAGCATTTGTAATTGCCTGCAATCGCTGCTAGTAGCACGACACCTACAGCGAAAGGCATTACAATCCTTTCTCTTCCTATCCTCGTCCCTATCACACCTACACTCACATGCACTACACTACCGCACATGACGGGAGACCAGCGAGGGAGATACCTTGTTGAGAAAACCCCGTTAGCCGAGATTTAGGTTGGTGCAGGATCTCACCATTTAGAAGGACGGAGAGACACAGTCACTTCCCGGTATAACACATTCACTACACTAATGGGAATAATAAAAATGTTCTGGAAACGTCAATAAATTTACGATCACTGGTACCGAAATAATATATAACACATTATTTCAATATTATTCTAATATACTTTAAACATTGTTTATGAAGCATCGAACCATAAATGTAAATTTAACGACAGCTACTCATTCGAGTGACCAGATGTATTATTTTTTTAAATTGCATTCCTTGCTGAAATCAGCCTCAAAACGCCTCCAAAACAATCATAGAAGTTTTATTCGCTTTTAACTATCGTAACTGCTCTGTTAGCGTTTGGAACATTACTTAAATTTGCAACCGTTAATACAAAATTACGTATGTGATTATACCAGGACGTTTTCATACACAAACAATTAATATATGAATGCTTCGTCAAAACAATTTAAACCAAAAACACTATTAACGGGATGATTAACTGTACTAAAGTAAACCCTTTTCAACAAAAATTCCAACAAACTCAATTAATCGGTGTTCGCTTATAAAAATTGGCGAATCCGACTCGGAGCTAGCGAGCTAGCTTTCCACGCCACGACCGCGATTCGATTCTGGGGGGGGGGGGTAAATTCATTTTCGCTTTTCACTGTCTTATTGATATAACTGGTAAACAAGGTGACAGCATCTCGCAGCCAGAGAACGCCAATAAATGTCGTGAGGAGTGTGTCCAGCTAACCATAGATCTCTCAAGTCCATGGTCGTCAGGCTGGGACGTCGTAGCGTGGCAGAGTTCGATAAGTGTCCGCCATCCATCGGAGGGGAAGTAAAGCCGACTGCCCTATGTAGTAGCGTTTTTACTGCATGTAAAAGATACTCAGGCCTAAAGGAGGCATCAGAGCTAAATTCAAATCTCCAGTTTCGTCGCTGGAGCAATACCTTCTCTCTCTGCTAGTTGGTGAAAGGGGCGTTGCGAAATTTGCGTGCTAAGACGGAAGAACAGGCCTCATGGCCTGAGTCTCTCCACGTAAAATATGGCATCATTGAACAGATAAGGATTGTGTCCAAGAACACACACAGTATATTATGAATGCTTCGTCAAATCAATTTACTAAGTCTCCTAGCCGAGAGCAAACCTTTGTTCGTTTTACTGCGAAATTCGTGTTAAGTGAATATGTGAAAACGAGGGTTTACTTGCATATTTATGTGGTCCAAACCCTTTTTTAGCCCAGGAAACATGATTTCTCCAGAGCTCTTAAACGGGAGACAATGCATTCATCAAGCACTAAGTTTCACATCTTTACTGCAGCGGCGGCAATGACAATCTAGCACATACGTTTCAACATTTTATCTTGTCTCGTGCGATTTATGTCGACAGTTTACCTCTAACCCGAGCGTCAGCTGAAACAAAGGAACTAGGAATAATAGAGCATTCGTCTGTTGCACACAAAACGCTTGACAGCACGTTTGGAGGTACACACACAGGACTGCCTGTTTCCTAGAACCGTATATTCGCTTTTCAGGGAAGATAAACGGCTTCGCCACCACCTACCGCTGGTGGTATTATGCTGTGCAGTTATAATAGGTAGTACCACGAGTGCTTTGGAAGTTGTCGATAAATCCCCGAGGGGGGGATGTAGATAAATCCTCGAGGGGATTCATCTTTGAATTTCCAAAGCACAAGTGGAATTTAATAAAACTATTCCACGATTGAAAATATGCCCAACAGAATTCCAAATACCTCAAATATTGAATATAACTGATAGCATGGTAAATTTAAAGTGATTATGTTATAGTACATATGCGGTTTATTGCAGATCAACATAGCCATCGATACATACCGCCTTCAAAGAGAGATGAGTCGCAGCTTATATGTTGGCCTGTAGGGAGGAGCGGTAGAAACATTGGATAGAAAAAATAATATTTTTTTAGGTACACTGCCCTGATTGGGGCATTTTGTATGTATAGATAAACACTATTGGTTTTAATTTCACGAGTGAAATAGTCGAGAATAATCATACTTAGTACGTCCATATTAGAAGAATTTACACACATGCCCCAAAATGTAGAGAAAAAAAAATTTCTGCAGCAAATAGAAATCAAATAATAAAGTTTGTCCTGTACTTCAAAAAACAACGGAAGGAATAATGAGATATAAAAACACATTATTTTTAAGCCATATCGTGCGGCCTAGCTGTCTACGTTGCTGAAAATTCTTTGCGAATTACCGCAACGGAGCATCCATTACTCTATTATTTTACAATTGCAATTGATAAAATAACTATATTGTTTGCAGTAAATATAAAAACACTCAAATGCCACTATTTATACTGTAATATGGCCAATTATTACAACACGTAAGATACATTCAAAAAGTGCTTCACATAGATAACAGATACGGCTAACGACGCCGACTTTGAGGTCGTGGCCTTTCTGCAGACACTTCCCTCCATTGGCCTGGATGACCGAGGTAACCTCGAAAACCACCAGTCAGGATGGCCAGGGGATAGAACCCGGGCCTCCCGAATGCGAAGCCAGCGCGCTACGCAGTGACCCACTTCGCTTTGCCCCAAATTACATACGTATCCGGAATTATCTATTTCCCAAATCGGCTATGGCGACAACAGAATCATCGAGATCCATTTCTCAAATTGGAGAAGTTTGAACATTCAACACCATTGACAAATTCCTGTTTGCACCAGTGTCATCTTCCCGGCAAATACATTCCAACGAGCCACAGACTTGTGCACAACTGCAGTCCATCGCAGACGAGACGAGCGGAAATTCAGTATTCGGGGCGAAGTGTTTGCGAGCGGGGCAGATTTGCATAACTCACGCGCGCTGGGCGTCCGCCCACCCGCACAGAGCCTGCCGCAAGTCGTTCGTCACCGCGCCGGGTCGCGACGGCAGCGCGCGCCGCGCTTCGGCTGTTCGTCTCGGCTTGGAATTATTCCGGCGCTCTCGCCCGGCCCGGCTCCCGTGGTACAACTGTAATGGTAAATGCACCTACGTACATATGAAGTACGCATTGCTTAAGAAGAGGAATGAATATTTCTTTCAAACTGTACGTGAAAGAAATATACCCTTCAAACGTGTTTAAATTAGGGTCGCGTCTGGAGCAGGCGCCCTGCCTAAGGTCATGGGTGATTGGGCTACCCAAACCGCCGTCAACGCTGACACGATCCAGACGTGGAAACAGGAATGTTTGGGAACTTGTTAGTTTTCAAAAGGGCAAAAGTCCTCTGACAGTTATGTCAGTTTATTGCGTCCAGGGCATGCCGAGTTCTGGCGGGGGTGGCGTACTGGCCTCGTAAATCTCCCTGTTTCCCATATAAGGATCCTCTAGCGTTGATATCGGACAGACAGCCCAGAGACTTTGCTGTGTCAACTTCACGCTGCTCTGCAGCTCTATTTTTCAATTAAACTTTCATACTTCATCGGACTTGGTCTCTGTACTTGAAACCTCGCTCACCACCACGCTCCTCCAGGGAACTTAGCTTCCCTGCGAACTCAATATTTTTGCATCCTGTACTGGAAGCATTTGTAATTGCCTGCAATCGATGCTAGTAGTACGACACCTGCAGCGAAAGGCATTACACAATTGCCTCCAGCCATTCCTAATGCGGGCCAGTTCTGACGGGAAATTCTTCTTGAAACAGCGTTCAGGGAAAAGAAAGAGAGTTACTTTTCATTCCTATGTTGTAATTAGTGATGGAGAATTTAGCACTTTAAATTTTTAAAACTCACATTTTGAAAATGATGCTACAGCATTTTATTCCATAATAAAAATTAAGATTTAGCATTTTGTAATATTTGTTGAGAAAATTATTATAATAAATATTAATATTAATTAATATAACAATAAAAATTGAGATTTAGCATTTTGTAACATTTGTTGAGAAAATTATTATTAACCCTAGATTACAAAGGCGACCTCTACCAAGCAAAGGCGCAGTGTCAGTCTACTTTGCGTAAAAATGAAGAAAAAAATTAATTTTTTACAATGAAAAATTAAATGTAATGGATCGAACATGTATGATATCGAGTTACAAAACATTTTAAAGGTTTTTATACTTACACCTAAATGGCTTGACTGACACGGCAGACACTTATTTGGTGTTGACCACACGTGGCTTTTGAGAAGCGTCCACAGAGGTACCTCGTCATGCGACCTATGTCATGATCGCCGCCGTCCCATTATGATTGCTAAATGTTCAGAACAAAACGTAAATGCTATAAGACAAGGATGTTATATTCATTATTTCTAAAATTAGCCAGTACAGCGCCAAATCACTGACATAACTTCAAAGGCGTAGTCTACTGGACGACACGTGTTAAAATGGCGTATAGGAAATAGGCATAGGACTCCTTGAGAAGAAAATATTTTGATTTTTAGATTTTCCCATTAAAAGCAGGAAATAAGGGAAACTAATCTAATATTTCGCCATTTGTGAACTTCAAGAAATGCAAGAAATAACGCATGCTCCGTGGATGTAAGGCCTGCCTCTTCTTCCCGTGACCTTCGCCCTACAGCGAACTGAGGAAGCTAAAACCCCTTGAGATGACCCTCAGCGCTCAAGCTTTCATGATCTGTTTTTTAATTCGTATTATTATTTTTACTTTGTTTTGTCAGTTAAATGTTAATTATAAATTACTAAACATCCATATGTTGTTGACGATATCACATCCATAGGGAGCAAACACGAAGGAAACCATACAATGCAATTTAGCAATTATTTCGCATATTCACGACCATTGCGCACTTTGTGTCTGTTTCCCATTTTGCGATCGATTTCACATTTTATGGCAGATTAATAAACCCTTTAGAAATAGACTGCACCGACCGTCAAAGATACAATTACTAATTTTCTCATCGTTTGGTAACATTTCGCATTTTTAGCAATTGTTAAAATCTACCATCTCTAACTACAATATAGGAGAAAAAAGTAATGCAATCGCCTCAACAAAACGATCTCAAAGCTTCGGTCGTCAGGTCAGAGGTTAAGGTCCTTTTGAGCTGCAATTTGTCACACACGTCCGAGTTGTGGCCTACAGGTATCTCCCAACAGAGGAGCACCGCCCCGTCTGGGACAAGCTCTAAACTCCTGACCGGTCTCTCGGCATGTGTGGTAGTAATGGTGAATAAGGGGTAGGATAGGACAAGGAATGGGAAGGAAAGATCGAGCGCAGCTGGTGGCCCGTTTGTTAGGGTACTGCTCCCGCAGTTACTAGCCGCCGATAGAACTCTCCTCCAGACAGTGGATGACAGCGAACAAGCTAGTCCAAAATCCTGCCACTCGAACCTAGGACCTCCCAGTCAGAGTCAGAGACTGCAGAGATATCAATTGATGCCCTAAGCCAGCTCAGCCCTAATGGGCCTCTGACACTCCCCTGGTAATGCTATGGTTAGCAAATCAAGTCCACCACAGTTTGACAATCCCGTAAAACAGTGAAGACGCAAATGCACCGTGGCAAATAAACCGGACGAGACAAATTCGTTCCGAGCCCTGCTAAAGGATCTCGCAAGAACAGCTCCCAGAGAGATAAAGCGAGTATATGGATGGCTGCCGCGGCAACGAAATTCATTACTGTCGGGTCAAGAACCCATCAGGAAAGTGTTCAGCCCGCAAGTTGCAGTTTCAGCGGCGTAAAGAAACTTATTTCATTGCAAGCGGTTTATTTCAAGCGACATTCTACGCCGCAGGGGTGGCCAAACAGTGAACCGAATCTGGCGGCGCCGATGGTGTAACGGTTAGCGTTTCGGACTGTTGTACCCAAGTTGGCGGATTCAAACCCGATCGAAGCCCGATTTTTCAGGGCGAAAAAATCCTTCGTACGCCTTCTTTCGGAGGGGAAGTAAAGCCGTCTGTCCCATGTTAGTAGATTTACTTGCATGTAAAAGATCCTCAAGCCTAAATGACGCCTCTGAGCCAAATTCAAATCGCCTGTTTCTCGCCCAAGAAATACCTCCTTTCCCTGCTAGTTGGTGAAAGGAGCGTAGCGAAATTTACGTGGTCAGACGGAAGAGCAGGCCTAATGGCCTGAGTCTCGCCACGTAAAATAAGGCATTAATTCAATTTAATTCGATCTGGTATGCAGCCGCAGTGGGCGATGACAATTTCGAAATTAAAAAAGTTAAATCATTAGGGGGCGGACTTTGATTACCTAAAACATTGCTAAATCTAATCAATAAAATGCTTTTAAAATGTTTTTAAAATGCACTAAAAGCAAAGAAAAATTACGTAAAAAATGGATATAAACCGCTTCAGATGAACAACTCAAGCTGGATAAGTTACTGACGTAATCTATTCGTTCAAGTACACTCACCTTACAAACTTTGGCTGGTTTGGATTGTTCTTTACAGGAATCTCTGTCTTTAGTTATATCGAAATCTGCCAAACCGACAACGGCACTGCTAGCGATACAGAAACCTTTGATTGCGTACAAAGACTGACATTACAATTTCTGAGTGAAGAAATCGAATAGGCTTCAGAGGAATTCTGTGCAGAACATTTTTTGCATCTCATAAATACTATTTGAAGCTAGAACAATTAAAATTATATTAATATCTATGAAAAATATAGTCATTAAACTGACGGAAAAAGGTAAAAATTACTTTTTAGTCGAAATCACAGAAAAATGCAAAAAAGACGTATAAAATGGGTCATTTCCTTTGTCATAAAATAAATTTCTACACTACACGGCATTGTTCTAAAGTGAAAAGAAAGAATGACATTTCATTAAAACCCGCCCCTATAAATAATTATAATTTTAATCATTTTGATTTTAACAATAATATTCAATGCATTGTTTACCATGTCTACTGTATAATTTTAAAATGCTTAATATGCCTGGACAATCCCCTCGCCATAAGGTATTTCCTCCAAATTCTCTTGATCCATTCATAATATGTTGAAAAGCTTCCTAGATTTGCTGCAAGAAAAAAAATGTAGGATTACTAATTGAGCATATTTTCGCGAGCTCAGTAGGGATCATGATTTTCAAATGATCTTCTCACAGTAGTAAGTCGATTTCTTCACGAAGGCGACGATAAGGAAAAATATCAAAAATCAGCAGCAGATGTCTTTGAAACTAGTTACATGGGACTGAATATTTTCCTTTTAAATCCAGCCAAATCCCTTCGCTATTTGCATTCATAATTCAACTTAAAATAAGGTATAAATTAGGGTAGGAGTCCCAGAGCTGAAGAAAACATTCATTCATTGTAGTTCTCCCATATCAGGTAATATTTATCTCGTTTTTGTTGTTGTTAAATGAATAAATAAAAAACACACACAGCTTGCAGCAAATACAATTAAACGAAAATAATCCAATGCGATCACATCAAATCGTTTCATATAACCTCCAGGTACCTACCCCATCGGCAGTCTGTCCCAGTCTTTTTGAAACTGTTTCCAGGCACCCTAGCTGATGTGAACATTAGTCCCGTCAGTGCAGTGCATGTATTATCACGGGATGCACTGAGCCACGTCTCTCGGTATAGTATCTATTGTATGCATTATGTTTTGTTTGAATATAAACATATTCTATATATAATTAATACAAGTTCTAGTATTCTAGTTCTGTATCTACTCCTTTCCTTGAGTTTTTATTAACTTTTATTGTTCATCTTCAGTTCCCCGGTCCCGTGTAAGCCGATTGTATTCTTGGGCACCGCCCTAACTTCTTAATGAAGTGAGGATCAACAGAGCGTACCGGATCGGGCGCGGCGTGGCGGCGCTTTGAGGAACTTTGGCGCCCCCTGGCGCGCGGGGCCTTTACGCGGGGGCCAAGTGTGCTCCAGCGGCGCCGGCACACGCGAATGCGGAAAGGGGTGGGGAAGAGGCAGGGGAAGGGAAGGGAAGGGAGGGGGGGTTGCGACGCTGCCCGCTCGTCGTGTGTTTTCGGAGGCAGCCACCGCCGCCGCCGCCGTCGCAGGGCTGGCGCGCAGCCAGCCGCGTGACGTCACGCCCGCCGGAAACTGGCGGCGGCGCCGCCGCTCGGCGTTTAAGGGCCCCGCCACGCAACAAGCGATAGCGAGGGGGAGCAGGGGGCGAGAGGGGCCAAAGGGGGCGCCGGCAAGGCCCACGATGGCAAGGGCGGCGGGGTGGTGAGGGAGGCTGTGGGATGGTGGTGGCAGGGATGGAGGTGGCAGGGATGGAGGGGGCGGGGACAGCGGGATTGTCGGGAGCGGCGAGGGTGGAAAGGGCGGCGGGATGCGAGGGCGGCAGGAGCGATGGCGGAGGCAGGGGCGGCGGGGAGGGTGCCAGGGGCGGCGGGGGCGGCGGGGGCGACGGGGGCGGCGGGGGCGGCGGGGGCGGCGGGGGCGGCGGGGGCGGCGGGGGCGGCGGGGGCGGCGGGGGCGGCGGGGGCGGCGGAGTGGCGAGGGTGGAAAGGGCGGCGGGGCTAAGGGTAGCAGGGACGTCCAGGCGGGGATGGTAGTGGTGGCAGGGGCGGTGTGAGGCGGAGGCGGCAGGGACGGCGGAGTGGCGGGGAGGCGGGGGTGGTGGGGCAATGGTGGTCGAGGCTGCCAGCGCTGAGATTGGTGCCAACTAATATCGCAGCGGCCGACGCATCGCCGCTCGTGCAATGGGTGCTGCAGACAGGCGTGGCTTAAACGACAACCGCGATTGCCTCGACGCGGGTTCGTTCCAGAAAATCGCCACATACAGGGATTGAATTATAACGCGGGCGTGTTGCATAAATTCCTTCACTTGTCAGTCGACAATTTCCATTTAGTTAGCAATTGCACTCAGTTTGCTGGCATTAACATGTTCGTTTAGTTAACACTGGCATCCGGAGTAACTGAATCGGAGCTCGCGATTACTGCGGGTTGTCTCCGGTTCAAACGGAATCGGAGGTCAGGTTGTACTCGTTTACGCGGCGGGGCCCGCTCAGTTTACTGGGCCAATCAGAATGTACCTACGTATGTTTAGCCTACCAGCTCAGACTGCTAGGCAAAACCAACGCATGCACATTCTGATTAGCCCACAAAATTGAGCGGGTCCCGCCGCGTGATATTTTACACCGTGGTCTGAGCGCGATGCACGTACAGGCTTAGGTGGCTCAGGGCATCAATAGATGTCACTGCAGGGCCTCTGACAGGGAAGTCTTAGGTTTCCACCCCCGACGGTAGCAGAGTTTTGGACTCTAAGTCGAATTTGGTCACTGTCTGGAGGGAAGTTCTAACGTTCCGCTGCTCTGATCGGTACTTCTTTCGCGGATTCTTCAATCAATACATGGTGAATGCAGGAGCGGTACCCGAACAAACGGGCCACGGGCCGTGGGCGATCTTTCCTACCTCATTCTTGTCCTATTCTCACCCCTTATCTCACACATACACTACCGTGCACTACAGTACCACACATGCCGGGAGTGTGGCCGGAAGCTTGTCCCGGCTGGGGCGGTGCCCCGCTGGTGGGAGATAACTGGTTGGGAAAAATTCCGTTCAGCTGCGAATCTCATCATCCGGGGGAGGGGGCAGTTCACTGCCACTTCACGAGGAAAAACATGTACTACCGTAACGGGCTAATAACTTTAGTAGTTGACAGTAGCAGCGCCCAGGATCACTAATCAGTCAACGAGCAATGAGATGCGTGAGAAATACTCTGGTTATAGTGAACTCGGATATAGTGAAACCTTGATTGTAGTGAACTTAAGTGTCTGGTCCCGTTGCATTTACATTAGAAATAAGCATAAGATTTGGTTATAGCGAACCGAGAAAAATACTGAAGACCATATCATCTAAAATACCAACACTACATAATCCAAAATTCGAATTTACTACATTTACTTTTTTTTATAATTTTTGAAGTATAATATTGAGAAACCACTCAGAACGCTCCTCTTCCGTCAGAAAAAAAAACTAAGAAAATGTATTTAAAATATGAACTTTGGGCGGCGATAGATGGCAGCTGACAAGAGTGTGTGGGAAGTCCGAATAGCTAGCCAAACCCAAAAGATATAGAAAACTAATACGAGAAAGTCTGTGCCATTCTGTTTAATCTTATTACGAAGCCAGAAGTAGTACTACCAGCACGTTTTTCCTCAGAATCTATTGTGCTGGTGAATGATTCAAATCTGTCTTAAATTTTTTCCAATTCTAGCCAGATCCTAGCCTAATCGACTCTACAAACGATTGCTTCCGCAAGTGGTTAAGTCTATTTACTCTTTTAGCTAACTGAATTGGTGATTCACCTGGGCTGTGTTCATCACTTGAAGTACCTGAAGTGGGCGTAAAGTTGAAAGTCTCGTTTGAAAATGTGGCCATCATCCGGAGATGAAACGTAGTTTAACAGATTATTTAGTAGTACAATAAAGAAAAATTAATTTAAAAACAATAGATATGGAATTCCAATGAAACCTCGTTGTTAGAATTCACAGTATTCATTCAAACTATACTAGGTCATTCCGTCAGGGTCAAAATTTTGTTTAGTGCTATCCGGGGTGGTAAGATAACATATTATAATATGGTAAAGGAAATAATTTCCACAAAAGGTTTAATAATTTTTATTAATTATAATCTTTCTGCTTCTTCCATTCCAAAAAATGGCTGCCACCTATCTGTAACCAACATGTTTTGCTGTTTTCATATTTTTTTACCATGTTGTGAACATTCATGCGGGATCCACGTTGCTTGGGCAAGACCCACTGAGGATGGGAAAAGTGTTTCCCGAAAGTTAACTCTGTATAATAATTAATAAAAATTATTAAACCTTTTGGGGAGATTATTTTCTTTACCATATTATGGATTACCACAAGATATCTGCTAGCACCACGGAATTTATAGCAAATACTACCACAAACTACTGTGACTACAATAACATTCCTATAATTTTCAAGTACATTTTTGTGCCTAGACGTGGATATCTATATTTCCGAAAATTATTGCAACTTACAGATATTACGAATAACTCGTAATTAAAATGAAATTTATTAACAAATTTATGGAACCATACTTAGATACCGTACTAACTCATTGGTGGATCCTGCGGAGGTCTACTAGCTAGCTTCGCTATTTATTTGTTGTTATTTTCTTTGTAAAAGTTGTGGATAATATGTTTGGAATTGTACTGTGCGATCGTGTAGGTCGTAAAACATTACTTCTTATCTCTACCTTTGTTTGCGCCATCTCTTTAATGGCATTTGGGATTCACATTTAGGACACTAAATATATTACGAACAAAATTGGATTTATTTCGCTAATGTTTTTGTGTGTATATATTATCACCTTTAATCCTGGAGTAAGCATCTTACCAGAAGTGTTAAGAACCGATACCTTCCCCCCCCCCCCGAAAATTCTCAATACCTAGATGGCGGTTGTCTATTCTTTTCAACTTTGCATTGCCTATGTTTTTTTGAACCGTTCATACATTTTGAATCTTCCCAGAAGATGCGCGTTCAGTTTTGTGTGTATGGAGAACTTCGTGGCTCTTTTGACGATAAAATCACTTTCAGCGACCAAATGTCGGCCACCGGGCTTCAGGTATATAGACAATGAAGAGAGTTTTATGCAGTTCATGGCGAGATAAAGAAGAATAACTCCAGAGTTTGTTTTCACGATTATTGAAAGATAACAACAGAATTTCTGAACGCAAAACATATGTGAATTTTGGAGGCAACTGAACACACAGTCATTTGAATTCCAGTCTTCCACATCATTGCTTCGTTAAGAATTAGGCATTTTTCTTCAATAAATCTACAAAACCGAATTGCTACACGGTTGGCGATTTAAATTTTAAAAGTAAGCGGTTAGTTTTAAGTAAACACTAAAGCAACGAACACATACATGATCTTGATAATCGCATTTTATGAATTAATTAAAATTGATGGCTGGTAAAAGATTGAATAGATGGTAGAAGAAGATTTGAGCCGGCCGTTAGGTTTCTACTCCAGATAGTAGCAGTGTGATTGGACTTAGTTAATAACTGGTGTCAAAAGTACACTTCCACCAGGGTTCCAACTCTAGAATCAACTGGTCAGCGAGTCTGCAGAGACGACAATGCAGTCATTGAGATACAGCAGTTGGCACCACACACCCACACACATGAGGGAAAATCTGGTTTGAAATATACATTTCAAAATTCTTGGAATACATCAGTTCACTAAGGCATAGCAATGAAATAAAATATACAGAACTCTCGTCCTTTGGGAAATGTATGTGGTGAGATCGCCATCATCCTCACACACGAAACGCAACGAGCCGAAAAAACAATTCCTCGTCCCGCAGTATTCTCATTCTCTGCGCAAGTGTATCTCAGAGATATCAGCGCCGAGCGCAAAAAAGAAGAAACAAGTTTGTTTTTGCTGAGAAACAAGTAATGACGAAAGAATCCACAGACGTTGATGTTTCCTGAGAGACGATTCTTGGTAGAAAATCAAGAAACATCCTTCCGCACGAGAGTGACGATTTTTCTGTTGTCGTACAGCAAAGAGGACAGCTTTCCCACTTCTCCTTCATAACCCTTCATAACTTCTGAACTAATCGAAGACTTCGGATGGTCAAAACCTATACAATTCGTTTTCACTGAAGTGAAATGAACTTGTTCATTCAAAGTTAATAAACAATCAATATGGCGGACAAAATATAATCTTCTTCTCGCAAAATAAATTTTACTCGTACTTTTAAAAAAATCCGTTTTGTTTCCATCTTACAAGACAGAATGTTATTTTTTTTTTTTTGTTTTTTGGTTTTTTAATTAAGTTAGTATAGTTTTTGTAGATTAAGCTAACATTTTTAGTTTTATTAGTGTTTGGCACCAAATGTTAATGATTATGTTATAATTTTTCGCTCCCACAGGGTCTACCGACATGTCTGGTAGTGTAGGGCATGTCATTTATTATAATTAATTGTTATTCATGTAGTGTATGGTATTTGTACCCTCGAACCATATCTGAAGTCTTTTTGGGCCTCATCGCCATTAATTTGTTAATATTTTCCTTAATATTTGCAGGACAATTTCAGTCTACTAGATATGCCTTCGTTCCCGTATTAAACAGGTGTGAAACCACTTTCACATATTTTTCAATTTTTTTAAGAGTTATTAATTTATTTCGTTACATGAAACCGGCATGACTTATACGTAAAAATAACGCTTATTATATTCCCATTCTCATTCGTAATATATGGGAATGAACTTAAAAAAAGTGTCAGATAAACTCAGTACTTAATGTATCCCGAAATAACTTTCACAAACTCATATAAATATTTCTGAAGCAATATGTATCAAAAATGGACGTTACTTACGGTGGAGGTTATTCCAGATACGAAATATGTAATATGAAAAATGTATATTATGTTATTGAAAATAAATTGAGAATAATAAAATGCATCATTACAAAAAATAAATTATTTACACCCAGTATATTGCAGTAGAGATTCGTGTTTACCACATATAATTGACAGGAAAGCTTGGGGCCAAAAAGACTCCATGTATAGTAATTTATAGTAAATAGCAGATATGGAACGAGTGTTAGGTATTTAATCGTCTTTAACGCGACTGGGGTGTCGAAGCCCGGAGCACACTCCATTTACCAGAAGCGAATTCGTCTTGCTACCTTATTGTGTTCCCTTGACGACAGCGATGTAGTTCTCGCATTTGCACGACAACTGACTTCCAGGACTTATTGCATTGCATTGCTTGAGAGGCGACCTATTCACTGACGCGCATTTTCTAAAATTTTGAGCCAGTTTCCAATTCACACGAAACGACTCTGTATTTTATTAAGATTGTCAGCTGATTAGAATTAGTTTTAAGACAACAACCTTTCATAAGACAGGAACTAAACTCGACTTGGCTGCATGGTGTCAAAAATCCGATATTGGCGGGACTTGAACTCAACTGAACGCTTCAGCATCAACGGGAGTCGTCACTGAGCTATACCAGGCGATGTATCCAGAGATCACTTCTTTCCGTGTTTCCGGGCGCGTCTGTCGCCATGGACATTCCGAAGATGGTGGGCCGTCACGGTTGATTCCGAAAAAAATGGTGATGTTCCTTCCCTGCTAGAACTGTCGGATTCGGCGCTGCCCTACTCGTCAGCCTGCGGGCTTTTCCCATTCAAATGTCTCTGCCATCGAGGTACCGCCCTAGGCAGAACAAGCCCCCCACATGTGTGGTGGGGGCAGAGGTGTATTTACGCATAGGCACAGTAGGCACGTGCCTACGGCGGCAAATTTTCAAGGGCGGCAAATTTTCAAAGGCGCAAAATTTTCTTGATATTTTCTAAAACAAATTTTGGTTCTCTAAAAACTATAACAGCATAAATCATATTTTTATTTTAAAAATATCATATTAATATTTAATACAAGCTATTTATTTGTCTACTTCATTAGAGTATACCTTAGGATTTCAGAAGTATATGAATCTGAAACTAAGGCCCGTTGACGAAAGAAAACATGTTGCAATTCTAGTTGTCATGTTTTAGTTTCCTGTTAATGTTAACGTTTCAGTGTTGAAACGATAATAATGTTGAACGTTACTTGCTATGAAAATACAGTTTATATCCAAAATTAGCTAATCCAAAAAAATTACTTAATTTAAGAAAACAATGAGCAAATTATAATGTTACTTTTAAAGTTAAAACGTTTAAATTAATGAGGAATTGTTACTGAAACGTTACAACTTGAAATGTAACATTAATTTTAAACAGGGGGCGGCAAATTTGATGTGCCTACAGGCGGCAAAAATATTAATCCGCCCCTGGGTGGGGGCAAGTGTGTGTCTGTAAGGTAAGAGGTAGGGATAAGGATGAGGAAGCACTCGCGAGCTCTATAGTGTAGTGCATGTTAGTGGATGAAGATAGGACAAGGAAGAGAAAGGAAAAATTGCGTGCGGTTCGTAGACTGTTTTTAACAGTACTGATCCGGCATTCGCCTGATGTTAATAGGAGAACGACCTGATGTTAATACGATTACAACAGCCGGCCGCTAGAATTCCTCTCCGTATAGCCTCACAATTCGACCTAGCCAGTGCCATTGTCGGGGCCTCGAACCCTTGACCTCCGGCATAGAGGCACTGCAGTGCCGATGAACAGGCACCTCCGAGCTGTGAGTGCGACGTGTCAGGCAGGGCTGGGCGGGTGAGACGCGGGGGGGGGGCAGGGCGGGGTGGAGGGGAGGGGGTAGAGCGTGACGGAGGGGGCGGGGTGCGACGAAGGGGGCGGGGCGGGGCGGGGCGGGGTTCGAAGGAAGCTCTCTAGCCGGCGGGGGTGTGGGTGGCTGGGGGCGGGGCGGAGGAGAGGGGGAGCGTCTGCATCTGATAGCGCCCGCGTCCGGTCGCAGCCCCCCGCGTGGGAGCGACAGGCAACGTGTGGTCGGGCGGGCGGAACGCCTACGGAGCGGCCAGACACGAGGGAATCGCCCTGACCTACGTTATGACTATTATTATTATTATTATTATTATTATTAGTATTATTATTATACATTATTCACAGTATCTACTGGTCGGTATGTCAATGTTCAGATGACTTCTGACAATACGGCATGTATTCAAAATTACACACTTTTGCATATTATATACATTCCTGGCATCCAAGTGAAGACATTCCAGTGCCCGAAGTGTCATTTTTGGGATCACTCCTGTAGCTGATATTATTATAGGCACAGTTGTCACTTTACTGAAGTTCCACTGAGATGCGACTTCATGGGCGAGATCGGTATACTTCTGGATCTTCTCTTGATATTTTCCCGATATGTTGTGGGTATTGGGTATTGATATATCGATAAGGAAAACCTGCTGATGGTTTCTATCAATGTACGTTATATCGGGTCTATTGCCGCCGACATGTCTGTCAGTGATAATGGAGCGATCCCAGTAGTGTGTTCACTACTTTCAAGCACATTCTGAGGCACTTATTTATAATACACGGAAGTGGCGAGTAGGCCCGTTCTAAATGCCAGTAATTGGTGGACCTGCTTCGCCACTTCATCATGCCTCTTTTTGTATTCCAACTGTGCGTGGCTGCTACATCCACTTGTCACGTGTTGGATAGTTTCGCTTTATTATTTTTATTATTATTATTATTATTATTATTATTACTATTATTATTACTATTATTATTACTATTATTATTATTATTATTATTATTGGCGTATAGGCCATTACTGACCATGCTATACAATTAACGTGTGTAATTCCTCCAGGATCAGCTTTTCAGCTGTATCCTTGGATTACAACAAGGTTGTTACGCCTTGAAGTGTGAATTATGAGATGATAGGATGATGATGATAGGTGAAAGGACAATCACAAATACGACCATCTCTACGCAGGACTCGAACCTGCAGCCTCCTCGGCACAGACGACGGCTACCGCAACCGTCTGCGCCACGGGGCCGACTACCTACTTTTATTATATAATTGTTATTCACTCTTTCTTCTGTTTATTTATAAAGAGAATATCTTGCCTATTGTGATTGACTGTTTCAGTTAGGACGGGTCTGTAAACAAAGGGCGGATCGTCAGGTGAACTTAAGGTGATGTTGATTCACGCTTAGCACTATTTTGCCGATTATGCTATTTTGTGAGTTCCCTGAACACTATTTTTAATTTTGATATTTTTGAACTTGATAATGCTTTTCCAATGAAGCGCTGTCTGTCATTGAGAGGGAAGAAAAATTCGAAGTTTTATATTTCTGACAGTTTATCGTTAACAAAAACTTACAAATTGCATGAACTTCCTAGCATTACTAATAACTGATTTAAACAGTTTTATTTAATAAATGTCTATTATAAAAATATTTGCAACTAATTTTGATTATTCCAAACCTTTCAATATTAAAAAAGGATGATACGGATAATATTACTCGTACAATTAAGAAAATAATATTATTTTTCAACACTACGTTCCTTCTACTCGCCCCAATAGGTTGAGTCATGATCATAACATAGGGTGAGAGCACAGTATTTTTCGCGATCATGAACTGTAGTTTAGAGGGGGAAATGCAATTAGTGTTGAAGCTGGGTGACAGGCCAAGAAGGAAAAATGAGAAATGCAAACATACATCAAATATGCAGCAGTGTTTCTTTCTTTCTTTCTTTGTATTCATCCAACATATTTTATCTGGACATCAATCATTTTTGGCATTCAAGTAATGTAAAATTACGATTGCATCTTAACTGAGCTGGTGAATTTATAACTCACTAAATGCACCTTGGAAAGTCACTTTATTTTACATTGTAATTTCCGCATGACATTCTTGTTTAGGAGTTCTTCTAAATAACGTACAATTTCTGGATTATTTACCGACCAGTTTCACTGAACCAATTATATTTTTATTAAGAGGAATGAAAACAGTTCTTTCTCCTCAACGCAAAAAAAAAGATAAAACTTCAAACCTGTTAACATCTCTCCCTTTAAACAATACACATAGTTCTTCAAATAAAGTTTTTGAGGAAGAAAATAAATAAGAATTTCAAAGAAAAAGGAGGAAAGCTTCAAAATTCCCTGTGTATTTAAACGAGGAAAATACATTACGTGCATAGCCGTGCGTGGTCTAAAACAAGAGGAGTCCAAATAAATTTCTGCGCCTACGAAGCCCATTTTCATTTTTTTAAACATATTCATATCAATACAATTTACTACAAAATAAATAAAAAGTAGCGCATTTAGAATGAAATTCAAACATTAATGATACATTTATTAATAAATACAATTAATGTTACGCAATTTACAGAGAGCCATATGATTTTGAAAAGTGTCTTCGTTAAATGTTATATATCGATTCCCAAAATTGCCCGCTTACAAAAGGGAGCAATAAGGAATTTATCATACATCCGTAAATAAAATGTTTCATTACCAAGGACTGTGAAGCTCCTTTCGAAATTTTCAGGAGGGGGGGGGGCGGCACCGCACGTCTCACCCCCGCCTCCCCCCATCATTACCGGCACGCCTATGAATATGTGCATAGCATAAAGAAATGTCGAATCGAAACCCTTAACAATTGTAAATTTAAATTACTAATTACGATTGCAGGCATAAATTGACGTAAACCTTTGCAGCCGTCGGTTACGCGAGAGATGTCTATGATTTCAGTAGATACCCAGGATCTCGAAAAAACCCAAAAACAATACAACAGTTTCGGTTATGACTGCAAAGTGCAAATATTTTATTGTGCTACTACGCATATTCTCATACTGCGCACACAGACGGAATTCTTATACTAAGTGCGCCGCTGCTTACGACAGCTGGTGTTAATGAGACAGGAAAGACGCTGAGAAAGACGCTGCTAATAACAAACTACATAGGAATTAAATAATTGCTGTTCACTTGTCACAGAACTGCAACTCTTTTTTTTACATTGTTGATGTTAAGAACCGTTGTACTGCATGTGTATGTGTATTTAGCCATTGAATGTCCCGTAAAGGGCAATTGGCCACGGCGCCGTTAGATCTCAGGGTTCCCAGCCGGTCACCCACCCAGAAACCCGCGATGTGTCGAATTCTTCGTGGCTTCGTGTAGTTAACAGATTCGGCTAGCAACACCAGTTTCGCGGTCGTGGCCTTTTAGTAGAACCATCCCAGCATTCTCCTGGATGACCAAGGGAAACCACGAAAAGCCCGGTTAGGAAGACCGGCACGGAATTTCCGAATGCGAAGTCAGCGCGCCACGCCCTGAGCATACACATTATGCTATTATCTATTTGCGATGATTGATTTTGTTCAAATATTTTATTCGCTGGAAAGTCATATGAGAGTATTTTAGATTTGTAGTTCTTGAATACTATGCGTGCTCCGTTTTGAAAATCATTTTGTGGGGTTTTGTTTAACGGCAGTTTTGCTTCTGCAGGTCACTAGTAAATATTATTTATTTACGTGTCGTAAATTAAAATAGGTGGTGCAAATACCTTATGCCCGTGTTCCTTCTTAATTTGCGACGCAAGGCAATCCATCCTCAGAGTTAATTGGGCAACAGGTGAAGAAGCCACAAGTTCATTTGAATTTGCTTCTTGATCAGATAATCATGAACGGGACTTTTTCGACTGTAAACTTATTTGCAAGATAAAAGACAAATTACACTCTGTAACAACACTCTGTTACTTAAATGATGCATCCTGTAACTACATATAGTATATTATATGCTATGAAACTGGGAAGATGACTGACTTTGAGCAGTTGGCTGCCCTGTTGTTTAATGATATTCTCTGTTTTTCCTTTCCAAATGAATAATACGATTTTTTTCATAGCAGAATAATTATAAAAAATAAAAAAAATATATATTGAGAGTGGAAAATGATAAAGAAAATTTGCATTTCCTGGTTGATTAGTCACCAAACTAAACAAAACGTTTTGTAATCATTCAGGATAAAGTGTGTTGGCACATAGCATTTGCACTCAAATGTTTAAAGAATGATTTACGTTCTAAATCCTCTTCTACGCGCTTAACAGAACAGTATTCTCTCGTAGAAAAAAATCAAGCTCCTGCATCCAGTTTTTGTTCCCACATCAAATGTCGTCTATATCCTACACTGCATATTCAGTTGATACTATTATATACTACGTAAACTACAAGAATTTTATATTGACTGTAGTCGGGAAAGAATCACCACTGAAAAGTTTGAATTCCAACATTAACATGGTTTCGACAATCACAAAATCACATGTGAATGTTGACAGACATCTCAAATTTATAAAACCATGACCTTAATTATTACATCGCCTAATCTGTAAAATTATTTAGATGACTAACATATGCTTACGACACATCCGCCACAGAATATAACAAGAATGTTTTCTGTGTGATACAATCTAAATATGAAATAGCCTTCACATTACAATATTCCTCTTCATCTACAGATAGATGGGAGGAAACAATTATGGTAGAGGCAGATGTGTTATGGCACGAAATGTCATCAATCAAAAACTTACATCGCGAGAACATTTATCGGAATAACAATGAGAATTACACAAGAGGAAAAAATTAAAATCAGGAGATAAGAACTTTCTCGACCGACACGTTTGTAGCGCCAGAAGTGGTTTGTAAGAGGGCTGAATTCATTTTTTTCATTCCATCACTCTTTACTGTTAATTCACCTACTGCAGGTGTGAGCATTATTTACTTTGTAGTCCTCGACAACATAAACGATTTTAATTTCTGGTGAAAATATAATCATTTACGATTCACGAATCGTACAGCCTCTTTAACACAAAACGGGATTGGAAAATTGGCACCAGAGGAAGTAGTTGGCAGTGTTTGCTAACCAAATGAGTAATAACACGCGATACGTAGCATATTGTACAACATTTAATCATCTGTGATGCGATTAGATTTGATGCGTGATATTCGTTTTAGACTTTTATTAAGACTTCATGGATTTTTTCTGTAGTTTCTCAATCAGCAGAACAATTAACGCACACTCCATGTATTCTACGGCAATAGGAGTGCTTCAGTGCTGCGCAAAGCAGCTTTAAAAACATTACGGGCTTAAGGACAAAGCCCGGCCTAGCGAAGAGCAATCGACCACTTTATTCCACTTTTGCGCATCTGCGCAGGCGCAGAAGGCCAATATTGCTGTCGACTGCTAGGGTTGGGAGATAAACTTTAAATTTAGAATTCAAATACTTCGACAAAATACTTTGTAAATGAGTGAACACAAACTCAAAAATATTAAGTTTTGATTTGCTAAATACATACGTATTTAAAATACTTCAGATACTCAAAATACATTAAATACAATAATTTTGTATTATATCTTTTTTATTTCATCAATGTATTGAATTTGTCATTTACAATACATAAGTAATTGACAGTCACACAAATTTATGAACAATAAGTGAATGTACTATACATTTATTTATAAGCACTTACAAATATAAAATGATATAAAAATATGTGTAACTCAAATATCAGGAATTTCCTTTTAAAACGACTAATTGTTCAAACAAATCATTAGGCAATAAACCCCTGGCTGGCGATTGCATAAAACCAGCAAAGTCGTTCAACAGGCGCGGTTGAACGTAAACTAGTGTTATAACGAATAAATCTTTTTTTTATAGTCAGAAAATTGTCCAGAAGTTTTAGTGATTTAGATTTATCATTTAAAAAAGAGAATTCAAATTCAACTGCCGAAAGAACCTTTAATTTTTGTTTCAGTAGGTGCATTTACTTGCAAAATCAAACAAAAAAACTATCCTAGAATTTCTTTCATTAAAAACACACTCAATGTATTTAAATACATCTCCCAAAACACATGTGCAAAAAACCCATCAAAGTACAGTTTTTCAAGTACAAAAAAGATTTTATATACGTATTTAAAATACATGTATTTCAATACTGCCCAACCCTGTCGACTGCTATATGCTTCATTGTGCTGAAAGTGCCAATTAACACCTAAAAATTACACGAAAAAATGTTTGATTTATCGATCGCAGAAACCACGGAAAACTACCGATCACAGCAGCCAGCCCCTGCAATTCTCCTCCACATACGAAGCGGCTGCATTCGACCCAGCTAGGTATTACTCACGCAACTTTTCTTGAACGATGACCTGATCCCCCTCCCTTGTGCAATAAATAGTTAAAGGCAAAAGCTCGCAACGGGTATTGATGACAACCTTCCAAGCATTAAAAGTTCGTTGGCGCGAAACAGAAGCTAGTCAAAGCCAATTGCTTTCATAATGCCGAACCCCTGTTCAGGTTTATTGTCAGTATCGAAAGAAATGGCTTAGTCAGATCCAGGTCCTTCAAGGGAGTCACCTAAAACTCCCTAAAAACTTAAGCACAAGATGCAGTTTTGACTTCATTTCAGAGACGTTGGCATTACTTAAAATACTCTAGTGACCGACTTTGTAACTAATACCCCCACTCCACCCGAAATCGTCAATCCATCGTTCAAGAAAAGTTGCCCGAGTAATAGCTAGTGCTGAAAATCAGCCAGTGTTGGGAATCCAACAGTAGAACCTCCCAGTCAACGTCGTTGCAACAACGAAGATCTAGCGTCTCTTCTACCGCAGCCGGTGGCTACTTAACAGTACTCCATGAATTGCCATTAACGCTAAAAAGGTGGAAAGGTTAAAATAGCGTTACACTGCGTTACATAGGGATGGGGGAGAATTAGTCTAGTGTTACGTAAAATTGATATTTTAGCGTTTTTGAACATTTTCTTGAGCTTTCTTAACTCAAATATTTCCTTTTGTTGAGTCTTATACTAAAATATTAGCCAATTAATTTGTTTTTAAAACAAATAAATTAAAGTTATTAAATGAAATCCGTCAGATTACTATGAAAATATTCAAAACTGATCTATATTCTATAATTCAATTAATTTGGCGCAGTAGACTCTCACCCATGCTTCATCCACGACAGCAAGAGCATGACTTTTGAACAGAAGTTTTCTCGCCTATGCGTCATTCCTTCACTCCAAACTTAACCTCAATCTTATTGCTAGGTGTAGTCAGCATCACCAACTTATTCCGACTTTAATTATAATACATTTTAATATTCAGAACAAATAAAATTAACACAATTTTTTTTACTGAGCTATTATTGATTTTCACTTGTTGCATTTATAAGGGAGGATTGTCGCAAGCGTTACGTAATTATTTAGGGGGGGTTCAATTGCGCGTTACGGGTGCGTTACAGGGGGGAGGGGGAATTCAAAATACACCAAATTTTCGTTACGTAATTTATGGACGGCCCCTTAATAGATTATTGAGTCAAAATTTCTCGCAATGCCAGGAAATCACCTAGCATTAAAAAAAGTATTTTCTAGGCCGAATGGCACAAAATATCATTGTTTTGCTCCTCCATAGCTGTTTCAGGCGTCTGCAACCCTTGCATTCAGTTGTTCGATTGCTTGCTTCTGTTCATGACTGAATCAGATGAGGCTGAACGACCAGAATGGGGAGTTGCAATGTGTGTAAATTTACATTACTATCATGCAACGAAAGATAATTCAGAGGAATCTGATTATCGGTTATTTTACAGTTAAATTATTCATGCATTTGACATCAATTTTAATAATGGAAATCTATTTTGCGATTTAATCGAATTGCGATAAATAAAATTAATTGTTTGAGCTTGATGATGCGTACGTCACAATAAAATGTCCAGAACTGATATAGAGGTTGCAATTAATTCACTTATACATTGCATAATGAACTGTATAAAACGTCGTTATTTTTGTTATGAACATTATACTGGCTTCTCACGTATATGATATGTGAGATTACTTCAAATATAACCACAATAAATTATAACCCCTCGGAACCTACTTCGTGTTCTTCTTCATCTTCTTCTTCTTCTTGTATATAGGTTGTACTCCTGTTTTTCTTCACGCTTCATCCCGGGGATTCACTAGATGTTGACTGCATGCCTCCTCTCCTTTTTTTCTTTTCTTTTCTTCTTCTTCTTCTTCTTCTTCTTCTTCATCATCATCATCATCATCATCATCATGTTCTTCTTCTTCTTCTTAAGATCTTCAGGATTTTTCCTTCCTAATGGTATCATATCCCTGGATATTTTCAGAATGTCACCGCTCAAATCTTACGACTTAACCACAAATTCCAACAAACCCAAAGGTAATAAAAACAAAGTGGAAAAATAAGAATGTCTTTAATAATATCCTTAAGCATTTTATTGTTCTTCATCATCATGCAACACATTAAATATCGCAGAGGATGCAGTTTGCCGCTGCTTTCCGGATCTCCGATGCTTTTCAGAGATGTCTCTAATAAAGGTGGAATGGGCCATGGACGGATGATCGGCATATCGCTCGTCTCTAAGGATGCAAATGAGTTCGGAATAGAGAGGAAAGAAAGGTCGTATATGTTTCGAGTTCCATATTCGCCATATCTTATTAAGGAAACCATGGATAGCACTGGTCAGAGCAGTCGGCCTACGAATTCGATTCATGCAGGCATACCAAACTCGCCGAAGTAAAACACATCAGCAAATCTCCAGCACTTTCTCGACATCTAACCTCCGACCCCCACGGCTTCGGTGGTTCATTGATTACTAACCGATTCCGGGCGCGTCAACTGCTAAGGTTATTAGTTCCGTCAACTGTAGTCCATGTTTTCTTTGCTGGAAGTGGCAGTGGCATCTTTCCCTGCTGGATGGAGAGATTCGGCGCCGACCTACTAGACTAGCTAGCGGGGTTTCCCCCAACCGAGTTATCTCACTAGCGGGGCACCGCCCCAGGCAGAACTATCTCTAAGCTCCCGGAGGTCTCACGGCATTAAGTGCAGTGCATGTAGGTGTGTGTGTGTGTGTGTGTAGCTAACGGGTGTGGATATGACATGGGAAGAGGAAGGAAAGATCGCGCGCAAACCGTGACTCGCTTATAAGGGTTCTGTTCCGGCATTCGCCTAGCCACGGAAAAGTACCGGTCAGAGCGGGTGTGGATAGGACATGGGAAGAGGAAGGAAAGATCGCGCGCAAACCGTGACTCGCTTATTAGGGTACTGTTCCGGCATTCGCCTAGGCACGGAAAAGTACCGGTCAGAGCGGGTGTGGATAGGACATGAGAAGAGGAAGGAAAGATCGCGCGCAAACCGTGACTCGCTTATAAGGGTTCTGTTCCGGCATTCGCCTAGCCACGGAAAAGTACCGGTCAGAGCGGGTGTGGATAGGACATGGGAAGAGGAAGGAAAGATCGCGCGCAAACCGTGACTCGCTTATAAGGGTTCTGTTCCGGCATTCGCCTAGCCACGGAAAAGTACCGGTCAGAGCGGGTGTGGATAGGACATGAGAAGAGGAAGGAAAGATCGCGCGCAAACCGTGACTCGCTTATAAGGGTTCTGTTCCGGAATTCGCCTAGCCACGGAAAAGTACCGGTCAGAGCGGGTGTGGATAGGACATGAGAAGAGGAAGGAAAGATCGCGCGCAAACCGTGACTCGCTTATAAGGGTTCTGTTCCGGCATTCGCCTAGCCACGGAAAAGTACCGGTCAGAGCGGGTGTGGATAGGACATGAGAAGAGGAAGGAAAGATCGCGCGCAAACCGTGACTCGCTTATAAGGGTACTGTTCCGGCATTCGCCTAGCCACGGAAAAGTACCGGTCAGAGCGGGTGTGGATAGGACATGGGAAGAGGAAGGAAAGATCGCGCGCAAACCGTGACTCGCTTATAAGGGTACTGTTCCGGCATTCGCCTAGCCACGGAAAAGTACCGGTCAGAGCGGGTGTGGATAGGACATGGGAAGAGGAAGGAAAGATCGCGCGCAAACCGTGACTCGCTTATAAGGGTACTGTTCCGGCATTCGCCTAGCCACGGAAAAGTACCGGTCAGAGCGGGTGTGGATAGGACATGAGAAGAGGAAGGAAAGATCGCGCGCAAACCGTGACTCGCTTATAAGGGTTCTGTTCCGGCATTCGCCTAGCCACGGAAAAGTACCGGTCAGAGCGGGTGTGGATAGGACATGGGAAGAGGAAGGAAAGATCGCGCGCAAACCGTGACTCGCTTATTATGGTACTGTTCCGGCATTCGCCTAGCCACGGAAAAGTACCGATCAGAGCAGCCGGCCGCTAGAATTCTCCTCCAGACAACGACTGAACTCTACTTAGCTGAGAAGATAACTCGAACATCCTGCCACCGTCAGGACTCGAACCTAGGACCTCCCAGTGACAGGCACTTGATTGACAGCAGTTGATGTCCCAAGCCATCTCTTCCGGTGCGGCTTTGGTGGTGTGACGCTTAGAGTATCAGGCTGTCACACCCAAGTTCGCGGGTTCACAACCGATCGAAGTGGCGGATTTTTAAGAGGGAAATCATTCGTAGGCTTTCCGAAGGAAAGTAAAGCCGACTGTCCCGTTGTGTAGTTTAACCTGAAAGATCAAACCTAAAAGAATCCTGTAATCAGAGCTAAATTCAAATCGCTTGTTTTATCGCCCAAGTAATACTTTCTGTCCCTGCTATAAGGCGAGTGAAGCGAGTAACGTAATTGCGTAGCCAAGCGGAAGAGCAGGTCTGATGGCCCTACTCTTGCCAAGTAAAATAAGGCATCATCATTGATTGGGTGTTCCCTATGCGGGGGACCCAAAACCTGAATTGCTTCAGTCTTAACGCAGGGGCAGATCCAGAGACGAATTTTGGGAGGGGAAATTCAAAATGATTAGGTCGAATGTGACACATTACAGATTTTGTGAAATGTCGCAGGCTACAGTCAGCTCACGTTGCGATACGATTTATTCGTTTTAATGATTGTCCGAAAATATTTTCGCTCGAAACTTTCGTGACAAGTACAAATTAAGTTACTGAAAACTTTTAGGGGGAAGGGAAATTTCCCTCGTTCCCCTCCCCGTGGATCCGCGTCTACGCATTGCGATGTTGCGTTCAAGTTCACCCTTTCCGGTGTTGGTTACAGGTTCTTATTATCCCGGTTGCATCGGGTGGACTACTGCAGCTATATTCTACGCACAGTCACACTTGATGACGGGAATGAATAAACACGCAATTCATCATTCACGCAATGCCATCTTGCCGTACAAGGTATGTCTTAACCACTACCGAGAAAGAGAGATGGTTTCCTGCCGCCACCGGACACATAATTACATCCGAACGTGTCAAAACAAGAATAACATCTTCCTTCTCTTATTCACTTCTTGACCAATCAACATGTTGCTAAAACAAAATCTCACGATTTTTGAGAAGGAAAGATTAAAATTAGAAACCGAGAAAAAAGTGAGCGTTTGGAGACGACAACTGGTGTGGCAAAAAATCAACTCCCAAGACATTTATTAGAAGCAAATTAAGTAATTTTGATTACCATATCTAGTATTGTAATACTTTACCGTACGGGAATTCACTAATTACTGTGATGAAGAAGGAAATTACCTGAAACAAACAAAAAGTAAGTGTTAGAGATGTCGTCCTTTTGAGACAAAATAAATTCAAAATAGTAATGTGTCAATGAAAATTAAAACAACAAGCAAACCAATTATGCCGTACATTTGACTCGTATCCTAATCACATCTGTAGAAATCATATTATAATTTTATTCGATTACTTCAGAAGTTTTACAAGTATCAATGTGCACAGACTTAGTACAATCGTAATCAGATACATCCTTTATTTTTGTAATGTTTCTGGCTAGTTTTTTCGAACGTAGTTAATTTTATTCTCATTATTATTCATCTAATAATTTCTATGCATGTCAAAAACTTTTTTCCTCAGTTTCAGAATACCTAAAACGTATTTCATAGAACACTTCACTGATAAAAATTATTTTAAAGTCACATTCTAAAACATTTTAAAAAATAATTAATAAATAATAAAAATAATAAACAATTTCATAAAATGTTGTAAATAAATAATACAATATTTAATATAAAATGCTCGGTACCGTTTATCCGCGCAGAATTTCATAACTTTCTCTCTACTGCATAAACTATAGTGAAAAAGTAAAAAAAAAAATAAAATAAAAATAAAAAAAACTACAATATTCTTCAAGTTGGTAAGCATGCCGTCAGCGACATCCATCTGCATCGGCCGCCCAACCGGCCGACCGGAGCAGAGAAATAATAAAACGGGCTCTGCGCATGCGCGTCACGTTCTGCATTCCGAGCGCCATCGCCATTGGCTGCTCGAGCCAGGGCTCCGTCGCCGCCGCGTGGCTTATGAGGGCGATCGTCTGCCCATCAGCGCCCTCCGCCCCCGTCTGCGCGCACCTGCACTAGCGCTCGTGCCTCTGCGGGCCGCAGGTGGCATCTGCTCTTAACGCAGCCGGCGCTTGCGCTCCAGGGTGATAGGGCCATTCGAAAATACGCAAATTCAGCCATTTGCAATAACTAAATGGTTAGAGAAGGATGAGTTTAATAATGGGATGAAGATTGGGAGATTGTTGGGTACTGATACGAGTTAACATTTACAAACATTCACCTAGAGATGAATCCGGCTCCATTCTACATTGAAGGTAAGTTTCGTTAATTTAGGCTAAACTTATATTTAAAGTTCTTATAGTTGATCTTTACGTTACAAGAAGCGTTCATTGTGTAGGCAGATCATCGAGGTACAGAGCAGTGCAGCAGAAGAAAGAAACTGGGCGCTGATTATGCTTCTCCCCCATACGTTACTTCCAGTTTTAATGTTTTTTTGTTGTTGTCTTTTTTGTGAAAGTAAATGATATCAAACTAAATCAATATAGAAACACTTATAATTAGTAATTAATATAATAAGGAATTGATGCTTGATATAATTAGTAGTGGATAATAATAATAATTATTAATAATATACTCGACTCCCTCCCGTTCTCGACTCCCCCCCGTTCTCGACTCCCCCCCCCGTTCTCGACTCCCCCCCGTTCTCGACTCCCCCCCGTTCTCGACTCCCTCCCGTTCTCGACTCCCTCCCGTTCTCGACTCGACTCCCTCCCGTTCTCGACTCGACTCCCTCCCGTTCTCGACTCCCTCCCGTTCTCGACTCCCTCCCGTTCTCGACTCCCTCCCGTTCTCGACTCCCTCCCGTTCTCGACTCCCTCCCGTTCTCGACTCCCTCCCGTTCTCGACTCCCCCCCGTTCTCGACTCCCCCCCATTCTCGACTCCCTCCCGTTCTCGACTCCCTCCCGTTCTCGACTCCCCCCGTTCTCGACTCCCTCCCGTTGTGACTCCCACCCGTTGTGACTCTTGCTCGTCGACACTGGTTTCTCGCAGCTCGTCGGTGATTGCTCCTAGTTCTCTGCCAGGTCTCGCCCGCCGCTAGTCCCGTGCGTGGGCGCTGGTAGTTTAGAGAGATTACTATAAGAAGGGACCGCGCTTACACAGCGACTGGCAACATAACTGCCGGTTATGCCCACGCACTCGGTTTGTCAGTGCGTTGCTTTAATCCTCCTTTTCCCGTAAATGGCTCCATCACTACCTCTTGCAACGCGGTCGCCCTGCACGGCGTTCATTAGCCTCCCGACCTGTCACCGTGCGGTGTCCCTCCTCGTAGCCACTACGCACGGCGTCGGCGGCGGGCGGGCGGGCGGGCGGGCGGGTGTAAGGGAGGGTGGGAAGGAGGGAGGGAGGGAGGGCGGGCGGGCGAGTGAGCGAGCGGGTGAGCGAGCGGGCGAGCGAGCGGGCGAGCGGGCGAGCGGGCGGGCAAGCGGGCGGGCGAGCGGGCGGGTGAGCGGGCGGGCGAGCGGGCGGGCGGGCGGGCGGGCGGGCGGGCGGGCGGGCGGGCGGGCGGGCGGGTGGGTGGGTGGGTGTGTGGGTGTTCGGGCGGGCGGGCGGGCGGGCGTGACGCGCCGATGCTTGTCGCGGGCCGTGCCTCGCGCCCCGGCTTATCGCCGGCCGCGCCGCCCCGAATGGCAAGCAGCGCCCGGCGCGCGCTTCTTGGAAGTCCCCCTGACCCCGACGGGGCGACGGCGCATCCGGCAGCCACAGGCGACGCGCCTCGCGCCGGCGGCGGCGATGCGACGCCCATGTCGATGCTCTCGAAACATCCATGCTTTTGGACAGTTCTTTTAAAGATCGATGTATTAACACCGATTTTTTTAACATCGATGTTTTTTTTTTCTTTTACTATGTTTTGTTTCTGAATGAAAAATTTCCACGATCACAATACTGTAAAAGTTGAAATATGATATAATAACAGATAGTAAACTGTTATTCATGTGTTGGAACCAAAGGAACGCTGTTTGTACTTCCTCATCGACAAGACTCTCTCGCCTGAGATGACCTCCATGCCCTTGTAATTCCTCTATCTTCGTACTCATTTCGCATATTCAGATTTGTTTTGGCAAAGACGCTGTGGGCGTATGGTCTCCCCATTCTTCTCATACTCTTATTCGGCGAATTGATAAACACGAACATTGACAAATGAAATTTTAATGCACACGAATTTAATGTTAGAGGTTCATAATACACTCTAAAAACATCCATGGTGTTGAGTGCATGTATTTTAGCATCGATATTTTGATATCAATGTCGCATACCTAGACGGCATCGGGCTCGCCGATTACGTCTACTTTATCAACTATTCCAATATTATTAGGTTTTTGTTTCTTGGGGCGCGAGGACTTGTCTTCACGATGTAATATGTCACTGCACTTCGCGTCTTTCTCGGTCGTACCGATAGATGTCGCATGATCGCGACCGTATCGAGTAGTGCTGGTGGTTATACGACATCTAGCGGCACAATAGAAAATGAGGCGAAATATTGTGAGATATTCCACCGTGAATACAAGGCCTCGTACCAACCCAGGAATAATATCTGCTAATCAGTTGCGTGGCACAGAATTTTCTCTTCCCCCACTTTCCCTTGTCTCTCCCCACGCCCCGTTTCGCTCTCGTGTCACTACGGCGTCTGTAACCAGGAGGTGCTACCGTTCGAATCCCGTCAGCGTGGAAGGATTTTCGACACACGTTAGATAGTTAGGTAAAAATAAGCCGCTGTCTGGAGGAAAATTTTATCTGCCGGGAGCTCTGATCGGTAGTTTTCCGGTGGTGTCTCCCATCAACGCTAGGCGAATACCGGAGAAACCTAACAAATGGGCTACGGACCGCGCGCGATCTTTTTTACCTCTTGTGTCTCTCTCTCCCTCTTTCTCCCTCCCTTTGTCCCTCTCTCCCTCTTTTTCTCTCCCTCTGTCTCTCTCTCCCTCTTCCTTTTCTCCCTCCCTCACTCTTTTTCTCCCTCCCTCCCTCTTGTTCTCCCTCCCTCCCTCTTGTTCTCCCTCCCTCACTCTTTTTCTCCCTCCCTCACTCTTGTTCTCCCTCCCTCACTCTTTTTCTCCCTCCCTCCCTCACTCTCCTTCTCTCTCCCTCACTCTCTTCTTCTTCACTCTTTATTTTCTCTCTATCCCCTGTTTAAGTACATATTTACCTTAATACTCTTTCTTTATCTCTCTGCCTTTTCTCTGTCTCGCTCTACGCAACACAACATTATGACTTAACTCTTGAGAGTTACCGAATCACTACTTAATAGATGATCATCGGAGCTTACAACTTTTAACCCAATAATGGAAATGAAATACTACAACTCACGCCACTTTCTATGAATCGTACAACAAATAAACCAAAAAGTAGAAAATATGTGAAAATAATCCAACTGTTGCCCTCAAAATGATAACTAGCGATTTAGTCAGCAGATATCCAACGAATTTGAAAGCAAAACGTGTTCGCCTGGTCGTACATCCGCCGACTGGAATCGTAAGTGAAATCTGACTAAAACAAAACAGCATCGCGTCGCAGGCAGCGGAAAGGCCGGTTTACGTTTCCGCAACGGCATTCAAATGCAAACAAACCATCAGCGGCGGAATCATCAGCGCAACTCCCATATGCGGCCCGGCAAGAGATTCGCTGGCAGCGGATATGATACGCCCACAAAAAAATATTTTGGAATACATTCATTCCGAATTTGAATAATTATGCGTGGAGGGGACAAATTTTAATGAACACTGCTGATATGAACGTTCATTAGTATGCGTCTAGGGTGAGTGATTTAGTGCATATATGATGTCATCAAAAACAATGAGTCTAGTATTGGAGTGAAAATGCTGCATGTTGTGTTTGCTGTATCTGAGTGTTGTGTAATGGGCTGTACCGTATCTAAAGAGGCTACTGGTTTCTTTGCTCGTTTTACTAATTCAGTGTGTGGACGATTATTGTTCGTCGAGGAAATGAAAGTGGCTCAAGGACGTGTCATCATTTGACTTCGGATGTTTAAACAAATGCGTATTACTGCAGGAAATAAAAAGTAGTGAAACTTAATTGGAGAGTTGGAATCAATGACAAATTATTTCTTCTACTATTCAGCCTCAACGGTTCATGGTAGTTTTTCGGAAGGTTTTGGAAGAAATTGATCAGTGTAACATTAATTTCGTGTATTATACCTAAAATGCTAAACGTGTGTCCCCTTGAAGAATATAATTTATATTTTAATAATGTTGTTTATGTACATGTATGTCTAATTTGAGACGCCAAATGTGTTAAGGAATGTAGAGATATGAATCATCAAATTAACGAAACAATTCATACCAAATATTTACCATTATTACACTATTTAACATTTCATTATTGAGGAAGTATTCCTCAAAAATTAATTGTTATTGAAGTAAACTAATATTCTTAGAAAATTGTATACTTTTACTACTAAATGTTTCTTATCAATAATAAAGACGAAAGCTAATATATGAGGTAAACCATCTTGTTTTTAGCCAAAAACGAAACTCCTATCAGATTAAGTCTAAATGTCCCGACACTAGTACAATTTGTAGTCACCACGTGGCAGCACCAAAATAAGTAAAATTTACTTTACCGATAACGTCTGAACCAATGGTTCGATTTTCGGTCTGTAAACGGCATTTGACGCCTTTTTAAAATAGAATTTACACTACGATGACCTTTTTCCAAAAATCTAACAAAAACGCGAATTTGAAATTAGTTCTCAAACTTCCGAGAACAAATTTAAAAATGTGGCCTTATAACGCAATGGCGACATGCTTCCTGAATCCAACGCCGTGACAATCACGCAAATCGGACGAATAGGAGCGTCGTAAAGTGAAATTTACGAAAACACCTCGCCCCCCCCCCCCCCCACTTCCTCTTCTGCGCCGTTGCGTCACCCACCCGCCCGTTGTGGGCCCTCTGTCAGAGCGGTGGCACGGCCAGTCCCGGCGGTTAAAGCGGTGCTACGTCTAAGATTAATTTTTAGCTCTGCAAATAATTCAGCAATTAAAAAATAACAGTACCCTTTTTTAGCTTTATGGGTATTGGCCTGCGATGACGCAGTTATGCCCGTATTAACAAATAACAGAGTTGACACCCTTATGATCATCTCCTCTACTCCAAGGATGGGTTCATGACCTGTTCTGACTTCATTTCTATAACGATCTGCCTCTGTGTCTTCTACCTCGCGTTCTACACATAAACGCTTGCTTTAGAATGCGTATCAGTCCCATGTATCGAAGTCATTCCTCCCTTCACTCCCTGAAGTCAGATAGTATTTTGCCATTGATTGCTTGAACAATTAATTTTCATCTTATTTCACGCTTCTGGCCTGTAGTCCTATGGCGAGAGAGACAACTCGCATAGTCGAGGCTTGCGAGCACAACCGCACGGGTGGACAAATGAGCATCAGCACGAAGATTTCATTCGTTATCGAATCCCGCCAAGCGAATTTCGCCGCTAACTTATATACCGCTAGTTCACGTGCCAGTGCCTTCCGCGCTGGAGAATGGCCGGTCGACAAACACATTCGTTAATTTGTTTTCGCCGTATACAACGAATTCCGCTGGCTATGTGCATTTCGAGAGCTGCGTCCAGACTAACGCCCGCACTCGGGCACTTAAACTGCAACACCTGCACTTCCCAACCGTTTGCTCCGTGTACAGACCGTGTCATTATATAACTATTCAATTATAACTGAACTAAAAATACAGGAATATTTTGTTTCTCTACGAAAATCCCAATGTGTGTTTGTGTGTGTGTGTGTGTGTGTGTGTGTGTGTGTGAGAGAGAGAGAGAGAGAGAGAGTGTGTGTGTGTGTGTGTGTTATTTGCCTGTAATAGATCGAAAATGAAACTGTAATAATTATTTACGAAATATGTAACGTCATTTCATCCTATACTTTACGAGATCAAATCGTACAAAGAGAAATATAAAGATTGTAGGAAGATAAACCATGGAACTCTACAATATATCGATGACGCAGAAATACTGGTGCCAGCGTGAGTATTCCTTCTCCCTTGCGGTCGAACAAGCAGTATATTTTCTGGTTCTTTTGATTTTTTTCATCTAGATCTACCTCTATTAAAAAGGTTATATTATTTTAAAAATATTTAAAATGACCAACTGGCCACATGTCATACTTTTCACGAAGTGCGTATAATGTTTTTCCGTAAATGCCATCACTTTGGTCTTTGTATTTGAAATGTTTAAATAATATCCTTTGTGATTTTGATGAAATTAATAAACAGACTTTGTAAATTATCTTATCTTTTAAGATCAAAATTATTTTTGTATGAAAGATCACGCAATCACGTTTCGGTCGTTTAGGAATGTGCCGCACATTTTTCCAGCATGTTATCTTCAGATGCAAAAAGACGAACACCAGTGAGAACTGTTGGGTAGCTATAAATAATCAAGTGACTACATAATATAGTTACCATATGGTAAAGTGAATGAGAAACGAAATAAAAGAAAGTTTATAATTCCATCTAAATATGAAAAAGAATTCGTGCACACACACACACACAGGGAATGACTGACTGACTGACAGACGGACGGAGTGACTGACGGACGGACTGCCTGACAAATTAGTCAAAATAGTCACAATAATCAAAAAGTCACAATAATCAAAATAGTCACAATAATCAAAATAGTCACAATAATCAAAATAGTCACAATAAGCAAAATAGTCACAATAAGCAAAATAGTCACAATAATCAAAATAGTCACAATCAAAATAGTCACAATCATCAAAATAGTCACAATAATCAAAACAGTCAAAATAGTTATAATACTCAGTCAGTTAGATCAGATAGATCGACTTGCTGGGTCGATCCACCACTTCTGGGTCGATCCACCACTTCATCGACTTGCTGGGTCGATCCACCACTTCATCGACATGCTGGGTCGATCCCCCACTTCATCGACTTGCTGGGTCGATCCCCCACTTGATCGACTTGCTGGGTCGATCCCCCACTTGATCGACTTGCTGGGTCGATCCACCACTTGATCGACTTGCTGGGTCGATCCACCACTTGATCGACTTGCTGGGTCGATCCACCACTTGATCGACTTGCTGGGTCGATCCACCACTTCATCGACTTGCTGGGTCGATCCACCACTTCATCGACTTGCTGGGTCGATCCACCACTTCATCGACTTGCTGGGTCGATCCACCACTTGATCGACTTGCTGGGTCGATCCACCACTTGATCGACTTGCTGGGTCGATCCACCACTTCATCGACTTGCTGGGTCGATCCACCACTTCATCGACTTGCTGGGTCGATCCACCACTTGATCGACTTGCTGGGTCGATCCACCACTTGATCGACTTGCTGGGTCGATCCACCACTTGATCGACTTGCTGGGTCGATCCACCACTTGATCGACTTGCTGGGTCGATCCACCACTTGATCGACTTGCTGGGTCGATCCACCACTTGATCGACTTGCTGGGTCGATCCACCACTTGATCGACTTGCTGGGTCGATCCACCACTTGATCGACTTGCTGGGTCGATCCACCACTTGATCGACTTGCTGGGTCGATCCACCACTTGATCGACTTGCTGGGTCGATCCACCACTTGATCGACTTGCTGGGTCGATCCACCACTTGATCGACTTGCTGGGTCGATCCACCACTTGATCGACTTGCTGGGTCGATCCACCACTTCATCGACTTGCTGGGTCGATCCACCACTTCATCGACTTGCTGGGTCGATCCACCACTTCATCGACTTGCTGGGTCGATCCACCACTTCATCGACTTGCTGGGTCGATCCACCACTTCATCGACTTGCTGGGTCGATCCACCACTTCATCGACTTGCTGGGTCGATCCACCACTTCATCGACTTGCTGGGTCGATCCACCACTTCATCGACTTGCTGGGTCGATCCACCACTTCATCGACTTGCTGGGTCGATCCACCACTTCATCGACTTGCTGGGTCGATCCACCACTTCATCGACTTGCTGGGTCGATCCACCACTTCATCGACTTGCTGGGTCGATCCACCACTTCATCGACTTGCTGGGTCGATCCACCACTTCATCGACTTGCTGGGTCGATCCACCACTTCATCGACTTGCTGGGTCGATCCACCACTTCATCGACTTCCTGGGTCGATCCACCACTTCATCGACTTGCTGGGTCGATCCACCACTTCATCGACTTGCTGGGTCGATCCACCACTTCATCGACTTGCTGGGTCGATCCACCACTTCATCGACTTGCTGGGTCGATCCACCACTTCATCGACTTGCTGGGTCGATCCACCACTTCATCGACTTGCTGGGTCGATCCACCACTTGATCGACTTGCTGGGTCGATCCACCACTTGGCCACTGGGTCGATCTTTCACTTATAGATTATGGTTTGCTTAACAAGTATCATAGTTTGCTTACTAGAATCAAGGTAGGCTTAACAAGGATCATTGTTGGTAAGAAGACACCCATTTCCTGCAATTTACCATGCACTGCATTCACAAGACTAATCACCAAACATCAAAACTCTCTTGTAAATGAACCTTTTAGATTAGTTTGGGTGGAAATGCCTTCAAGAAACATTGTTCGATTTTAAATCGTAACTCTAAAGACAAATAGATGTTCAAAGAAATGTAGACACCAAAACCGAACGAAATGAAACAGTAAAAAATTATCGTACATTTACTACTTATTGACATTCTGGACGTTATAAATGTTAACTCAAATTGTTGAATATTTCTTGCGCCAGTATAAATATTTTCGACGCTTCATCTTTCACAAGGCGGCAATTTGACAATAATCTCTCTTGAATAGTGAGGAAAATTCAATTACATTGCACAAATAAATATATTTCCAAAACTTTAATGAACCACATATTTAAATATTACTATCATCTGTCGTACATACGAGGTAGAACTAAAGAATTCGCCGAAGTATACAGTGTAAGTATTCAGCATATTGACGTGTTTTGCAATTTACCGCCTAGTCGAGGAAATCGTATATCTGCTTTGACAACATTGCATGAGGTTCAATATCACTTCATCTAATATAGAATGTTCCTTGTTCTGGGAAGATATGAACTCAATGATTGAGTGACATGTTGTTTGCTTCTTGTTCGTAACACAAGTGTATAGAGTTTTCATTTTATTTTGGTTTCTGACTTTTGGTGGAACGGTATGGATTCTGTTCGTAGTAAAGGCCAAACAATTTTTAAAAACAACAGTTAAGCTAGGAAAAATATACGTCTCGTTATTAAGAAATGTGACAAAGAAAAGAATTCGGGCGTTCTTCAACACACGCTGCATAACAGGAATGTTCGGGTAGTAAACTATACTGAAGTATCTGTTCGAACTGTGACATCAATTAAAAAAGAAGGATTTGAAGCCTGTGGGGAAGCCTTAAGTACTCCCGGTAAGAAAAGGCCATATTGTGAAGATACAAAATTACACATTGATGACATCCACTTATTGCTTATTTGTTTTCCTTATTCTCGTATGATGTTTTAATTCTTGCCTATGAATACTTGGCGTAATTTATTTGGAACAGCTAGTAGTTGCAGATAAGGCGGGGAGGGGCAGCTTTCAAGAACATTGAGCGCATTCCTCAGCCTCGCAATCGAGTCAGCTCCCAACAATAAGAATGAGGTGGCTCGGGGATGAACAGACGTAGTAGACACGTGGACATGGAGCAGGAAGTGTAAAGCGGAGAAAAACACCGAGTAAGCGAACCGATCAGTAAACTTTGTGTGAGCATTCTCCACGTTGTCTATTTGCGAACCACTGTCAAAGTGCCATATTGGACTTGGAAATCCCGGGGCCCCCTCTCCCACGGCCACTTTACGCGAGTCCAGGCTCGTTCGTGCCTGCCCTAGTCCTTTGTTGCAGGTGGCGATGAAAGACCAACCGCCCGATGCATTTGGAGCAACAACCTGCTCAATAGTTTCACAACTGACAGACTGAATCAGACCTTCAGAGAGATTTTCTCCGGAAAATATAAAGAAGTTTCACAAAATCTTGGAAACACAGACACCAAAGTGAAGATTCGATGGATTATATAGTACGATATAAGCAATACTATAGTGTACATACTTTGGCTTTTACTTCAAACGCGTGCCTATTATTATTATTATTATTATTATTATTATTATTATTATTATTATTATTATTATTATTATTATTATTATTAATATATAAATTAATAATAATAATAATATAATAATATTTACAACGGAGTCCTTATATTTCTTTGTTTTCAAACATTATATTTCTCTGCAAAGAAAGCAAATTACCACACGAAAGTCAGAAACCTCTACGGGGATTTCAGCCCAGACCAAAACAAGATAAAGAAAAGTTTATTCAAGAAAAAAGCGAAGAAGTGGAACATAACAACAAATGGAGATCGTCAGAAATTTTCCAGATCATCCCAAATATGACCACGGACTGTAAACCAACAATGGCGAATGTTAAGAACGAGAACGACAAAATAAATACGACAAAATAAATACAACAAAAGAAGAGATCACGAAAAGATGGGAAGAATACACGAAGAAGTTACATGATAAGGGCTTACAAATAGAGTAATGTATAAATATAGATGATTACGAATAAGAACCTGAAGAAGTTAATTGGGCGACAAAACAACTGAAAAATGGGAAGTCCCCGGCTGTAGATAATATTCCAATCGAACTATTCAAAGATACAGGGGAAGAAGTCTTGGCGAAACTAACACAATTATGCAATGTGATCTGGAAAATAAAACAGTGAACAACAGATTTGCAACGCACTATAATTATTCCATTACCAAAGAAAGGAGACAGCCGAGATTGTGCAATTAACAACACAATTGCAATGAATACCGTGTGATTCAGTCAATCGGCAAAAGTCATCCCTCGGAAAAGAAAAAAACAAGGATTTTAAAAATGTTGTTACTGTAAGCATATACTTTAAGATTTTCAAAAATAATTCACATTGAAAGAAACCTCATTTTCTATCTACTCTGGAATGTTGTGTAGATTGCATTATGTCGCGTAAGCGTTAGAGTAAAGCATAGCCTAAGATCATACTCACAGAAAAAGATTTCCTTCGTTTTTAAACTCGTTTGAATGTTCCATATTATTTATATTGTGTCCGATATGTCACGAAAGAGTCACGTCTAACTGGTTTTGCATGATGCAATTTCTACAGATAACTTTTTTCTAGAAAATCCACTTTTTATAAAACAAAGAAAATGGAAGGGAGTGCATGTTCCAAATGCAAGCAAACATCTAGGAGTTATCAAATTGCATCATTACCCTTTATTCATTTACGTAGACTGTATGAAATGACTCACCAGGAAATATTTATTCCCTTCAAAATTATACAAATATAACAAATTTATTTTATATCAAAATAACTTACCAAGTACGCTGGGATAAGTCATGATTCATACTATCTTATTTCGATGCTTGTTACGGCGTTGGAGTCAGGATACAGCTCGCCAGACCGCTATTTTACCACTTTTTTAAAATTTGAAGTCGTAGGCTTCCTCGGACAGAGTCATGTGCATGATCTTGACTGTCCGGGTGACGCCGCGTCGAAGATTGTTGCCGACGTTTCGACCATCTTGTCGTGGTCTTACCATGTCTATACAATCAGATGTATGGGCATACCAGCCCTGAGGAAGACCACGACAAAATGGTCGAAACGTCGGCAAAACATCCTTCGACGAGACGTCACTCGGACAGCCAAGATAATGCATTTTTTAAAAATTTGTCCGAAAGTACAAAAACATTTTTAAAATTAGCTTCGACTATTTTACTTGGGAAAAGAGATTCACCAGATGACCTCTTTAAAGCAGATAAACGTCGTTTTGAGATCAAAAGTCGAGTTGTAAGATAAAAGAACTCGTGCGTATACTCCGCTCATTTTTTACGGTATTTGACAACGGAAGATCTTAGACCAAGGTGGAGTGATAACAGATGACCTTAGAAGTAAAATATATCTAAAATAAGATGAGAGGAGATGGAATAATGCGGATAGTTACACAATTAATTACTTTTTTTAAATAGTTAAAAATCGGAATCAATATTTTGAGTAATGCATCAAAAATTTCGAAATGGTATTTGAAGGAAGACGGAAATATGTGAAAAAGGTAGTTATGTACTACTATTACAGACCGTTTACATCGGTCTGTAATAGTAGTATAGAATCTCTAGTTTGATATCCGTGGAAAAATAGATTGAGATGCAAAGTGAGGAACGCATAAACCGAGTGTGTGGCTTGCGTGTCCCGCAAGTACCGCCTCCTCCGTGCCACCTGGCCGTGCCACCGCGCTGACAGAGGGCCCACAACGGGCGGGTGGGTGACGCAACGGCACAGAAGGGGAAGTGGGGGGGGGCGAGGTGTTTTCGTAAATTTCACTTTACAACGCTCCTATTCGTCCGATTTGCATGATTGTCACGGCGTTGGATTCAGGAAGCATGTCGCCATCGCGCTATAAGGCTCCTTTTTAAATTTGTTGTCGGAAGTTTGAGAACTAATTTCAAATTCACGTTTTTGTTAGATTTTTGGAAAAAGGTAATCGTAGCGTAAATTCTATTTTAAAAAGGCGTCAAATGCCGTTTACAAATCGAAAATCGGACCATTGGTTCAGACATTATCAGTAAAGTAAATTCCCCTGTGATAGTGCAGCGATTTATTGAATTTCCCTACAAGTATTTTTCGGTGCATTTAGCTTTAAATGGTGAAATAACTGAAGTCATCTTCGTCACCTTATTAGGTTTATTCATATAGCAGGCTTTCGACGGCTTGGACGTCAGCATCAGTCTCGCTATATGTAGCGGAAGTCGGGAGGCAGTGCAGTGCATAATCATCAACATCTGTAAAATTTAACCCTGTCGCTGTGCGTAAATTTGTAACGCCTCTCCTTATTTCGTATCTGCGTAGGTGGCTCGGGGCATCAAGTCTTGTCACTACAGTGCCTCTGACTGAGAGGTCCTAGGGTTCCAGTCCCAACGGTAGCAGAATAGCTACATAGCTAGGTCGAATTCAACCGGAGGGGAATTCTAGATGCCGGCTGCTCGGAGCGGTACTTTCCCGTCGTTTCTCTCATCCACACCAGGCGAATGCCGGAGCAGTTTCCTAACAAACGGGCCTTGAACCGCACGCGATCTTTCATTCCACTTTTATCCTCAACCCTTACTTACACACACCGGCCAGAAGCTTACAGCATGTCCCGCCTGAAGCGGTGCCCCGCTGCTGGGAGATACCTGATTGAGGAAAACGTGCAACTCGTCGTACAGGTCGTCGCCGGACATCGCCATCCAGCGAAAGATCACTGTCACCTTCCGTAATAAAAAGCATGCACTACACTTTCAGGACTATTATTTATTTTATTTAATAGGTAATTATTACAAAAAAAATTGGCTTACTTGATCCTATGTGGCTAGGCCGAAGGCCTTTAAGCCATTACAATATCTACATCCTTTCGCGTTCTAATCTTTCGAATTCTGGTATTCACCCCAAATGGTCTCTCCATCGCATCACAGCCGCGGAAAAGAGACCATAAGGTACGGCTCAGGAAAAAACCCCTGAAGGGGGAAAAACCTGCCGTCAGAAGCCGAATACATACTAATCTATCCGACGTTTATTTTAACTATTTATTTTCTGGCGCGGGCGTCCCGCCGTCTCCTTCCAGTGCTTGGCCTCCTCAGCACCTGAAATCAAACGGCGCCACAGAAGATCGTCTGCACCGGCGCCTCTGCCCTTACATTTTCGATCCCCCCTTACCTTCCCCCCCCCCTAATGTGCTTACTTTCAGGACTAAGCGGGCAGATGGCGTGCCCGGAATCGCTAATTAATCAATCAATCAACCCTCCTTTCGCGGGGCCTCCGTTTGCCGTGGCACGGAGGGCTCGGTCTTCATCGGGAGGAGGGTCACGCAGGTGGGCGGGGGCGGGGGCGGGGGCGGGGCGGCGCGCGCTGGGTCCTGAAGAGCTCGTGGAAGGTCGCGGACTCAGCGTCCGTGTCGACCGAGGTGCGACCGCATCGCTCTGCTGTCGTCCCACGTGCGACGCGCCATCCACAAGCGGCGCGACAGCTACGAGCACTCGCTTCAAGCCTTTTGTCACAAAATATATTTATTTTCACTTATACGTTATAGATCGTTATTGCATTCGATACGGAGAAAAAAATCCTTCCTACGCCTCCTTCGGAGGGGAAGTAAAGTCGGCTGTCCCATGTTAGTAGATTTACTTGCATGTAAAAGATCCTCAAGCCTAAATGTCACCTGTGATCTAAATACAAATGGCCTGTTCGTCGCCCAAGAAATACTTTTATCCGCTAGTTGGTGAAAGGAGCATAGCGAAATTTGCGTGGTCAGACGGAAGAGCGGGCCTGATGGCCCGAGTCTCACCACGCAAAATAAGGCATTAATTCAATTGAATTCATATATGAAAACAGTTGAATGGTGCTACGAGTTCTCTTGTGAAGGGAATTATGGGAGGGAAATATTAAAAGAAGAATGGAGTCAAGTTGAGATATAGTTAATGAGTAAATAAGTAAATTTGAATCATTAAAATTAAGTTAAAAAGCGTCTTGTATGTGCTATAAGCGTTAACCGATTCTAATGATTTCCACCGGTCGATTATTAGAACATTTATAATGGCCTTACTGCACAAATAACTATTATCAATCTAAGGGTGATCAATGATTATCTACATTACTAATTTCGAATATAACAAGCCTATATTGACGGAAGATTATATAACCTCTGCGCACGTGAGTAATGCCCACAGATTCGTCCCAGGAACACGGGAAAGATACACAAACTTTCGAAACGTTTCCATATTGCCTGAGAAAACCTTGCCAATATTTGATTGTAATACTCTGCCTATTAGCATACTGCATGCACCGACTGAAATCTTATGCGTCGCTGCTTACGACATAATTGAGGTCATGCGACAGGAAAGCTCTAAGGAAGAGGCCTCTGCCATTAAATATTTACTTTTCACGAGTTGCCTTACGGAACAGAAACTTCTTTTTCCGCTCACAAACAACTGTTGTACACTGAATATCTCTATTATATTATTGCAACATCTTTTTTGTTAAATAATTTGAATTATTGTAGTATTCACGTGAGTTTTTTATTTGTTGTTCTCGAGCAGTGTGTTACATTTTTGAAAGTCAGTGGATTTTGCTCTGAACATTTTTGCTGCAGGTGGCTTTTATTAATTCATGAGTTTTAATTCCTCCTATGCAACTACAGAATATATGCTACAGAAAAAATTGCCAATTCTTCTACAGAAAAAAATACAGCAGATGGAGCATTCAAAAAGAACTAGGGATCTTATAGTTTTATATAAGTGGTTGCATTTAGTGTGAGAATTTACTTAAAACTTTTTAAAGTGTGTTGAGTTCAGAGCAAAAATCAAACACTAACAAGGTTCTTACTGAAACATTGAGAATTCGATATTGAAATTGAATTCGTAGAAAATTCATTTAAGGATTTTTCAGCAAAACGACCTTTGGCAAGCTTACTCACAAATTAATTACGTTTTAATAAATAAATCCAGAGTCATTTCTGGAAAACAAGTAATTTCTCTTTTGATCCACCTTGGGTAATTACTAAATTATTCAATTAATTCCGAATGAATGAGTATTGATTCCGCGCGCATCAATAACCAAGGCCATTAGTCATGAGTAGGGGTAGGATTTTAATGAAATGTCACTTTTTTCTTTTCCCTTAGGAAAATGCCTTTTAGTACAGACATGAACTTTATGTTCGAATTTACCGATTTTTACATGACATTTTCGTGCATTTTTTTCGATTTCAACAAATAAGTCATTTTTTTACCTTTTTCCGTGAATTTTAAAGCATTTTTCGCCAATATCATCGATGTTCATATCACTTTAATGGTACTTTGTTCAAATAGTAATTACGAGATACAACAAACGTGCTTCACAGAATTCTTGAATATCGTATGCGGTTTCTTCGCTCTTATATTGTTGTATGTATTCGAAGGTTGATATTACGCCATCAGGACCAATGTCGGTTCGGCGGATACTGCAATAACTAAAGACAGGTTTCCTGCTCCAGTCCCAACCAAAGGTTTGAAAGCTGACTTCACTTGAATGGAAGGAAGAAGACTTCATCAAATCAGTAACATATCCAACAGCTTGAGTTGTTAATCTGAATTGATTTTTATCACATTTTTTACGTCGTTTTTCTTTGCTTTTAGGGCATTTTAAAAACATTTTAAGAGCGTTTTTGGTGATATCATAAGTCTCTAAAATCCGCCCCCTAGCCATGTGTTTAGTTGATGCCATGCCGTACCGCGAGATCGATATAGCGCCGACTCGCGCCTCATCTTGAGCGATTCCCCTTCCAGGTATCTCCACCTGCGGAGCACCGCCCCGCCAGGGACAAGCAAGCAAGGTCCTCGCATGCGAGATAGTGCAGTGCCTTCAATGTGCGTGCATGCGGGGAGCGGAGGGGACAATAATGAGGAGTGAAAGATCACGTGCGATCCGTGGCCCGTTTCTTAGGGAACTGCTCCGGCATTCGCACGATATTAATAAGAGAAACCACGGATGACCATCGATCAGAGCCTTTAGAAATATCCTCCAAACAGCGGATGAATTCAAGCTAGTAATATAGCTGGTGTCAAAAATCTGTCATCTTTTGGACTCAAACCCTCGGATCTCCCGGTATACGCTGCCTATCCACTGATGCTCCTGATGAGCATCTAGTAATTTACATACATAATACATAATTACATACATTACATACAATACATTACAATACAATACATTACATGCATACATAATTTACATCTAGTAATTTACTTACATCTTTCGTAAATTTGCATCAACTGTTAATTAACACAATTCGTTTTTAGCGTAGTTCCTATTCAACAGAATTATTATTTATACAAAACTGTAATATTACTCACTGAAGTTACGTTTTCATGTCGAAGTATTACGCCCTAACACTTTTTCGTCGAAGTATTTTCCGCACTAAAAAATACGAGCAAGCTGCATGATATTTGAGTTGAGAGTATCTTTAGCAATACACGTTTTAAAATGTACTATTAAACTTCGCTAATACTTTAATCAGAAATATTTCAAGATTGCGAACACCAGACGTGCAACCAAATAAATGCCACGTTTAAAAACACTGCGATGCTTGCAATCTCGAATCTCGGTCGAGGAGGGAATCTTAATGAAGCATCCGTCTGTCCATCGCGGATACACTCGAGGCGCGCCATCGATATGGTTACGCATGTTCGAATGCGGATTCGGCGGCGCATCTCAATGGCGTCTCAATGCCAATTCACGGGAATCACTGCACTTGCACAACGATCGCATCATGTAAATGGACGTCGCGGTCTTGGCGAATTGAAAATGAACCAGCTCGTGCACGGGGAATTAATTTATGTGGAGATGCCTCTTGGATATTCGAACAGCTCCTTAATGTATGCTGACAAATGGTGACAAGTCTCGGAACTTGGCGTGATGAATGCGTAAAAAATTGGCAAATACAGACGACTCTGAATATAGTGATCTGGGATATAGTTAACTGAAGCCACTACTCCTGACGTACATAACAAATAAGCACCAGAAAATTCGTCTATAGTGAACTCTCAACATCGATTTATCGAACATCTGTCGAGCTTGACGTCTTAATTGACGAGGACCGCAAGTTGAAAACTAGTGAATCCCGAAGGATTTAAGAAAACAAGATGAAAACGAGAGTGATGAAGAGATTACAAAAATTAATAATGTGCTCCAGCAGGGCAATAGACATTGCAGAGTTTTATACATCGCACTATGATATTTAAAATATGTGAACAACGTAACATTGAGTGTGAAGAAAGAACGATGGTTATTAAAATCTAGAATTCCAGCGATTCTACTAGTTCTGCCGGCGATTGTCGTATGAAGTACTGTTTCTCTGAAATAATGAATTCAATCATAATTGAAGCTCTGATATAGTAAACCAAAAAAGTAAGTGTTAAGAATTTGGAGTCAATAATAATTAATTTAATACTACTGTTTATGATTGAAAATTTACAAACCATGGACAGGAGATAGTAACTGCATTAGTTGCAGTCGTCAATAAGAATACTCTAAAACGTATTGAAATAAAAATAATATTTTCCTTTTATGAATGTGATGTAATTTATACCAGAATTAATCGCCTTAACATTAACTACCAGAGGTTCACTACAATCTACATCGTGGGCCGAGATGAGAGAACGAAATTTGGTTGATGCATTATAGTGGTTTCACAAAAATTCAAAGAAAACGCATATCGCATTACCAATGAAAGGAAAACAGCTTTGTAACGCATTGTCTTTGTGTCCTTCCTTCTGTCATTCACTCCCATTTTTTTCTCCATCTCCCTGCCATGGCGTTGGAAGCTAATGTCGTGCTATTTGTGTTGGGTCACCGATAAGATTGCCATTTGTCACGTATCCACGTCTTTCTTACATTGTCATCTGGCTTATTTACACACATTTATGTGTTATCTTTGCATGTGTATTTATTATACTGTAAAGAGACAATCGCCGCTGCTAAGCACGTTGTATGTTTGCGCTCCTAAGTCACTGATCGAACATCGATTGGAATGTAGTTCCAAAATTCAGTCCGCATCCGAAAAGGTTAGACGGAACGTGTTTTGTATATCGTCGTGTAGATTTAGGAGTAATTTATAAACTTTTCTAAGACAAGACATTTGAAAACAATAAAATGAAAAGGAGAAATTTGAAATCTCATGCCAGGAGTGCGACTTAAAGTGACAGGCAAATGCTACATGACCTACCGACGCCTTCCAATAGTTCCCTCAAAACTGCAAACGTCTTTCGCGACAAAAATATTCCCGTCAAGTTTTAACATGGTTTTCCACACGCCTCCGAAGCAGTTCTTTCGCGTCGCTTCGCAATAAATCTGTCATTTCGACTTTGGTATGTGGGGCATGGACGACTTTGGAACTTTCGCTCACATTTCTCGACCCCGAAGTGTTCGGCAGTCGGCATTTCCGAGTCGACGGACACTAACTTTTTAACGAGCAAATCGCCAACTTTGGCGCCTGGAGAGGGGATGACACTACGACATTCAGGCGAGAAGTCACACGGAATATTTTTCATCTCTGGATTAATTTCACGAAAGAACGCATTTATCATTTATTAAGATGTTGACGTTATTCAACCGTCTATTTTTTTTCCAGACGATTTTATTAAACTGTTCGCAAACACTTTATCTTCAAGTAAGGTAACACGTGATCGCTAGATCATTGTTGCATATAATATCGTTCAGACGTGGAGATGTCCGAGTAAAAGCAAATAACAGCAGTGGAAATAGTTAAGAACGTTTTCAGTTTCATTTAACGTCTTGGGGCTACAGTACTTATTTCGTAACGTGAGACTCAATGGGTGATTAGCAGACCTGATTCTGAGTAGATCCAATGTCCGAGGCATCTGTGTAGATTGATTGATTGATAAGTGAATCCGGGGACGTCAACTTCAAAGGTGCACCGTAAATGTAGTACATGTTTTACCGCGGGATTGGCGGTGATCTTCTCCCATTAGATGGCGTTCTCTGGCGCCGACTCACCCACCGGTTAGAGGGTTTTCCCTCAACCAGGTGTCTCCCACTAGCGGGGCACCGCCCCAGCCGGAACACACTAAGCTTCCGACTGGTCTGCCTGTGTGGCAGTGTAATGCACATAAGTGTAAGTAAATAAGGAATGAAAACAGAGAATGGAAGAGCAGGAAAAGATCTGTGTCCCGTTTGTTACGCTACTGCTCCGGCATTCGCCTGGTATTGATCGGATAAAAACAATACCGATAGAGAAGCTGGACGCTAGATTTCTCCTCCTGACAGCAGCTGAATTCGACGTAGCTATGAAGCTAATGTCGAAAAAACTGTCACTGTCGGGACTCGAACCCTAGGACCTCCCGGTCAGACAGCAATTGTTGGTTTGAACGACCTAAACCGGTACGATAGGAGGCTTTTTACGCAAATATACGCACATCGGCAAAACTCCTGCCACCCTTGTGAGTGGAACTCTAGGACCAGCCAATCAGAGACACTGCAGTTACATCAATTGACGCCGCCGTATCTGTGAGACATAGATGGGCTGCGGGATGGTTAGGTCGGTGTATGACACGCACTTATTTCGGCTCGCCCTCCGCCGCGAACGGCGGCGGCGGCGGCGGCGGCGGCGCGACGGCAGGTGCGTGCGCGGACAAGGCGCGCGCTGTGGCAGGAATAGCCCCGGGCGCCCTGCGCCGCGACGCCTCGCTTCAAAGGCGCCGCCGCCGTCGCCACGTGGCCCCTCGCCAGGCGCCGCCGCTCAAAGGCGCCGACCACGCCCACACCGACGCCCGAACAATCGCCAAGGCCCCGCGGGGGGAGGAAGGCCCCAACAATCGTCAAGGCCCTCGCTCACCGGGAAATGCGTGCGGCGGTTGGCGCCAAGGTCCGCGCTTAGGGAAAAATCCATCGCAACATCCGTCAAAACCCGTCTAGAGGAGGGCCGTGCCAACAATCGTCAGAGCCGTTGCTCAAGGGGAACTGTGTTCAGCTGTTGTAACGATTCAATCGTCAAGGTGCGCCCTTAGAGAAAAACCTTTGCAACAATCAACACCCTCATTCACCAAGGCCTCTCTGCGGAGGAAGGGGGCATCCCAACATTCGTCAAGGCCGGTGAATATGCGTTCGGCGGTTGTCGCGCGACAGTCGCCAAGGCCCGCTTTTAGGGAAAAACCCATGGAAACAAAAGACTCACTGAAAGAGAAACGATGCCAACAATCGTCAAGACCAATGATCACGGGAAATTGCGGTACGCGATCGCATGAAGGGTGCAAATAAACGAAATGGAATGACTCACACGTTGTAGGTGGCTGAAATACAGTTTTAATCCGATTCGTTTACTCGCGCCGAATCAGAAAACGGGCAGAGCGGATCTTGAGGGGATTAATGGCAGTATAGAAGAAAACTAATAGGTCAAACAGGAGGAAAGGAAATGGAGTCTTTCCTGCAAGGCATAAAGAACATACACGCCAATTACTTTCAAGGTGAATTTTTGCATAAAATGCGTTGGTAATTGTGTGTTGGACAGACTCAAGAATGCCCGAGCCTCGTCCGGAACTTGGACACGCGTAGCACAAGCGTCACAATTCCGCGGGTGACCCGTTCCACACTGTGGTCGCGCCGCGAATCACTCGTTCTCGTGTGATTCGTTCTCGTGTGATTCGTTCTCGTGTGACTCGTTCTCGTGTGACTCGTTCTCGTGTGACTCGTTCTCGTGTGACTCGTTCTCGTGTGACTCGTTCTCGTGTGACTCGTTCTCGTGTGACTCGTTCTCGTGACTCGTTCTCGTGTGACTCGTTCTCGTGTGACTCGTTCTCGTGTGACTCGTTCTCGTGTGACTCGTTCTCGTGTGACTCGTTCTCGTGTGACTCGTTCTCGTGTGACTCGTTCTCGTGTGACTCGTTCTCGTGTGACTCGTTCTCGTGTGACTCGTTCTCGTGTGACTCGTTCTCGTGTGACTCGTTCTCGTGTGACTCGTTCTCGTGTGACTCGTTCTCGTGTGACTCGTTCTCGTGTGACTCGTTCTCGTGTGACTCGTTCTCGTGTGACTCGTTCTCGTGTGACTCGTTCTCGTGTGACTCGTTCTCGTGTGACTCGTTCTCGTGTGACTCGTTCTCGTGTGACCCGTTCTCGTAATCAAACTGTATTTCTACCATTGTAGGCTAACAGATGAATCAGATTGGGAATTAATTGTTGGATGGTGAAACAGTGCTAATGCACCACAAACTCGGCGGTATCGGTGCTGTAACAGCGTAACGAGCTGTTATACGCAATTTTGCTGACACAAACCCCATCGAAGTCGTGAGTTTTTAAGGGCAAAAATCCTTCATAAGTCGTCCTTCGCCGGGGAACTTAAGCTGGCTGTCCCATGTTGTAGATTTACTGCAATGAAATGACCACGCCTGCAAGAAGCCTCTGAGCTACATTCAAATAGCTTGTTTCATCGCCCACGTGATACCTTCTTTCTCCGCTAAACGGTGAAAAGAACGTAGAGAAGTTCGCGTGGTCGCAGGGGAAGGGCAGGGCTGATGGCCCAAGTCTCGCCACGTAAAATGAGGCGTCACTGAATTGAATTGAATAATCTTACAGAAAATGGAATGTGACAAAAATCAAATATTCCATCCCACTAGGATCACTGCTTTCTGTAATCAAAACATATTTTCTAACCAACTGAGCAAGGAAATCAAAACATTGCATTCATGATAAATTAACGATGCTATAGCGATCAGCGATTCTAAATACTACAAATGGGAATAAGGGTGAAGGCATTTATACAAATGGCATGAAAGGATATACATAGGATACTAAGAATTATCTTGCAGTGCATTCAAGATTCTTCTCTTTCAAAGGCGAGTTATTTTATTATAAGAAAAAGAAATGTTAGTGCGTCGGTGTTATTTACGTAAGTGCCTAGCAAATGAATTCTTCTGCACACTCGCCTGTCACTTGTCGCCGCTTGCTGATCAAACTCCTTGCCGCCACGCCGCGCCACACCCATTTCGTCCCAGGCGCGGCCTTCTCTGCAGCTTTTCGCCCCGTGTTGCCAAACGCATTCAAAGAAATGTCCCCAAAACGTTGAATAGAATTAATCCAGAAGTACATATTGGAGAGGGAAATTTAATTAAATGTCAACAGGTGATTTTTTATGATACTAATTTCTTTCCAACGGAAAAAAAATATATTATAAAAGTAATTCTGTAATTAAATTATTCGTCAAAATGTTGTTTTTTTTCTACCAATTTGTTCTATGAAATTTGTGTAACTTACAAAGTGAAAATTACACCATTTGTTATGTTTGTATTCCATTAATTAGTTTTTCATTTCTTTAACATATTCATGTTTTGTAACATGTTTTTCAGAAATGTTACATAATGAAGAGTATCCCACTCATAGATATCAAAAAGACTACTAATGCACCTTTTTTTAAAAAAAATGACTGGAATAATCATTTATTTTATAATGTGTATTTTTTTTTCAAGGTTTCCAATGCACTACCAAAATTTCATTGTTTCATCACCTAAACAATTTCCTCGCATTTTCTTCTATTTTTCCTCTTTATACAGTATATTTCCCCAATTTCAGAGGGAAAGTACTACAATCTGGCAATACTGCATTTGTTGGCTGCCATTTGTCCTCCCAGTCTCCATTCAGCGATCATGAAACGCGATAACTCCGACACTTTACATCGTAAACCATGTCATACAACTGCATCACTAGATCACTGTGAATAAGCTGGATGCAGACGTTCGATCTTGAGACTCTTGCCTATGCGACGTTAACTGTTGTATAAATGCATGCGTCTAAGAGACGTTTGATTTAAGCACGCATTAACTGTAGTCTGATTTTTGTCTGCTATCTCTTTCATTGAATTTGTGACATTTGTTGCCACGTTATAAAATCTTTTATCATCCTGCTATCCTGTTGCATCTTGTCCTCTACAGTTCCAAAACCAGCCTTTGAGGACTCAGGCGAAAATCAGGAGGAGAAAGGAGACAATCGAGGAGAAAATACGATCAAAGCAGGTCGATTTCGAATATTCTCGTAACTTCGACGTGTCTTTTCCCATATGTCAAATCACATAATAATATGATTTGAATATATCCTCGAGATAACTAGCCTTACTATTATATTACTATTATTGAATGTACCAATTTCACCAGTGAAAATATTTGAATATTAGATAGTTTGTTCAAACAGAAAAATTTTAATCAGTGGCGGTTCGCACTAGTTAAGACGAAAGAAATCAATGACAGAAACTTCTTCAAATGAAACACACAACAAATTATAGAAGTCGACTTGCGTGGTGTGATAATAGAGAAAAATCTATTGGTTCGACTTGCATCTGGCTGCCGCGAACACACTTAATAGGAGAACATCGAGAGTTGGCAGATCTGCCCACGTCTGTTCTCGCCCATGTCGGAGAGACGGTGGGTAACATGACTCATCACATATGACGCGTTCATGTAGTTGGCCGAAAAGACTATAGATAGTAATTCAAAGGAAGAGATCCTTCCCTCCTTACGTAACACTATTAAAACAGCATTGCATTTTAGTCCGCAGCAACGCTGTGAGATGTGGGTGATTAACACACGAGAGGAGGGAAATCCCTGAGAATGATTTCGATCATTTTCGCGGAGATTAAAAGTGCCAGACGTTTTCTAGCGATAAATAAATGTAAGTAAATTAAATAACCTCAAAGCTGTCCATTCAAAAAGTATAGATTTCCACTCAAAACCAAAGCAAATATTTTATTCCACTCACAAAATTAAAACCAACAGTGTTAAATCATATAAAATGCCACGATTAGGGCGGCGTACCTCAAAAAAATTATCACTTTTTCTATCCGATTTTTCGTATCGCCCCTCCCTATTGGCTAATCATATGCTGTGACTCCTCTATCTTTAAGAGGCGATATATATCGATCGCCGTGTTGATGTGTAATACACCGCGTATGTACTGTCACAATTCCTTTGATTTTAATGTTTTCATTAATTTTCAATATTCAGCGCGTTTTGGAACTCACTGGGACGTAATTTCATTTGTGGGATAGTCGTGCTTTGTAAATCCTCGTTATGGCATTTACCTATGACAATTACCCCCAGAAGAAGACTAAGAAGACGAAGGAAGAAGAAGAAGAAGAAGACGAAGAAGAAGGAGGAGGAAGAAGACGAAGAAGAAGAAGATGAAGAAGGATGAGGATGAGGACGCAGAAGGAGAAGGAGAAGAAGGAGAAGGAGAAGAAGAAGGAGGAGAAGAAGGAGAAGGAGAAGAAGAAGGAGGAGAAGAAGGAGAAGGTGTGTGAGAACTTTCCTTCGTTCCTAAGAAGACGAAGGAAGAAGAAGAAGGAAGACGAAGAAGAAGGAGGAGGAAGAAGACGACGAAGAAGAAGATGAAGAAAGATGAGGAGGAGGAGGACGAAGAAGAAGAAGGAGAATGAGAAGAAGAAGAAGAAGGAGGAGGAGGAGGAGGAGGAGAAGGAGGAGGAGGAGGAGAAGGTGTGTGAGAACTTTCCTTCGTTCCTAAGAAGACGAAGGAAGAAGAAGAAGAAGAAAGAGGAGGAAGAAGACGAAGAAGAAGAAGAAGAAGAAGAAGGATGAGGAGGAGGACGAAGAAGAAGAAGAAGAAGAAGAAGAAGAAGAAGAAGGAGAAGGAGGAGAAGGAGAAGAAGAAGAAGAAGAATGAGGAGGAGGAGGAGCAGGAGGAGAAGGAGGATGAGGAGGAGAAGGAGGATGAGGAGGAGGAGGAGAAGGAGGATGAGGAGGAGGAGGAGAAGATGTGTGAGAACTTTCCTTCGTTCCTTGCGCTGAGAAGCCGACACAGGTTTCCATCGTAAGTGGGAACACGTGTCCACGGCGGCGGCCACTGCGTTGCGAACGATCGCCTCCACAAGACAACGCGGAGCCACCGAGCGCACCCGCAAATCACCTCCGCGGCAGGGCGCCGCCCGCCGCTGCCCGCGCCCACGCGCCCGCCCGTCGCCCTGTGTCCGCGCGCCGCCGCGGCTGATCAAACGCTGGACACGCCCCGCCTCCCCACTCGGGGCAGCAGCGGCCCCGCAGATGCTAGGTGGCTCAGGGTGTCGGTTAATGTCACTGCAGCGCCTCCGACAGGAGGGCCGAGGGTACCACTCCCGACGGTGGCAGCATTTTCGACACTGGCTAGCTAGGTCAAATCCAGTCGCTGTCTGGAGGAGAATTCTAGAGGCCGGCTGTTCTCATCAGCAGTTTTCCGTGGTTTGTCCGATCACCACTACAAGAATGCCAAAGCAGAAATCTAACAAATGGGCCATGGCGCTGATTTCTTCCCAATCCTTGTCGTATCCTCATATCTTACTTACACACATATACATGCACTATACGACCACACTTGCCGGGAGACACCCGGGAGCTTAGAGGTTATCTCGGCCGGGGCTGGGCCTCGTTGGTGAGAAATAGCTGGTTGGAGAAAACCCTTCTAGCTTACGGTAGGTCGGCTCCGCATCTCATCATCCAGCGGGAAAATATCACCGCCAAATCTCGAGGAAAAATATACATTACACTTACGAGTTTAATGATAGCAGTTGACGCGCACGGAATCAGCACTCAGTCAATGAATGAACTCTCTGGCAGAGATTCCTTGAGGGGGAAAACACGAAGCAGGTATAGCGCCGTTGGATCTCACGTTCAGCGGAAGAAGAACACCGCTATTTCCCAGGCAATAACATACACTACACTTACGTGACTGAAGATCTCGCAAGCCGATGCTTCTTGCATCAGTACTCCTTCATTCGTACGATTTGGAACTAATGAGGTGCTCCCGTTTTGGACATTGCACTACACGCACAAGAAATACACTTACGCCACTAAATATGTCGCCAGTCGATGCTGCTGGAATCAATACCCAATCATTCATTCACTCATTCACTCATTCACTCATTCACTCATTCACTCATTCACTCATCACTCATCACTCATCACTCATTCACTCATTCACTCATTCACTCATTCACTCATCACTCATTCACTCATCACTCATTCACTCATCACTCATCACTCATTCACTCATCACTCATTCACTCATCACTCATTCACTCATTCACTCATCACTCATCACTCATTCACTCATCACTCATTCACTCATCACTCATTCACTCATCACTCATTCACTCATCACTCATTCACTCATTCATTCGATTTGGAAATCATCAAGTGCTCCCTTTTCGGGCGTTGCCGGGCCCCCGTGGCGGGCGCGCGCTGCCATTCACCCGACTAGAGCGAGCGCCCGCCCGCGCCTTTGCCATGTGCAGCAGACGTGGTGTGTGTGTGTGTGTGTGTGTGTGGGCGGGGGGGCGAGACAATGCGGCGCAGAGGCCGGGGGCGGCGGTGAGCGCGGGTGATGGATGGCGCTGTGTGCGCGCGTGCGACGAGAAAGGGAAGGCTGCGCCGGCAGCCCACAGCCTCAGGGAGAACCACGCACCACGCCACGGATAGCAAGAATGAACCCAAGTGGGCAGAACACTATCCACAAACAGTTGTAGCAAACTTTCGGTGTTGTTTGCCAGGAAGAGTCGGAGAGCATTTTAAAATCTGTATACTAGTTATAAAACTCCAAAAGAAAGGGTTCTAGGGCCTTAAAACCAGGAATTTTTAGGTCAATTGTCCCAAAGAAACGTACCTCGTTCTGTAATCTACAGGATGAGATCCTCTTAGATACTCTATTAGATTTTTGCTGATTTGACGCTTCTCAATTCTACCCCACCTGTTCCGAGACATGCAGAATCTGCAGCCGGTAGCTAGACGACTCCTCCGGACAGCGCCTGAATTCGGCCTAGCTCTCTCGCCGGTGTAGAGTATCCGCCAACGTGAGGAGTAAACCTCTCGGAGCTGCCGGTCAGAGGCACGAGTTGCTGCCCTGAGCCACCGCGTGGAGCCAGAGCGCAGCGTGGGAGGCTGAGCGACTCATCTCGCGCGCGCTGCGCTCCGCCGCCAGGGGCGCATGGGCGAGGGCGGGGGCGAGGGCGAGGGCGGGGGTGGGGCGCGTAATTGTATTTACGGGGGCGGACGCGCGGGCGCTAATGAATTTACGGCGCGTCATGCGCGGCGCGCGACCCCGCCGCCGCCCACGCCCCGCACCGCTCCGCGCCCTGGCGCCAGCGGACGCACAGTCACCACCTACGTCCCCGCTTCTAACTTCTCACTCATCATATCCACCTCTCCAGACCCCCCGCTCAGCTTCACCACTCGCTTGTCATGGCCTTCCTCCTCGCTCTGCTACCCCGTCCCCACACGTCTCCCCGCTCCTCTCCACAACGCACGCCCCGCACCCCGCTGCCAGCGCCTCAGCATCTCCACATCCCCGCCTCCTCCCTGCCCGCGTTTCTGCATCTAGTGGCGCCGCTACCTATGTCCCTGCTTCACAATTCACACTCTTGCTGTCATCATTCCCACCCCTTCGCACTCGCCTATGTCTCTGCTCTCTCCCTCATCCTGACTCTTATCATCTTTCTCCTCGATACGCTTCCACTACTCACACGCATCCCCGCCCCTCACGCACTCTCGCCCCTGACCTGGTATCTAGTGGCACCTCCACGTACGTCATTCACTTCTCGCATCTCTTTTCACAATATCCTCTGCCAATCAGTCCTCGTCTGTGCCTCACCTCCTCCATCAACCTCACACTCACCCGTGCCATCGCCTTTCACCTCGCTGTGCTGCCTAGCACCCACATGCATCCCCGCCCCACTTCTGCGGCGCCAAGCTCTCTAACGCCCCTCCCTTTCTCTTCCGTTCATTCCAGTCCGTTGCTGTCTCTCTCTCCGTCCCAACTCCCTGAATCTGTGCCCCCTCCCTACCAACTTTCTCGCCCTCTACCGCCCCTCTCATCAGTCCGCCGGCATCAACTGTTCTCATCCTCTGAGGCACTGTCCCCAGTCCACGCCTCATGCCTGCCACCCGGGTCCCCTCCCTTACCTTCACCCTTCTCCCCGCACACCATGCCACGGCTTCGCCTGCGTCCCACTTTTGCCCCCGCCCTTTCCGCTTAAGGCTCCACATTTTCTCATACCTCCACGTGTGTTCTCGTCTCTCACCATCACTTCTCTCCCTCAGCCCCCCTATGGCCCCGCCTCACACTTCTCACTCACAGATTACCTGACCCTCACTCTCTCCCTCTACCTGTGCCATCACCCTCAGCCCCGACCCTGTCAACGCTGCCGCCCTCACTACCCCTTACCCCCCTCTCACTTCTCGCCCACAGATTCTCTGACCTCCACCCCTCACCCCCGCAGGGGTCACGTGGCCGCGGGGCGGGCTTAGCGCGTGTCGCTCCGCCGGCGGAAGCTCTGCGACAGAGAGGAGGGTCACCCGCGCGGCGGAATTACGGCCCACACATGCGCTCCACGCGCCGCCACGGCAGCCACGCAATCAAATGGCACCTCCCACGCACATGGGCAAATAAAAGTAATGCCCACGGCTCGCCGGCGTACTCGAAAATTTCCGGCATCAGAGAAGTACATGTAAATTTGCCTGCACCGCGCCATTTCATTTCGCCATCAAGCCACAAAATCTCGAAAGAAGTATCACAACAGACTTCCAGAATGCCGGGTCACAACAGACTCCCAAAAAGCAGTGCAACAACAGACTTCCAAAAAACGTGCCGTAACAGACTCTCAAAATCAATACCACAACAGACTCCCAAAAAAACAGCACACGAGAATCTTCTAAAGTGTTAAAAAATCTTCAGAAAAACCTGAATGGGAAGGGCATTCAAATGCCAGTGCACATTTCCTGAATCCCACTTTCCATAATCCTGACCACATCCTGCAATCCTCCTCCCTTCCATTAACAGTGTATAACCTCACACCAATAAACTTCATCACTAATTCCATTTAAAAAACTAATAGCCGTTTACGCTTATACGAAAATATGCAGTAACTAATAATTCTAGGCAACATTATTAAATGTTTTATGCATCTATTCGCCCCACGTGTATCCGATTCCTTTTCCCTGTAAATAAGAAACAATAATGGTATAGAGGTCCTGATTTGCTTCTACAAGCGGAGCGTTGCTTTTTTAAAATTTTACCCAACGTTTCCTCCAGATTACAAGCAAAAGTTCTCTAAAATCAAGATCCCGTGAAGGAATTTCTCTGAGAGAGAAAATAATACAATCGTCAGAGAAAAACAGTATCTTACTTTTTGGAAACGACAGGTTTTTGTAACTTTTCGTTATTTTTTCTCGAAATAAAAAAAAGTTTTGCGGTGTTTTAAAATGCAAATGTAAAATATATTTTAATAGATAAATATAAATGTATTTGAAACTATCTTACATGTAAATTCTAGTGCCTTATGCCGTTTAATAACTTTAACAAGTTGATAAAACGTTTTTAACGCACATACTGTAGTAGCATTTTAACCACACCCATATCCATAAGAACTAATTTACTGCTACTAAGAGACAATTACAGTTTTAAATAATAAAAAAGAGCAGTCGTTTTTATTATAATAATCAGATTGTTTTAATTTTCTAGAAGAATATTGCGCAAGTGTTTCGTGCTAAGACTTTAAAAATATAGAGCTTTACGGCGCTGCAACTTTTGTTTGGTTTCCAGTGAAGAGTACCAAACGTACAACTACCAATCAAACGCCGCTTTGCCCAATTCATAAAGGTCACCGACATAAAATAAAAAATGTTATACCCCACATTGCCAATAAAATAATTTATCTGAGAACTGGCGCGTTCTTATTCACACATCCATAGTTAAATCATACACCTTTCATCCCCTCCTTTTTCAGTCGGGTCACGAAAGTTTTCTCGGAGTCTTCTTTTGTTTGACCGCCATTTTGTTTCTTAAGTAAAAATGGGTTTTCTGCTCTCAGCACCTTCCGGTGAATAACTTTCCGAGTGGTTGGGAGCTGCACGGTGCAAGTGAGCGAGGCGAAACCTCTATCTGTAAGAAAGTAGATTCTAAAGGGTCTCGTGAAGTAGTCAAAGTTTGAAAGAAATTTTGTTTTTTTTGTAACTGGAAAGAATTCGACACGATTTATCGACAAGATCAATTATATTTTACAGTCGCATCATCGTAAATGAGAACATACAATTAATTCCTCCAAAAAATGCATTTCAGATGAGAATTCACATGAGAAAGGGTTCATTGTAAACCAGTGTATCTCAGTTGCGTAAAATAATCCATTACTATTTTCCTCCTTTCTTTGTTGAGAATGTCGTTACATTTTAAGTGTTTCTTAGAAGAACCAAACTCCAAATTCTTTATATTGGAGGAGGCACCAAAACCTTAGACGAGTAGATGTGCAAAGAAATGAATTCATGATTTTCCCCACAATACGTCTTTCAATGTGTTCGGCACTTACCGAAATGAAATGCCCCAGCCGATAATGTCAATTATAGGGAATAACTTGGTGAAATATCTCAAAATTTGGAATTTTTGACTTTTTGGTTCTTGTAAGAAACCCTTCACTTGTAATTCAATTTAATGTGAAACAGAAAAAATACTGCGTTTATTAAACAAACTATCAAAAATTAAAAGATTTTGGTGTTTAAATACCCTGTTCGCGTGTATTTTCCACACCCCGGACGGTATCCTTCGTGAGGAGACTGTTAAAGGAAATCGCATTCACGCGACTCGAGAAGAGTTAAAGCCCGCTGTCCGCAGTCAAGCATATGCATGGAGCGCGAACAGGTGGGCAGTTAATGTCTGTCCACGCGCCGACTTCGGCCGCACGGCGCCGTGATGAAGCAGAAGTGGTGACATCGCGTCAGCCATCACATCAATTCATCAGCAGCCCGCGGCTCGTTCGCTTCAACTAGCTTAACGGCGGCTCGCGACGCTATTGGCTAGCGGGGTCACGCCCGCGCACGACGAGCTAACGCATTGAGCGAATTGACGGTTGCGGGAGGAGTGGGTCCAGCGATCGTCCCAGATAGTTTGAAGCTAAAAAGTATTAATTTCTTCGTGCCTGGGACACAATCCACGATATGTACCTCGTTCATGATTTCACTGCAGTGCCTCTGATCGAAAGACCCTAGGTTCGATTCCCGACGATGGCAGGATTTTCAACACTAGCTTCTTTGCTGTCGAGGAGAATGGTCGCGGCCGGCTGCTCTGATCGGTAGTTTGCAGTGGCATCTCCGGTCAACACTGGGCGAATACCAGAGCAGAACCCTAACAAACGGGCCGCGCACGATCTTTCCTTCATCTTTTTTGTCCTACCTCACCCCTTATACACACACTTACACTAACATGCACTACGCTACCACACATGACGGGAGCACAGTCGGGAGCTTCGAGCTCGCCTCGGCTGGGGCGGTGCCCTGTCGCTGCGAGATGTATGGTTTTGGGAATCCCCGCTAGCAGACGTGTATGTCGGCGCCGGATCTCGCCATCCAACGAAGGAAGACCACTGGCACCTCCCGCGTCTAAACTCAAGAAGTGTCCTCTTCGTCCCCTTTTACAGTTTTGAACGTCCTGAGCGTTTTCGCGCCTGGAGCTAAAGTGTTACATCTTTGCTGTTCGAGAGACGCCGCGTCCTATTTACAGTTGCCAGCGTGTCGGCCTCCATATAGTGGAGTTCCTCAGGCGAAATGGTAAGAATATGCTGAGGACGGCAGTATGAAAGCAGAAAGGTTGGCATGTGCGCATAGGACGCGGCGCCTCCCTGAAAGTCAAATATCTATTAAGTCAGGCCGCGGAGACTTAAATTTCCATGAGCTAAAGTATTGTCGGAGGGCTAATACCGTGATTCAGGAGAGGCATAAATCCCTACCTTCTTACGTTAATTTCCAGTGTATTTAACATATTAACTCACAAGCTATTTAACCTCGTGCAGTGATATTTTACCATAGTTAAAATGTTTTAAGTGTCTGTAAGCAGATTTTGTAGTACTTATTACATTTAACATCAACTATAAAGTAAAATGTTTACACTATTTTGTGAATATTTTGAAGTCTAAATCCCTAAGAAAGAAAACACTGTCTTCGTTTTCAAACATTGTATTACCTTTTCTCAAGAATTGAAAATTCTTAATTGAAAAGTATTACAGATACTGGGAGAAATGTTGGCATAATGTCACATATGACAAGCAAAACCAGGGACGATGACAAGCAAATAAACTGCATATGCAATATAAATATCCGCAGGAAAAAATATTCTTTCATCAAATCAACTAATCAATTTTTTCTCAAATCGCGGTATATTCATACATTGTTTATCGCTCTAACACAAATCGCCCATTCATTTCTAAAACCTTCCATCAGCATAAACAGGTGCATTATTGCATTACCACGCGCTCAGCCACATTCGAAGGACGTTTTGATTTCCGTACCCGTACCTCACCCACGCGACGATATCCGTGCACATTCCACCCGCGTCTGGCATTCCACAAGGCGTCATCGCGGGGCCGTTCGGCCACTCGTCCACCGCACCCCCTGGCAGCTGGTCGCCCCATTGTGCGCGCCCGGGTCTGCGAGCTGCGCATAATGGCGAGGCACGCCATTGATCAGAGGCGGATGCGCGTGGCCAGGTAATGGACGCCTGAGGTTAGGTCAGCATCGATCCACGGACTATCGGTTATGTGTCAGGGCATTCGACGGGGGTTCAATAGGATTTTGCAAAATGGGTGATGGGTTTCAACGAAGATTGGCGTTGACTTGCCTTATTAATGGGTAATTTATGGTGTACGAAAATTGAAAAAAAAAAAAAGATTGTAATTACTACGTACCAGTGTAAAAGAAGTGTGAGAAAGTATCTATCAGTGTTTCTACAAGTTGAAAAGTGATTATCAGTGAGAAACATTAGAGCTTGAGGCGACAAAAGGAACCGAGTGGGCCACTTCTCACCAGTAAATGAAATATGTTTCTCCTTGAGAACCGTGCATTATTGTATTCTTTACCTCCATGCAAATGAAAGCGAGATTCTTTTAGATAAAATATTCACGTTTTGTTCGTACAGAAACAGCATTGGAATGTTATAATGAGATTGTAGTCAAGGAAACGTTAAGCAAATTGAGGTTTACTGATGCCCCTAAACAAATAACAGGTTAAGCTAATGGTCAATTTAACAACAAAGTCTTTAAGAACAGTGCAAACAAATAAATTGAGGAAACAAAGATGGGACACGATTATTCTAATTCAAAGCAAAAGTATTTGTTAATTATCTTTTTTCTTGTTGTTATTAGGGACGGTATTGAACGACACATTGCTGAAAATCACAAATAACGGACACTTAGGTTTATAGATTTCAACTGCACTCGTTGTTTGCCATAAATCGACCGATGACGTTCATAACAACCGGAGTGAAATAAAATTCACAGCAGTGAATTAAGCCTTTTCATACGAACAGGAAAAATCAATTAATGATAATTTACATAATTGCAGTAGGTATATTTGTTTAATTGTCAGATCGACAGGACAAATGTCCGGTATTTCCTTCAGAACTTTCTCCATTTGGAAACAAACTTAAAGTAAGAAATGAATCGTTCGTATCGGACGTTGAATTTGTTAATATGTTGTTAACGTTATTTTATACCCAATATGATGCAGATCTTTGTTATGGAAAATGTGTAAATTAATCGTCTGCCTGTATTGTAAGATCCGAATTACCGTGAATTTCTTTCGGTAACAATTTTTACTTTTTTCTAATAATTATTTTAAATCGGTTGAACATATATTAATGGGGGACAAAATAATTGGTATGAACTCTTTAGTTGTCCAAATAAGAACGAAGATGCTCCAATCAGGTATTAGAATTTGCAAACACCGCTGTACTACAAAAGCTGTCAGTTCACGCACAAAGCTCGCTCCAGCACAGGACTACGTGCGCCTTCCGGGAGAGGTACACAAGGGGAGGAAGTCCCCGACCGTTTCGCACCAGAATAACCCGCCGCTCCCGGAAGACAAATGCTTTCTTGGGGGCGGTTTTCTTTCGCTCCCCTCGCACGTAGACCCACCCACTCCCCCGCGCCCCCTCGCCCTTTGGGTACACTCTCCTTCCGCTTCCCTCTGGATGGGGACTTAATCCACGGCACCAGTTTTTACTTTCTCGTCTTACACGATATAAAGGAAGTTTTGTCATGCTACAAAAAACATGTGATTGTGACGTAAATAACAAACCTATTTTGGGAGTCCGTAAGTCTGAAAGAATTGTTTTTCAAAACTTACGTTTATTCTTGTGCCTGTCCAGCCGTTAACAACGTCAACGCCAAAACTCTACACAGGATTTGCCCATAAAATGGACATTCCTTGATTGATTCAAGATTGAACCGGCCGCTTAGCTCTTTCGGCCATCCCGTTTTGCACTGTCAATCCCGCCCCGTCACAACCGGTAACAATGTCGCTTAGATACCCTAAACAAAATTTTGTAAAAAACACAAAAACACACATTGCCAACTTACAATCGTGCCCTCAATGCAATTTTTCTCGTTTTCTCGATAGAGTTTGTAACAATTAGATATCAATCATTTCAAACCAGCTGTGATGGTCCACCAGCAACATAGTTGTCTCTGCAGCAGCGTTGGCCGATAGGTCCTAGGGTACGGTGGTAGACCTTTGACGATGAATTTAATTGAATTAATGCCTTATTTTACGTGGCGAGACTCAGGCCATTAGGCCTGCTCTTCTGTCTGACCACGCAAATTTCGCTACGTTCCTTTCACCAACTAGCAGAGGAAGAAGGTATTTCTTGGGAGAGAAACAGGCGATTTGAATTTGGCTCAGAGGCGTCATTTAGGCTTGAGGATCTTTTTATGCAAGTAAATCTACTAACATGGAACAGCCGGCTTTACTTCCCCTCCGAAGGAAGGCGTACGAAGGATTTTTTTCGCTTCGATGCTTCGATCGGGTTTGAACCCGCCAACTTGGGTACAACAGTCCGAAACGCTAACCGTTACACCATCGACGCGCGCGGTGGTTCACGTCCAGCCAATGTCTAGAGGACAATTACACGGATCGGCCGGCTGAACGGTGGTTTAGAGCTATGCCCCGGTAGAGCGAAACTCTGTTGGGGGGAGATACCTGGAGAGGGACCACCGCTGGTCGACGAGTATGGGGGCGCCGGATCTCACGTTCCGGTGGAGATCACAGTCATTCTTGGGATCCAATATGCTCTACGAATGGGACTAATTACCTGAGAAGTCGACGTGCCTAGAATCTACTGTAATTGAAGAGTCAGTACAATAGTAGTGTAAGCCATATTTTAAGAGAACGCGAAAATTGTAATTTATAATACTAGATGATATAGACTTTAGATACTAGATATATTCTTTATCTACGAGACGAAGGTATGATCCCACGAGCAACGATAGGAGCGAGACTTAGAACTGAGAAAAACAGTTAACACTCATTATATAGAACTCATTCTCGGATCCAGCTAAATGCTGGTCCCCCCTAAGAATTGTTGCAAGCACCTGCCACCGCGATAATAAATAAAAACTGAGCCACGGTAAATGCAGGATGCTTGCTTGCGTGGTCCTAGTCGGCTGATTAACGGAAAAAGAAAAAAAAGAAAAAAAAAAAAAAAAGAACTCATTCTCGCGAAACACACACGAATCGATGTGGCTGGCATAAACGAATCGAAGTATGTGCAAAATGGCACGTAGCATGCAAACAACAGCTAGCATTTAGAGGTACACAACAGTGAATTCTTTGAGCCGTATTGTTAACTACTTCAACTGGTAGTAGCGGATTAGCTTCCTATTGCCTGCAAGGGCGCGCATGCGCATAAGAGGGAAGATAAAAACAAGTTTTAACACACGTAGGTGATACGTGCATTGTCACAGCATATTATTGACAATTACGAAGCGTTTCTAACGTTCTGAATAAAATAAAATAACGCTTAAGTTACATACTTGAGCTTAGAAAGAATTGTAAAGCTAAAAATTAGTGACTTAATTTTTAACTTTATAGAGGAAAAACTGGTCAAACAATCAATGTACAAAGTTAGTTAATCTTCTTAGATAACAAATGGTGTCAATAATTCATTTTCATTTTCTTTTTAGAGGGTTAGGCCACTATTGCTCTCAGTTCTTCTAAGGTTTAAACGTTTTTGTGCAGCACACGCACAAACATGCACCTCAGTGAGATTACGCCTCGCGCTTTTCTTTCCTTCCTCGCCCCCAGCGTAACCAAACCAGAGCGTACGTAGGCTTCCCTGATTCTCAGGTGCCGCCGGTTCGCTCGGGCGGTGTCCCTGCGTTTCCGCATGCAAGACTGGAGATCTCCAAGGGCGCAGCAGCGAAAAGGGCTCCCTCTCTCGTAGACATTCGCTTCTTTTTCTCCCCTCTTATAATATGATCACGTTCCTACATGGTTTACACGTCGACGCGCCTGCTGGAAAAACGGAAACGCAATTTTATAAAGAAGTACGCGTAATGGTGTGCTTGCCGAGTGTGTGTTTTATTCAGTTCACGTGGAGAAAAGGACGTTTTGAATGAGCAATGTACGCGTGAAAAATCTGCAATGCTTTTCTCGCAAAAAAATGTGTTTTTTTTAGAGAGAATGTTTTGGGTACATCAAATTTTTTATTTCTCAGCTCATTTTTTTGAATATAAAAACACTCATGAACGTGTTTGTTGTCCTCATTCTTCGCAGTTCAAAATTTTCAGTTGCTGATAAATTAATGTATTTTGTAAAAACTAATAAGAGGTACACAAATTTATGGACGTTACACCAAGGACGTGCAGATCTGTTAGAAAACAACTATTTTGGAAATACACAAGAACCATGAGCTAAATAATAACCCAAGGCTGCGAAATTAACAGAGCTAGGGTCTAAAGTCAAATGTCTGAGTGGTGAGTCACAATCTTTTAGAAACAGTTTCTTTTTATCATGACATTTTTTTCTAACACTGATTAAAATGTTCTATTTACATAAATTTCATATTCACGCTCTTAATCTCCCGGCGCCACGGATCAAATTAGTCAATTTTAAACTTCTGAAAGTTTGACGTAACTTGTAAAATATCTAGATACTATAAGAGAAAAATATAATTTCCTACTACTAAGAACCGTAGGATTCACATCCTAGCTGACACTAGATTTAGTTATAAAATTGAAAATTCGAGCAACAATGTGTTTTAAGTACTAAAATTACTTTTAAACTTATCTTTTAAATATTATTTGAGTTGGATTCATGTGTTAAATATTATTGAAATCATCAACTTTTAATCGTGTTCTTTACAAAATTTAGTTGCTGTAGTACATCAAGAGTGAGAATTACGTTAGAACCCCATCATTATCCGTTTGGTGTATTATCCCGAGAAGACACAATAGACAAAGGGAAGGTTGAGGAATCATCGGATAAGACGATCCTGTAGATCCCCATTAATGATCTTGCCAAATACAATGGAGACGAGAGAACAGGTTATTTGGCAACCACAATGCGCTTGAAGCTCGTATGTATGTGGGGTAAACTCCAAATAAACTTGTGATAAAGTCTGCCTCTATATTCACACCTCAATGAGAAAACAAAGAATTGAGGAAGGCACATAATTCCGAAGTCTGTAGAAAGTCGAACGGTAGGGTGCTAAGTAGCAAACGCGATCTTACCAAGTTACCGTCTTATGGCTTCACCACCAGTCGCTCGGCTTGATTCATCTTTCCCGACGCTTAAAAATCTAGTGGTTGCTAATATTACTTCTAAACATGTGACTTTTTTATACGTTTTTTACTGTATCAAAAGACAAAGTTATATAAAAATAGTCCTTTTTGATAAAATTATGAAAATGTGGCACGTACAAGTTTTGAAATTATTTCCAAACTCACAGGGCCGTTCAAATCAATTAAGCAACATCAACTTTGAAGAAAATCGTGTGAACGGTTTAAACACGAGCGTTGATCACAGATGAACGAACTTAGTATGTACTCGAAAAAACAATGCTCTCAATTAAATGCACCTACAGGGCACATTTTTCGTCCGAAGTTGACAAGACACGGATTTTTCTGAAAACCAAGGTCCTAACACGAAATTGCGTGGCGAATACACTGGCGAAACTTATTTTTCAGTTAGAAGCTCAGACAGACAGACTGGCGTTTTGCTGTCAATCAATTTTTCTGTATAAGGGACCCTTAAAACATTGAATTGAATTGAATTGAATTTGCCTTATTTTACGTGGCGAGACTCGGGCCATCAGGCCCGCTCTTCCGCCTGACCACGCAAATTTCGCTATGCTCCTTTCATCAACTAGCAGAGAAAGGAGGTATTTCTTGGGCGAGAAACAGGCAATTTGAATATAGCTCAGAGGCGTCATTTAGGCTTGAGACTGGAAACATGGACTCTAACTTCACCGCGTGATAGAGGAAGTAATTTACCATTTACAGGAACATTATTTATCCACTTTTTCGTTACCAGGGACCGACAATGCCAGTTCTTCCTTCAGAAAATCGCAGATTTCCGCCACAGCATTACCATCCGTACGTTCCCTTTTACTTCCGCAAACGTACAATGGTTGCATCGGGGAAGGGGACGATGCCCTCCGTGAACCCGCCACTGTTCGATGTAGGCTGCAATAGATGCACGGAATTGTGCACGCCACAGCGCACAGCACTACCGACCTTCTGCGCATGCGCAGACGCTCTAAAGTGATGTGGAACTTAAACTGCGCATGCGCAGAAGATCGATAGCGCTTTAACGTTCGATGGTACACAAACTCCCTAATAATTCATCTAATTCATCTCGGGTGGGGCGGGCGGGTCAGGCGGGGTACGCCGGGCGGGCGAGGCGGAGCAAAGTGGGAGGGGGCGGACGGGCGGGCGTGTGTGTGGGTCGGTGGGTGGGTGGGTGTGTGGATGGGTGGGTAGGTGGGAGGGCGGGCGGGCGAGCGGGCGAGCGGGCGAGCGGGCGAGCGGGCGAGCGGGCGAGCGGGCGAGCGGGCGAGCGGGCGAGCGGGCGAGCGGGCGAGCGGGCGAGCGGGCGAGCGGGCGAGCGGGCGAGCGGGCGAGCGAGCGAGCGGGCGAGCGGGCGAGGGGGCGAGCGGGCGGGTGAGCGGGCGGGTGAGCGGGCGGGTGAGCGGGCGGGTGGGCGGGCGGGTGGGTGGGTGGCTTGGTGGGCGGGTGGGGATCGGGTAGGCGGGTGGGTGGGTGGGTCGTCGCCCCCACCTCGCCGTCCCCTCCGTAATGAGCCCGCGTGCGCGCGCGTGTCCTTCCCTGGGCTCCGACAGGTGTCGCCTAACGATCAGTTTCCGCTGGCGGTCGGCGGGAGGTGGAGGGGTGGGCGGAAGGAGGGGCACGGGGGGGAGGGAAGGGGTAAAATCGGGAGGGAGAGCAGGAGTGACGCGGGGAAAGGTGCAGGGACATTTGCGACAGAAGGACTAAGAGCGGGGGCTCAGGGTATCAACTGGTCGCTGCAGTGTTTCTGACCGGGAGATCCTGGGGTTCTGTGGTAGGATTTTGGACATTAGCTTGCCAGCTAGGTCAAATTCACTCGCTATCTGAAGGAAGATTCCAGCGGCCGGCTGCTTCCATGATTATTTTTGCGTGTTTTCTCCAATCAACGCCAGGCGAATGGCGGAGCAGTTCCCTAAACAAACGAGCCACGGATTACGCGCGACCCCTTCCTTGTCCTGCTGCCATCGAGACTCGAACCCTAGAACCTCCCGGTCAGAACCGCACAGAGACAGAAGCCGTGCTCGTTCTGAGCTTACCTCAGTCTGTGTAGGTGCCAGGGGGGAAACGGCGGGTTGTGACCACAGCGATGTGGGGCATCCCTAAAATGTGTGTTGAGAAGGTGTCGGGGCGGTTCGATGACGGGAATGGCAGAAATGAGACGGTACGGGTAGCGAAGGCGAGGACCTGTGCACGGAGGCAACAGAGCAATTGAGGCGGGGGGGGGGGGCAGTGATGGGAATGAAGGGGGGCGGGGACAGCGTAGTTGGGGATGAAAAGGGCGAAGGGGTGGCAGTGGCACAGCGACGTGTCGACAGCGATACGAAGAATGGCAGAGGCGAGGATGCTAAAAGCGACAGCGGGAGTGGCAAAGGGCCCTGGCATGGCGGCGGCGGCACGGGGGGCACTGTGGTGTTGGAATAAGGGCGGGGGAGAGATCTTGGGGTGTGAGGCGGGCTCGGAAGGAACATAAGACCCTAAGGTGGGGGATATGTGGGGACGGGTACATCTGGAATGGCGGGGCGGGACGTTAAAAGCGACAGCGGGAATGGCAACGGCCCCCGCCATGGGTATGGCCGTGGGTAGCCGTGGAGTTGGAACCGTGGAGTTGGGCTGTTTCGGTGCTGGGATAGCGGCGGCGGCAAGGACCGGGTATTCGGGGCAGACGCGGTGGCGGGTCCGGGGTGGGGTGTGTATTGTCGCGCGTGAGATCTGAACAGCTGAGCGCGGCGGGGTGGGGCGGGGCGGGTGGGGCGGGGCGTGTCCCTCTGCTCGTAATTAACCGCAGGTGATTGTCACGCTCTGCAGACTATGCTCCGCTCGCAGCACGTTTCGTGCGCGGCAACGCGACACACAACCCCTTCACCAGACACACACGAGGAGGTACAATATAGCAGAGCAATAAGATGCGAAGGAGAAAAGGAAGAAAGAAAAGAAGGGATGGAAGGTGAATTAAACATTAAAAATAAATAGGGACAGTACAAAGGAATTAGAAGATAGTAGTTAAAAGTAAAAATAAAGAGGGCAGAGTGATACAACTACAATAAAATAGTTCTTACAAGAAAATGAAAAAAAAAAAAATAGATAGGGTTTTAAACAATGATAAACATAACTTAATAAGTTCCGTAAAAATCAAATTCATAAACGAAACGGTATTGGATTAAGATATAAGGGAATAAAATTGATAAAGATATTATTATTCTTACATTTTTATGTTTAACTATTTATCTCTTCTAATAGACATAAAACAAAAACTACGCAAATTTAAACAAAACTTTGTTTTAAGAAAAAAGAAACTATTATATTACTGTTTTATTTTGAGCTGTCGGATGGAAATTATAAGATAAAAGGTTGACATTTGGGAAACTGTAGAGAATTTACAGGGCTACATATTATTTTTAGTCCTTTTGATGATCTTTGTTAAAACATGATATATTCTGGGGGGAAAATGATGGAAAAAGTAATTTATCCTTTTTACTTTTGTTGATTGTAAGGGTCAAAATTGAACCTCCACGGCTCAAAAAATTCTCTAAACATCTTTACCATCTATAAAAAATTGCTAGGATAACTTTAAAAAATTCATAGGGTAATGTGGTTAAAAAGTAAACTTATATACCAAGTAAAAAAAAAGGTTTTTTGTACGAATAACTCCGGGTAAATTGATTTAAATCCGACGAACAAGTTTCTTTTACACTTCAATTACAATTTTCGACATACATTTTTTTTCATCGGGGGCAGTATTCACCGGGGGACTTATTGCACTATCCCCTTTCAGTTAATAAATGACGTTCTAAAATGTCCATTTCTAATCCTCCCAATATAGTAGCTCTTGCTCATAGCCATTAAATCAACGAGTTCTCGATTGATCCACTACTTTGCGACTTTCGATTGAGAATCGACTCCATTTCGTGGTCGAGTACTCTGTATTCCGAGCAGCCAATCAACTCAGTTGGGAGTAACACAAGTCCGACATGCACCTCAGCGCCGCGCGGAGACTAACTTTAGAGCGGAGCCAATCGCCGAGGGCGCTCACGCCCGCCGCCACGCCGCACCCCGGCGAATGCCCAATGCCCGGACTCCGGCCACCCGGGGCGTCGTCGAGCACTCGCTTCCCACGACGCCTCGCGGCGAGCGGGGCCATCGGACCGCCCGCCACGCCCCCGCGCGACGGCCCCTCGCGCCTGCCCGGCCACCGGCCGCCTCGCTGCCCTCCAACGGCGTCAACCGCAGAAGGTGGCGCAGGGCATCTATTCGTGCCACTGGCCGGGAGGTCCTGGGGTTACACTCCCGATTTTGGGCACTGGCTACGTCGAATTCAACCGCTTTCTGGTGTAGAAGTCTAGTGAACGGCTGCTGCAATTAGTAGTTTTCCATGGTTTCGCCCATCAATATCAGACAGGAGACAATACACTATTTTTTAGGGAAAAAAATTCGGGATTGGGAATATCATGAACGTCTCTGAACTTAACACTGTTCAGGGTTCAGCCCTCTACACGTCATATAATGACGTGCGCTTGCTCAAGCATAGGCGATCATTGACGAAAAGACTGAAGGAGGGGAGATAGGTATTCAGAGGGTGGAACACAGTGATTCGAAGAAATCTCGAGAGCTAGTTCTGCCCAATCGCTGTCTCGACGGCGATCGTTCGGCGAAAAAATAATGTAAGAGATAATTTGTAAAATAAAACATATAATTTATTTTTAAATGTTGAAACAACATTCTCTAAAAGTGCGCAGTTCAAGTTGTAAGCGAAAAACTGTAAAAAATAAGCCGTTTTGCATCTTTTATTTTTACAGTTGTCTCAGAACGGTCCACATTTACGAGGTGGCAAACTTGAAATTGAAATTCAGCACCGAGAAAAATGCCAAGAAGCTTAGAGAAATATTCTCCTGCATGTTTCTCTCCAAAAGACCATCTGACTGGACAACTGGCGAAGAGAAGCCCATGCGCTGAGCGCTGGCGACGCGACAGGGCGTCCGCCTCCTGTCGGTGGGAGGCGATGGCGACAGGTCTTCAAGTTAGAGATCGGAGAAGACCGACGAAAGGAGAAGAGGATTGACGGCGCGTGGGAGTGGGGCGGGGTAATGGGAAGGAGGAGGAAGAGGGAGGGAGGGAGGGTAGGTAGGAGGAATGGGAAGAGAGCGGGAGGACACTTGAGTTGGACAATAGAACGAGAGAGATAACGATCAATAAAAATGAAGAGAGAGGCAGAAAGAGTGTGGAAGGTGGGGAGGGTGAGGGGTTAGAGGGAAGGGAGTGGGAGATGGGAGACTGGGAGGGGATGGCGGGAAGGGGATGGAAGGGGGAAAGAGTGGGAGAGAGACGGAGGGGACGTGCAACGGGAGCAGATGGGAGAGGGAGCGACAGAGAGGGAGGGGGCGGGCGAAGGGATCCGTGTCGCGTGCATTGTCGGCGCTGCTGTCCCCGGCGCGACGCGACGCGGTGGGGCGACGCACGTAAATAATTGAACGCGCCCCCGCCCCTCCCGCCCTCTCCCTCTGCCCGCCTCAGCCGCACGCCGCGAGCGGAAGTCACGTGGCCGGGGGCCGGCCCAAACAAATGACTGGCGCTGGGCCGCATCCAAAATGCTTCCGCCCCCGTCGCCGCTTCTCCCCCTCCCCCGCCCCTTTCCGCTCCGCTGCCCTCCCACCTCCACCCCCACTCCCGCGCACGCCACCCTCGGCGCCTTGCCCTCCGCCGACCTCTCGCCCTGGTACTCCTCTCGGGAATCGCCCGATCGCATCCCACGTTCGGTTTTCCTTCGTCACCGCACTTCTCTCGAGAATCTCCCGACTCCATCCGTCATTTTTCGTCACTACACTCCTCTCGGAAACCGACCCACAATCCCATTTCCCCCGCTCTTGCCCTCCTCTCGAGAGTCACCCAAGTTACCCAACTGCATCTAGCGGCTAGTTTCCCTAAGCACTCCACTCGGGAGTCGACAGATTGCATCCCACGGTCAGTTTTCTCTGACCTCCGTTTTCAGATAATCCCACTTCGCATTGTTACCTGAGAAGGCACAGCCCGTCTGCATCCCGCGGCCTCGCTTCCCAGCTAATCCCCTTTTACTTTTCGTTATTGAGAAGGTATATCCCGACAGCTCCCCGTTTCGTTCATCCGGTGTCAAAAGGAGAAATATTTTTGGATCATTTCCATTCGTAAGTAGCACAAATAGATGTTCTCGCAACAATCCAGAGAAAAAGCTCGAACCCAGGTACACCTGGTAGAATCGTCGGAATTGTGTATATTAGGTCAGAGGGGTGATGAGATGCTCGTTTTAGGAGGTTTTAAGTTTGGTTTCCACGAACTATTCAGTGTGGTTTGCGAAGTTGGCAATGCTCTAAAGGGACTTGCAAATGTCTCCTGAAAAGCGCTCTCCTCCACCCTCTACTGCTGCCCTCGTCAGTCGAACTGCCGCTCTCTCGTGCTTCATCCCGGCACCAAGGCCACATGCATCCCATCCCTCGTCCGGCCCTGCCTGTACACCAACGGGTCAGTGTAGACTACATAGAGTGCGCCACCATCTTTGCAACAAATGGAAGCCTTTTTCTCAGCCAAATCAGCACCTTTTGGACAATTATTAAAAATAACAAACTTGAGATATTTGAATTTCACTTACTTTTACTATTTGAAAATCACTTATATGAAAATGATATACTTCTGGTTTAATGATTTCTATTTTTACATTTATATACCGAACGTACTGAATGCATTTCGAATATTATTATTCTAACCACGAATATAATTCAAATATGGTATTCAAATAACGAAAATATAACGCTACAGAAATAAGATCTGATACAAAGAACACGTCGTTTCAATATCACAACAGTTCTATACGCCACCTGCAGACCACGACTCATGTTTTGGCAGCAAAAAACATGGTGGCTCCTAGTTGTGCGAGTTTCCACCAAGAGCGCTGAAACTATACGGCGAACCACTCTACGTAGTGTATTCGGACTCGTTGCTTAGAACCGATCCTTCTCTACACTTCTTGTTCCAACCCCGCTCGCCTCTTCCGCTCCGCTGCACGCCCGACAGCCCCGCCCCCGGCCCCCACCACTCCCCACCGCCCCTATCTCAACCCACGCCCTTTCTTCTTACACTCCGCTGCACCCCTCCCCCACCCCGCCCCATCCGCTGCGTCTGAGGAAATGCGCCTCGCTGCAGGAAAAGAGGCGAAAAGCCAAAAGGCGAAAAGACAAAAAGGAGAGAGGACCAAATCCACCAAATATCAAGATCGGATAACACTTCATGGAAATGCATTCACAGTTCAGTTACTTCGGGAAGAGCAGAGAATTCTCTCTAAATTGTAGACTCTAAACGCACTCGGTAACCTCTGGATCATTGCCAAACGAAAAGTTAGGTTGATGATGAAATGAAACACGAAATGAAAGAAACAGACCTAAATGCAAGGGTTGGTGAGAACATAATGCCCCTCCTTTTCCCCTTCATGCCCTTTCATATGCCGGTTTCGCGGTCGTGGCCTTTCAGTAGAACCATCCCAGCATTCGCCTGGATGACCGAGGGAAACCACTAAAACTTCTATCACAACGTTCGGCACTGGGGTTGAACACGGCCCTGCTGACAGCGAAGTCAGCGCGCTACGCTCTGAGCCGCTCACCTCGGTGGGAGTCACAGTCTCAAGTGCTAAATGGCCTGCGGAGAATGGAGGGGGTAAGCGTGAAGCAGCGGGGGAGGGGGAGAGAGGGGAAGGTAGGGGAAACTGAGTATAGCGAGGCCCAAACGACCGCGGAGATGTTATCGCGGCTGATTGCTGCTCGAAGGCAGAGAGGGCGGTTGCAACAGGTGGCGAGTTAAATGAAAATAAAGTGACAACATGCGACTGTCACACGCCGCGGCCACCTCACGCGACGAAACACAGCGCGTTAAATTAAGCACCTTGGTTTCATGCAGGAGGTTATAAAAACACAACACTCGTGTAATGCGGCAAGATAACGCTAATTGGTATTTCATGTCTTAATATCATCCTTTCCTTCCTAGGCCGGGAAGATTTGAACCTATTCTGTTCTCACTTTCTTACGCGCAAAAAAAGCAAAGGTGTATTTTTCATGAAGAATCTTACCAATAAATAACATGTAGTAAATAAAGGCAAAAACTTAACATATATAACATAACATGAATAGTTTTTATGAGTGCGTCTGAGGTGTTAATAATCAGATACAATGTACATTGAGAAATACATTATGTTTTGAAACCAAGATTACAAGTGAAACATGAAATAAAACGACTCACCGAAATTACGAAATAGTTTCCAAAGTGAATGTGTCTCGTATTACCTGCAACAATGAAAAACAACAGATTAGATTGCTGTAAAACTATGTAATATCAATGTAAAGTCTCAAAGATACCTTTCATTTCTATCAGATACTGTGCACTCATAATATCAACAGGCATGCATATGAAGTCATGTAACATACGCAGTCGGTAAAATTGTCTTTCCGCTGATTGCGTTCGTGATTCGGATTCGTTTTTGAACTCACCCTGAACATTTTCCCCAACAGTTTTCTGTCTAAAATGAAAGCTGTTCCGTTAATTACCAAGAGCGAGAGACCAGAACGGGTAAAACCGGTCGAGGCACGGTTAAACACGCGACACACAAATCCGTGCGGATAAAACTGGTTGGTAACCCGATCTTGCACGTGCAATAATCTGAACGTCTCTATGGAACAGGGTATCATGGCGTACAATAGTAAACTCCAACGCAGTATCTATGTAATTAGAACGCAATGCTTCGTTAAATTTCTTAAATACATTCTGGATTCTTAATTTTCACTCGTCCATAAATACGCGTCTTGTGTTTAATCGCATTTCAAAAACTCTAGTAATCGCTCCCTTCGGCCCGTCGCTTTATAATTTTATGCTTATCAAGTAAAAAATATTAATTTTTGTCTAAGCATTTTATTGGGTTTGTAAAGTATTGATGTCTACGGTTGTTTATGTAATAAAATCAGTTTCACGTTAAACCGAAAATCATCATTTTATTTGCGGAGAGACGTTGGAACCGAATGAAAAAGAAATTTACTATTCTTTCCGAAATTCATTCCAAATTATCAGAACTTTTCCTCTCTGAGGAAATTTCAGCCTTTATTAGCATGGATAATCGTTGGTATACTGTACAGATTACATACTAGTAATAAATATAATTATTTATAATTGCAACCACCCTTATTGGATACGCAAATTGCCAGCAATATGTTCCAGAACAGTAAAGGAATCGAAGCCGTGAAGTTGTTACTGAGTAACTAATGTTTTTTTAATTAAATTTGTTCAAAGAATTGGCTAAGTACCATAATCTCGGTGGCAGGTGCATGTAACTGCATGTGGGGGGGGGGGGATCAACATTTAGCTGGATCCGATTTTTATCCCCCAGGGTTGTTAGCCCTGGGGGTATGGAAAATGAAATGATGGTGATAGTGAGGGGTGAAACAACAGCACACATATACAGACACACACAAATTCATCCACGCCCGAGGTGGGACTCGAAGCCGCGATTTTCCGGTCCGAGACCGCTACGCACTACTGCGTTAGCAATTTCGCCCATCTGATTGGCTTTATTATTATTATTATTATTATTATTATTATTTTAATTTTATTTTTTAACTGTTCTTTAATTTTTGAAAATCCCCCCTTGACGTATTTCGTGATCCCCACTTCGGAAACCACAACTCTCCCTCCCCCGTGGCGTAGGCGTCCACCGCGTGGGAACGTCGCACGCGGGCGCGGCGGCCACGTGGGCGCCACGTGTGCGGGGCGTAATCCGCGCCGCCCACGCCCACGCACGCGCGGCCGCCCCTGGCGGAGGCGTGCGCGCGCACACCCTGCCCCTATCGGCGCGCGCGGGAACCACGACGCCCGGCGTTCGCTTTCTGACCAGGGCCCGGATTTAATGGAACGTCTTTTTTTTCTTCTTTTTTTTCACTTTACAACAATGCCGTTTAGTAAAGAAATTCATTGTATGTTATGACAAAAGGAAATGAACCCTTTTTATATGTTCTTTTCTTTTTCTTTCACTTTTCGTCGATTTCGGTTGAAAAGTCATTTTTTAAAAAACTTTTTACATCATTTTTACTGCACTTTTCGCTGATTTAATCGATTTTAACATCATTTTAATGGTACTTGCTTCAAACACAATTTATGAGGGGCAACAAATGTTTACCACAGTAGTCTATTCGATTTCTTCCCTCATATATTGTAATGTCAGCCGTCGTGAGTACTATGTAATCTACGGTTCCTGTGACGTTTATCGGTGCCATTGTCAGTTCGGCCGATTTCGCGATAAATAAAGGCAAAGATTTTATTTTAAAGAACACTATAAGCCCAAAATTTGCAAGCTCACTTGAACGAAACGTAGACGACTTGATTACATCAGAAATATATCTAACAGCTTGAGTTGTTCATCTGAAGTGGATTTGATCAATTTTTACGTCATTTTTCTTTGTTTTTAGTGCATGCCTGGCAGAAAAGCTATAACAATGCAAGGAAAAAGAGGTAAGTTGGTCTCCCAAAAATTGAAATTTTGAATTTAATGTGCAATCGTATAGTTTGGCCACTATAACCCACCCTTTACCAACTTCGGTGCAAAATGCGCGAAAGTGTAGCGGGAGCTTTGGCTTCCCAGGTAGGGAGGGTGTGCAGCGGGAGTGGAGGGTGGGGGGTAGGGGTGGGGGAGCGGAATCGCGCACGTGCACGTGGCTGCGGTCGGCCGCTCCATTAGGGGAAGCTCCGACGGAACTCCCGGTGCACACCCGCCCCCCTCCCCCCTCCCGCCCGCGCCGGAATTAATGATTCGTCACGCGTGCACCACGCGTTTTTGCGCCGTCGCGTGCGTTCACACGCCCTTCAAATATGCACAGTGTTTATTTCCGGTGTTTACAATCCAATGACGCTATCCCGGTACCTAACGTTTTTAAGCCGAACATAGCCGCATTGGAGTTAACATTTTGAACGAAAGTGTTTTAATTCCATTCAATGATGCCTTATTTTACATGGCAAAACTCAGGCCATCAGGCCTGCTCTTCCGAGTGACCACGCACATTTCGATACGATTCTTTCAAAATCTAGCGGAGAAAGAAGGTATGAAAGAAGGTGACGAAATGGGTGATTTAAACTTTGCTCAGAGGCTTCTTTCATGCTTGATCATTTACTTGCAGTAAATCTACAACATGAGACCGCCGTCTTTACTTTCCCCCTTGAAGGAAGTTGTACGAAGATTTTTTCGCACTTAAAAATCAAATGCTTTGATTGGGTTTGAACATGCAAAGTTGGGTACAACTTAGGTTTCAGGTAACATGTCCCAACCTCGACCGAAAAAAAATAGTTATTTTTGGCGGGTACCTATTAACTATTCACTCTGACTCTCCTGAATACGCCACTGTAACGCATGACGTTCGGGTATAAATGGCACGCAAGCTTGATTAAGGATTGGCAGCCACAAGTGCTGTTAAATTAATAACAAGAAGCAACGGACGCAATCGCAGTCGTGTTTCACAAACGCTCCTTTGAAGATACTCTTATGAAGTGCAGTGACGTGTAAAAGGTTCCAGGCGAAGGAGCGAGTCGTCGGTGGCCCAGAGTTCGAGCCAGGAGCAGGGGATCATTTAAAGTTGAAAGTTTGCGTTCAGACGCAGAGTGGGTCATCAATCTTGGTCGGGGACGGACTCTGTGGGAGGCTGGCCATACACAGAACGAACTTTGCGTTTGGCAAGCTTAGTTTTCGCCTGAGCAAGGCAGTAATGAGAACGGTGGAGTACTGACCGCAGTACAAATTTCTGTTATTTTAGAGTGATGGTCTCCTCTTAAAGAAGGTTTTATAAACATTTTAGAGAGAAAACATTATTTCATCTCATCTCATGAAGGAGAACAGAATACAATAACTTTCTTATTTCTGTGATATTTGTATTTCGTAGACAATGCTATTATAAACAATCGCTTAAAATAGTACGTACTTTATCACATAGAATTTGTTCTATCTTTATTTTATTTTAACATATTTCATTTCTTTGCAGACCTGAAGACGACCACCATGCTGTCGACAACTCCTCCGACAGAAGTAAGTAACAGTAATGGCCGTAGTAGTGAATAATGCAGGCATACAATTTATTAACTCCAATTTAAAAATTAATTGAATTATTGGAATTTGAACTATTTGAATTAGAATTATTTGAATCATTTTTTATTTGAATTGAATTGAAATCATCGCACATTAATGTAATATCACGCCCATCTCATTTACTGATAGTAACTGTGTGTCAGCATTGTGACTCCTAAGATATTTACTGGTTTTGAAATGAAAAACTAATATTCTTTTTTATGTAATATATAAATATGAATGTTAAAGTAATATATAATAAGTTAATAAGTGTCCATATTAAAGTAATGTAATTTAATGTTCTTTTTTAAAGAAATGAAGCACCATCAGCAAATAAGTATTCATTTCGGACGCGTCAAACATCGAGGTCATGCGTCCCGTAAGAATTAAATCCCAAGAGGTGAGGGTGTTCCTGGCACCGACCTGAAGGATGTTGTGCATCAGTTTCCCGCTGCAGGTGCCTCCTCCCAGTAAGTTACGGCACCACGGGCGACAAGCTCTAAGATCCCGACCGTTTACCCGGCAAGTGTGGTAGTGTAGTGATTGTAGTTGTAAGTATAGGTGTGTGTAAGTAAGCGAAGAGGATGCGACAAGTATGAGGCAGGAAAGATCGCGCGTTGACCGTGATCCGTTTGTTGCTCTGGAATTCGCCTGCTGTTGACCGCAGAAGCCTAGGAAAACTACCGATCAGAGCAGCCAGCCGCTAGAATTCTCCTCCAGTCAGGGACGGAACTCGACCTAGCTATGTAGAAGGTGTCAAATATCCTATCTGAACTTTAACCTAGGACCTCGCGATCAGAGGCACAGCAGCAACATCAATAGATGCCTTGAGCCACGTCTCTTGGTGCTCTTTATAGAAGAAACTACGGGAAACAACCCGTCATATCAGCCGGCCGCTAGAATTCTCCTCCAGACAGGGACGGAACTCGGCCTAGCTATGTAGAAGGTGTCAAATATCCTATCTGAACTGGAACCTAGGACCTCGCGATCAGAGGCACAGCAGCAACATCAATAGATGCCTTGAGCCACGTCTCTTGGTGCTCTTTATAGAAGAAACTACGGGAAACAACCCGTCATATCAGCCGGCCGCTAGAATTCTCCTCCAGTCAGGGACGGAACTCGACCTAGCTATGTAGAAGGTGTCAAATATCCTATCTGAACTTTAACCTAGGACCTCGCGATCAGAGGCACAGCAGCAACATCAATAGATGCCTTGAGCCACGTCTCTTGGTGCTCTTTATAGAAGAAACTACGGGAAACAACCCGTCATATCAGCCGGCCGCTAGAATTCTCCTCCAGTCAGGGACGGAACTCGACCTAGCTATGTAGAAAGTGCCAAACATCCTAACGCCATCTGAACTTGAACCTAGGACCTCGCGATCAGAGGCACAGCAGCAACATCAATAGATGCCTTGAGCCACGTCTCTTGGTGCTCTTTATAGAAGAAACTACGGGAAACAACCCGTCATTTCAGCCGGCCGCTAGAATTCTCCTCCAGTCAGGGACGGAACTCGACCTAGCTATGGAGAAGGTGTCAAATATCCTATCTGAACTTTAACCTAGGACCTCGCGATCAGAGGCACAGCAGCAACATCAATAGATGCCTTGACCCACGTCTCTTGGTGCTCTTTATAGAAGAAACTACGGGAAACAACCCGTCATATCAGCCGGCCGCTAGAATTCTCCTCCAGTCAGGGACGGAACTCGACCTAGCTATGTAGAAAGTGCCAAACATCCTAACGCCATCTGAACTTGAACCTAGGACCTCGCGATCAGAGGCACAGCAGCAACATCAATAGATGCCTTGAGCCACGTCTCTTGGTGCTCTTTATAGAAGAAACTACGGGAAAAAACCCGTCATATCAGCCGGCCGCTAGAATTCTCCTCCAGTCAGGGACGGAACTCGACCTAGCTATGGAGAAGGTGTCAAATATCCTATCTGAACTTTAACCTAGGACCTCGCGATCAGAGGCACAGCAGCAACATCAATAGATGCCTTGACCCACGTCTCTTGGTGCTCTTTATAGAAGAAACTACGGGAAACAACCCGTCATATCAGCCGGCCGCTAGAATTCTCCTCCAGTCAGGGACGGAACTCGACCTAGCTATGTAGAAAGTGCCAAACATCCTAACGCCATCTGAACTTGAACCTAGGACCTCGCGATCAGAGGCACAGCAGCAACATCAATAGATGCCTTGAGCCACGTCTCTTGGTGCTCTTTATAGAAGAAACTACGGGAAACAACCCGTCATATCAGCCGGCCGCTAGAATTCTCCTCCAGTCAGGGACGGAACTCGACCTAGCTATGTAGAAAGTGCCAAACATCCTAACGCCATCTGAACTTGAACCTAGGACCTCGCGATCAGAGGCACAGCAGCAACATCAATAGATGCCTTGAGCCACGTCTCTTGGTGCTCTTTATAGAAGAAACTACGGGAAACAACCCGTCATTTCAGCCGGCCGCTAGAATTCTCCTCCAGTCAGGGACGGAACTCGACCTAGCTATGGAGAAGGTGTCAAATATCCTATCTGAACTTTAACCTAGGACCTCGCGATCAGAGGCACAGCAGCAACATCAATAGATGCCTTGACCCACGTCTCTTGGTGCTCTTTATAGAAGAAACTACGGGAAACAACCCGTCATATCAGCCGGCCGCTAGAATTCTCCTCCAGTCAGGGACGGAACTCGACCTAGCTATGTAGAAAGTGCCAAACATCCTAACGCCATCTGAACTTGAACCTAGGACCTCGCGATCAGAGGCACAGCAGCAACATCAATAGATGCCTTGAGCCACGTCTCTTGGTGCTCTTTATAGAAGAAACTACGGGAAAAAACCCGTCATATCAGCCGGCCGCTAGAATTCTCCTCCAGTCAGGGACGGAACTCGACCTAGCTATGGAGAAGGTGTCAAATATCCTATCTGAACTTTAACCTAGGACCTCGCGATCAGAGGCACAGCAGCAACATCAATAGATGCCTTGAGCCACGTCTCTTGGTGCTCTTTATAGACGAAACTACGGGAAACAACCCGTCATTTCAGCCGGCCGCTAGAATTCTTCTCCAGACAGGGACGGAACTCGACCTAGCTATGTAGAAAGTGCCAAACATCCTAACGCCATCTGAACTTGAACCTAGGACCTCGCGATCAGAGGCACAGCAGCAACATCAATAGATGCCTTGAGCCACGTCTCTTGGTGCTCTTTATAGAAGAAACTACGGGAAACAACCCGTCATATCAGCCGGCCGCTAGAATTCTCCTCCAGTCAGGGACGGAACTCGACCTAGCTATGGAGAAGGTGTCAAATATCCTATCTGAACTTGAACCTAGGACCTCGCGGTCAGCGACACTGCAGTGACATCAATTGATGCCTTGAGCCACGTCTCTTGGTGCTCTTTATAGAAGAAACTACGGGAAACAACCCGTCATATCAGCCGGCCGCTAGAATTCTCCTCCAGTCAGGGACGGAACTCGACCTAGCTATGTAGAAAGTGCCAAACATCCTAACGCCATCTGAACTTGAACCTAGGACCTCGCGATCAGAGGCACAGCAGCAACATCAATAGATGCCTTGAGCCACGTCTCTTGGTGCTCTTTATAGAAGAAACTACGGGAAAAAACCCGTCATATCAGCCGGCCGCTAGAATTCTCCTCCAGTCAGGGACGGAACTCGACCTAGCTATGTAGAAAGTGCCAAACATCCTAACGCCATCTGAACTTGAACCTAGGACCTCGCGGTCAGAGGCACAGCAGCAACATCAATAGATGCCTTGAGCCACGTCTCTTGGTGCTCTTTATAGAAGAAACTACGGGAAACAACCCGTCATATCAGCCGGCCGCTAGAATTCTCCTCCAGTCAGGGACGGAACTCGACCTAGCTATGTAGAAAGTGCCAAACATCCTAACGCCATCTGAACTTGAACCTAGGACCTCGCGATCAGAGGCACAGCAGCAACATCAATAGATGCCTTGAGCCACGTCTCTTGGTGCTCTTTATAGAAGAAACTACGGGAAAAAACCCGTCATATCAGCCGGCCGCTAGAATTCTCCTCCAGACAGGGACGGAACTCGGCCTAGCTATGTAGAAGGTGTCAAATATCCTATCTGAACTTGAACCTAGGACCTCGCGATCAGAGGCAGAGCAGCAACATCAATAGATGCCTTGAGCCACGTCTCTTGGTGCTCTTTATAGAAGAAACTACGGGAAACAACCCGTCATTTCAGCCGGCCGCTAGAATTCTCCTCCAGTCAGGGACGGAACTCGACCTAGCTATGTAGAAGGTGTCAAATATCCTATCTGAACTTGAACCTAGGACCTCGCGATCAGAGGCAGAGCAGCAACATCAATAGATGCCTTGAGCCACGTCTCTTGGTGCTCTTTATAGAAGAAACTACGGGAAACAACCCGTCATTTCAGCCGGCCGCTAGAATTCTCCTCCAGACAGGGACGGAACTCGGCCTAGCTATGTAGAAGGTGTCAAATATCCTATCTGAACTTGAACCTAGGACCTCGCGATCAGAGGCAGAGCAGCAACATCAATAGATGCCTTGAGCCACGTCTCTTGGTGCTCTTTATAGAAGAAACTACGGGAAAAAAACCGTCATATCAGCCGGCCGCTAGAATTCTCCTCCAGACAGGGACGGAACTCGGCCTAGCTATGTAGAAGGTGTCAAATATCCTATCTGAACTTGAACCTAGGACCTCGCGGTCAGAGGCACAGCAGCAACATCAATAGATGCCTTGAGCCACGTCTCTTGGTGCTCTTTATAGAAGAAACTACGGGAAACAACCCGTCATTTCAGCCGGCCGCTAGAATTCTCCTCCAGACAGGGACGGAACTCGGCCTAGCTATGTAGAAGGTGTCAAATATCCTATCTGAACTTGAACCTAGGACCTCGCGATCAGAGGCAGAGCAGCAACATCAATAGATGCCTTGAGCCACGTCTCTTGGTGCTCTTTATAGAAGAAACTACGGGAAACAACCCGTCATTTCAGCCGGCCGCTAGAATTCTCCTCCAGTCAGGGACGGAACTCGACCTAGCTATGTAGAAGGTGTCAAATATCCTATCTGAACTTTAACCTAGGACCTCGCGATCAGAGGCACAGCAGCAACATCAATAGATGCCTTGAGCCACGTCTCTTGGTGCTCTTTATAGAAGAAACTACGGGAAAAAACCCGTCATATCAGCCGGCCGCTAGAATTCTCCTCCAGACAGGAACGGAACTCGACCTAGCTATGTAGAAGGTGTCAAATATCCTAACGCCATCTGAACTTGAACCTAGGACCTCGCGATCAGAGGCACAGCAGCAACATCAATAGATGCCTTGAGCCACGTCTCTTGGTGCTCTTTATAGAAGAAACTACGGGAAAAAACCCGTCATATCAGCCGGCCGCTAGAATTCTCCTCCAGACAGGAACGGAACTCGACCTAGCTATGTAGAAGGTGTCAAATATCCTAACGCCATCTGAACTTGAACCTAGGACCTCGCGATCAGAGGCACAGCAGCAACATCAATAGATGCCTTGAGCCACGTCTCTTGGTGCTCTTTATAGAAGAAACTACGGGAAACAACCCGTCATTTCAGCCGGCCGCTAGAATTCTCCTCCAGTCAGGGACGGAACTCGACCTAGCTATGTAGAAAGTGCCAAACATCCTAACGCCATCTGAACTTGAACCTAGGACCTCGCGATCAGAGGCACAGCAGCAACATCAATAGATGCCTTGAGCCACGTCTCTTGGTGCTCTTTATAGAAGAAACTACGGGAAACAACCCGTCATTTCAGCCGGCCGCTAGAATTCTCCTCCAGTCAGGGACGGAACTCGACCTAGCTATGTAGAAGGTGTCAAATATCCTATCTGAAATTGAACCTAGGACCTCGCGATCAGAGGCACAGCAGCAACATCAATAGATGCCTTGAGCCACGTCTCTTGGTGCTCTTTATAGAAGAAACTACGGGAAACAACCCGTCATTTCAGCCGGCCGCTAGAATTCTCCTCCAGTCAGGGACGGAACTCGACCTAGCTATGTAGAAGGTGTCAAATATCCTATCTGAAATTGAACCTAGGACCTCGCGATCAGAGGCACAGCAGCAACATCAATAGATGCCTTGAGCCACGTCTCTTGGTGCTCTTTATAGAAGAAACTACGGGAAACAACCCGTCATTTCAGCCGGCCGCTAGAATTCTCCTCCAGTCAGGGACGGAACTCGACCTAGCTATGTAGAAGGTGTCAAATATCCTATCTGAAATTGAACCTAGGACCTCGCGATCAGAGGCACAGCAGCAACATCAATAGATGCCTTGAGCCACGTCTCTTGGTGCTCTTTATAGAAGAAACTACGGGAAACAACCCGTCATTTCAGCCGGCCGCTAGAATTCTCCTCCAGTCAGGGACGGAACTCGACCTAGCTATGTAGAAAGTGCCAAACATCCTAACGCCATCTGAACTTGAACCTAGGACCTCGCGATCAGAGGCACAGCAGCAACATCAATAGATGCCTTGAGCCACGTCTCTTGGTGCTCTTTATAGAAGAAACTACGGGAAACAACCCGTCATTTCAGCCGGCCGCTAGAATTCTCCTCCAGTCAGGGACGGAACTCGACCTAGCTATGTAGAAGGTGTCAAATATCCTATCTGAAATTGAACCTAGGACCTCGCGATCAGAGGCACAGCAGCAACATCAATAGATGCCTTGAGCCACGTCTCTTGGTGCTCTTTATAGAAGAAACTACGGGAAACAACCCGTCATTTCAGCCGGCCGCTAGAATTCTCCTCCAGACAGGAACGGAACTCGACCTAGCTATGTAGAAGGTGTCAAATATCCTATCTGAAATTGAACCTAGGACCTCGCGATCAGAGGCACAGCAGCAACATCAATAGATGCCTTGAGCCACGTCTCTTGGTGCTCTTTATAGAAGAAACTACGGGAAACAACCCGTCATTTCAGCCGGCCGCTAGAATTCTCCTCCAGACAGGGACGGAACTCGGCCTAGCAATGTAGAAGGTGTCAAATATCCTATCTGAACTTGAACCTAGGACCTCGCGATCAGAGGCAGAGCAGCAACATCAATAGATGCCTTGAGCCACGTCTCTTGGTGCTCTTTATAGAAGAAACTACGGGAAACAACCCGTCATTTCAGCCGGCCGCTAGAATTCTCCTCCAGTCAGGGACGGAACTCGACCTAGCTATGTAGAAGGTGTCAAATATCCTATCTGAACTTTAACCTAGGACCTCGCGATCAGAGGCACAGCAGCAACATCAATAGATGCCTTGAGCCACGTCTCTTGGTGCTCTTTATAGAAGAAACTACGGGAAAAAACCCGTCATATCAGCCGGCCGCTAGAATTCTCCTCCAGACAGGAACGGAACTCGACCTAGCTATGTAGAAGGTGTCAAATATCCTAACGCCATCTGAACTTGAACCTAGGACCTCGCGATCAGAGGCACAGCAGCAACATCAATAGATGCCTTGAGCCACGTCTCTTGGTGCTCTTTATAGAAGAAACTACGGGAAAAAACCCGTCATATCAGCCGGCCGCTAGAATTCTCCTCCAGACAGGAACGGAACTCGACCTAGCTATGTAGAAGGTGTCAAATATCCTAACGCCATCTGAACTTGAACCTAGGACCTCGCGATCAGAGGCACAGCAGCAACATCAATAGATGCCTTGAGCCACGTCTCTTGGTGCTCTTTATAGAAGAAACTACGGGAAACAACCCGTCATTTCAGCCGGCCGCTAGAATTCTCCTCCAGTCAGGGACGGAACTCGACCTAGCTATGTAGAAAGTGCCAAACATCCTAACGCCATCTGAACTTGAACCTAGGACCTCGCGATCAGAGGCACAGCAGCAACATCAATAGATGCCTTGAGCCACGTCTCTTGGTGCTCTTTATAGAAGAAACTACGGGAAACAACCCGTCATTTCAGCCGGCCGCTAGAATTCTCCTCCAGTCAGGGACGGAACTCGACCTAGCTATGTAGAAGGTGTCAAATATCCTATCTGAACTTTAACCTAGGACCTCGCGATCAGAGGCACAGCAGCAACATCAATAGATGCCTTGAGCCACGTCTCTTGGTGCTCTTTATAGAAGAAACTACGGGAAACAACCCGTCATTTCAGCCGGCCGCTAGAATTCTCCTCCAGTCAGGGACGGAACTCGGCCTAGCTATGTAGAAGGTGTCAAATATCCTATCTGAACTTGAACCTAGGACCTCGCGATCAGTGGCACAGCAGCAACATCAATACATGCCTTGAGCCACGTCTCTTGGTGCTCTTTATAGAAGAAACTACGGGAAACAACCCGTCATATCAGCCGGCCGCTAGAATTCTCCTCCAGACAGGAACGGAACTCGACCTAGCTATGTAGAAAGTGCCAAACATCCTAACGCCATCTGAACTTGAACCTAGGACCTCGCGATCAGAGGCACAGCAGCAACATCAATAGATGCCTTGAGCCACGTCTCTTGGTGCTCTTTATAGAAGAAACTACGGGAAACAACCCGTCATATCAGCCGGCCGCTAGAATTCTCCTCCAGACAGGGACGGAACTCGACCTAGCTATGTAGAAGGTGTCAAATATCCTATCTGAACTTGAACCTAGGAGCTCGCGATCAGAGGCACAGCAGCAACATCAATAGATGCCTTGAGCCACGTCTCTTGGTGCTCTTTATAGAAGAAACTACGGGAAACAACCCGTCATATCAGCCGGCCGCTAGAATTCTCCTCCAGACAGGAACGGAACTCGACCTAGCTATGTAGAAAGTGCCAAACATCCTAACGCCATCTGAACTTGAACCTAGGACCTCGCGATCAGAGGCACAGCAGCAACATCAATAGATGCCTTGAGCCACGTCTCTTGGTGCTCTTTATAGAAGAAACTACGGGAAACAACCCGTCATATCAGCCGGCCGCTAGAATTCTCCTCCAGACAGGAACGGAACTCGACCTAGCTATGTAGAAAGTGCCAAACATCCTAACGCCATCTGAACTTGAACCTAGGACCTCGCGATCAGAGGCACAGCAGCAACATCAATAGATGCCTTGAGCCACGTCTCTTGGTGCTCTTTATAGAAGAAACTACGGGAAACAACCCGTCATATCAGCCGGCCGCTAGAATTCTCCTCCAGACAGGAACGGAACTCGACCTAGCTATGTAGAAAGTGCCAAACATCCTAACGCCATCTGAACTTGAACCTAGGACCTCGCGATCAGAGGCACAGCAGCAACATCAATAGATGCCTTGAGCCACGTCTCTTGGTGCTCTTTATAGAAGAAACTACGGGAAACAACCCGTCATATCAGCCGGCCGCTAGAATTCTCCTCCAGACAGGGACGGAACTCGACCTAGCTATGTAGAAGGTGTCAAATATCCTATCTGAACTTGAACCTAGGAGCTCGCGATCAGAGGCACAGCAGCAACATCAATAGATGCCTTGAGCCACGTCTCTTGGTGCTCTTTATAGAAGAAACTACGGGAAACAACCCGTCATATCAGCCGGCCGCTAGAATTCTCCTCCAGACAGGAACGGAACTCGACCTAGCTATGTAGAAAGTGCCAAACATCCTAACGCCATCTGAACTTGAACCTAGGACCTCGCGATCAGAGGCACAGCAGCAACATCAATAGATGCCTTGAGCCACGTCTCTTGGTGCTCTTTATAGAAGAAACTACGGGAAACAACCCGTCATATCAGCCGGCCGCTAGAATTCTCCTCCAGACAGGGACGGAACTCGACCTAGCTATGTAGAAGGTGTCAAATATCCTATCTGAACTTGAACCTAGGAGCTCGCGATCAGAGGCACAGCAGCAACATCAATAGATGCTTTGAGCCACGTCTCTTGGTGCTCTTTATAGAAGAAACTACGGGAAACAACCCGTCATATCAGCCGGTCGCTAGAATTCTCCTCCAGACAGGAACGGAACTCGACCTAGCTATGTAGAAAGTGCCAAACATCCTAACGCCATCTGAACTTGAACCTAGGACCTCGCGATCAGAGGCACAGCAGCAACATCAATAGATGCCTTGAGCCACGTCTCTTGGTGCTCTTTATAGAAGAAACTACGGGAAAAAACCCGTCATATCAGCCGGCCGCTAGAATTCTCCTCCAGACAGGGACGGAACTCGACCTAGCTATGTAGAAAGTGCCAAACATCCTAACGCCATCTGAACTTGAACCTAGGACCTCGCGATCAGAGGCACAGCAGCAACATCAATAGATGCCTTGAGCCACGTCTCTTGGTGCTCTTTATAGAAGAAACTACGGGAAACAACCCGTCATATCAGCCGGCCGCTAGAATTCTCCTCCAGACAGGGACGGAACTCGGCCTAGCTATGTAGAAGGTGTCAAATATCCTATCTGAACTTTAACCTAGGACCTCGCGATCAGAGGCAGAGCAGCAACATCAATAGATGCCTTGAGCCACGTCTCTTGGTGCTCTTTATAGAAGAAACTACGGGAAACAACCCGTCATATCAGCCGGCCGCTAGAATTCTCCTCCAGTCAGGGACGGAACTCGACCTAGCTATGTAGAAAGTGCCAAACATCCTAACGCCATCTGAACTTGAACCTAGGACCTCGCGATCAGAGGCACAGCAGCAACATCAATAGATGCCTTGAGCCACGTCTCTTGGTGCTCTTTATAGAAGAAACTACGGGAAACAACCCGTCATATCAGCCGGCCGCTAGAATTCTCCTCCAGACAGGAACGGAACTCGACCTAGCTATGTAGAAAGTGCCAAACATCCTAACGCCATCTGAACTTGAACCTAGGACCTCGCGATCAGAGGCACAGCAGCAACATCAATAGATGCCTTGAGCCACGTCTCTTGGTGCTCTTTATAGAAGAAACTACGGGAAACAACCCGTCATATCAGCCGGCCGCTAGAATTCTCCTCCAGACAGGAACGGAACTCGACCTAGCTATGTAGAAAGTGCCAAACATCCTAACGCCATCTGAACTTGAACCTAGGACCTCGCGATCAGAGGCACAGCAGCAACATCAATAGATGCCTTGAGCCACGTCTCTTGGTGCTCTTTATAGAAGAAACTACGGGAAACAACCCGTCATATCAGCCGGCCGCTAGAATTCTCCTCCAGTCAGGGACGGAACTCGACCTAGCTATGTAGAAAGTGCCAAACATCCTAACGCCATCTGAACTTGAACCTAGGACCTCGCGATCAGAGGCACAGCAGCAACATCAATAGATGCCTTGAGCCACGTCTCTTGGTGCTCTTTATAGAAGAAACTACGGGAAACAACCCGTCATATCAGCCGGCCGCTAGAATTCTCCTCCAGACAGGAACGGAACTCGACCTAGCTATGTAGAAAGTGCCAAACATCCTAACGCCATCTGAACTTGAACCTAGGACCTCGCGATCAGAGGCACAGCAGCAACATCAATAGATGCCTTGAGCCACGTCTCTTGGTGCTCTTTATAGAAGAAACTACGGGAAACAACCCGTCATATCAGCCGGCCGCTAGAATTCTCCTCCAGACAGGAACGGAACTCGACCTAGCTATGTAGAAAGTGCCAAACATCCTAACGCCATCTGAACTTGAACCTAGGACCTCGCGATCAGAGGCACAGCAGCAACATCAATAGATGCCTTGAGCCACGTCTCTTGGTGCTCTTTATAGAAGAAACTACGGGAAACAACCCGTCATATCAGCCGGCCGCTAGAATTCTCCTCCAGACAGGAACGGAACTCGACCTAGCTATGTAGAAAGTGCCAAACATCCTAACGCCATCTGAACTTGAACCTAGGACCTCGCGATCAGAGGCACAGCAGCAACATCAATAGATGCCTTGAGCCACGTCTCTTGGTGCTCTTTATAGAAGAAACTACGGGAAACAACCCGTCATATCAGCCGGCCGCTAGAATTCTCCTCCAGACAGGAACGGAACTCGACCTAGCTATGTAGAAAGTGCCAAACATCCTAACGCCATCTGAACTTGAACCTAGGACCTCGCGATCAGAGGCACAGCAGCAACATCAATAGATGCCTTGAGCCACGTCTCTTGGTGCTCTTTATAGAAGAAACTACGGGAAACAACCCGTCATATCAGCCGGCCGCTAGAATTCTCCTCCAGACAGGGACGGAACTCGACCTAGCTATGTAGAAGGTGTCAAATATCCTATCTGAACTTGAACCTAGGAGCTCGCGATCAGAGGCACAGCAGCAACATCAATAGATGCCTTGAGCCACGTCTCTTGGTGCTCTTTATAGAAGAAACTACGGGAAACAACCCGTCATATCAGCCGGCCGCTAGAATTCTCCTCCAGTCAGGGACGGAACTCGACCTAGCTATGGAGAAAGTGTCAAATATCCTATCACTATCTGAACTTGAACATAGAACCTCGCGGTCAGCGACACTGCAGTGACATCAATTGATGCCTGAGCCACCTCTCTGGGTGCTTTTCACAGGAGAAACTACGGGAAACAACCCATCATATCAGCCGGCCGCTAGAATTCTCCTCCAGACGCCAGAACTCGCACTAGCCCTGTAGCTAGTGTCAAAAATCCGCCTACGTTTGGACTCCATCCCTAGTACCTTCCTATGATAGGCACTGCAGTCACCTCAATTAATGCCGTGAGACCGTGACATAGACAGCGATCACAACACGTTCCTTCCCCCCAAAAGAGCCGTGTCCGCTGCGCACGGCGTCCGCGAGAGGGCGCTGGTGGGCGCAAGAAGTGCAAGCGCCGCGCGTGTGTGGGAGGGGAGGGGAGGGGGAGGGGGAGTGGCGCAACAGAGGCTGCGGTGCCGCCAAAGGGAGCGGCGCCATCAAAGGAGCCAATAAAAACCGGATTGCCGCTCCTGCCGCCGCCGCGCCGCCGGCTCCCCGCCGGACGGGGCCGCCGAGGCGGTGATTGTGGGTGGGATGTGGTGGATTGATGCTGGCGCTGGTGTTGGAGATGGTAGGGGTGGTGGCGGTGGAGATGATGGTGAGAACGGAGGTAATAGAGGCAGTGATTGTGGGGTGAGGTTGTAGACTGGAGTTGGCAGTAACGGTGGTATTTTGGATGGAATTGGTGAAGACGAATGAGGTGATGATGTTGTTGCAATTGGAGATGACGCCGAAGGTGGAGGTATAGAGGAAGTGATTGTGGGGTGAGGTTGTGGATCGCACGTGGCAGTGGGGGAGGCGGAGGCATTGGAAAAGGTGGTGGTGATGGTGTTGGAGATTGAGGCAACGGAGAAGTTAGAGATAGAGGTAAAAGTGGAGAGAAGGGGAGAACAGAAGGGTCCAAACTGATGCTATTGGTAAGATTTCGTCGAAAACCATCAACCCAACCTTTTAGTAGTGTCTCGACAACGCTTGTCAACTGTCGAATCTTCCAAGTCCTGCATGTGTGTTACGATAATACATTATAGCACGTTGCATAAGCAGGAAAACTGGAAGTGAGAAGAAAACGTTTCATTCAGGATACGACTATCTGCGATTACGCAAAATAGCATTCATAATGAATATAAATGTAAAACTGAATTATATAATGTAAAGTACAGCAATAGAATTGTCATACTCCTCAGAACATATCTTTGGCTCACGGTCGGAAGAGCAGAAGTCAGTCTTTCGTCATATTTAGTTCTTCACACATTATTGACGACGTATTGAGGCAAAACTACCATTGTTACGGAGATGTATCGCAGCGCAGCCGTGTCGAAGAGTCCCGCCCGCTTATTTCTCCCGCTGCACAGGCGACGGCGCGCGAGACCGGAAGGCGAGGCAGCGGGCGCAGGGCGGACGCGGGGGCGTTCCCCAAGGTCGCGCGTCTGGCCCCTGACCCCGGCGGGACGAGGGCGGCGCCGAACCGCTTGACCGACTGAGAACCGGTTTGGCAGAAATCGCCCGCCCGTCCTTCCGCCCCCCCTCCTTAGCCCGCGCGCCCGCCCACTCGCCTGCTCACTCCCTCGCCCATTCGCTTACTCGCCGCCCTCTCCGTCGCTCGCTCGTCTACCCATCCACCCTCTCGTCTTCTCGCTCTTTTACCCACTTTCTTAAAGTGACCGTCCTTTCTACCGCTGCCCGCACTCGCACTCACCCGGGCGCCCTTCCTTTCACTCGGTTTCGGGCCGCCCTTCCCGCCCATCCGCCACGCCCACGAGCCCTAGCGTAGAGTTAATAGGTACATTCCTATCTCTTATGCCCCCAGTACCCCTATCCGCACCTCGTCACCAACTCTCTCACTCACCATCCGCGCATTCACTCTCCCACTCACCCTGCACTGTTCTGCTCGCTCACCCGCCCGTTCAGTCACTGCACCCCTCCCACTCGCCGTCTCACTCCTTAGTTCACTCTTTCACCAGCTCACCCGCCTGCTCGCCGCTCTCTCACCTGCTCGCCCAGCCTCTCATTCGCACACCCACCCGCACACGCCGGGAGAGGTGGCTCAGGGCATCGACTGAGGTCACTGCAGCCCCTCTGATCGGGAGGCCCTAGGTTCAGGTCCCGATGGTGGCAGAATATTCGACACTAGCTTGTCAGCTAGGTCGAATTCAGTCGCTGTCTGGAGGTTAATTCTAGGGGTCAGCTGCTCTAAACGGTAATTTTGCGTGGTTTCTCTGATCAATATCAGGCGAATGTCGAAGCAGTACCCTAACACACGGAATCTTTCCTTCCCCTTCCTTGGTCTACCCTCACCCCCCCCTTACACACACACACACACACACACACACACTAACATACACTACACTACCACACATGCCGGGAGAATAGTCGGGAGCTTAGAGCTTATCCCGGCTGGGGCGGTACCCGTTGGTGGGAGATACCTGGATAGAGGAAACCCCGCTATCCGACGACTGTAGGTCGGCGCCGTATCTCGCCTTACGGCGGGGGAAGATCACCGCCACCTCTCGAGCAAAGCATGCACTACACTTACAGGACGAATGGCCTTGGTAGTTGCCGCTCCAGGAATCACTAACAATCAATCAATCAACCCACCCGCTCACCGTCCTATGACTCTCTCGCCCACCCGCACATCTACCTCCCACTCGCTCGCCCCGTCCCGCTCACTCGCCTGTCTGCCGTTGGCCCCCTCACCTCCCGCCAACCCGCCCGCATTGTTCGCAGCAAATCTTTTCAACCAGCCGGTCCCCAGTAACTCATACCGCACGGTGGATAGACACGCACGGAGAAAGTCGTTTCGAATTAAAGTATTATGGCCGCAGTCGTTTCATAAGACACACACACACACACACGTGGCTGCAAAAGGGACGCCTTTGAATCGCCGCTCGCGCGTTAATAAAATTACGCAACAGAATATACGAGAAGATACACGCGTGGATGTATATCCTCTCAACATTACTGACGCTGTACAGTCGTAATAACTTCAATCTGGACAGAAAACGAACAAAAATTTCGAGTGGCATTATTCAAGTAAATGAGGTTTTCAGGTTGGTGATTTCCATATGCATACAGGACATACGTACAGTAAAGAACGGTATAAAAATGAACGAGAAAAAATTGAAAATTCGCAATATTCTTGTAATTGCAGCTCGAGAAATTTTAGTTCTACTTTGCAATAAGTGTGATCGTGCAAGGTAAGAGCACGGGTGCGAGAGAGATTCCTTTCCACGTTGCGCCCACGTTAAATATAATAATGCAATTAAGTGTAGATTCCGTTGTAACCATGCACTGTTGCTCCACGCATGTTATACGTTTAGATTTCCTACGTTACGTTAAAATTACTACACATCAGAATATCAATAACTAGAAATCAGAGAGGGAAAATGTGATTTCCACCGAAGCGTCATTCAACATATTGTTCAAATAAGATCGCGTGTTCATTCTTTTTAAGCAAATTTTAAACGATTCAGTAAAGACAACACAAATGATGAGTTACCAAATTCTTTAGCTAGTCTACTAAAGTATTACCACAAACAGTAATTTAGCCGATAAAGATTTTTCGTCAAAAGCTTGTGATAATTTTCCAACGAATGTCGTATTATATATAATATATAGAATAATCACAATTATGCAAGGTTCTGGTGAATAGTAAAGGGAGTGCCAAAGGAATTTTACTGAGTCAGAAACATTAAGCATAAAATAGGTGAATACAGTTTAATAATCTTCCAAAGTCAGAAATTTTCAAACATTGCGATATTTCGATATTGCATTTTCGAACAACGTATTGATATGATACAATCTAACAAAATGATCATGTAGAAAAGAGTGATGTCATTCAAACTGGTTACATGATTATTTTAGCGCAATATCTTCCGAGAAAAAAACTTCCGGAATAACAATTTATTGTAAATGCCGCGAACTACTTTATAATTAACTTTGGATGGGCTTTATTCCCACGCTTTAATAGTGTAACAAGTTCAAGCTGTGAAACCGAAAAACGAAAGCGAAAGAAATGTTAGCGAACATTTAACTGTAAGAAAACTTCAAGAGCCGACAAACTGTAAAACATGATATCTATTTAGACTTAACGCTTTACAGCAGTGACTTGTAAACAATTATTATTTTACGAGAGCGAAAGTCTGAGATAGCGGTTCTTTGATGTCAGTTTGCTTACAGCCACGCCATAAATACGAATAGTAATTAGTACTGTAGATTGCACAAGTATATCCATACGTTTGTACGTTCTTACTCGTTGATTCAAAATGTCTAAAATATGAAATACTGTATTTTAAAAAGCGATTAATTTTTTCCTATGCAAAATCATGTCGACTGAGACAACACATGTCCAAAGGTAATAAAATAAACTATATGAAACCTAAAATTAAAGGTAATTTTTATTACACAGAAGTTCTGGTATATTCGGAAGGTAGTCAAAGAATCGGTCTAAACGAGTTGCAATTGATCGCTTAATTACGTTTTCAGTGTTAAGAATACCTTATTGGGGTATACAAATATGAAATTACTTTGTAGCTCTATTGAAGCAAGAAAAGGGAATGTGTAAAAGTTGTAAATTGTAAACGGCCTTCAGAAACTGTGTAAACAAATGAAAGAATCATCTTCAAATCAGCAACAAATATCTCTAAAAGGTATCTTTCAGACACGTTTTTGACCAGCATTTAGACATTTCGGGGAAGATTTAACACTTATTATCTAGTATAGAAATGAAAAAGTACGATATTAACGACGAAGTTGCACAGAAGTTCCGTTTCTTAATGACATATTGTTTGAACATTACAAATCAACCTTACAAGTTGAATCTTTTGTATTTTAAAAATTAATCAATGTATTTTACATGATCAATATATAGATTTATCTTCCTTTTTTTAAGGAAAATGAATACCAAAAATGTATTGTACACGTTCGGTTTGAATGGCATAACACTAGTTGTGCTTCACGGCACGGACTTATTTGTGACGGAAACCAGAACGTTTTTGATCCAGCGATTTTTTTAAATTCGCATGTGAGTACTTTTAAGAAACATCTTGCACATTGTTTTGAGAAAGAGGGAAGAAGTCTGTTTTGGAGAGAAGCGAGAAAGGAGGGAGAGAGAAAAGAAGTGTGGGAGAGGGGAAGAAAAGAGAGGAGAGAAGAGAATAGGAAGGAAGGACTGGGGAGTGAGGGAAAGAGGAAAAGCGAGGGAGAAGTGTGGAATGAGGAGTGAGATGGAGAGGAGAAAAGGGTAAAGAGAGAGAGAGAGGGTGCAGAGCAAAGGAGAGAAGGGGTGAAAGATGAAGGGATGGAGGAAAAAAGTGAGATGGAGGGAGGGAGACTGTGTAGGTGGAAAGGGAGAAACAGGGTCGAAGTGTTAGAGGAAGGAAAAATACGAGGGTGAAAGAGGGAAGGAATTGGAGTGAGAAGACGAAAAGGAGGGGAGGAAGAGGGAATTGGGGATGAGATGGAGAGGGAAGGAGTGAGATATGAAAGGAAGGAGGAAAGCAGAGAGTGGGATGGAATAACAAGGCGTTGGAGGAAAGCGAGAGAAGGGAAGGTGGGAGGGAGGGAGGAGGGAAGAAGAGGGAATGGGGAATGAGTTGAAGAGTGAAAGGGAGGAAGGGAGAGAGGGAAGGAGAGGCAGAGGGAGCGAGGAAGGGAAGACAGCAGCAAGGGGGAGGCAAGAAGAAGGTGTCGGCGGAGAGGGCGCGGGCGGGCGGCAACCGGTCCGAGCGGTCGCCCACGGGCCGCAGGCGGAAGAGCGCCCGACCGTTAGCCCCCGGGAGGCGAGGGGCGGGGCGGGGCGGGGCGTGGCGGGGAGGGAGTCGCCCGACGGGCGCCGATGGGGCGCGCACACGAGGAATATGTTCGGAACGCACGCGGCGCCGCGCCCAACCCACCGCCACAACCACTTTGGCCGCCCTCTGCATCGCCATTATTTTGCGATAGATTTTATCGTTGTCGTTAGAAATACTTTTCTGTCACCATTCCTTCACTGCATCGTCATCATTTTCAAATGTTGTCCCATTAAAAGTAGTAATATTTTTTTATTTGCCTTCGTTTATTAATTACTTATTGCATTACATCGTTCTAATTGTTGTAATTTACCGTCATCTTCGTTCACATTGCCATAATTAACGATTGTCTCTTTGCTCTTTTCAGAGCCAAACTTTTTTTCTGAAACTTCGTATTCATCGTCATAATTTACTATTGTCTTCAATTTCATCGCCATAATTAGCCAACATCGTTGCGTTCATCACCATCATTTTCCACTGACGTCGTCCTTATCGCCATAATTTACTATGATCTCCCTTCTCATAGTTATAATTTACGACTGTTCATTGGCTAATTTTTTCCTGGATCTTCGTTTAATCATCACAATACACCATCGCTCCCCCTTTCATCGTCAAATAAACGACGTTTACCCTTTCATCGTCACCATTTTCCCTTCGAGTACGTATTCATCGCCATTATTTTACCTGAATTTCTGAGTTTAGTTTCATCGTCACAATTTACCATTGTCATCAACCAACATCTTCATTTTCATCATCATCGCATTCCCGTCACGTTGGTATTCGTCGCCGTAATTGCCCAAGGTCGTCGTCCTCGTCCACGCCCCTCGCCCCCGGCCCATCGTCACCATTTCCCTTCAAGTACGTATTCATCGCCATTATTTTACCTGAATTTCTGAGTTTAGTTTCATCGTCACAATTTACCATTGTCATCAACCAACATCTTCATTTTCATCATCATCGCATTCCCGTCACGTTGGTATTCGTCGCCGTAATTGCCCAAGGTCGTCGTCCTCGTCCACGCCCCTCGCCCCCGGCCCATCGTCACCATTTCCCTTCAAGTACGTATTCATCGCCATTATTTTACCTGAATTTCTGAGTTTAGTTTCATCGTCACAATTTACCATTGTCATCAACCAACATCTTCATTTTCATCATCATCGCATTCCCGTCACGTTGGTATTCGTCGCCGTAATTGCCCAAGGTCGTCGTCCTCGTCCACGCCCCTCGCCCCCGGCCCATCGTCACCATTTCCCTTCAAGTACGTATTCATCGCCATTATTTTACCTGAATTTCTGAGTTTAGTTTCATCGTCACAATTTACCATTGTCATCAACCAACATCTTCATTTTCATCATCATCGCATTCCCGTCACGTTGGTATTCGTCGCCGTAATTGCCCAAGGTCGTCGTCCTCGTCCACGCCCCTCGCCCCCGGCCCATCGTCACCATTTCCCTTCAAGTACGTATTCATCGCCATTATTTTACCTGAATTTCTGAGTTTAGTTTCATCGTCACAATTTACCATTGTCATCAACCAACATCTTCATTTTCATCATCATCGCATTCCCGTCACGTTGGTATTCGTCGCCGTAATTGCCCAAGGTCGTCGTCCTCGTCCACGCCCCTCGCCCCCGGCCCATCGTCACCATTTTCCCTTCAAGTACGTATTCATCGCCATTATTTTACCTGAATTTCTGAGTTTAGTTTCATCGTCACAATTTACCATTGTCATCAACCAACATCTTCATTTTCATCGTCATTGCATTCCCGTCACGTTGGTATTCATCGCGTAATTGCCCAAGGTCGTCGTCCTCGTCCGCGCCCCTCGCCCCCGGCCCATCGTCACCATTTTCCCTTCAAGTACGTATTCATCGCCATTATTTTACCTGAATTTCTGAGTTTAGTTTCATCGTCACAATTTACCATTGTCATCAACCAACATCTTCATTTTCATCGTCATTGCATTCCCGTCACGTTGGTATTCATCGCGTAATTGCCCAAGGTCGTCGTCCTCGTCCGCGCCCCTCGCCCCCGGCCCATCGTCACCATTTTCCCTTCAAGTACGTATTCATCGCCATTATTTTACCTGAATTTCTGAGTTTAGTTTCATCGTCACAATTTACCATTGTCATCAACCAACATCTTCATTTTCATCGTCATTGCATTCCCGTCACGTTGGTATTCATCGCGTAATTGCCCAAGGTCGTCGTCCTCGTCCGCGGCCCTCGCCCCCGGCCCATCGTCACCATTTTCCCTTCAAGTACGTATTCATCGCCATTATTTTACCTGTATTTCTGAGTTTAGTTTCATCGTCACAATTTACCATTGTCATCAACCAACATCTTCATTTTCATCGTCATTGCATTCCCGTCACGTTGGTATTCATCGCGTAATTGCCCAAGGTCGTCGTCCTCGTCCGCGCCCTTCCCCATCGCGCCCCTCGCCCCGACCGCGTGAGGAGGCGCAGGTGCGGAGTGTGGAGTGCGGAGTGCGGAAGGCCCCGGGCGCGCAGCCCATTGCGGTTGCGGCGAGCGGAGTGCGGAGTGCGGAGCTCGTTTTGTTTGGCTAAGTGATTGCCGGTGCAGGCGTCCGGCCGCTCCCACCGCGCGCCTAAACGCTCGCCACTCACTCGGCCTCTTCTCGAACACCGCCGGCGCCCCACTCGCGTCCGCCTCTGGGAGGGTGCGTGGGGGGATGAGGGTGAAGGGGTGACGAGGAGAGGTAGGGAGGGGAAGAAGGGATGATTGATTGATTTACTACTAGTAATTCCGGGTGCGTCAACGGATTGGGTCAATGGTACCGTAAGTGTAGTGCATGTTATATTGCTCGGGAGGTGATAGTGGTCTTGCAGACAGCGGCTGATTTTCACGAAACTCCGAAGGTAGTGTCGTAAATCCTGCCGCCGTCGGGAGTGGAACCCTAGAACCTCGCGGTCAGAGGCACTGCAAGTGACATCAGTTGATGTCTTGAGCCACCTCTTCCAGTACGAGAGAGGAGGAAGAAGCGGGGAATAAAATTAAGAAAAGAGTGGCAATAAAAAGAGAAGATGGGTCTGAGAAGGAGCAGCGGCAGGGGGAGAGGATAGGAAAAAGGGGTGGGAAAGAGGAGTTAATGAAGGAAAGAATTGAACGGGGGTCAGGAATGAGAGGCAACAACCGATAGATAGGGTGAGAAGAGGAAGCGTGGAAGAAAGGAATGCATGGGGAATGAGAGGGAGAGGAGAATAAGATGAGCTTTGGGGAAGGAAATCAGGTTGAACGACAGGAGGTTGTGTTGCACAAAAGGAAGAAGGAGAGCGGAAGGAGGAGGGAACGAGGAAGTGGAGAAGCAAAAGGAGGACGTGGAGGGGAAAGGGAATGAGGAGGAGTAGGAGAATGAGGTGGGGAAAAGGAGAAAGAGGGAGAGAATTGATGTGGATGTCTCCACTCAAGAGCGTGAAATACTCCAAACACGCCATGTGGAGCTACACTGGACTTCATAGTGGAAGCACGCACAGATGTCGCATATATGAACCCAAGGGGAGAGTAGCTTAACACCTCTCCTCACTTTTTGTTCTCGATCTCCCGATGGTAGAAGATTTACTCGTAAATTACGTTAGTCTAAAACTCAGTGGAGCGAAAGAAAAAAGAATGAGCTATCTACGCAGATGAAACGGCAGTTCTGGTCTTCATCAATGGCTTTAACTGCCTAATGATTACTGTACCAGTGATAACCTGACCCATACCATTTCCGGATAAAGATGAGCATCAGCGGACACAACCTAGCGGGTAAAGTTGTCACGAAGGAAACTCAAGTGACTAATTTTCCTCACGAGCTCAGGGAAGGCACGAAGCACCCTCTCCCAAAACAAAGGCGTATCTTAGCTAATTAACCCTCCCTCAACCCCTCTTCCCCACTCGCTGATATGAGGTCACGGGGACAGGTGGTACTAGAGGGACAAAACTCTGTGTGTGTGTGTGTGTGTGTGTGTGTATTGTGGGAAACAGAGAGAGATATGCGCAACTCAGGAATGGGGCCTATGGACGACATCAAAGATTAAACGCAAGAGGTGCAAACTCGGACGCGTAATACAGCGGCGCATCTCGAGGGCGCTTTCACTCTTTTAGACAAGTGAGGGACCCTCGGCGTTCATTGCCTTCATTTGCCCCCGGCGGCGGATTTGGGCGCGGGTCCATTTGGACCCCTGTGCACAGTGGGACGGGGAGACGAAATTGACGAGAAGACGCGGCCATTCCGAACATCGGTCTGGAGAATTTTGCCTAGCTGGGAATTGCACATTAAGATTTCTGTATGCTTTTCTATCTTCTTCGTCTTCTTATTTTTCCTTCCTTCCCTCCCTCCCTCCCTCCGACCCTCCTTAATTTCTTCTCAAAAACACCTATACGACAGGTCAATCCAAGAAATAATATACATTTTCTACGAGTGCTTAACGTTCGGTGAATCAAAGGGGGACAGGACTTCTGACCTTTGTTGCATTGGTTGCTTCAATATTTATTTCAAAATATCACGGATGCGCGAGCAATTCCCAAACAAGAGACTATCCCGATGCGTGAATCTTTCTTTCGAATCATTGGATGCAGATGACTCCACAAAATCGATCAGTTATCTCAAAGAGCCCTCTCGTCTTATCAGGAGTAGAGCTGAAGCAATCTTGTGTGTTGTTGGGAAAAGTTCGGTTCGCGGGTAAGAAACTCTGGTAGTGGCTAGCGGAGAACTGCTCATTTCACGGTAGTGTAACATTTCATTATATTTCATAAAACGTATATTCTTATTATTACTAATGATTATGTGATGGTTATTACTACTTATGATTAATGATAATGTAAAACTATTATTAATGATTGAAGGTAGCCTACGGATTGTCAGTATTGGAATGTTGTTAATGGGTGGTTCCCAAGAATAATTTAAAGATAAACAAAACCTATGAATGTGAGCTTCTTTAATTATACATATACAATTGACGAAATACAAAATTAAAGACGTTTCAAGGCCTGAAGTGGCCACATCTTCAGCTTTACAAATTTAAAAAAATAATTTTGAATGACTTAATAATTCTTATTTGTATGTTCTAATTGTCTTTAAATAATTCTTGACAACCATTCATCCATAAGAGGTATGTTAGTTTAATTCACATTCAATAAAATTCACATTTTAAGTTAATAGGAACCAAAAAAATACTTTTGCTGTACTGAAACGGTTTATTCAATTAAATATTGTGATCTTTACATTAGTAAAAAGATCTGCTAAAAACATACGGAGCATCGGAAGCAGTATAGTATGCAACGCAAACGTGCCTTGAGCGATGCGACGAGTATATATTACTTTTGTAATGTGAGATTTCTTTTTCTGTAGTGATCATATTCACTTTTTTCCAATGTTTGCCCGCTTCACGACAACTTTAGGGGCACTTCAAGGTCACAAGCAAGAGGAGAGGGGGACATTGTCATCCAATCCGGAGCACTAATACTGAAAATTTAAGTTGTAACGAAGCTCCAGGTTATACGATAGTGACCCAGCAGCTTCCTTGACGTGACCTTGAAACGCCACTCTGCTTAAATCTGGGTATATCATTCCAAACAACATACACGGGTTCCTTGCATATGCTTATGGTCTGTAACATTTTAACACGGAAAACACTTACCAAACTCGCTTCGCATTTTTGCCCCGTTCTCGCCGCAGGCGGCCCACTGGGCTTCTGTCAGCCGCTGCTAAACGCGCTTGGTCGGTCGAGGCAAAAAATTAATAACGATGCAGAAATGACCGTTGCAGCGCGTTAGGTGCAGTCAAACGTACTTTTGCGGTGTGTCATTTCACAAAGTCTCCCTCTAATAAGGTGATGCAGACACTAGTATCCACACTTTTTCACGGAAAGTCGCGACCCTGTGGGAGATTCGGTTGCAGGAATTTGACCAAAGAAGAAAAAAACTTAACGCAAGAACGGGAGAAAACTTGGCAGTTTCTGGTTTCAACAGGATAGTGATTTATTTACATTTCGTGACCCATTTTATGCGGTTTTCAAAGTAGTTTCTAGCAACAGGGCAAAATGTTTAAGAACATAAAATTTTTCTTTATCAATTTTCTTATACACAATCAATAATCAGTTACATATGTTCGAACAATAAAGAAGGCATAGTAAAATTCAAAATATTAAAAATTGTTTTTAAGAATAGGAATTACAGAAGTAAAATTTGTATCATGAATCAAAAAATTTGGATCAGAAAATCGATGTACGTTTTCATCGATGAATCGAAAAAACTACATCGAAAAATCACAAAACGCTGTTAGTGTCCACAAACAATGCGAAATATGGCATATATTCCTTGAAGTCGAAATTTAGATGAGTTTTACGTTTTAAGAAAAAGAAATAATAATTGAATAAATGCTTGTGAGCTCCAAAACCGAATGCTCTGGAGTGTATTGTCTAATCAACATGAATTTAATATTTTTTTAAAATGAATTAATAATATATGAAGCAATTGACTAATGCTTTCCAATGCAGAGCAAACACAATTATTAATATTTTCTTCACATTAATTATAAACGATATTAATTTGTGATTTATTGTTTTACTTTAGCGTAAATTAATGCAAACAATGCACTAATTTCTTATAATTGTGAGAAAATATATACTAAAATTGATCAAATAAAGATACCACTGCGATTGTCTGAAGAAGATACGATTCAAAGAGAAGTTTCCAGAGCAATTACAAACAACCAATAACAAATAGAAAATGAGATTTTTTCCATAATGGAAAGCAGCACCTCACGATGTTTCGTGGTTTAATATAACCGTAAATTTACAATTATTTTTTTTCAAATTGGATTTAAAATCAAAATTTTAGGAGTAAAGGAAGAACTGTAGAAACCACACAAGCAAAAAGAACTACATATCGATGGCTTATTGTTCAAATATTTTATGTCCATTCACGGTCATTTTAAATTAACATCGTTTTGGAGACCTCTCGGTCATATCTAGTTAAATTGTATATCAACTTACGAGGGATCTTGCTGTTTCCCCAGAAATCAAATATTGTCATTCCAAATGTAACAGCTCCTTTATAAACGTTCAAGTAGGAGCTTCTCGGAACTCTTGACATACAAGTGGTGAAATAACTGAAGTCATCTTCGTCAACTTACTAGATCACTGAATAAATCTACCACATTAACGAAGATGAGTTCAGTTCACCAATTACGTCAATTACAGTTCATCAGTATCCCGCAAATACAACAAGTGGAATACAACAAGCAAAATTAACCAATAGACCAATAGGCACGATAAGCACAATCCCTAGGGCCTTAGAACATGGATGGCCTACGACAGGGCCTCCTAACAACATTGTTTTGAAAGTTTATTTTAGTACTAAAAATAAAGAAATCACATATATTCAAAATTTATGTTTGACAAAAATTACAATGTTTCTAAATTCCAATTTCAACGTAGGTTTGTAAATGAGAACGAAAAACATTAAAAACGGAGAAATCTTTCGGTCACATAGGACGACATAAATTTCGAATGGATTGTTTTATGTATATTCCCATAAAATATAGTTTTTTTAATTCAAAAAATTCTAATAATTATACGATCCTATATTTTTTTCTGAGGCCTACGAAAAAATTGTGGCTACATCAAGCTTAAGCCGGTCCTGAATACCCCAAAAATATCTCGTGTCGTTCTTATATTCAAAAACTGATGAACTGAGGGAGGTTACAAATTCTGTAACAATATAATCACTATTATTTGTGAACACAAAGTAGAACAGGTTTCTGAAAATGTAATTAAAATGTATCTTTACCTATATTTGTAGATGATTATTGTAGCGGGCTGTGGTAGGATATCCTGTTATCCATCTTAACTTAAAAAACGAAACGTAACACATAATTATTAATACTGAAAAAGATTTTACAAAGGGACACGTGTTTCAGACCATTGGTAGACACTGCATTTATTTATATATTCTAATTAATCTTTGCCTTTTAAAACAGACTGCCTTCGATTTGAAAACACTCACCACCTTCCCTTCGCAAGATGCGAATACATCTTTTTTCATGATTTGAAATTATATAATTAACAAACGACTGTATTTAAGCGTTCATTCAATTATTTTTAATACATTATTCAAATTTAATTTTTTGACTATAAATCCAATAAATAAAGAAATTATAACAGATCTAGTGTCCACTATCTTTAAATTAAAGAAAAAATCACGAAATTTAGTTGAGAAGAAACCACAAATTCTGTTCTAAACAAACACCTTCAATGTTTTAAATATACAGATTATTTTTGCATACAAACATCATAATTTCATGGGATATTCAAATTATAATGTTTTATAACACTTGTCCTCACCATTCAACAAATATGTTTGTCTTAATCTGCCCCCGGTATTGCTGAAAGTGCACGTTTTGCGTGATTTAAACGACCCTTCGAATTAGCGTAATTGTGATGATTATAGTTTGGTTCATTTCAATGAGGTGCACTTAAATTTTACTACCGCAAAACCAGTTAATTTTAATAACAGCTTTATTGTTACTACTGCGACATTCTGCACTTAATGGAGGGCGGTTCCAACTCGCCCCAAGTGGATCTCCTGGCTGCGGGGGAGAGTCGGGCGCTGATGTCGCGGCGCACGTGTTCCGGACGACGCCGCCGTCTGTGGATGTGACGGCGCCACTTAGCGACTGAGGGCGACGCGGCGGCGGCGGCGGCGGCTGCCGCATCTGGCGCGGGGGGGGGGGGACGCATTACAGAGTCGCTCCTAGGGCCACCGCCTGCCCAAGGGCGCGCGGAGGAAACACGAGAACTGGACCAGGAGATCCCCAGGGGCCTCTTGCTTCGAACGAAACGCCGGCTGAGGTGGCTCAGGGCATCAGGTGATGGCACTGCAGTGCTCCTGATGGGAAGGTCAAAGGGGAGTGGGATTTTTGACTCTAGTTCTTGGCTAGGTCGACTTCAGCCGCTCCCTGGAGGAGAATTATTGTGGCTAGCTGTTCTGGTCGGTAGGTTTTAGAGGTTTCTCAGATCAACACCAGGCGAATGCCTGAGTAGCACCTAAATAAACAGACCACGGAATATGCGCGATCTTTCCTTCCTCTTTCCTATTGTATCCGCACCCCTTACACACACTGACACTTACACGCATTACACTACCACACAGGTCGGGAGCTTAGAGCTTGCGCAGGCTGGGGTGGTGCCCCGCTGGTGGCAGATATCGCGTTACGAAAAATGGCTGACGTATAGGTCGTCGCCGGATCTCGACATACATCTGGGGAAGATAGCCGCCATTTTCCACGGTAAAAATATACACTTTATACACATATATGAGACTAATTACCACAGAAGTTGTCGTGCCCTGAAGGACTTATCAATCAATTCAAACAAAGGGCTGACCCCTCCTCAATACATACACAGAAATAATTCCCTTATGCAACAGAAATAGCTTATAGGGGTTAGTTTCAATTAGAAGTAAATGTGTTGTAGCACTGAAAAAATGTGGCTTCCTATTTAAGTTGGAGCGTGGGGCCTCAGTCTCCCTTCTCCTGCTGGGCGCCACTGTTGCTTGCCCGGAATAATTCTGGAGATTCACAAAAGTACGAACAAATGTAGCAAAGAGAGGAATATTGCATCACGAATAGTTTAAAAGTTCATACAAATATTTTACATACTCCAGCCACGAATATATCAAAAGCATATAAGAATATTGCAAAAGTTTATACGTTAGTAGTTATTTATGAAATTAGTGACTTTAAGATGACAATACGCGATTGGGGAATTATCAAACTTAGTTTGTGCCGAGTTGATAATCAATCAACTGTTGTATTCCAAAGTACACTTACTTTTCGGTTAAATTTGAGTAGTCTTTCAACGAAACGTGACAGTTTCTTTGAAGGGGAAATAAAGTCAGCTGTCCAATGTTGTAGATTTTCTGTAATAAAAGGTCCTCAAAACCTAAAAGACGTCTCTGAGCTAAATTTAAAATCGCCTGTTTCGTCACTTGAGTAATATGTTCTTTCTCTTCTAGGTGGTAAAAAGGAGCTTAGGGAAATTTGCAGTGTCAGACGAAAGAGCAGGCCTGAAGGCCTGAGTATCGTCCATTGAATTGAATTGACCCCAGCTGCGAACGCTTTTGGCGCGGTCCCCAGCGATGGAAAGCTCATTATGCAATGAGCCCACACACACACACACACACACACAAACGTAGTCTTCACGCTGAGGCACAAAGGTCTCTCCATCGCGGATACTACGTGCGGATCTCGACCTAATGCCCTATTAAGAGAAAAGACCAAGAGGGGTAAGGAGGAAGCAAGACAAGCAAAAGAGCAAAAGAGAAACGTATTTGCGAAGGAGGGGCCGAGGATTTAAACCGGTATTTGATGGCAGTGGAAAAGTAAAACCCGCACTGAGCAATACCTAACGGGACTGCAGCCTGCATTCCGGAACGGAGAAGTTTCCAATGATTAATGGAGGAGCAAGAAATGCCCATCATTTTTAAGAAACTGCAACGGAATAATAATGATGTGTCAGCATAAGCGATTAAAAAATACACGTCAAGTTCAATGATGTATGAGTGTGAGCGAAATATGATAGCAGAGTTGATTTTCCAAAAACATAATTGTAACTCGAAGAAAATAACTTCACATGAATCGGAAAATTAGATTTTCAGTTGCTATACATACTCTTATTTTCGAATCAACGCTTTCATTTTTCGGATTACTTAAACTAAGAATTTGTCGCACGTTTTCATTTTAATATTGCATTCAGTACCATAAAAAATATGTTTGTTGTACAAATACTCACCTCAATTGTTTTTTAGTTCTACTATGTTTATTTAGATTCTTTTCTTTAAATTATAGCTTTTTAATTTGTAGCTAATTTCACTATTGTATCTTTATAAAAGTATATTTTTATTTATTACGAGTATTTTGAACATGTTTAAAAAATTGAATTGAATTAACGCCTTATATTATATGGCGAGACTCAGGCCATGAGGCTTACTCTTCGCAAACGCCTACGCTCCGTTCACCAACTAGCAGAGAAAGGAGGTATTTCTTGGGCGAGAAACCGGCGATTTGAATTTATCTCAGAGGCGTCATTTAGGCTTAAGGATCTTTTACATGCAAGTAAATCTACTAACATGGAACATCCGGCTTTACTTCCCCTCCAAAGGAAGGCGTACAAAGGATTTTTTCGCCTTTAAAAACCTACGGCTTCGATCGGGTTTGAAGCCGCAAACTTGGGTATAACAGTCCGACACGCTAACCATCGCCGCACGTGTTTGTTATCTATTTCGAAGCAATTTATTTTAAATACGTTTGAACCAGATCCAAAGATTAAGACTGTAGCGACGAAAACTGTCAGTGAAAAGACAATACATTTTATTTAAACTATTTCCTTGCCAATAACAACCCATAAATAAATTAAACAATAACTCACTGTTGATTTATAATCATTAACGTTTGATAAACTACGACATACGCGATGAAAGTTTGTAAACCGAGGTGACAGTCGAAGTTTATAACCAATTGTGTCTGTTAATTGTGTTATCGTGTCGTCCAAAACATTTCGTAATGCCACTTTCTTATAAGAATAAAATCATACATCATTTTATAAGTATGTGTTTCAGTTGATGTTTCTTTCAAGTATAATTTCATTTTACAAGGGCTTCATATACGTGCATCGTTTTATTGGGAGTATACATTTCTCGTTTATTCAATAAGTTCTTAATTTAATTGGGAATAATTTTGTTGAATGATTTCGTTTATGCTTATGTGTGTGAACATTGGAACCACAGGGTTATAGTGGTAAAGGATATTTAAATTTGTAATTATGTAATATCAATGTCCTCAACTCTTAATCAAAAATGTTGCATTTTAAAAAATATAATCATTAGATTGGCGATGATCTTCCTAGTCTTTTTTTTCATTCAAAACATTAGCGTTTTATGCTCTTGCTACATAGCTAGGTTAGATTCAGTCGCTGTATGAAGAAGAATTCCTGAGGGCGGCTTTTCTGATTGGTAGTTTTCCGTGGTTTCTCCAATCAATACCAGGCATTTGCCGGAGCAGTATGCCACAAAACAGGCATTGCACACCGTAAGTGTTGTGACCAAAACAACAAAGAACAACAAAATCTCTTAAAATTCTGTTTATTCCACAAACCAAAAGAAAATCCAATAACAAGCCAAGTCAACCAATATTCCAATAGATGTTCCGTATGCGTAGCGTTGTTTACAGTTTCTCCGTTGGGGCAGTCCAAGTTCGTATTCACTCGACGTCGCACTGTACACTTCACTGATAACTCACTGGCGCTCGCTTCTTGACTGGCCACTGCCCGCCCGGGCAGCGCTCTTATACCCCGCTCGGGGTGAAGGTCCGCCGGCCAGCTCCGCGATAAGGGTGAACCCTTCTGCTCCGAAGCTTGCCCGAGCGTGACGGAGCTGTAGGGTTGCTGATCGGCGCTCTCTCTTGAGCGGCGCCGGTACTAACTTCTGGCGGCAACTTTAATGGCGCGTGTTCGACCACATCAGTAAGATCTGTTCTTCTTCATCCGTATAACTTCCTTTCCGCCTCCACACACATCCAATGACAAGCAGTTCACCAACACGCCTGTCCCGGCTAGGGTGGCAGCGCACTGGGGCGATATCTCAGGGCGCAATGCCAGGTGCAGGTCGGCGCCGTCTCCTCCCTTATTATAACATGCACTTCTCTTGCGGGAGAAATGACCACATCAGTTGTCCGCCCGGCAACATTATACAGGCATTCAGCCACTGAATTGGACCAACCTGTCCGCCACCATCGGAACTGGAATACCAGAAGCTGATGCTGCAGAAGTCACAGTGTTGACGCCGAGCTATGTAAAGAAGAATTCATAACTTTCGAGGCATAAAAGATAAGTGTAGGTAGGTAAAACCCATAGGTAAATGTATACAAAAGAATTTCCACAAAATTTCTGCTGTAACCACCTAGTTTAATGGTAAGTTCCGTATTTACGGGAATTTAATACGCCATCGATTCTAATGCGTACCTCATATTTGAAACTTAAACTCATGAAAAAAAGGTTTGTATGGAATGTAATGCGTATAAATGACAGAAATAATAGGTACAGTATTTTATTTAAATATGTAATACAATGGATTATCGTATACATAATAATCATTCTAACTGCTTTAGTGTTAGCTAGTTTATGCTGTCATGAAGCATCATAAGACGTTCTTCTCTGTTTTCCCTCCGTATCGTAACTAAAAACCCTCAACAATAGCCAATGATAGATGAAGAGAAGTTGAATTTGTAAACTCCAGCAATCCACTGTTATTGCCGTTCTACGGAACGGACTTGTACTCAAATTTAATGTGCTATCGAATCCAATGAGCACCACGATTTGGAGTCCTGCATTAGGGAAAAAGGGGAGGGCGGTGGATCCGCGTAACCCGGTGCACCCGTTTGAATTTTTCTTCAAGTGAGACTGAGCGCATGCTGTGCAGAGGCGGGAGGGCCGGTGGGCGGGCGAGTGGCGGGCTGCGTCGCGCAGTGCTGGGAGCGGCCGCCAGGGGGCCGTGGAGGGCGGGGGCGGGGGCGGGGGCGGCTCGTAAATTTCCGGCGGAGACCTCGCGCTGACGGCTGTGCGGCGGCGGCGTCGCGCAATTTCTCCGAGCGGCTGCTTCTCCGCCGACAGCCTCCTTCGCCGCCCTGCCCTCGCCCCCGCCACCACACTCGCCCTCGCCACCGTCCCCGCCTCGCTCCCGCCTGCGCCGCTGCCCTGCCCCCAGCCCTCGCCACCGTCTCCCTGTTTCCCCGGCCCTCGTCTCGCTCTCGCCTCCGCCCTCACCCCCATCCCCGCCACCACCATCGTCCCCGCTCCCGTTCTCGTACCCGCCACCGCTCTTGCCAACATCCTCGCCCTCGCCACCGGCACGCCGCTCGCATAGTTGCTGTCCCAACTCCCAACTCGTCCATCCGCTCTCACCTCGCGCCGCCCCGCCGCCGCCCCGCTCACCACTCGCTCGGCCGTGCGGCAGTGGCGGCTTCTTGCGGTAAGCAAGGCGGGCAGTGATGGATAGGATTGATTATTCCGTTTTCAGCTTTGGTCATGACTCCCGTACGTGTAGTACATTTTTTTAATCACTGAAGGCGGCCGTGCGTTTGCGATGTACCTCTCCAGATACCACCGCCTTAGAGGCACTGCTCCAGGCGGACGATGCTCGAACTACGACTGGACTCCCGGCATGTGTGGCACTGCAGTGCATGTAAGAGAACGTAGTGTATGTAAAGAGAAATGACAGTAACTCGTGGGGCTAAGAGAGATCGCGTACGGTCCGTGATCCCTTTTGTTGGGAGTGCAGCTCCAGTATGCGGCCGACAGATTTCTCCTCCAGACGACCACTGGATACCATCAAGCTGCGTAGCTACTTTCCAAAATCTGCCCCCGCCGGAACTTGAACCCAGGGCCTGCCGGTCAGAGGCGCTAAGAAGCACTTCGCCATGAATTGAATTGAATTGAATTGAATTAATGCCTTATTTTACGTGGCGAGACTCAGGCCATTAGGCCCACTCTTCCGTCTGACCACGCAAATTTCGCTACGCTCCTTTCATCAACTAGCAGAGGAAGGAGGTATTTCTTGGGCGAGAAGCAGGCGATTTTGAATTTAGTTCAGAGGCGTCATTTAGGCTTGATCGTTTACATGCAAGTAAATCTACTAACATGGGACAGCCGGCTTTACTTCCCCTCCGAAGGAAGGCGTACGAAGGATTTTGTCGCCCTAAAAATCCTCGGCTTCGATCGGGTTTGAACCCGCAAACTTGGGTACAACAGTCCGAAACGCTAACCGTTACACCATCGCCGCTGCCATGTAGCACCGAGTCCTCTCAGCCACTTCAGTAGCTCCTGAATTCGTCCGTTTCTCGCGCGTAGCGAATCCAAAATACCCGCGTCGCGTCGCGCCGCGCCGCGCCGCGTCGGCGGAAGGGGGCGTGGCCGGCGGAGCGGCGCAAGAAGCGGCGCGGGCGGCCGCAACCACACATTGTTCCGCGCCGCGTCGCCTCCCCAGCGCGAAAAACGCGCCGGCGCGGCGGCGCGGCGGCCGCCTGTTAGCGCGCCTCGCGGCGGGTGGCCCGCACCGCAGGCCCGGGGAAGCAGGCCACGCCCCGGCGGCTTTTTGCAGGCTAACGAGGGAGTGGCCCAGTGGAACCACTGGCGGGTTTTGGAGTGTGACAGCGTTGATAGAGCTGGGCTGTTTCAAGGAGGGGGGGGTTGGCCCAGCGCTTACTGCGGGCCAACGGTGTTTTCTGTTTGTTGAATCAGTCCCATAGGAGGGGAGGCGCTCGGACGCGATCGGCTCTAATATAGTGAACAAGGCAAGGCACCTATGCAACCGCAGGAATGGGTAATGTCACCGAAATTCTCGATTTATGCAGCCCTAATATAGGAAAATACACACGTTTCAGATATTCTGTGGCACCGCCAGAACTTTTCTAAGTTTGGGCGGGGGGGGGGCGAGGTGATGTCATCGGCTGGGGAGAAGTGGATGAATCCCTATTATCCTCTCCCTTCACTAAGGTGCGCAACAGAGAATATCTTATATTAATGTCTACTAATCGAGTCATCCCTAGCAGATATGATCTCATTAAGGAGTGATTTAATAACTAACTAGGAGTACTTTTGGTCCGTTTAAGACAACGAAATGCAATGTTCGGTAGTCGATCGCAAGGCGCGTGGTGGCGCACTGAACGACAGGGAAAAAAATTTAACATTCTTTCGCGATTCACAATTAGCTGATTTACTTCACATCGTTGGAACGTTGAATGAATAAGGAGCTTTTTAATGGCGAACTATTAAAGCAATCTATTGATAATCGTTATTTCTTCTCTATCTCTAACCTCACAAACATCTCTTTATTGCTGGGAATTCGTTAAACTGTCACAAACGAATTGCACTGACTTGTGACCTAAACTGTAATTATAAAAAACTAATATTACCAAATATAATACCAAATGAAAGTAGAACATCTTGGTGGCCTCGTTCCATCTTTTCACTTAATTCCTTCCTTTCTTCATTTCACCATCATCATCATCATCATCATCATCATCACCATCACCACCATCATCACCGCCACCATCATCACCGCCACCATCATCACCGCCACCATCATCACCGCCACCATCATCACCGCCACCATCATCACCGCCACCATCATCACCGCCATCATCATCACCGCCATCATCATCACCACCATCACCATCACCACCACCACCACCATCATCACCATCACCACCACCATCATCATCATCATCGCCACCATCATCACCATCACCGTCATCACCATCACCATCACCATCACCATCACCATCATCTTCTTCTTCTTCTACATCTTCATCTTAAATTGTCACCATATGTCACACCTACGTTTTCCCAACATATGTTTAATTCACCTGTTGGGGTAATGCATTATTTATTCCCATTTAGACGTTCTGACATGTTTGTTCTCTAGCTGTGTGCTTCTCACTGTCCCCTCTAATGTTCGTGTTCCCGCGCGCAGCAGGAGAGCAGCGGGCAGAAGGAAGACGGGGCGTCGCATCAACAGTTCGTCGACCCTTTCAACTAAACTGCTTATCTCGAACCTCCTCTCCCAACTCCGCGCCAGCCGCTTCATTTCCCTCTTTTCTGGCACGTCAGTCGAACGTTCTTCCTCTCGTCTGCTAAAGAGACGAGATTTCGCACCTCTTTCTCGTTAGTCGGGGGTGGCGCCAACACGCCTTCACGACGAGCAGCCACCCTGAAGCTGCACCTTCAGAACGTGACACACAAATTCAACCTGAAATTCCACGACAGTCTCCTAAAAAATTACAATATTCTGTTACAATATTTGACGCGTTCATAATAATAACGGAAGATCTCAACCGATGTTCCTTTCGAGAAAAATTACTTGTTATTGCAGTGTTAGTGAAGACTGTTTTTGTTTTAGAATACTTAATGTGTTGCAGTGTTATAAGAGAGTATTTTATGTGTTTATCATTAGTAGTGTTCCTGCTACTTTTCGGTAAACCATTTTGTTGGTTGTATTCAGCAACATGCCTCTATGATGGCGCATGGGTAGCGTACTAGCTTCCAGTGGTGAGAGCCCACGCTCAATTCCCGGTCGAGGCAAAAAATTGTGTTGTGGCTTTCCTTTAAAATCGTCTAGGTTTCTGTAAATGTGTGACGAAGAAAATCTCAGGCAGGCGGTGAAGGGAATACGTCATGTTCACCACATGCTCCCTTATGTCTCCCAAGCGTGGGAATAAACTACACAGACATGAAGGACACCGCTAACTAGTCGACGAAGTCGGACCATTCAAAATACATACATACATACAATTTGTCTAGTGCAGGCCACTAGCAAAAGTTATTTCTTCCCTCCCCTCTAATAAAAGACCTGGATGGGTCCATGAAAACTATTACGAGAATGTGTATCCACAAAATGTAAGCCAGAAACAGACACATCCCGAATTTTTCATCAAAAACCCGTAAAATTCACTTTCAGTGACTAATTAGTTAAATAAATAAATTTCTTCCGCCCGTTCCACACTTCCCCTAGCTCAACAGCGTTTCGGGAGCAATAGGCCTCTCCGCCGGGACTTTCATTTATACGGCGCGAACAGTCTTTCCCCCCTCCCCTCCCGTCCCCCACCCCTGCCACTGCCACTGCCCTGACGGGGCCAGCGGCGCGGAAGAAGCGAAGGCGACATATGGCCGCGTGACCCACCGCGACGCACGGCCGACCCAAGGGTCAGAGTGGGCGCGCAAGCATACGCCCCCCCCCCCCACGCAGTGCGCGATGAGGCTGGGGGCGGCGGGACGCGAGGGCGATTTCCCCCCCCCCCCTTTTTTAAATACAAGCAGCTGAAAAATCAGAGTAAATGGAACACGTGTAGGATGCGTTCAATAATGCGCGGTGATTCAATAAGATGTGACACGTTCTAGGTAGGTGAGTGAAGGTAGGTTAGAAAAAAAGTCGCCAATTCGAATCACCTTGGACAGACAAGTTGCCGCAAGTGTTTTTTATTGCTTTTCATTTCAAACAGATGAATAAATTGTATAAATTGAACACGTGTCACTGCACAGCCTGACTGGGAGACTCTAGGATTCGACTTCCGAACCTGATTAGGTGGCTCAGGGCATCAATTGATGTCACTGCAGTGCTTCTGCGTTATGTGGAGGAGAATTCTAGAAGATGACTGCTCTGATTGGTAGTTTTCCGGGGTTTCTCTAATCAACACCAGGCGAATGCCAGAGCAGTGCCGTAACAAACTGGCGTGATCTTTCCTTCCTCTTCCTACACTATCCTCACACTCCTCTTACAACAACACACACTTACATGCACTACATTACCACACTTGTCGGGAGCTTAAAGCTTGTCCAGGTTGGGACGTTGCCCCACCTGGTCATTATTATCTTAGCAACTCTCTTAGCTGCTAAAATAACTAAAATAATTAAGTATCACATTTCAATATCAAAATTCTCAAAATTATTTACCCATAAATAATTTCAACTACCATATCCTATTATTCAAGCAATAGATAATAATAATGCTACGTCACCAATACGATTAGATAAAGCTGTAATCATACCAGCATTATAAGACTTTACATTCTGATAATAAATTACTAAACAATAAGAAACTAATCCTAAACCATCTCATCCCAACAAAATTCTAATTAAATTAGGACTAATAATTAAAATCATTATAGATATTACAAATATTAATACCAAAATAACAAAACGAGATAAATTATAATCACCTATCATACAGCTATCTCTATAACAAATTACTAAAGAAGAAATATACATTACAAATCTCATAAATAATAATGACCTTGGAGATACCTAGTTGAGGAAAACCCGCAAGCCGCCGTGCAGGAGGTTGCCGGATCCTGCCTTCTAGCGAAGGAAGATCACCTCTACCTCCCGGGATAACACATGCACTACTTACGGGACTAATGACCTTAGCTGTTGACACGCCCGAAATAACCAATGAATACTCGTCAATCAATCTAGCCTTGACGGTTGTTATTCGATATCTGCCGAGGGGAGGCGAGACCTTGGGAGCATGTCGCTTGCCACGGCGCCCTTCGCAAAGGGAAGACCTTGTGGCTGGCTTTATTTAAGAGCCCGTCGCGGCTGCTGTGGAAAGTGTCAGGTGGAGGGCGCCGCGGAGCGGAAAATGGGCTTTGGCCAGGAACAAGGGCCGTCGCTTGCACTGTACGCGGGGGCCAAGTCACGGGGCGTCCGCAGAAGGACGTGACGGCGGCGGCGAGGGCGACGGGGCCGGCGAAAATGGTGGGGGCAGCGGGGGATGGGGGCGGAGCAGTGGCAACAACAGTGAGGGTTGTAGTGATGGCAAGGTCAGGGGGCGGCAAGTGCGACGGTGCGGTGGAGGCGGCGAGGGCAGCGTTGTCGATGTGGGTGAGGGAGGGGGTGAGGGGGGGCGGCGGGAGTGATGGAGTCGGCGAAGGTCTGGGCGGCAAAGGAAGCGGCGGTGGTAATGACGGCGTGGGCGGTAGGGGCGATAGCGTGGCGGTGAGGGCGGCGATGTGAGCGGGGGCGGAGAGAACGGTGGGGTCTGTGGCAGCGGAGGGAACAGTGACGGGGGAGCAGACAGCAAGAACAGGAGCCACAAGAACACGAGACAAGGATAAAACAGCTCAACTCAGAGACCTCGCCAATGGACATGGATGGTTGATGGTTGAACGCGCATAATCCAGAATGCTGAGAACCTCGATTATTTGATGGAACATTTTCGATGGATTGTGATCAATATGAAGACCCCACAGTAAATAAAAATATATTTCTTTTAGTACGTTAATTTCTGAATCCAGTAATTACAGTAACATACACATAATGGGTTTGCAATTTTCATCTTATATCTTTCTTTGAGGCATTTGTTACCCAAACAACAGCATATCGTGAAAGTATAATTTGCCCATCTTGTTCACGGGCCTAATTACCCATTTGCTGAACGAGCATCCAGTACACTGACGAACTATTTGTTGTGATGATCCGATAATTCGAACTCTGAAATCTATATTTAGTACTAATTCTTCTGCCTAATACATCAGGTAAGTAACTAGGTTATTGACTAATTCCCTTGCCGAATACATGAGTAACTAGAACTTCGATAAATTCCTGTTGGACTTCAGATTCGAAGTATAATGGCTCCACTGAAGTATGTTTATGAACGAATAACCATTACTCGGGAAGACATGAAAGAGGAATAATTTATAAATGAAATTTGGTTGGCGGAGCACTTGCAAAATAGCAATAATTACAAAGAAAAGTGTGGACGCAATACCCACAACATGCGAAACGAGAGGAGCGGAGCGGATTTGAGCGAAGAGATTACGTGAATGATGATTAAGACGAAACGACGAAATCGTAAGTGTGTGTAGGGGATGAGGATCGGAAAAGTAAGAGGAAGTAAAGATCGCGCGCGCTCCGTGGACTGTTTGCTCCGGCATTCATCTGGTGTTGATCGGAGAAACCGCGGGAAACTTCCGATCAGAGCAGCCGGCAGCTAGTGGAAAACCAGCTGTGAAGCCAACAGATCGCAAGCGGAGAAGAGCTTAGAAACACAGATAATCATGGTGTGTGGGCGTGGAAGAGAGGTAGGGGAGGGTGAGGAGAGGGTAGGAGCGAGGGGGCGAAACAGAGCTGAGGAGGGAAGCGGCTATAGCGGGGCATAGCATGTAAAGAGAAGGCAGAGCAATGGTCACTGCGGCGCCAGCAGCTGTGCCTCTATGGGGGCCCTCGCTGCGCGCGACGGCTCTTCATAAGGCGCTCCTCGTCGCAATTACAGTCGCATGCGACAGTCGCACTGCGCCACACGTCGCGCGCACGAGCATCAAGCCAGCGCAGACGCCACGCGAAGGCAAGGCTCGTTGGGGACGACGGAAAGGAACATAGCGTGCGGCAATAACAAGATGTCTTTATTTTCCTACGGCGCTCCCAGCCCAATTCAAGCTTTCGCATTGTTGGTGATAGAAGAAAATGTTATTTTATATTTTTCTTACTCTTGCACTACAGCGCAATTTGGCTTCATACCTCCATTCGCAATACGTGCGAAGATTTTTCACTGGATGAGGAAACTCACAGCAACAACTGTCGCTACTGCAGCGTCTGTGACCGCGAGGTCATAGGGTTAGAATCCCGACGATGGTGGATTTTTGCTAGCTTTGTAGCTACGTGAAATATAGCTTATATTTTAGAAATATGTTACTTTTCCGTATTTTTTTTTCCGATCATTACCACACGAGTGCTGGAACAGAGCCTCAACAAACGAGCCATGGTGAGCGTGCGATCTTTCCTTCCTCATCCTTACCCCCCTCTCCCCTAACAAACACATTTACACTTCTAGTTCTACACTACATGGGAGACCAGACTGGAGCTGAGAGCTTGTCCCGGATGTGGTGGTGTCTGGCTGGTGGAGATGCCTACATAGTCAAAAGGCAAATGGTATGTAGTACATGCTACTCATAATTTTTTCCCCTCCATTCGTGTAAAATATATATCATTTTGGATCGACTTACCGACGTCTACAATGCATTACTTTACTCCTATTCATCTAAATTATGGAGATAAAATTTAACAATTTTCACAAGTGAAATTAGGATAATAAATCTTGCATAATGCATGCACATAAGCACTCAGTGATACAAAAAAATTTATGGCCCTCTGCTCAAGTACTGTTCTAGCATTCCGATAAACGTCTCCTACTTATTTAATTTCATATTTCTACTACAGAGTGTAATTCAGTGGGTCCAAAAGAAACTCCAGTCTTAAATGTACGAGGATCAATTGCTGAGAAACCATTTTGTCTTCTGGGAATGGGGAAACCACAGAGAAAACATTCCCTCGAAGCAAAGGGTTTGCATTTTATTACTCAGCTCGAGATTCATGTAAACAGAAGTTCATGTAGCAAATCATAACCAGCAAATGAGATTTCCGCAGACTTCACTCCATCTCTGCAAAAGAACCATTAAACGCATTCTCCACAACCAACAAACATGAATAATGTTACTCGACTAACAACATTTCTTGCACTATATCACGTAAATGGGTCTTCCCCTTTTTTGAACAAATGCTCAGTTAACGTATGGTATATATCACCAGGTAACGTACAGAGGGAAAACAGGAAAGCCTAAAGAAAAATAAACCTTTATGTGGAAGTAATTTCATAGCAGAAGCAGCTCCAAAATGCAACTAGAACAAATATTACAATATGTACAAAATAAAATCAAATAATAAAATAAATATAAATTTCTACGATGGAAGAATCATTTATCTCTTGGTACAAACGAAGAACCGGCGGAAGAAAAAAGCGTAACTAAAGCCACAAAGTGTATCTAATTTGATTTTATTTATGCAGGAGAACAGAAAAAAATTATTTATGGAAGCCTTATTTTAATTTTTTTATGAAATATTTTAACAACAAACATCACCTAATTTATGGATAAATGTTACAGTGACCCTGATTAAGTGACCATAATAAGAACTGCATGAATTTTGTGCAGTATCGAATTCGTACTGCATTTACTACGGTAGCCACTAGTGCGTCATGCCCATTTAAGAATACTTATAAGGAGGCAGGCATTAAATAAACAAACAACATTAAAAACATAAACAGTTGAATGCGATGAATTATACCCATGCGTAATCATATCTGAAAATACTATTTCTTTCCGTCGTAAACCGTTTATAACATTTGACATCATAAGCATACAAAAACCGAACAAATAAATGGTCAAGTAATAAATACTGTTTTCGTGTTCTATTAATACACTAATACTGGTACAATAAATAAAGGGTACAAAAAAGTGTGATTTTTCTTTCAAGAAGTTTATATAGCCCTTTTAATTTATAGATACTGACGTCACAAATGTAGTAATATGGATAAATAAATGATTAAAAAAATTAATGCAACACTCATATTTCATTAAACGCAGAGTAAAGAAACAGGTGACTTTCAAAATCAATAAATTTAAAACGCTATCTTGGCAAGGGGAAGTAATGTAGTGAAGACCACGAGAAAAACGATGCGTGCTGAAAAACAATAAACTTGTGTTCATACGCTTTGATAATAAATGACATCATCTTGCTGCCCAAAAAAATAGTGAACACAGGCTTGTATATGAAGGTACATAAAGTATAGTACGAATTACAGTAAAAAATATTAAGCTTTATATTTCATTTCTTTCAAACACTTTATTTTGTTTTCACCATCTGACTTCAGAAGGAATAAATAAAGAAGTCAGCAAAGTAAAAAACCTCTTGGCTCGTATTTAATTAAATATTAAGTAAAGAAATGATGTTACGCCGACCCAATAGCTAAGAACGATCTTTCTACCTTCATAACCAGATTCCTTTGCAATGGACAAATGCCCACAAGATAATGAGTTACGGGGTTTTAATAAATAGATTATAATTATGAGTGTGCAACAGATTTCTTGATCAGTTTTTTTCACGCGAACGCCAGAAAATAAAGTAGAAATAGAAAAAAAACCTGCAATAAAGAACGTTGAACGCCCTGAAATATTATTTACTTTCACCGTAATTAATATCTGTCGTAATAACAGGCAAAAAAGTAATCGGTAAAGTAAATAAACATTCAATTCATATTTCATTAAGTTTTAAAAGTAGACAAGGAAATGACGTCATTCTTGGTAGATTTGCGTTTATCAGTCAGCCAAAACAATCAGGTGATGGAAAAATGTCTGGAAAATAATAGCCGATAATTAATGAAGACCCAACAGTGAATATTGGAAATAATAAATTGCACATTTAAATTCTACTACTTACGAGTCTTGAAAATACTTAGAAATACAAGTTTTTACCTTCGCGATAAAAAATATAAAACAATTTAAAGTAAATAAATGCTCTTTTCATATTTCATTAAACATTACGTAGAGAAAAAAGGAATAAAATGCTGTCTCGACTCCGAGCAAGACGCCTGTCTTCTGTTTTGGCGATCCATCTACCGGCGACGAACCGCCGGAGAAACGAGACATTGCACTTTTGTTTGTTTTTCTCCATAGTAGCTTTCTGGACTCAGAAATTCATTTAATTTTTAGGACGTAGATCTTAATGTTTAAACTTTGTGCTTCAGCAACAGAAAGGAGAGCGTTGTCTTAAATATTCTAAATGTAACTTCAAACTGCTTTAAATTGATTAATTGACTGTTAGTCATTCAGAGCTCGTCAACTGCTAAGGTAATAAATCCCGAAAGTGTAGTAATTTATTTTCTTCGGGAGGTGGTAGTCTTTCTCCCCTGTATGGCGAGATCCGGCGCCGACCTACCGTCGGCTAGCGGGCTTTCCCTTAACCAGGTTGCCCACCAGCAGGGCACCGCCCCAGCCGGTGGGCTCTAAGCGCCTGACCGGTCTGCCGGCATGTTTTTGAATTGAATTGAATTGAATTGAATTTGCCTTATTTTATGTGGCGAGACTCAGGCCATCAGGCCCGCTCTTCCGTCTGACCACGCAAATTTCGCTACGCTCCTTTTACCAAATAGCAGAGAAAGGAGGTATTTCTTGGGCGAGAAACAGGCGATTTGAATTTAGCTCAGAGGCGGCATTTAGGCTTGAGGATCTTTTACATGCAAGTAAATCTACTAACATGGGACAGCCGGCTTTACTACCCCTCCGAAGGAAGGCGTACGTTTCGCCCTTAAAAATCCACGACTTTGATCGGGTTTGAACCCGCGAACTTGGGTACAACAATCCGGTACGCTAACTGTTACACCATCGCCGCCGCGTTTGGTAGTGTAGTGTATGTTAGTGTGTGTGTAAGCAAGGGGTGAGGATGAGACAAAGAAGAGGAAGGACAGATGGGTATAACAGCCCGATATGCTAACCGTTGATCATTATCGAAACCACATATGTGGTGCTGCATGTGTGGTGTACTATAACTGATTTTTATTCTTATAGGTCCAATCCTCGTTGAAGTGCGATTTGAACCGATTGTGAATCCGCCAACAAATCATTGTTTCCACAGCGGAACAACCTCTGATAGCAATGGGGCGGCGACATACTATTTACAACTCCAAGCTCGCAAGCCTCCCTCGAGTGTGGAAGGTACATTTTCGTGTTGTCGATCATTCATTGACATTCGTGTTTTTCGTTCATGATTCACCATATCTTCATTCAACTGATTCATTTAGCGGAGACCGGGCGTCTGGTAAATGCAGAAAGATTGTTTTTTATTAAATTCATCCTCTAAAGCACTCTTATGGAGGCGTCAATTCTTCCAACTTTTATGAGTCTTAATTCCGATTTACTAGCTTCCTTTTGACGAACGATTCCAGAGTTTTTGCGAACTCGCGTATGCGCTGTGGTGATGCTGGGGTTGTATTGCGCACGCGTATGTCTATGAAAACAAAAAGCATGCTAATCAAAACTACTATTAAAGATATTTTGCTACCTTGGGGTTTATTACGTAGAAGTAAGACTTAAGTTTTGAATTTAATAGTATGCTGTGAACCTTCACATTTCAGTTAATATACACATTACTTCCTAATAGAAAGGAATATTCATTGACTTGTACTTCTTTGTCATCTTTTTTTGGTTAAATGAAACATGTTTATTTTATTTTTTTTCTCCCTTTTTTGTTTCCTTTCTATTCTCATCTGTCTTCTCTTTTCCTTTTCTTTTTTCATTTCATACACCCAGCAGTGCTCCTCGTATCACCTTCAGCAGAGCCATCTGGCGGCGGCCAACCGCTCGAGAAACGCCGCGTCCCGTGCGACACGCAGCGCCCCCCCCCCCCCCCCCCCGCCTCCCCTAAGACCCAGACGCCCCGGCGCGTCGCTGGCTGCGCTTTATGAGTTTCAGTTTTTCGCCCGTCGCGTCGCCTCGCCGCGCCGCCGCCGCCGCTTCTGCTCCCTGGTCGAGGCGCCGTCGCCCCCGCCCCCGCCCTCCGTCCCCGCCCCCGCCCCCGCCGCCATCCGCAGTTGCGTTGCGCCGAAGCACACTGGCCTCAAATGCCCAAACCCCAGGCCTAAAGTCCAAAAGAAAAGTTAAATATTTTCACTTCGGTACAGTGAAATCTTGACATGGTGTCTATGTTGAACCATTCAGTCAAAGGCAGAGTATTTCACATCTATGCTGATGTTACAGTGCAATGGTGAAGTTAGGTCTACTGTTCTAGCACATGTATTTTTCACAATGTTTGAACTCTTATAACTTGTGGTGAAGTGGCAGATGTTTAGTTTCGTTTAATAAAGAATATTCCAGCATGTATGTAGAAAGTATTTATGTGTCTTGGTCCGATTGTATTCATGTTTTAAGCTAAATAATAATAATAATAATAATAATAATAATAATAATAATAATAATAATAATAATAGTTACAGTTTACTTATTTTGCTTACTTAGTGTCACCATCATCTACTACAACCTGATTTGTTTGTTGTTGTTGTTGTAGTTCCGACCAACGTTGTCGATATCGTTTATTACTGTAGGGTCCATTTTTAACGTTCTTGGCTTTGGGAACGTTATCGTGGCTGCTGTTGTCGAAGTCACTGTCATCGTCGTCGTTGACGGAGTTTCCATCGTCATCTACGACTTCATTATATCATCTTCGGTGTTATTGTCATTGTTGTAGCTGCTGTAGTATTGGATGTTACCATTAGCAATTTCAATGTGTATGTTGTACTTTTTTTTACCTTCTAACGGTGTTTAAGCATTGAGAATCTATACTCTTTCAATTTGATATTGTTTTCATATTGTACATGAAGACGGTTATATTATTGTTCCTTCACATTGTAAACATTTTCGGCCCATCTACATGGCGCGGGTGCACTATTACAAAATGTCTCATTAAGAGGAAGTAAATGTATTTCGCTACGCCAGATCACGCACAGTCTGAGCTCGTTTGTTAGGGTGTTGCTCCGGCAGTCGCCTAATATTGATGGAAGAAACCAGAGAAGCCAACCAACAAAATTCCTTTCCCAACCGCAGCAGAATTGAACACACGAAGAAGCTAGTGACCAAAATCCGACTCATCGGGTCTCGACCCCTAGGACCTGTCAGTGAACGATCCTGTTGCCACATCGCTGTCGCAAGGTCTCGACGGCTGCTGACCGCATTCCGATAGTTTGATTGAATTCCAGGCGCGTCCACTGTTAAGGTCATTAGTACCGTAAGTGTAGTGCATGTTTTATGATTGAGGTGACTGTCAACTCCCGCTGATTGGCGAAATCCGGCGCCGATCTACCGACGGATAGCGGGGTTTTCCCCAACCAGGTATCTCCCACCAGCGCGGCACCGCCCCAGCCGCGACAAGCTCTAAGCTCCCGACTGTTCTCCTGAAACGTGTGTGCGCGTACGTTTGTCTGTAACTGATGAGTGAGGAAAGAAAAAGGAAGAGGACGGAAAGATCGCGCGCGGACCGTGGCCCGTTTGTTCGAATACTGCTCTAGTTACTAGCTGCTCTAGTTCGAGTACTGCCTGTTGTTGGTCCGAGAAAGCAAGGATAACTAGAGCAGGCTCCCGCTAGAATTCTTGTCCAAACTGCGACTGAATGCGATCTAGCTACACAACTAATTTCGAAAATTCTACCACCATCGGGACTCAAACCCTAGGTCTTCCCGGTCAGAGGCTCAGCTGGGACATCAATTGAAGCCCAGAGCCACATAAGCCGATACCATCACAATAATTGTGGTCATTTGGTAACGTCTAAGATAATTTTATTAACCCTCCGCCCCTAGAAAGAACTCCAGGACCTCCCGTTCCCAGGGTCTGCAGCCCTCATCACAATGTCCCCACAAACACGTTACACTTCAAAGAGCCCCCCGACCCCTCTGGCAACCGTGCAGCATCCTGCCCCTCCCATCATTTCAACGCGACCCCATTCATCGTAATTTCTCAGCAGCCCCAACGCGCCCCATCTCGTCCCCGACCCCACCGCGTCCCAGCTCCGCCATCTTGTCCCCTCCCCCACCCCCACTCCCACTCACGCGTCCCGAGGGGTTCATTGGCCGACGCGAGCGAATAGGTCCCGTAAACGCTCCCGGGATATTACCGAGAATATTTCATAAAGATATTTCGCCCTCAGCAATTTTTTAAAAAGAAACTTCTCTAACTTCCCCGGTACTTAATAATCATTTGCATAGGAGAAAAGTCTGCGTCACCAATTTTTTATTCTCTTTCTCTCTTTTGGTGCGCGCTGGGAAGTTCTTCGAGGAAAAGTTCCGGCAGGTTTCTTGGGAAACGCTTAGGAGATGCGAGAGGGAGAAATGAGAGAATATAATGATGTTCGGAGGAGGGGGGGGGGGGCATATGTTGGGAAAATGAAAATATGGAGTCCGGGGAAAATGTTGGGATGAAGATTAGAAACGCGTGCACGACATACCAGCTAAAAATGCAATTTGCCAACATATAATGCGTCTTGCGATGATAATATCGAAAGAAAAGTACATATAAACGAAGAAGTAATACGAAAATGTGTGATTCTACTATAAGCTGCAGTAATAGAGCATGGATGAATCAGTAGCTGCACACAAAATGATTTACTTGAATGGTATTTTACTCACCCTTTAAGACTACGTTAATTATCTCTTCGTTGAGGAAAAAATGCCAAATAATACAGTGACATTCGAAAGAATCAGAAATGAAATATGCTTCATCAAACAATGAAGAAACGTAAGACAATCTTGTGATTTCATGTTTAAAGAATGAACAGTATTCGATTCTCAATTGCGCTTATTGAAAACTCAGGGCACTGTAGAAGTTTGAGAAGACTGAGAAAGCACTTGATAGGTTAAGCTAGATCATGCTGAAAACACGTACCGACAATAAAGAAGAAATCTACAGCCAATTCTCACCTTACCAAGGAACACTGTGCCGCATTGGAAGATTCAATTACCTGAAACAAACAGAAAACCATAAATAAGATTAGTTTTTAATAATAATAATAATAATAATAATAATAACAACAACAACAAGCGAAGCGGATCAGTACGTAGCGTGCTGACTTCACAGTCGGGTGGCCCGGGTTCGAACCCCTGGCGGGTCATCCTGACAGAGGTTTTCGTGGTTTCCGTCGGTCATGCGGACGAATGCTGTGATGGTTAAAAAAGGCCACTATCCCCTCTCATCATAATCCTATCACCTCATAATTGAAAGCAAACAATCTCGTCTTCCCAAGAGTTACGGACGAAAAGTTGACCTCACAATGGCACACGTTGATCTCTCTCTAGGATAGAATTTGCCTGGGATCGGAAGAGAACGTGTAGCGTGGTCAGAAATGCCCCATATTCGCAAATAATAATAATAATAATAATAATAATAATAATAATAATAATAATGTCTTTATTTCTGGCGAGGCTCAAGCCTTGAGAACTGCTCTTCCTCCTAACCACTTTAAGTTTTACATTTACATAATTACAATTGAGACTTACGGAAAATGATAACTGACATTTAATGTTCCTAGTGAAAGTGCATATGATCGTATTAACTAACGGAAATGTGATGCACATATAGTATGAATGTATTTCATTGTCAATTTTTATGTACTATACAGTTAATGTGATATAAAGAGAATATTTGCATCTCATTTACTGGAATGAAGTATCATTACGTCAATAATCTTACTTTCGCCATATGTCAAAAGCCATCTCCTACATCCGAATTCCTCAATTGTGAAAGAAATTGCAAAAAAGCAGGGCAGATTTTACATTTATATGCAAGTCTAGGGATCATCCCGGCATACGCTTTAAGCGATTGAGTAAACCCAGGAAAACCTGAATCAGGATGGTGGCTTAGGATCGTAATACCAATCATATAAAGCGTAAGTGAATGGGAACAAATAGCAAGATTAAAGGAAAAGAGAAATGAAAGAAGGAAAGTAGAAGGAGTTAGTACAGACGGCAGAAGGCGGAAGATGCGCGGGACGATGAAGCATGAAGTCGACTGGAGCAGAGTGGAACGCGACAGGGGCACCTCGTAGCAGGAAAGAGCTGGACAGAGTAGAACGGGAGAAGTGGGAGCAGAACGGGTCACGGTCGGGCAGAACGGGAAAGGACGAGATAGGACGGGGAATGAAGAGTTAGGATGGATTAGGAAGGGGGAGAAGGAGGCAGGATGTGGTTACGGCAGCGCCGCACCTGGGACGACGTGCAAGGCCGGGCCGGGGGTGAGAGCAACTGAGCACGAGCGAAGGCGGAGCAGGGAGTGGGTGAGCTCGGAGCGGGCGGGATGCAACTACCAGGAACGTGCGAGGCGGGACGAGGCCGTGAGGCGAGGCGGGGTCGGCAAGGCGAGGAGGCGGGGTAGGGTGAGGCAGGGCTGGGCAATGTGAGGTGGGGCTGAGCGAGGCGTGGCGAGGCGAGGCGAGCCTGGGCGTTCGGGAGTAGGGCGAGGAAGGGCGAGGCGGGGCCAGGTGAGGAGAGGGAAAGCGAGACGAGGCGGGGCGAGACTGTGAGAAGCGGGAGGAGGCGGGGCTGGACGAAGCGGGACGAGGCGTTTCAAGGCGGGGTGAGGCAAGACGAGGCAGGGCGAGGCGAGACAGGGAGGCTGGGAGAAATCGGGCAAAGCGGGGTGAGGCAGAACCCTAGCGGAGTGCGACGTGGCATGACGGGGCGAGATGGGGAAAGGCGGGGTAAGGCGGGCCTGGGTTGGGCTGGGCGAGGTGGGACTGAGCGAGGCGGGGCGTGGCAGGGCAGAGCGAGGAGAGGCAGGGTAAGGTGGGGCGAGGTGGATGAGGTGGGGTGGGTCAAGGCGGGGCTGGGCGAGACGTGGCGAGGCAAGTCGGGCGAGGCGGGTCTGGCCGAGCCAGGGCTGTGCAAGGCGGGGCGAGGCGTGGAGAAGCGTGGCGAGGCGTAGCGAGACGGGACGGGGCAACGTGGGACGCGACGGGGCGGGTACGGGCGAGGTGAGGCGAGGCGGGGAGAGCCTGGACGAGGACAGTAAGACGACGCTAGGCGGGGAAAAGTGGGACGAAGCGGGGCGGTGCGAGGCGGAGCGGTGCGTGGCGAGGCGGGGTGAGGCGGGGCAGGAAGAGGTGGAGCAGGACGGGGAGGGCGTGGGGGGGGCGGGGCGGGGCGAGGCGAGCCGTGAGCGAAGCCATGTTGTTTCCGCTCGTTACGCCCCGGCGCGGCGCCTGCCCCGCGAGGGGGTGGGGGCGGGGCGGGGCGGATGGGTTATGTATTCATTAGGACGTGCGATTGATAACGGAAACCTATTTATATGCTAATTCGCGGGGGCGGCGGGGCGGCGGGGCTCCGGAAGGAGCAGACGGTGACGGGGGCGGCGGCTGGAAGAGGCCGCAGGTGGCGCGCCCTGGCGGAGCGCGGACGAAACAATCCTAAGTGCCTCCCGGCAGAACCACTCCACCCGCGCTCAATGGCGGCATTAGGGGCGCAACGGGCCTCGCATTGCGAAGCCTTGCGCACGTTTGCACCACACGTCGGCGGGGATTCCCTTGCGATGATAAATAATATATTTTTTCAATTGCTTTTTGTTTTCTTTTTAAAAAATTGCATTTTTAATTATTGTTAACGACAACAAATATATAAAATTTCCTTATATCTTTAATATTTTTGTAATTATGATTGATACACAACGAACCAATGATTATGTGGCGTAAAATGTTCGTAGGCATATTTATAGGAGACTTGATGTATTCTTTGTTTTCGGATACTGGAGAAGGAAGAAATTGAAAGAAATTATATTATCGAAAAGAAATCCATTCACAGATTACTATTGACGAGTTTCAACGACTTTTAACTCAATGTTCGTACGATCCCGCAATAAAATATATCACACACAGAGTACCTGCGGATAACTGAGTGGCGAAATTGTGTTTAAAGAGTTTCATAAAATATGTGAAAAAATGCATTACTTTGCTTCATCTGCAAAAATAACTATAATTGATTGTCTTAAATATTTTGTGGATACTTCTAGTTTCACATTATTTTTATTATATTACTTATTATTATATTATTTATTGTCAAAAAGCACTAACTACTTATGGAGGACGGAGGTGAGACAGAAGTATAGTTTCTTCACGTTTTCTTGCGAATCTCGTCTCCAGAATCCCTATCCCTCTCTACTTTCTTCCATCTGTAGTTCAATTATTATAAGAGGTACCAACAAGCATGGCTGGCAACATGTGACAAAAATAAATATTCAATCCCGAGTAAAGGTTTCTTCGTTTCATCGGCAAAGGAACTATAGATTTTTTTTTATTTTATAGACCTTTTGTTCAAACAGCAGGTGTATTCTGACTGGCTGTGGGCCTAAATTCGAGAACCGACAAAGTCGATTTCCGACATGAGCAGTGTTTGGACAATACCACTGCCTGGATGAGAATTTCAGAGGCCCGCCCTAGAAGCCTTGGTCGCTTTAATGGTGTCCTCTTAACTAGGCAGATCTTAAGAGGATACAGCGGGCCGCAGACCGGCAGCGTTCGTTCTTTCCCCATTCTGTTCACCCCCTTTCTAGGGCCAGGTGATGTGCTGATCCCACATCAGTTCTTGGTTCACACACTAAGATAAAACTCCGACAGCAGTGAGATTAGATGTATATCAAATCAAACGCTCAATCCATTCATCAATCCACCCACCCATCCATCGATCCATCCATCCACCCATTATTATATCTATCTATCAATCTATCTATCAAACTATCTATCTATCAAACTATCTATCTATCAAACTATCTATCTATCAAACTATCTATCTATCAAACTATCTATCTATCAAACTATCTATCTATCAAACTATCTATCTATCAAACTATCTATCTATCAAACTATCTATCAAATTATCTATCTATCAAATTATTTATCTATCAATCTATCTATTTATCAATCTATCTATCAATCTATCAATCTATCTATCTATCAATCAATCTATCAATCAATCTATCTATCTATCTGTTTACGATTCATCCAGCCAGCCAGTTAGCCCTTGAATTGTGTTTAAGGGCCCCTTAATTTCTGATGCCATCGCGGTCTGTGAATGACGATCTAATGAGTGGATAACGAAATGTTGCTGGATCAAAGGAGAACCCCAAGAAAACGTTCCGAGAGCTCGCGTCGTCCACCACATGAATTCCACATGAAGTGGTCGGAGATCGAAATCGAGGCTCCAGTAATAGAAGGTGTAAGCACAAGTGATTACGGACCGGGTACCCCCCGTCACCAAAACCAAAGAAAGGTTGTTGATACAAAGAAAAAAGACGAAACATCGACTCGATATAACATTTAACATGTTTGCAATTTTGTAACAGATGGTCAGTTCTAATCCGCGCCTGAAAACGTTTAAACGCAAACCTATCATTATACCTGTGTGAGGTCCCACTTGCTCATTCTTGCACGTGCTATTGGACGTCACACAGATCAACTTCGATTCCACAGAAACAGGTATATCCCTTGCCCGAAGGTCGCCGACACGAAGATTTACAGCTTCCATTAAAAACACGCAAAATTACACTCTACGTACTGCGCGATACGTCATGCAAGACAGAAAGCGGGAATTTCGGGATTTTGAAACAGATGTCTGGAGGCGACAAAAATCACGAGCCTCTATGATTACACGGAACGTAATAAATCGAGGCCTGTCCAATTAAGTTTCCACCACAATTAGATAACTGGGTGCCAACAGGAAATATTTAATTATTTCTGACAAACATAATTCGCTCTTCCTCGTTTCGGAGGGGGGGGGGGTACGTTTCAAAATTTACGAACCAGTAGACGCGGTGCGGGTTTTCTCGTCGTGTAATGCCTCGATCTCGCAAGTTGTTGGGAGAGGACTAACTGGTTATCGGATCTGGTTATTAGAACGGGTTATTACGTGCCGCCTCGCGTTTGCCGGGAACGCGAACGGGTCTAGTGCAAGACCCTTCATCCTCTCGTACCGAAAGAACGGCATTTGCTGAAAAACGAAAGACCCGGGAATGCAAACCGGCGATGTGGGCTATTCGTGCTATTTCCATTGTGCGGCTGCATGTAGAGTTGATGTACACTGTTCAACAAAAGTTAATAACACTAATGTAACGGGGGTTAGCCATAGCTTAGCAGAGAGAGCGCCAGATTTTTCACCTCTAGTTACCAAGCTGCGAATCCTGAACTTTCCAAATGAAATTTGCTGTGAACAAAGTGAGTTCGCGACGTGAGTTCGCTAGGTTCTCCTCTTTCTCCGCGGCTGCCTCCACCATAGCTCCATCTTGTAAATGATATATTTACCCATCCTCCCATTCACTAAAACCATTCATAACATGTGTGGCCGAAAAGGCTAGGGACAAAGGGTCGTTAAAAAGATGTATTATTTCGCAAATTTTTGCACGTAAAGGATATTGAAATAGTATAATATTTAAATCTATAGTTTTAAATGAAGTACTCTGAACAGGATCTGCTTTAACACAATAAGTGATTTTTTGTATTATTTTAGCACATTATTTTACATTAACATTAGGGTAAAACGTTAAAAAAAATTATTTTGCCGATTAGGGGATAGAGAAACAAAACCTATGTCACTACGTGACTCCAAAAGCAGGTTTTAAGGCTCTAAACGCGTCATATTCGTGTTATGCACGATAGTAGTGTGCTTCAGCGGGTTGCATCTGCACGCTAAATATTTTTTTGTATACCAGCATAATAAACCACCTTTTCTGTTGCAAGAAACCGCTCATAATCGGGTATATTACAGCACAAATGACGACGTATTAGCATTTTACGACACGAATAATTGCATCACAAGTTCAGCCAATCGAAACAAGAGAATCGTGGGGAGGTAGAGATAAACGGAACAGCCGACCACCGTTTTCTCAGATGACAAATACCCAAGACATCACAAGAAACGTTGTTTTGCAAAATTAAGTTTGATCCTCTCATATATTTATAATGCTGTTATACAAAAGAGAAAGTATGCAACTCGTCTATTATGTTGCTTTATCGTAGTCATAAAAAATTGAAAATTCGCTCCCAACGATACTCGTTTTTCAAAAAATGTATTCATGCAATACAGCTTAACATTACAAACTAATTTCATAAACTACAATTATTTAATTGAATATATTTATAACACAATAAATATCAATTTTAGCTTTCTGCACCCTAACAATACAAACTTCAACTCAATCTCACAGTCCTTCGTGCGCGCAATATGCTCTAAAAGAAGTACAAAGTTTTCCCTCCACGAATTAGTAAATAGATGTCAGATTCGAGGCTGTCTGTGATGTAGAAGGCGGGCCACTTCCATCTTCCAACTCTGGGCACCAGTGTTCAAATCCCTAAAGCCATCCCATGTGGGACAGAACCGACATAATGTCTCAAGTAGTAAAAAACGGGAAGATGAATAAGCAAACTGAATACCATTATAAAATATACCTTTTGAAATATATAATATTAACATAATAAGCCATCTCTAATTTTCGTTTTCATTTTCGTGCGGCAATGTTTTTAAATTAATGCAGTTAAATATACTATCATATAGTTAATAAACTGCATCACAGTTTAAAATAATATATAATGTTTAAAGAAATTGCATTTGTGTACGCAACGGAGATCCTAAGCTCGGGCTGCTCATGCATTAATCCCCATCTGGCAACGAGATGAAGAAACCTGGTTTGCAGCTAGGTTACCCGGGTTCTCTTGTTTCATAGTCTCTCTCATTCTACAATTTTCTCATTTTTTTAAAAATTATTTCAACCACTTCTTCTCCGAGTAATTCATCCGTTCCAGGTGTGTCCAGGTTCCGGACTTGGATACGTTACAAAAAGATCAAAAATATACCTGAAATAAAATGAAAAAGATTCTCTTATACCCAATTTACGTAACCATCAACGAAGAGCAAGTTTTGTTTTGAGAAGCTCGACCGAATGTGTGTGTGTGTATTATCACACACAAAGAGAAAGTCGCATTCCATCATTGCGCTACCACAGACAGGAAATTATGGAGATGTGACGTTACCTGTGTTGTAATTCTTTCGTTTGCAACAACATTGTTATCGAATTCTCCACTCTCGTCCGATGTAGCAGTAATCAACAGCCACAATGATTCAATATATGTGCTTAAATGAGTTTACGGACTGTTTTCAAATTCGTAGTTCGTTTTTAAGAGAACAAAAACCAAATCAAGACAAATATTAAGAGGAAAATTAGTACGCAGTAAAAATTTAGCTGAAAAAGCTTACTAACAGTAGCTTGTGACTGAAGGTTGCGTGTACTGAACAGGAGAATGTGTGTAATGCGCTCCATTTTAGGAAAAAAGTCACACGTCTCATTCTAAATTGAACATAAACTTGAACTCATGACTTTGAGATTATTCAGAGAAAAAAATATTTAAAATAATAAAATATAAAATATATAATAAATATATAAGAATAAAATATTAATTTAATTGAAAAGGAAATTACTGAAACGAGAGAACATTAAAGGTATGCATTTTTTCAGCCCTGTTCGATTTCCAGTCTGAGATAGCAAAGAAAAAATCATACATGAAAAGGGCAACGAAAATATCATCAATTAAAAAAAAAAATCACTAAATTTGTTTTCCAAAGATACAAAACTGCCACCTCTAAAGTGTAGTTTAATACTCGTAGTATAATAGTAAACAACACGACAAATAAGTTTTTTCCAAAAAATTAAAAAATAATTAACTAAGAATTTCCTTTTTCTGAATCAACGACCTGAAAAACGCTTGAGTAGTTACACTGGTTAGCAGGGTTAGCCTTCCCAAGAATAGAAAGTTATGTAATGCTCGAAAAAATGGCGAATTTCTCTTATTTCAGAGCCCTGGTAACGAAAAATGGGTAAATCCAGTTGCTAAATTTAGAAGAAAAAATCCTCTAACACATCACAAACATGTAGCCATCCATGTTTTTTTTGGGGGGGTCCATGATACCAAAAAATCGAATGACGGCAAAACGTCTGTCGGTCCGGCCGTGAACAATACTAGCGGCTACGAAGTTCAGCCGATTGTCTCGAAAATTGATATTCCCCAATCGACCAGGCTAATTTTGATTAAACGTTATTGTTAATTAGTGTGAAGGCCATATAAGATAATGAAGTTCTCATCTCGAATGAAACGCCTGATTTTTTGAAAATTGCAGAAAATTAAAATATTTTAGAGTCTTCCTACAACTACAGTTATGCAGAAAGAGACTTTTTCCCTTAATGAAATCCGTTCCTTAAAATAGATTTCGAAAAATAAGTTATGAAAAGTTTTTCGGAAATTTGAGCAGGCACCTTTCCGCGTAATTTTGCGTGCAAGTACGGGCGGCAAAGCACGCGCTGTTTTAGCCCCGCTAGTTCAAGGCTTGAGAGGTGAAGCTGGGCGGCGGGGAGGAGCCTTCGCGAGCATTCAGTCGCCGCACGACGCCAACGCCAACGCCGATGTCGAAGGAGCCGCTTCGGCGGGCGACACCTAATTCGATCACCTGCGCGTCCAACAGGTTGGCGGCGCCGCAGACCCGTCGCTTCACAAGCCACGAGCAGCGAACTCGCTCGCTGCGAAGTTCGCGCCCGCTCAGATGGGTCAGGGCAGCAGCAACTCCAGTTGGAAATATAGGTGTTGTGGTGCGTTATCGTTGGCATTTTTCATGAAATAATTGTAAACGTTGTCATTGCCAACAATAGTATTTAATATAAGAGCAGCTTTCGATGGCTTAGCCATCATCATCAGTTGTCTGATACAAGAAGAAAAAAACAAAACATTAGAACGTGAATACAACAAGATTATGATAAAGGTTACAAATAATTTACAAATTTTTTTGGAAATAAATTTAACATTCTAGAAACTGGAAGAAAGAAAAAAGTGGGGGGGGGGGGGGTTAAGTCATTAATACTAAAGAAATTTTACGTGTCCTATTTCTATTTCATTCGCTTTTCTTTAGTATTAAAGACTTAACCCCCCCCACTTTTTTTTCTTTCTTCCAGTTTCTAGAATGTTAAATTTATTTCCAAAAAAATTTGTAAATTATTTGTAACCTTTATCATAATCTTGTTGTAAAATCAAAGGAATATTCATGTTTTGTTTTTTTCTTCTTGTATCAGACAACTGATGATGATGGCTAAGCCATCGAAAGCTGCTCTTATATTAAATACTTTTGTTGGCAATGACAACGTTTACAATTATTCCAGTTGGAAAGCTTCCGGGCAGGAGTTCCACCACCGATGGTGGCGATTTTCAACGCCAGCTTGTATGCTTGTCCTTGGGTCGCTGTCCGGGAGAGAATTCTAGTGGACGGCTGCTTTGATCGGTCGTTTTCCGTGGTTTCTCTGATTAGCACCACACAAATGCTGAAGCAGTATCCCTACAAACAGGTCACGTCGCGGGATTTTTTCTTTTTCTTACCCTTGTCCTTTCCTCTCCCCCTCTCTCTCTCACACACACACACACTCTTCCGTGCACTAACACTTCCTCACATAACGGAAGGCGGGTGTGGAACTTACAGCTTGTTCCATCTAGGGGAATGCCTGACTGGAGAAGATACCTTGATGCGAAAAACCCTGCAAGCTAACGTGTAGGTCCGCGCCCGATCTCATAACTGAGTGGGGAAGGAACACTGCTACCTACATCTAACAACATGCACTCAGCCTGTCCGGGTGGCCGAGATCGCTAAGGCAGTAGTGCCGTAGCGATCTCGAACCGAAGGATTGCGGGTTCGAGTCCCGCCTCGGGCATGGTTGTATTGTGTTCGTCCTTTCACCCCCTATCATCATCATATCGTGTCATCCCCACAGTTACCATACCGTTACAATCAATAGTGGTCGCTAATGACCTAGTAGTTGATGCGACCTTAAATAACAAAAAAAAAAAAAAAAAAAAAAAACATGCACTCAGTAATAACCAAAGTTCTTAGTAAGTGCAAGTTGCAAGAGTGCACGCCGGAGGACACTTAGTACTCACTCACTTCAAAGTTTGCGTAATGTTCTTTTCCCTTGCTACAATTCCTTCATTTGCTTGTCATGCCATAAGGCTCGAGTACTGATCTACAGTTATAGATTTGGTTTTCTTCGCAAAAGAAAGATATTTGGGTGCCCCGTTAATTGAACTGAATTATATTTGAAAATTCTTTTTGAGAACCGAACTCTATGCACTGAAATTACGACTCAAGGTATTTATTCATGAATTAATTTTCATATACTTTTGTAAGCAATTCGTTCGACACATTTTTCTCCTCCTTTCTTCTTTTTCTTCTTTCTTTTTCTTATTCTTCTTATCATCATCATTATTATTATCATTATTATCATCATTATCATTATTATCATTATCATTATCATCATTATCATTATCATTATCATTATCATTATCATTATCATTATCATTATCATTATCATTATCATTATCATTATCATTATCATTATCATTATTATTATTATTATTATTTAGCTAATATAGCGGAGGAACAATAATGATTTTTTCAGTCTCTGAACTGTGATCTTCTAGCTCATAAAAGGGTTGTTTTCGCGTTTGCTTCTTATCCCAAACGTATATCAATTGGTGTATATGGCGAATCAAATGCTGTTTTCATCATTAAAAATATATGACCTACTCTCATCATGTACTACAATATACACAGTATAAACAAAACAAACATTCTTCTCTTCCATAAATGCCTATGCCAAAAACGCTGTTTGCTTCAGTAAGTGTGATGTACGCGGTAGATGGGAGTTAGGACAGCTGCTATTAGTTATGTATTTTTCTCTTTTAATTTTTACATGTTCAAAAAGATGTCTAAAATTAGATCTGTCAGCAGTGGTGGATGTTTCACAAATTTTTCTAATTAAGAAATCGAGACATCGTAATTTGAATTACAGGGAATTTGTATCTGTGAACTAAGGATAAACTTTCCTCAGCAAATCATGGTCACACCGTATCGCCTTAGACACTCAAAGTTTTGCTTAAAAACGAGAACGTTTGGTTTCAATTTATTATTATCGCATAGTGCTACATTGTAACGGTTCAATTGTAAAAATACATTTGTGCTTCCTTTTTCAACTATTATCTTTTTTTCGTAATATCTCGCAATAAACAAATAAAACAGAAGTCAACACATTTTCGCTCATTCCACACTGCATAAAACTAACCGGTTCCCGGCCAGAAGCAATCCTTGCAGCCTACCTGGTTGAAATTCATACTTCGCGAAAGAGGTTTGTCCTTCAGCAGAGAAATTTAATTAAAGCGTATTACAGAATATGTAATTAAACATCTAAAATCCAATTAAAATGATAATATTAATTAGTTCGGAGAAACTGCATATTCTGGAGCTGAACATGTTAAGAAAGTGATTAACATACTTTCTTAGGAAAATAAATGGGCGTATTACGCAAACAAAATAATAAAAATGAAGTAAAATTCTTAATCCAGTCGCAAGGATTTTATACTGTTGCGATAAGAACACGGTGCTCATAAACGTGCTTATATTCATGGAAACTCGCAAACATTCATACTCACGAGAAAGCTATTTGCATGTAAACTATATTTCCCATTCAACATTTTTAATATCTCGTTACAAAGTAGAGAAAAAGTTATCTAATGCTGCGGGAAATAACGGCGAATTTTCAGCAAAAAAAACAACAACTCTTGTTAAAGGGTCCTGGTAAATCCAGCTGCTAAATTTGGAAAACAAATCCCCTCAGACGTGGAGGTCAGTTGGCTCCATCGTTTTTTATTAAATTTTGTTGTTGGTTAGTGCGAAGGGCGTTTAAGAGAATGTGCAGGTTTAAAATTCGTTGAAAAACCTTATTTTTCGAAAAATTTCAAAAGTTCAAAATTATTTTGGAGTCTTCCCACATCTAAAATGTTAAAGATGGAGATATTTACCCTTAATAAAAACTGTTCCTCACTGATAGATTTTGAAATAAGGTCGTTTACAATTTTCGAAAATTTGAGTACTTTTAGCGTAATTTTGCGAGAAAATACGGGCTAGGAAGTGCGTGCTGTTTAGCAGCACTAGTTCTTCTAAGGAAATGAAAGTGAAAGAAATACAGGACTTGCGACAAATTCTAGTAGAATTGTACACTCTCCAATTTTAATTCAATTGTTCCTTTCATTCATCCATATCGTATACAACAAATTAAGACAGTTGTGCACTCAGTCATTTTATAAAAAGATTTGAATGATAATTTTCTCTGCTCAAAGGATTGGTTGTCTCGGTAGCTTACTGGTTAGAGCAGCTAGGCGTAAACCAGAAGGCTTGGCTTCGAATCCCGGTCGGTGCAACCAATTCTTTGAACAAATTTAATTGATAATTTTCTCATTGCATTTCTAATTATATCACAATATGTTAACTCTACATTTCTTCGACTCCTTCCAGTGTTGCACATTTCTGAATTGTGTACGTCTAAATACCTAATTGCAACTCTGTCAAGAGATAGAGAATGCCACATGCGGGTACTTAATTCCCACAAAGATATATCAAGTAGAAACCCTTTGACTCCTACACTACATTCCTAGAGTATACCCTTCTGCTTTTAATTCCGTTAATGAAACGCATCATTCAAATTTATATAAATCTTTATATTAGGGCGTAAGTACTTTGGTTGGGCCAGATAACTTTAAGTGCAACTGATGCCGCTGCCCCTAAATCATTAAGCCCGATTTGCACGGTCTTTTTCCGTCATTTTTCATCGGTATAGAAAAGAGACGGACCAAGCATGATGTAATTTGTACAGAAAAAATTATGCATGCTACACTTTTCGATATAAACTCTATGCAGTTTGACTACCGCGCTCCACCAACTTTCGTCACTTTCTCTAGTTTCCTATGCGTCTGGTTTTATTTGTTGCTTTTCCACAGCTTCGAGACCCTTCTAATATGATGGATTGTAATGTAAAGTGAGAAATGCAACATGTATGTGTTCTAATGTCGTCTCGTTCGTGATCAATCTTAATACTGTATGTATGTTCTTGGCGCGACAGCTAGTGAACAACTCAGGCCAACCAGTGACGTCTCTGCCTCGCCGCTATGGGTTAAGGAAGTATGTGTGGTTAGCCCGTAGACATCCCCACATTCCGGTCTTCTCAACCTGAGAAGTGAATTTTCTCATCGTTACCCAGCAACATACACTGGGACATTGCAAGGAAAACGCACACTATAATCTTGCCTCACCGAGAATCGAACTGGGGGCAGTACTAATATTATCTAACTTAATTTGTTACCAAAAATGCTAGGTTCAATTTTTGATCTTCAGCTGTTTTTACGACATTCAAAGGAACTTTTCATCATGATTGCGTGCAGAAAACAAAATGGCAGCGTAAAACGTTTCAATGCGTACATCCAGTTTTGTACCGAAATAGTACCGCGTAGGAGATACCGTTCGTTATCCATCCGTTTTCAGTTTAGAAAAATTACGAAGAAATGGCAGTGTAAAACGGACTTTATGTAGAACATCTGATCTTACCAACGTTTTACTTGATGATCTTACCAACCCCACAGCTTAGTGGGGGGTGTGTGTTAAGAACAAGATCAAGGGTGACTCACGGTACGCTAGAAATGCACAATCCGAGCCCTACCCGGGTTTCATACTGGCAGCCCGAATGTAACGGGTACTTCCGTGCAAATGGCCACAAGCCCTACGCTAGCCAGTTCGCCGAGGAATGCACGCGGGAGGGCTGAAAGGCAATGCAGGAGAGAAGACCACCGTGCCACAAGCAAAATACCGGGAGATGTGGCTCAGGGCATCAACATACGTCACTGCAGTGCCTCTGACCGGGAGGTCCTAGGGTTCCACTCCCGACGCTGGCACGGTTTTCGACACTAGCCATATAGCTAGGTCGAATCCCTGCATGCACGAGACTTATAGCGGACGGCTGCTCTGATCGGTAGTTTTCCATGGTTTCTCGAATCAACACCAGGCGAATACTGAAGCAGTACCCTAACAAACGGGCCACGGACCGCGCGTGATCATTCCTTCCTCTTCCTTGTCTTATCCTCACTCCTTACAGACACACTAACATTGGAGACTGATCGGGTGTTTAGAGCTTGTCCAGGTACGGGTGGTGCCCCGATGGCGGGAAATACCTGGTTGATGCAAATACCGCTAGCCAATGGAATTACCTTCGCAGATGACGTGCCCGAAATCACTAATCAATCAAATCAAATCTCAAGGGAACATCGATTTGTGAGGCGAGATTTGAACCCGCGACCCTCCGAACCGAGGGTGCTAAGGTATCCAGGATGTTGGCGGACCCGGTCATCTAGACTTCCTGAAATATGCAAGTGGACGTTTGTAACTTTGCCACTGATCCGATGTGAGTTAGAATATGGAACAATCCGCAAGAGCACCACGAAGATTTAAAAAAAGCTACACTCTCTCGACCTTTTTGTTTTAAAGGGGAACTGGCGATAACGTTCCAGCGAGCGCATGCACAAAGTTACTACATAAATGAGATATCTACTACGGATTCACAACTCACAGATCGAACATACCTCGAATGCGTCGAAATAAACTAGTTCTTTAATGGATAATTTTACCTTCAAATAAAATACAAGAACTCCTTTTCAATCGTCTTGCAAACTATAAACGTATCATATTTACTCAATAATAAAATACGATCAGAAGTATCGGCGCAGTATCCCAGGATAAATTATTTATATTTAAGAAAAGAAAGGTTATGCTCTACTTGCAAGATCATTCATCACCAATTGAAAAATTCTACATCGACTTCCGGGAGTGGTTGAAATTATATTACACAGCTTATCAATATTGTTAAAACAATACATGCTACATCAGAAAACAAATACATCTTACATTTATATAAATTAAATTTGTTGCCACGTATTTCTGGGGAATAATATACTACCCTATTTCAGTTAGGGCGAATACACAAGCATTTTAATCCAGGGTGAACTGTAAAGTTAGAAGAAAATTTCAAACATTTTCTCATAGTTTCAAATAAATGATTATTATTAGAGACGTTAATTAGGAATTGAAGAATAGGTGATGGTTAGTTTCCAACAACAACTATCAAAAGAAGAGCATTGTCTGTTTATTATAACCTGTTTAAATATACAATTCCGCGAGCACTACGATAGTACAAAAGTTGAAATAATTTCAGACACTGTTTAGAGATGAAATTCTCATTATTACTTATGATAATATTATTCAACTTAATGTTATTCCCTATTCTAAGACTTCTTGTTACCAGTTTTTCATAATCACGTTTAACGTGAGAATGATATTCAACAAGCTGAAAGTGAGCAGCGTAACAGAGAACTTTCAGCAGAGAACAAACATTTTTCAACGAATAAAAATATCATGAAATATCACTGAAAACAAAATACGCATTCATCACAAATGTGAAACAAATTGTCTCTAAAAACAGCAAGTCAGTATGACAATCCAAGTTTGCGAGCAAAGAACATTAATCATTAAAAGAATTTTATGAACATTTAATGGGATATGCATTCTACAAACACAACGAACATGTATCTCCATAGAGCTGTTAACATTTAAGTGAATGTTTTTACAAAAAAGTTAATTGCTGATTTATGGGTATCATTAGTTACTGCACGAGCTATGAATTTGTAATTTAATTAATATTATGATAAAGCTTTGAGATGTTAATTGTATTGTAGGATTAGATACCCTGTTATTTGTCATGTAAATGAATAGTCTTGAGCCTTGAATATGCAAATGGCTGTTCTTTGCCTTCCCTCTACCGAGTCGTGTGTGGCTTTCGCGGCCGTCACGTGTTAAGATACGTGTGGCTTTCTCCACAGATTTCACGATACAAAAATCCTTTAACGCACAATAATTAGCTATTCTGCTAATTTCTAAAGAATGAAATATTTTGTAATTCATTCACAGACAAATCTCAAGTGATGTTCAACCATTCATTAGGACCAATTATCCAGTCAAAAGGAAATAGGATATGTATACGTCAAATTGAGCTGAGCCTTAAACATTGTTGATCATGAATATCTAGAATTCTCTTCCAAACAGCGGCTGAATTCGACCAAGCTGTGCCGCTAAAGTACCTCTGACCGGGAGGTCCTAGGATCGAGATCCGACGATGGCATCACTAGTTTGTCGACTAGGTCGAATTCAGTTGCTGTCTGGAAGATAATTCTAGTGGTCGGCTCCTGATCGGTAGTTTTCCGTGGTTTCTCTGATCAACACCAACCGAGTGCTGGAGCAGTACCCTAACTAACGTACTACGCACGATCTTTCCTTCCTTTTCCTCGTCCTATCCTCAGCCTATTTACACATACTTACATTAACATGCACAACACATGCCGGGAGACCGGTCGTGAGCTTAGAGCTTGTCCCGGCTGGGACGGGGCCCCGCTGGTGGGAGATTCGAGGTCGAGGAAAAAGCCCGCTAGCCGACGGTAGACCTCGCCTCACAGTGGGGACCTTCCCCCGAACAAAAAATCAACTACACTTACGGGACTAATGACCCTACTAGTTGACACGCGCCCAGGATCACTAACTGTAAATCAATCAATCAATCAATCAATCCAATCGGGAGCTTGATCGTTACCACAGTGTTTCTGAACATTGTTTTACCAACATTGAAAATTCTTACTCGTATAGAAATACTACAACCAGGATACCTAGTAGATGCCCTCCATCAATTATACAATCACATAAGGTAACATTATGGCTTTACTACATTATAAACTACAGTTGATACGTAACAAGAGTGACGTATACGCCCCGATTAGATGACACCGTACCAGCTGATTAAACGTCAAGTGCTTTTATAAATAAATCAAACTACAGCTACTGTCGAAGATCCGCGGCGGTCGAGACGTGAACCCCAGAACCTTCCGGTGATCGATGTTGCAGCCTCAATGTTGTCGTCGCATCGCAGCCCTAAAGCAAGCCGAGCGTTGTTGTAAGTGTTCCGCTTTGTTGCATCTCCCGGCCGGCCAGGGAGCGCTGACGGCGCCTACGCGAAGGCGCCAGGCGCTGGACCGGAGGACGGCCCCCGGGGACGAACCCCGGCCCTGACCCCCGGCGCCAGGCAGAAATAGCGCGCGGAAGGTCAGACGTCGCCCAGCGGCCCACAGGCTAGCCAAGTGGGGAGTTTTCACCCGAAAATGGGAGATTTTTTGATGTTCCGGGATCGGGAAAACAAAGTGATGAGGAGAAAGCGTTTTCAAATTGTATTGTTATTTCATTTTCGTGCTAAATTTTATCGTAGTTTTAGGTATTTTATCATTCTATCATTACTTCTACTTGGAAGTAACTAGTATTTATTAAAATTTTAATTCTAGGGATCCCAATTCTTGACTTAAACATTATTCTGTATGGATCTTTCAAAATTGTTATTGATTTGTAAATACCCTTCAATACGGCGATCAAATTATATTTACAGTTAATTTGAACAACGTGTTTGTAATTATCAATTTATTGGTTAGTAATTTATATAAACATTTTAACCTAGTTGTAATCAGTTTTGTTTTATTATCAAAATTGAATGAAGACTCTAAGCAAAATAATTGTGCACTATTATGATGAATTGATGACATTTTTTTTAATTTCTGGCTGAAGACTTTAAAACTTTAATCAACCTGGAGAACTGCAACTTCATGCGCATTAAATACAAATTATGTTCGAAAATGTAGTAAGCGAGTTGTTCATATTGTAGTTTATAATGTAGTAAAGCCATAATGCTACCTTATGTGATTGTGTAATCATTGATGAAGGTCATCTACTAGGTATCCTGGTTGTAGTATTTCTATACGAGTAAGAATTTTCAATGTTGGTAAAACAATGTTGAGAAACATACGCTGTGGAAATATTTTATTGAAACACGCTGATGTGGGTAGTAGTTGTTCTGCATTTGGGGGAAAAGGCTCTCAATAGACGGGCGATGCAAATGTGGAGTTTCCAAGTGCGAAGAAGACCAAGCATCGGTTTCAAGAGCAGCTCCACGACGTCTAACGGAGATGTGTTCGGCCGCTATCGGATTTTCTACAGTAGCTGAGCAGCTGAGCCGCTCAAGACTCAGCCAATAGTCGGAGAGAGAGAGATACAGAAAGACCGAGATGAGAGACAAAGAAAAGAGAACCTGAGAAAGGCGAAGGAGGCAGAAGAAGACAAGGAATCAGAGAGAGAAAGAGAGAGAGAGACACACACACAGAGAGAAAGAGAAGGAGAGTATCAAAGAGAAACTTAATATCCGGTAGAGGCAATGACCTAACAGGCGATGCGCCAATGAAGAACCATTCTATTAATTCCATTAGCACTTTTTTCTCGTTAACCGAAGGCCCACGCCACCAGCTCGCGATGTACCCTCTATGTTAACGCACCGGAGAGGAAGAGGGAGTGACAGAGAGGGATTGAAAAGAGGGGGAGAGTGGAGGAGGGAAAAGAGAGAATAATAGAGAGGAAATGAGAGAGGGAAAGAGGGAGGGAAAGAGAGAATAATAGAGAGAGAGGGAATGAGAAAGAAAAGGAGAGAGATATAGGGGAGAGTGATATGGGGAGAGAAAGGGGGAAAGACAGAAAGAAAGAAATACAGAGATTCAGAGAAAGAAAGAGACAGGAAGGGACAGCAGGGATAAGAGAAAGGGAAATGGAGAGATAGAGATAGAGATAGATAGGTAGATAGATAGAGAGAGGGAGAGAGAGAGTGGGGGAATTTGAGAAAAAGAAAATAGAGAGAAAGAGAAGGAAGAAGAGGCCCACACACACATACACAGAGAGAGAGAGAGAGAGAGAGAGAGAGAGGGGGCGGAAGGGAGGGAGAGAAGGAAACTATTCTGAGACCGGAAGAGGCACCACCCTAACCGACGGCGCGGCGAGCGAATGAAGAAGACGCGGCCGCAATTCCATTAGCGCCCCCGCGAGCGGGGGGCGCAGGTGGGATGCGGTACGGCGCCCGCAGTCGCCACGCACAGTGCTCGGAAACGGGTTCTCACACGCGCAACGCACCCACTTTGTAAATGCCATCCATCCCTTCATGCATTTATTACTGATTTTTCTGGATCCTTGAATTCAGGACAATCTCAGATAATGAAGGATAAAGGAACTGGAAAAGTTTTGATATTGCTATTAACGTTGTTAGATTGATAAACAGAAAAGAAATAACCGACTGTTACTTGAATTTGAGTTTTTGAAGACTGTCATTACAATTTTGTTCTGTTTGAAATTCACAGTTCCTAAGATTTATAGACAGACCAAATATTTTTTTGAGATCATTCTTAAACACATGTTTTAAACATTTATTTTCTTTACTCTTTCATTACACACATAGCTTAGTACAACGTTTTGGAGATTCTGTTCTCCATCTTCAGGCACATATCTATTTCATAAAAAAAATCACAATTATTTCTTTGGTTTGATTCATGAGTGAATCATCAACACTATTAATGAAATTTCAAAAATATAAGCAATATTCGACAGTGTTACATCGACACATTCACGTGACATCATTTTCGAGGTTTCAAGAAGATTTGAGAAGATTCAAGCTACTATGACATCTTAGTGTGTATATTTGGTTTACATTTTAGTTATTTATTCATTCATTCAGTCAGTCATTCATTCATTCATTCAGTCATTCATTCAGTCATTCAGTTATTCATTCAGATAATCATTCATTCAGACAATCATTCATTCAGACAATCATTCATTCAATCACTCATTCAGGCAATCATTCAGTCAGTCAGTCATTTAGACATTCATTCATTCATTCATTTATTCATTTACTCATTCATTCATACATTTATTTATTTGTTTCTTCGTCATTGTTTTTACATTTTGTTCTTTGTTATTGTTTTTATTTTTATATCTTATTTGTTTATTTCTTATATATTTATTATTGATTCATTCGTTCATCATTCGTTTGTTTGTTTGTTTGTTTGTTTGTGGTTGCCTGTGGCAGCGGTGCGGCCCCATTCCTAGCGAGCGGCGTGGCGCGGCGCCGGAATGCCGAGCGGCCGCCCGGGGAACCGGTTCCCGCAGCGGGAAGCGAAGCGAAGCGAACCGACTCGGCTCGGCTCGCGATTGATGACTCACTCACCCGCTCACCCACTCGCGCGCCGCCGGGGCCCGGGCGCAGGTGGCGAGGCGCGGGGCACGCGAGCGAGCTGTGCGCGCGCGCGTGCGTGCGGATTCTGCGTGCTTGTAATTGACGACGCTGCGCTGCTTGATTAGAGAGTGAGTAGATGTGAAGTTTACGGGCGGCGAGAAATTTGGTGGTTGGTTCCGTGAGTGGAGGGCGTGGGAGAGTGTCGGGGGAGAGTGGTTTTCCTGCGTTGCTGACGCCGGAGACCCGGCGCCGACCTGCACGTCGACTAGCGGAGTTTTTCCGTTTCCGTTTCCTGAACAGGCTGTAAGCTCCTCACTGTTCTCTAGAGTGATTAATTGATTATTTCGGTTTGCAGGTTATTTCTTTGGTTTGCAATTATTTCTTTGGTTTGATTCGTGAATGAATCATCAATACTACTGACGAGATTTTAACAATATATACAATATTAGATAGTGTTTCATCTACACAAACACGTCAAATCATTTTAGAGGTTTCAAGAAGATTGAAGAATATTCAAGAAGACCATGACGTTTTAGTTTGTATATTTGGTTTACATTTTATTTATTTATTGGATTACATTATTCATTCACTTAGTCATTCATTCATTCAGACAATCATTCATTCAGTCAGTCATTTAGTCATAGATTCATTCATTAATTTAGTCGCTATTGAGATAATTAGGCCCGTAAGTGCAGGTCAAGTCATAACGGTATTCCTCCCTCTCCACAAGGTGACATTCCACACCGCTCTACCGTCAGTTCGTAGATTTTTCTCTCTCCAGGTGTCCCCCCCAAAAGGGAATTGTCCCAAACGGCAAGAGAGCCATTTGCATACGAACGCATTGGCGAATTGAGCACACGGTCATAACCTACAGTTATTTGCCAGCAGAAGCCAATCAGTAGCTGTCAAAGCGGTCCCTACCTAGAGAAATCTGTGTATACAACTCTAAGCTTCAAACTGGTCTCCCAATTGATTATTCCGTGTTTTCGAGTCAACTGCAGACATTAGTCTGCTAGGTGTACTGTCAGGAAAGTGGCGGTGTTTCCCCTCTGCCGAATATTTAAGAGTGTTCTCCCCCAGCTATCTCCCTCAGCCGGGCACAGCCCCTGCTGGCCCAAGCTTTAAGCTCCTGACTGATCTCCCTACTTGTGGTTTAGTGAAGTGCATGTAAGTGTAAGTGGGCATGGAGTATGCCAGGGGAGAGGGGGCAAGGAGATAAAGGAAAAACCACGCGATCCGTGGCCCGTTTGTTTAGGTACTGCTCTAGCATTAGTCTGTTGTTGATCGAAGAAACCACGAAAAACTACCTATCAGAACAGATGACCGCTAGAATTCTATTCCAGGCTGCGGCTAAATTCAATTCCTTTATCCAGCTATCTAGCTGTAGTGATTGCTTAGAGCTCTAATGTCTGCTGTTGGTTGTTGCGTGCATGTTTTATTAGCTTGTTATACTTATTTTGTGGTTTCCCTAGATGAAGCACCAGCCGTTGCCTGGGCTTATATTTATCACAATCTATTAGACAGGAAAATTATTGATTATATATTTCCGCGCCGTGCCCTACCCTGATCGGACCAACAAGTTGTTGAAAACAATCTTATGATTTTCACTAATACGCTAAATGTTCGTAATGAATAAAACAATAAATACGACCATAAGTTGCTGTAGATACAATAATTTTGGATTTCGCGCGAATTATCAAGTTCGTATAATTATTAACTATTTTACAACGTCACTTTTAAGATACTCAACTACCAAGACGTAACGAAATAAATATTTTGCAGTGCAGTAATCACTACACACCATGTGAAAATGTCATCACTTCAAATACGAAAACGTAATTTGTACACTTGTTTGCCCTTTTGATGCAAATGGTAATGCCACACTTGTGTATAGTTCTTATCGCTAACATTCCGTTTCCAAGCATTAAGGGCACAAACTCCCTTCGATCTTTGTGGAATTTTTGGTATACAAAGCATTTTCTCGGATTCTCTCCTTTCTTTTGTCTCTATTCCGTCCACCATCGCTCACGCAAGTCATACCTCACGTCCTTCAAAGTATTAATTTCAAGTAGGACCCAATAGACGTAAGTACTGAGGATCATAAGAAAAATATAAGAAGATAATGATGCAAATAGTTCACCAGTAAAATGAAATTGGTCTTCAATTGTAAAAATTCGCGAGAAACAACTGTATTATTCTCGTCCTGCACATCTTAATGCTTAAGACCTAAAGTGCTATATTAATTAAATCTTTTTCTCATTTATAGGGAGACAAACCCTGTAAAATTTCTAATTTGGAACTTCGGGAATTTTATTTTCTCATTTGAAAAATGAATATCAAATATAATTCAGATGGGCACGTGATTGACATTCTATCTTTTCACTGAGAAAATTTAGATCAGTGTTTGAACGATGACAGAGATTTAGGTTTTCGATTACCTGCTGTTTGCTCACGAAGCCACAATTTGTTTCTGGAGAAAAACACACGCAATTTAGTTATCATGAAATCTCGATATCGCAATAATTACACGTCAAGTGCAAATTCATGTCTGAAAACGTCCATACCCACAATCAAGGTAAATTTGCGAAAAAATGAGCACATTCTAAAATAGAAGTAATAAAAACGATAATTTATTAAGAGCGCAAGGTGCCCTCGAGTTGTCCTGTCAACGATTTTCTTTCATTAATTTCTTTGATCCAGGTGCAGGCCAGATCTAATCAATTACGTGAAGTTGAGAGAAACCTGGGAACTGGAAAGTCAAGCCTCGCCGGATAGACGGGACATATAATTACACCGACCGAAATTAATGTAACACTGTTAGCCGTACAGTGTTTCACAAACACTGTAGATGCGAGACAAGATACAAATTAATTGAAAGAATATCAATCTCGTTCAACCACGATTTTGATTTAAGCCCATGAATGTAGGGTACGAACAGATGGAACTTCCTTCTGAAGGTACGTTGAGCCAAATACCCAGTTGTAAGTTAGCACGTTGTTTTCGTTAAAACGTGTTATCATTGAATTTCGTATCATCCTATTCATTAAACGCATTATGACCTACATTCTTCAATGAATGTTTTCTTCATAATTATCAATTTATTAAACAGATTGAGTTCAATTTATTGAAGAAGACATAACCATTACATTTTGTTTTCATTTCTTCACTAAACAACGTACTTGCGTTCTAAAACGAAAGTATTGAAAAGCTGCGGCAGAAACCGACGATATTTTAATCACTTTATTTTCTAATCCATCATACATAAGTCCTGGGAATTAGAAACGTGTATTTTGATGATACTTTACATGAGGCCTTAAAAACATTTTAATTTTTTTTTACATTAGCTTCCCTTATTTATTACACTTTTTCCTCTGATAGAACAAAGAATGCTTTACAAAACGGGGCAGGTCTTATTTTCGTTGCAATCTCTGAAATTGTGAACATTGCAAAACATACAAAAAATGCGAGAAAGTACGCCCTGTTTTAGCCATCATCTTAAGTCCATACCTTTTTGCCCGATCTCCCATAAATGGGTACATAAACCCGAAGAAAAACAATCTGGAAAACCTTTCCTAGTAATGAATGATAATAGTCTGCAGCAAATAATTACATGACTGCAATAAATATAGCACCTACAAAAATAAAGATTAAATTTAAAATCATTTAAGTAGAAATGATGTTTGTTTAAGATTATTTAGGTAGAGATTATTAGGTAAATATTATTCAAGTTCGAGTTTGACCCGGCTGGGGCGGTGTCCCACTGGTGGGTGATACCTGTGTAATGATTGTAATTGTAATTATTTTAATCATACTTTATAAAATTCTATAGGAGCTTTGATCATGACGCATTCCACTGGGAAGTATCCACTAATATGAATACTTAGGCACGTGGGTTCTTGAGACATGCGGTCACCCGCTAGCAGCCCTCAGCTTCAAGAGTAAGCCCTTAAGGTGAAGTAGTTAAGTAGAGGCATGAGCACAGAGAGGCGGTTCGACGCCTTGTGGCCACGTCATGTTTGGGGAAGGGAGGCCACGTGCCACCCAAGTGGAAACGTATGATGAACAAAGCCCTGAGAACTATAAAATACGCCCACGGGCCCCGCCCGGGGGACTCTCTGAGCTACCGTTTACTTGGACGGAGGTCTCCACGTCACTTTGATGTAACTTTGATTTCTGTGTAACTTCATTTCTGTGTAAGTAAAGGACTCTTGTTTCGACATTTGCTAAAACATATTCTGTCCTTCATTTTCACTTGTGCTGATCCACCATCCTGCAGTCTTCTGAAGGGACTTAGCTCCCAAGGACCCATACATTCTAAATAATTTGTGATACGCGTTTGCTGCTTTAACTGCGACTCTCTGCCTGCCTATATCATTGTGGGTGCAAGCGGGGCCTAGCAAGCAGCAACTCAAGTATTACACCTGGTAGGGGGTACGTCGGCGCCGGATCTCTTCCAGAGGGCGAAAGTCATCGCCACCATCCGCAAGAAACGATACGCTACAGATACGCGGCTAACGACCTTGGCAGTTATCACGCTCGGAACCATTATTTTTCTAGTTCCTCGTTTGTTTAACGGAATTGGTTATTTCAGAGCTCGTTCATAGAGAGTACCACACTCTATGGGGCAGAAGTCTGGACACTATCAAAAAAATTGAAAGACAAATTTCAATCAACAGAAATGATGTTCTGGCGAAGATGTTGTAAACTTTCTCTGTTAGATAAAATAAGAAATGATGAAATAAGAAATAAAATGAAAGTGCAAACAACCTTGAACGATACAATCGAAATGAGACAACAAAAATGGTATGGACATTTGAGAAGCTTGAAATCGGATAGACTTCCTCAAAAAGTTTGGGAGTGGATACCAAATCGAAGAAGATACAAGGGAAGACCGAGAAGAACATGGAACATGGCAATAACTGAAGCCATGGAAAAAAGAGAAATGGAAGAAAACGATGTATGGGATAAAGAGGCATGGAAATTGGGATGCGGAAAACGGCCAAGGCTGTAAAAAACCGCTAAATAGATAGATAGGTTAATTCATAGCGCTCTTTCTGAATATTTTTTGTGCGCAAGATTCCTGTGCCTGCTCGTCACCGCTTCCAAGCGCTCGTCGTCGGCCGCCCCCTGCCCCACCCGCCGAAACAAAAGGCACGCGCTGACGTCATGGAGGCCAGATGCTGCCGCCGAGTTACGCACGTCCCACGCGCTAGGGGGGGCAGGGGGAAGAGAGGAAGGGGTTAGGAGTGATGACGAATTGAGGGGAAGAAGGAGAATAAGCCGGATATCGTCCACTCCCCAGAGAATTGGATGTCACATGCTGTAAAAAAGTAGAAAACATAGAAATAGCTATAGAAAAGCATTAACGTCTTCTTGCCAGGAATACAATTAATGCATACTACATGCCGTATTTGTATTTAAAATTGAAAGAATAAGAAATGGTAAACAAGTTGCAGAACAGATACACGATACGTTCAGTCAATTTTAGAATCCATTGTCACTTTTGGAGCAGAAAGGTGTTCAACAAGCGAACAACTGAAGAATCGAGGTTTGTCCCCTTCATCGTTGCCAGGGCCCTGCAATAACAGTTTTTCTGCAGAAGATTCCGTGTTTTCCGGTGCATGATTACAAGATTACATCTTACGAAGTATGTACGAAAAAGAAAAATTGAAAGAGTCACCGAAATGGGTTATTCGTGACGTTTGCAGCTCACGATTCACGACAATAAAAAATGATGTGTAAGCAAGACTGAACATACGGACCAAAATATTAGACACTATCCATACAGTGTGTAAGTCTACTGTGTTTACATTTTGCCTAGAGGCAAAATGCGTAGATTGGGCATGAGACGAATGGATGAGGGAAAATACGAATGAAAGAAAACAAAGAGTAAGGACCGAGGTCACACTGGAAGGATGCAGTAACTTAAGCGATGGAAGGAGAAAACCTGCAAAAAAAAGTCTCTGAAGATCATAGTAAATGAAATATACGATGCGATAAACGACTTCAAGTTGTAATATATTCACAAAAATATAATTTATTCAACAAAACATTCCCGAGAGCGTTTCTGGGATTCGTTCAAATTGGGTTGCGTAAGACGATGTTCGTTACCTATCCATTCTTCTATCGTCGCCTCCTGAAGTTCTGAATGTCGCCCTCTAAAGAAAATAATTGCCAATTCGCATCCTGGAGGAGCAGGAAGAACGGGATGAAGGTGAAATATGAAATCTGGCAACGAAGTGTCAAGCTACTTGTTGCGCGAGTGCTTGGAATAAGAGATGGCGATTGATTAGTGACTTTGGTATGGTTATTCGTACGTCAGATTCAGTCTCCATTAATGTCTTGCGCTCTCGTGGTTGATAACTGTTTCGTGCTTTTACAAGTCTTTTTGTACTTTTCAATTGATCTTCAAGATAAGTGTATATTATTTTAGGGATTACTAAACTAAATAATTGTACAATATGTTGTGTACACAAAAAACGTGCAGTATTTTCGGAATGACAGTATCATGGCAGGGGTTTTGTGTATTCGGTTCATTGTTGCAGAGTTTCATCACTTTCGGATTCCTGTTTTTCTTTCATAGCTCATATAAAATAACTTTACAATCGAAGTTATGTTGGACATCCAAGTGCATTAAGAAAACGGCCACATACGAATATATTAAAATTTTATTAGTAATTTGCCTAATAATAATATGTAATAAGTTACTTCACGAACACAATTTTAAGCAATCAAATTTTAATAGGAATTGTGTTACGGAAATACGGCGGAGTTATGTGGCAGGTCATATGGAGCTGCATTCAAATTCCTTTCGTAAAAAAGGCGAAATCGAAAATAAGATATGTTGCATGCGTTTAACTCGAGGTGTGCCCACCATGTAGCTATGTACTTTAATTTCTACAGCTAATTTTAAAAGAAGCTTTAAATGCTTATTTTATTTAACAATGCTTTTAGCTCAAGGATGCAATGGATTTAGCTCAAGTGGACGAAACACGTATTAGTAACAACCTTATAACCAGTATTTCGATATTTCAAATTTTCCTTGAGACGAAGTCTTAAAAAAGGTTATGTTTTCGTTCGATAATAGTCATACGGGAAACGTGCGCAGATCCTCAATGAACATTCGTCCACCAAAGGAGGAAAGGCGGTCAGTGACGCACACCAGCGTATTATTTTTGTTTGTTTGTTTGTTTGTTTAGGTAAAGCGATACTGTTTCATTGGCCAGGAATTTCAGAACTAGAACCTTACTTAACCATAAGGGATAGTTTCACTTTTCAACGTTTATGGGATGCATACAAACCAATTCGAAACCGTCCCATGCGGTGGGAACTAGCGTTCTCTTACAACCAGGGCAGCGCGTAAACACGTATAGAGAACAGTTATGCATTCGGATCTACAAACTGAATGTGGAACAAGTTTAAAAATTAAAACATCTATACCGATAAAAGTGAATTCAACATCATGTAACCGACATCGATACCACAAAAAGTAGTGTATGGTGTATAGATTCCATAGATATTCGATGTTCTTCTTCCGAATTGTCGCAATGTTCTTGCAAAATTTGGTAAAAAGTAATACAACAAAAATGTAGAAAATAAATAATTTAAATAATATGATGGTATATGCACCACAATCAACATTTTTCGCCTGTCGTTAAATAAGATTGGTTCCTAACATATTCCGCCAGAAGCCAGTAGCGGTGCAGCAGAACTTGTAACTCATGTATTTGCTAGAGGCCAGTAGCAATGTGTAGGTTAACATGTTTAATCTAATAGCAACCTACTTATGAATAAAATGAAAGAAAATTGTAGTATTTTATTAAATTTTGAACCAATTGGATTAAAAGTAATAATCTTAAACACCGTGGTTTATATAAAATAAACATTCACAAACACAAACACACATAAAAACAAACAATCACAAGGATTGGACATGAATGAAGCCCTGGTAGGGTAGTTTGAAAGTACGAAAATGTTAAAAATATAAACGCCCATGCTACACCAAAAAAACTCAAAATATTTTAATACTGCCTTATAAATATATATAATACATTGCTAAATACATGTACCACCAGTTCTTAATTATATAAATTCTTCCTTCAATTATTTCGCAATTTATTCTGGTGACCGCCGTTGACCCCACACAGCATTCTCCGGGTCCCGTAATTGCATAGCTATGCGCCTTTAAAGAAAGACACCTCGCTGCATGTTTTCTCTACCGCCCGCTTCAGCAATTCCATACAAGAGACGATAAATCACTTCCAGTCCAAGTGACACGTCTTCGCACCCGACGCTTGGGAGGTCCCCGCTTCGCACACGCAGCGCCACACATTAAAGCCCTTCCCCCGGGGACACGTCCCTTACGTCATCGGCCGGGGACGCGGTGGGTCCCAGTGTGAGGTAGAGCCCTCACATGGAAGGCTGCATTCCATTGCGACCGAAGACTGAATTGAATTGAATTGAATTGAATTGAATTTGCCTTATTTTACGTGGCGAGACTCGAGCCATCAGGCCCGCTCTTCCGTCTGACCACGCAAATTTCGCTACGCTCCTTTCACCAACTAGCAGAGAAAGGAGGTATTTCTTGGAAACAGGCGATTTGAATTTGGCTCAGAGGCGTCATTTAGGCTTGAGGATCTTTTACATGCAAGTAAATCTATGAACATGGGACAGCCGGCTTTACTTCCCCTCCGAAAGAAGGCGTACGAAGGATTTTGTAAGACTGCTCTTTGATAGATTGGTTGATTGTTTTAGTGATGCCGGGCACGTCCACTAACAGGGTAATTAGTCCCGTAATTGTAGTGCGTGTTTCGCTCGGGAAGTAACGGTGATATTTTCCTCGCTGAATTCTAAGATCCGGCGCCGACCTACCGTCGGCTAGCGGACTTGTCCCCAAGCAGGTGTCTCCTACCAGCAGGCCGGGACACGTTCTATGCTCCCGACCAGACACCCGGCATGTGGTATGGTCATTAGGTACGTGTGTGTGTGTGAGTGTGTAAGGGGAGAGGGTATAACAAGAAAGAGGTAAGAAAGATCGCGCGCGGTCCGGCACGGACGGCTCCGGCATTCGCCTGGTGTTGATAGGAGAAATCACGGAAAACTACCGATCAGAGCAACTGTCCTCTAGAATTCTCCTCCAGACCGCGACTGAATTCGACCTAGCATGCAAACTAGCGTCGTAAATCCTGCTACCGTCGGGACTCGAACCTAGAACTACGCGGTCAGTGTAGTGACATCAGTTGATGCCCTGTGCCATCTGCCCAGGTAAGACTGCTCTTCCTATCTGAGAGCACTGCCTTGAAAGACTCTCAACCTCTGTTCTTTCTTCCCCCTCCCCTCAATCCTTCCCATTATAACCCCTTTCGATTGTCGAGCGCCGCATCTACTAAGGTCATTAATCCCGAGAGATTAGTGCATGTTATAGCCGGGAAGTGGCAGTGTTCCTCCTCTTGGTCCAATGCGAGACCCGGCGCCGTCCTACAGGTCGACATCTGGGGTTTATTTCCTTCCTGGTAGCTCTGTCAACAGGCCACCACCCAGGTAGGGACAAGGTCCTAAGTACAATGACTGCCTCTATACATAGTGTAGTGCACGTGGCAATAAATGCACAAGAACGGCAATGAACCTTGAGCACTTAAAGCCACAATGTGCATTGACTGAGTTTCCCGGCGCGTCAGCTGCTATGGTCATTAGTCCGCGTGTTGTGCACTTTATATCCCGGAAGGTGGCGGTGTTCCATAACCGCTGGAACGAGGGCTTCGGTGCGAGCTGCACGCCGACTTAAGGGGTTTTCTCTCTCCTGTATCTCCCCAGCAGGGCACCGTCCCAGCCGCGATAAGCTCTAAGTCCCCGACTCGTCACCTGTCATGTGTGGTAGAGCACGAAAGTGTAAACGTGTAGGAGTGACGGAAGAGGAGGGGAACACGGTAGAGGAAGGAGAGATCGCCACGGAGAAATTAACTATCAAATCAGCCGACCTTTAGAATCCTCCTCCCAACTGTGTTGGAATTCGACACGTGTACGTCGAAAATCTGCCACAGCAAGACCCAAACCCTGCGACATACCCACCGCCAAAGAATACTCAGAGCATCAACTGATACCATTGCAGTTCCTCTCACCGAGATATCCTAGGGTTCGATTCCTGATGGTGGTATGATTTTCTACACTTGTTCGATAGCTAGGTCGAACGCAGTCTCTGTCGGGAGGAGAATTCTGGAGGCCAGTTGCTCTGATCGGTAGTTTTCCGTGGTTTATCCTATCAACACCAGGCGAATGCTGAAGTAATAGCCTAACAAACGAGCCACGGACCACGCGCGGTGTTTCCTTCCCGTGCCTTATCCTATCCTCAACCTTTACTCTCATTCACTTACACACTACACTACCATAGGAAGACAAGTTGGGAGCTTAGTGCATGTCCCGGATGGATCGATGTCCCGCTAGTTGGAGAGACCTTGTTAGGAAAAACCCCGCAAGCCGTCGGCTACGTGGGCGCCGGACCTCGTCATCCAGCGAGGGAAGATCACCACCGCCACCTCCGTCGATAAAAACATGGACTACACCTCGGGACTAAAAACCTCAGAACCGAAGCGCCGAAAATCAATCAATCAACCTAAGGCCTCCCGGTTAACGGCACTGCAGAACCAACGGTGCTGTCTCTGAGCTATCGCAGTCCCCCGACCTACAAAAACTACAGTTGCCATCGCGCAAATACACTCCCTAACATACGGCACAACATCACCCACGACGTAGCTCGTCCCACACCCGAACACTCTCCCTTACGTCACCGTCCGTCGACAGCGGGGCGGCTGCATTCCACCGCGAGCGGCGGCCGCTCTTCCTATCTGAGAGGACCGTCTCAAAATATTAATCACAGCGGCTCACAATGCGCCGACGCACGTGTTTTTCCACGTGGCTCCTTGGCACGAACGGCAACCTCCGTGGCTCCCGGCGCGGGACGCATTTTCAATGCGCCAAGGCGACAAGGCGCGACACGGCGCGACGGGAGGAACAACATTTGAATAAAAGGCGGCGGAAACACACACGTAATGGAACAGGAGACGTCTTTGTGGCTGCATTCGGATGCAAGAATGTTGAGGGGCGAGGATGGCTTAATCATGGAAATTACTTGTTTTCTTGTCCCGGCTATCGTGTTTATTTTTCGAATACGTACGATGGTAATTCAGAAATACATTGGGTGATATTTATGCTAGCGTTGCGGAAAGTTCCATATCAGTAAACATAAAGTTAAGATGCACAAATGCAGAACACGAAATGTTAACATTTTTTTTTACATATAACCTCATATACTCCCAAATGACTATCAAATACACTGAACTAATGATACTTGTTTTACATTTCCTTTCACGTTTATTTAGCCAACTTGTAGAGTGTGGCAGCAAAATCTGATCTTCTATTGAACTCCACATTACAAATAAAAAATATTATATGTTTTCTACCATGATATTGCCGCATCATTTTGCTAAAATTTAGACACCACATTAAAAAATGTTCGCTCTCCTTTACCTTGAGAATACAGGGCACTAGAGTAAAAATATTTTATTTTTTACTGATACGTTATTGCTTGACATTGCCTTCGATATGGAGCTCGATATACTCTGCATGACTAAGCTGAATTGAGAGGATCGTGCTTACGAGGGAAATATGAAAACAACTGAATGATGCTAAACGTTCTCTTACGGAGTGAATTATATGAGGGAATTATGGGAGGAAAATATAAAAAAGCAAGTTTCCATCTAATTGATTAGTAAATAAGTTAATCTGAGTCGACAAAATTAGGTAAAATATGAAATTATGTACGTACCATGGGCCTTAACTGGTTCTAATGATCTCGGGCTACAAAAAACCCTCAGGCAAAGGCCCTCGGGTGTTTTGCCGCCGTCCGCTCATTAGAACCCTTATAACAACCGCCCTTGGTACATAAATAACTATTGGTAAAAATTAGCACCCTCTGTTACACTCTGCAATAAAACTTTATTTCACTTCCTGGAGCCAAATATTTCTATTAAAGCAAAAATATATAATTTCCAAACATTGCTTTGTGTTGTGATTCCGTTCAAAGTACCTCCAGTTCTTATCCACGATCAAGAGAAATCCGTTTGGGAAAGGCGCGTAGCGCAGAAACGGCAGCTTCACGGATAACCGGACGACTAAACGTTCCGCTGCTGAGAGCGCGCTGAGCTTCTTGTCGCTGCTGCTGAGGGCGGCGCGTAGCACTTCGCTGGAATGCCCCGATAGCGATAGCGTCCCCGCGCCACAGGCTGACACGAGCAGCGCTCTCTGCTCAGGCCTTTCCTTTCTCAGCCAAGATACGCTTTAGCTCTTTTTAGAGAAAATGGTCAACCCGCTTGAAGTAGAACGATTGTTAATGCTTGTTTATTTATTTAAGTTTATTTATTTAAATTTATGTATTTAAAATTATTTATTTAAAATTATTTATTTAAATTTATTTATTTAAATTTATTTATTTAAATTTATTTATTTAAATTTATTTATTTAAATTTATGTATTTAAATTTATGTATTTAAATTTATTTATTTAAATTTATTTATTTAAATTTATTTATTTAAATTTATTTATTTAAATTTATTTATTTAAAATTATTTATTTAAATTTATTTATTTAAATTTATTTATTTATTTATTCGTTATTTCATTTATTTACATATTTAACGTTAGAAATAGTAAAAAACTGTATGACGTACTATAGGGAAAAGTACATTCTACATAGGCTTTCTTAAATTCTGGGATTCTTATCCCAACCCATACACAAGTTAAATATGAATACAGATGGAAGTGAGCATATTTGGCAAGAATTCATAAGAAAAAGTTGCTCCACTGTAATAAAAACTATTTGCAAAGGCAAATCAGATATACATTTGGGGTCTTATCCCTCATCGTGCTCTTCGTGAAGGAATCAACTTCCTATCGTGAGAGCATGGAGAACTATAATTTGAGTAAGTAGATCTCTGGAAAACGTGAACAGAAAGTGAAATTACATTTAAGTCCAGAAGCAAATCAAGGGGCCACGTCAGTATCCGCTCGAAAGATCAAGGAAAGTGGACGAAAAGCCTGATCGAGACGGAGGTGATATTTTGCAATACATATTGAAACTTCTATTTTCCTTCATTTTTAACGATTGCTCAGTAGTTTCGGCCGAGATCTTGCGGTAATGCATATTACACGTCAATTTATAGAGGTTATAATTAACCATATTAATGTTTTTATTTAATATTACATAAAAACTATAAACATCACACCACAATGACCGGTATGTGGTTCTTATGTTTCACATGTTATATTAAATAAAACGTCAAAGGCTTTGACCTGTTTACCTCGACATATTCACCTACAATAAAAGGATTTTGTGTTAATGTTTGTTCAAAATATTGAAATTTCAATATAGTACACCATTCATCTGAACCGCCGTTTCAGATCGATTTCTAGAGGTCGATTTCAGATCGATTTCTTGTGTCACAGCCATATCTTAAACAACGGGTCAAGAAATAGGTGCATCTCTTCCATCTTATTCCTGATCGCCATTCTACCTTTAAGGAGGCTGGGAAACCATTTTAAAAAGTCTGAAATTAATTACAATCCATACAATAATTTAAATTCGTACGCAATCGTGTATATACTCGTACAAACAAATGTATATGAATGTAAATATATTGTTCGAGTTTTACTTTCGCAGCCTTAATTGGCTGCGCTCTGATGCCAGCCAGCTTCGAGGTGAGCGAGAACTATTAAAATAAAAATATTTGTCTAGGCTGTCCGGGATGAGCCTCGTCTCTGTCGTGGTGGCTGACGTTTCGGCCAACATGTTCTTACTGAGCGTTTTGGGAGCTACTCGATTGATTCGAGATTACCATCACGTCAATTCCTAAGTCGGTAGGTGTCGGCGATTTTCGACGCTGGCTGGCGAGATCCGGCGCCGACCTAAGTCGCTTGCAGGGATTTTCACAAACCAGGTATCCTCCACCTGCGGGACACCTCCCAAAGATACCGTCATGTGTGGTAGTCCAGTTACGGCAAGTGTGTGTGTAAGGGGTGAGGATAGGACGAGTAACAGAAAGGGAAGATCGCGTGTGCTCCGTGGCCCGTTTGTTAGGGAACTGCGCCGGCATTCGTCCGGTGTTGCTCCGAGACACCATGAAAAACCTCCGATCAGATCAGCCGGTCGCAAGAATTCTCCTGCAGACAGCGGCTGTATTGGACCCAGCTGCTTTGTTGTTGATGTCGATCAGAATGTCGCGTCGCCAAAGCGGCGTCCGCGAGCGGAGGCGGTGGCGGTGGCGGAGGCGGTGGCGGAGGGCTGAGCGCGGGACAGGATTCCTGCGCGAGGGGCGCGGGCGGGGCGGGGCGGGGCGGGGCGGAGCGGGGCACGGTGGCTAACGGCGCGGCCCCGCCGACACGCCCCTCGCCGCCCAACCACAGCAGCCACTGGCAATGGTGGCGCTCGCACACTCGGCCAATCGCCGAGGAGTCCATGGCAATTAAATGGCTCACAAACGACGGGTTCACTCGAACCACAAGGGGTTTCATGCAGTGCAGGAAGCGTTGTCAATCAAAGGGTGAGTTAACGTGCGGTCCGAGAGATCTCGAGCACGCAAGGGAAGGAAGGAAGATCATGGACTGAAGAGATTTAGAGAGAAGACAATGTGTCGGCAACAACATATCGGGAACCACGTGTGTGAAGCGTCGAGTTTTGACACCCCCAGATTCTACTTCTTTTTCATACGTCACACACAACTCTAATTCATTGGTTCATTGCTTAGTGTTTCTGGGCGCGTCAACCCGTCCTGTAACTGTAGTGCTTGTTTGCTGGATGACGAAATCCATTGCAGACATATACGTAGACATTTCGAAGTTTTCCTCAACAAGATATCTCCCTCCAACGGTTACCTTACCCGCCGGGACGAGCTCTAAGTTCCCGACTGGTCACCCAAAATGTGTTGTAGTGTAGTGCATGCGAGTGTGTGTTAAGAGCGAGGATAGGACAAGGGTCGCGGCTCATGGTACATAGGCTCGCGCGGGGTAGGATAGAGCACAGGTTCGCGCGGGCACTCCTCCTGCATTGGCCTGGTGGTGATCGAAAAAAAAAATCACGTAAAACTACCGATCTGAGCAGCTGACCGCTACAATTCTCCTTCAGACAACCGCTGCATTTGACCTAGCTGTGTAGGGAGGGTCGAAATTATTGCCACCGTCGGGCCTCCAGGACCTCCCGGTCAGAGGCACGGCAGTGACAGAATTGATGCGCCGAGCCACCAAAGCCTGTCGTTAGAGAGATTTTTAACGATTATTTAAATTTACATTATTTAAGATACGATAAAATTCAATTAACAGTCGAATGTACACTTAACTATAGGACACCACAAAGTAAATACATATATATATATATATATATATATATATATATATATATATATATATATATATTTCCTTTCGTTAATCGGCCGACTAGGACCACGCAAGCAAGCATCCTGCATTTACCGCGGCTCAGTTTTTTTTTATTTATTATCACGGTGGCAGGTGCTTGCGACAATTTTTGGGGGGGACCAGCATTTTTAGCTGGATCCGGTTTTTATCCCCCACGGTTGTTAGCCCTGGGGGTATGGAAGGTGAAATGATGATATGATGATAATGGGGGTGAAAGGACAACACATACAGACATACACAGATACATCCATGCCCGAGGCGAGACTCGAACCCGCGATCTTCTGGTCCGAAACCACTCCGGCACTACTGCCTTAGCTATCTCGGCCATCTGATCGGCTATATATATATATATATATATATATATATATATATATATATATATATATATATATATATATAAAAGAATGAATAAGGGCGTGGGAGCCCCGTGTCGAGGGCCGGGTACGAGCGCGCAGCGTGGCGCGAGGAGCCCGAAGCAGAAGTTGGCGGGAGCGGGGCCGGGCGTGGGGTGGAGAGCCGCGTTTTGGCCCAACTGCGGCGCGGAGCGGAGGGGAGGGAGCGGAGGGGAGGGGGCGGAGTGGTCGCGGGCGGCGCCGCGGGGTCCGTTACGCGCTCTATAATAAGCGCCGTCGCCCGCCCTGGCACTGGGCCAGCGGCCTCGCCGCGCGGCGCCATGCCGGGCCTCGACCCCAGGCCTTCCGGCCCCGCCCCCTTCCGCTCCTCCTCGCCCCGTTCCGGCTCTCACTGTTTCTGCCGCTTAGGTAGCTCAGGCAGCTCAATTGCGGTGCGGTGTCTCTGACCGGGGGGTCCTAGAGTTCTCCGTCGGGGCGGCGAGATATTCGACACTACCTACATAGCGAGGTCGAATTCAGTCGCTGTAGGGAGAATTCCAGCGGCCGACTGCTCTGATCAGGAGTTTTCCGTGGTTTCTCCGATCAATTAAGGTGAATGCCGGAGCAGTGCCCAAACAAACGGACCATGCGCGATGTTTCCTTTCTTTTGCGTGTCCCTTCCTCACCCCTTACTTACACAACACTACCACACATGACGGGGGACCGGTTCAGGAGCTTAGAGTTGTTTCTGATTGGGAGATACTTTGTTGGTGGGAGATACCGGGTTGATATGCCCGGTGCACTACATTTACGGGACTAATTGCCTTGCTGTGTTTGCGCTCTGGAACACCAATCAAAACCTTCCGGTCATTCCTTCTTCCGCCCCCTTCTCACCATTCCTTCCTGTCTCTTTTCTCTCATTGTTTCTTACGGATCTTTCTGTTTCCACTTGTCCAGCTCCGTTTCGTGACGTCTCGTACCTCATAGTTCCGCCTCTCCCCGAAGAGTTTTTCCTCCATCTCTCGAGCGTCTCCAAGATTTGTGTCGTCCCGTTTGTCACTGTTCCTTTCACCACGCCCAGTCCCGTTTTATTCTTTCTATTTCTGTTGCGTTTCGCGTCGTTACTACCGACCTCCGTTTCGTCTCAATTCGTTCCGAACTGTTCCGTCCCGTTTCATCCCGACATATATCGTCCTATTCTGTCAACCAGTTCCTTTCTCCCATCGCCGTTTCGTCTTGTCCTGTCCCGTTCCATTTCGGTCGCGTCTCGTTTCATTCCGCCCCATTCCCTCGCTGTTCCTTCGGCCTTCCCAATCTTCCCACTCGGTCCCGCGTCGCCTCGTTCCTCTCCTTCCCAACTGCACAGCCCCGAGAGACCAACTCAGAGGGACGATACAACACTAACGTCCTCAACTGTCATGGAGATGAACGCTGGCTCGGTTTCCTATGCCAGAGACAGAATGACATCTTGCAGAGCAGATCCCACTCGACATGCCCACTTTTATGAAGAGTTAATTGAAATGTTGCACGAAATATTGTTTTAATAGTTACAGACATTTTTAGAATACAAGCAAATTGCAAGACTCCAAAAAACTTTTGAATTGCACCGTTCTTTTAAACGCTCTTCACACTATCCAAAAACAAAATTTAATAAAAACGATGAAACAAGTTTTTCGGGAAATTTGGAAAATGTCCCAAAGGCTTCATTGAAAATACCAACCACTCAAATTTAAAAAATCGTTTTCAAAATTCAAGGGCCAGCGGCATCAGCCAATCGATTGGGGAATATCCAATTTCTAGAAAATCAGCTGAACGGTTTAGCCGGTATCTTTGTTTGCCGACGCACACACAGACAGGCTGTCGTTTTGCCTTGTTCGATTTTTCGGTATCCAGAACCCACAATACATGAGTTCTAGCTATATGACGTTTTAGAGGATTTATTTTTCTAAATTTTGCAACTGGCACGTTTTTGTTATCAGGGCCCTGTATTAAGAGTTGTTATACCGATAATTCGCCGGTTTTTTCGCAAAAAAATATTTCATAACTTTTATCTCAACTTCGTAGGGAGAAAGTAAAATTTAAACATAAAAAACCACAGGCCAGTGTAATATGTGCACTTCCACCAAAATATTAATATCAATATTTTAAAGCATTATATCTTTATATTTCACATATACTCGTACGTATACAAGAAAATAAAAATATATTTTCCGAGAGTTAGCCATATTTTAAAAAAAAGCTAACTTCTAACCCATTAAAATATATATTTTGATCAAGACAAAGGCACCTCTACACCAGACATCTTCCACATCAAGCTTTTTTCCCTTCGCTCTACAAGTTGCCAGCCACTTGTTGCTTTTCACAGAAGAGATTTATCTTTCTCTGTGGACAATTCATCATAACAATAATTCTTTTTTATGAACCTACTGTATTCGAGTACACAATAATAGTACGTTTTGTTACAGATCTGCTCCGTAAAAAAGAGCTAGGTATTAATTTCAAATCGTTTTTAATGATGGGGATTAGGCAGAAGATTTTTTTGTAATAGCTCCAGGTGTCTTCCCAGCGGGCCACCATTCCAATCGGGACAAGCTCTAAGCCCCTGACTGGTCTCCGCATATATGAAGTAGTGTACTTCATGTAAGTGTAATAGCAGAGGAAAGATAAGAAAATAGAAGTAAAGGTCGCCCTTCGTTAGGGTACTGCTCCGGCCTTCGCCTGATTATGATGGAAGAAACCACGTGCAACTCCCGATCAGAGCATAGATTGAGCGCTAGATTGTCCTCAGACAGCGGCTAGATTCGACCTAGCTATGCTGCTACGTAGGCCTAGTATAGACATTGCGCCTCCGCCGTCACTTGCGAGAGAGCTGTGACGATTCCAGCCGCTGTTTGGGGGAGAATTCCAGTGGCCGGTTGCTCTGATCGGTAGTTTTTCGTGGTGTCTTCGATCAACACCATGGCGGAGCAGTTCTCTAACAAACGGACCACACGCGATCTTTCCATCCTCTTCCTTGTCCCACCCTCTTCCTTCACTTACACACAATCGCATGCACTACGCTGCCACACGTGCTAGGAGACTATTCGGCAACGTAGAGCTTGTTCTGGCCGGGGCGGAGCCTCTCTGATGGGATACACCTGGTTGAAGGAAACATCGCTAGCCGCCGTGAATGCCAGCGCCAGATCTCGCCACCCAGCGGGCGAGTTCGCCGCCACCTTCCGCAATAACAAAGGCGCCACCATCGGCGCGCCCCACTCTGCATTAGGGATGCAACATCGATGTCAATGTGTTGCAAAATCATCGACGTTACTTCTATGCTGTCCGGGTGGCGCCGCGTCGTTGGCAGATAGGCCGACGTTTCGCCTGTCATGTCGCAGGCTTCTTCAGGGTAGTGTGGGGTCAGGGTAGTGCTTCTTCAGAGTAGTGTGGGGTCAGGGTAGTGCTTCTTCAGGGTAGCCCTGAAGAAGCCTGCGACATGACAGGCGAAACGTCGGCCTATCTGCCAACGACGCGGCGCCACCCGGACAGCCTAGAAGTAATGGACTCGAGCCGCGGAAGCCTACGTGTACAAAAATCATCGACGTATTTAACAGCGATTTTTTGAAGCCGATGTTTTTAACACCGATGTTTTATGTTCAGCGTTTGTACGCGTTTTTTTAATGAAACAATTCCATCATAACAAAATTCTACAATATGTTCTAGTATCCAGCAACATTCATCAAATCAAAGTGACTAATGGTGAAAAATAAATTTAAAAAAATAACTATTTTATTTTTGAATTATGAAGTCAGATAATTCAAGTTTTTTTTAATAACCCTGACTTCGTTTTGTCAGTTAAATATCAATAAAAATATTGATAAATGGGACCACTTTCAAATTGAACTCTCTAACTCAACTACACTCAATTAAACATGAAATCTGAAATTCAATGGTAACTAATCCAGTTTTAATAGCATCGATGGGATTGGATTGACGTTTTACTAACATTGATGTTTGGAAACATATATGTTTTGTTGGCGACGTCGATGGTGGATCGATGTTTTATTATGTAGGTTATTTTTTATTTTTACTTTTCTATTACGAATGTTTTATTTTTGAGCATCAATGTTTGGAAACATATATGTTTTGTAAGCGACGTCGATGGTGGATTAATGTTTTCTTCTTCTTCTTCCTTCGATTTTGGCCTACTATGGAACACGTGAAATAACTTCACATGATTGATTTTCTCTCTTTTTTCTTTCCTTCCAGTACTCTTTCATTCTTTCTCCATGCTGTTTCTTTCTCTCTTCTGTCCATTTTGCTCCTGTTTTCTTCTTTGCCTTTTCTTGGAAACCCTGGAATCCTCTGATCTTTTCTCTGAATTCTTCTCTTCTCTCCACCTCTCCTCCATCTATTCCCATTTCTTCCATGTCTTTCTTGACCTCCTTGATCCATGTCATCTGTGTTTTGGGGTTTCTATCGAAGTAGTTGAATATTCTCTTTGTCAATCTTCCTTCGCCCATTCTTTTAATATGTCCGTAGAAGGTTACTCTTCTTCTTCTCATTGTGTCTTATTTTTTCTGTTTTTTGGTAGATCTCTTTGTTGCTTCTCAGTTTCCATTTTCCATCTTCATATTTTGGTCCCAGGATTTTCCGTATAATTTTTCTCTCCTTTTTTTCTATCTCCTCTATTTGTCTGGCTGTGTTCAGTGTAAGGCATTCTGATGCATAAAGGCCTTCAGGCTTAATAACTGTATTGTAGTGTCTTAGTTTTGCGTTAATGGATATGGACTTTTTATTATATGTGGATTAATGTTTTATTTTATGTTATTTTTTTGATGCTTTGTTGACGATGCCGCATGGCGGGGAGAGGCGCAAGGCGTGCGCAAAGGCGGCGAGGCGCCGTGTGGGAGGCGGCGGGAGGCGGCTTCTGTGCAAACGGCGAGCGGCGAGCGGGCCAGGCGCGGCGCGGGCGCATGCATATCCACGAGATGGAAATGCGCCCATTACGGCGGCGGCACCCGCGCACCGCGGCGGCGGGGGCGTCGCCAAACATTTGCCTCACGCCCCTCCCCCCCCCCCTCCGCCGCCCACGCAAAGGGCGACCGCCGCTGCTGTTCTTCGCCTCCCTGCCCGTCGCCACAAGCCGCTCCACGAGGTCAGGCGGTGGCGAGAACGTGCAAGTGCAAGGAGTGTATACTACGGTTTATAGGAGAAAGCGACTTAAGTGGCACAAAGCAGTAATTGATGTCACTTGCAGTGCCTCTGACTGGGAGGTTCTTGAGTTCGAGTACCGACGGCGGCAGGATTTTCCACACTAGCTACACGAGGTCCAATTCAGCCGCTGTCTGGTGGAGGATTCTATCTGCCGACTAATCTCTTCGCTCGTTTGGCATGGTTTCTCTGATCATTATCCGACGAATACCGTAAAAATGTTTACTTTTTATTTTATTTTATGCAGGACTAATTTACAACGTTAATTTACATGAAACTCTTCATTCGTATAGTTGACTTAAAACTAATTTATAAACTAAATCTAATATAAACTACAATTGACGAGGGAATTCACAGAGCACCTCTAGAAATCATTAATATGGGCAAATATGGGGTATCTCTTTTTTCATTGTAGATGAGTTTTCATTATATTTTCCTATGTCGACAGGACCGAAGCAATACCCTAATAAAACAGCCACGGACCGCGCGCGATCATTCCTTCCTCCTTGCTGTCCTATCCTCACACCTCACTTATAAACACTTACACTTACATGCACCACACAATCAGACTGTAATTGATTTTTTTCAACATTTTACAATTAAAGACAGTGTAAAAACGGTAAACCAAAAGAAAACAAAATATTTATGATTGTAATGGGTAGGCTCTTTCTTAGTGAGTTATTTGCAGTGAAATTCGTAGGGTGTTGCCAACTTCACAGGTTCAAAGAAGGCACAGATTCCAAAAGTTGTGACTTAGTATTTTACACGCTTTGTATTTTTCACATATTGTGTCTTTCACACTGAACTGACCCTAAAATAATGCACATTCCGAATGACTAAATTTAAACCGAAGCTACAGCTATTCCACAAACTAATTCTCCCATTCTATAGGGAGCCTCGTTAAGCTACCTGTCCTTCGCATGTCCCGGCGGTCCCTAACCTCGCCTCTTTCCTTGTCCGATCTCCCCCCCCCCCTTCGTCTTGCTTTCTCCGTTGAACACGCATCGCGCAAACCGAACATCAAAACGAATGAATGAAACAGAGAACAAAAAATGAACTTTCAAAGGAACGGAGCAAGACATGAACATTCCAATGACAAATGAAAAGAATTTAAGTGATTTACTGCCGCTAATTGCAGTTATAAAACCAGAATTCGTCGAGTATTGATCATCAGTGAGAAAATATTTCGCGATTAAAGAATAAATGTTAATACATTCAGTAATTTATTCATGTGTTTCCAACTAAAAATAAGTCCACGCAAAAACAATATTTTCTGGCTTCCACCAAAGAATAAATTTTAGTAGCTGATCCGTGAGAACAGCTTTAACAAACACAATAAAGACCGAACAGACACCTTCCCATTCATCTTACTCCCATTGAATTCTGAGCAGTGGAAGGGAACGTAAAAGGAGATGATTGTGAGATTTTCTTAAAGCGAGCACTCACACTGCTGCCGTCGCCATCGTCGCCACCTCGTCATCGTCTTGGTCACCACACCGCTGTAGGTTCTACAGCCACTCCCAGTAGCGGCGCAGACGCTACTGAAGAGAGATGTGGAGGCGGCGGGGGTGGAACAGCAGTGGTTTCGGCTGTGACATCCGGGTCGTGAACGTTGGGGGTTGTACGTCAGTAATGTTGGAAGTAAGGACGGAAGTAAGGATGGCAATGGGGGCGGAAATGAGGACAAAAATGAATGTGGAAGTGAAGTCGGGAGTGAAATCCAAAGTGAAGTCAGAAGTGAAGACGGAAGTGACGTCGGGAGTGAAGTCAGAATTGAAGTCGGAAGTGAAATCCAACGTGAAGTCAGAAGTGAAGACGGAAGTGACGTCGGGAGTGAAGTCAGAATTGAAGTCGGAAGTGAAATCCAACGTGATGTTAGAAGTGAAGACGGAAGTACAGTCGGGAGTGAATGCAGAAGTGGAGTCGGAAGTGAAATCGAAACTAAAGTCGGAAGTGACGTCACGAGTGAAGTCGAGGCATAAGATGCTAAGCAGAGCAAGAACCGAAACCGGGACCGGGAGAAGGCGCCGCAACGGACGCGCGAACAACAGAGGTCGGATTCGCCTCCGCCGACAGGGCTTACGTCGAGGGCGGCGGCGGCGGGCACCCAACCCCCGCCGCCCTCCCTCTGCGCCGCTCGTGTGTCTGCGTGTGAACGCGCGCCCATTCGCACGCCGCCGCTTTGTCAGCCCCCCCCCCCCTCCCACCCCAGAGCCGCTGCATTCACTCGCCCTTCGAGAGGCGCGCAGGTGCGCCCGGCTCTCCGGTCAGAGGGCGAGCGCTGCTCTGCACCGTCACACGTTACACAGGTGGGCCTAATGCGCAAGTAGCAATAAGCACTGGCGTCGCAAACAAGCAAATAATTATAATAATAATAATAATAAGAAGAAGAAGAAGAAGAAGAAGAAGAAGAAGAAGAAGATAGAAGAGAACACAGAAACACTATCAAAAACATACATTTGACACCACAACACAGACGAGGCCAGGATGTAAGTGGACAATGGAGCGAAACAAAAAAATACAGTGGACACTTGTGGTCGCTACACGACCCAGTACTTAAGAATCGAACTAATAATAATAATAATAATAATAATAATAATAATAATAATAATAATAATAATAATAATAATAATCTCTGAAGGACTAATTTCATCGTCTGCAAGGCGTGGCCTTAAGAACTGTCACATTAAAACAATGAAAAAGGCTGTTCTCCTGAGTACTGCACGCATCGTGAGGAAGTTTTTATTGATATAACTGACTGCCCGAGTTTGCAAGTGAAGCAGGCACCTTGGTTCTACAAAGGTCCCGGTGTCTGCTACAGGCACCTCGCTAAGCGAGAGACTTGAAGAAATAATAATAATAATAATAATAATAATAATAATAATAATAATAATAATAATAATAATAAAAAAATCTTCAAAAACAAAGTTAAAAAAGTTGAAATAATTAAAGAATAATCATTTACGTACCTTGTATAGATACGGAGTCTGGCGTTAGAAACAAATTTTTCCGGGCGACGCGACGCGACGTATGGCGTCGAGTTTGGCATTTTGAAACGAGGACATCAAAGACACTTCCGAACGAGTTGCGTGCATTATTTAGCTATGAAACCGTTACTTTTCTTAGTGGCCACGATTAAAAAAGGAAACCGACAATAGAATACGATCTACTTTACAGGGGAAAATGTTCAACCATCTGAGTCGAACTCAGGTGTTAATGTTCCCACGATTATTTAGTATTAGTGCAGTCCGCTATTTTGATTTGCAACGGAATGATGATATTTTCTAAACCAATAGAGTTAAAGACAGAAAAAACAATTATCAACGCATTTGAAGGAAGGGCGACTCAGGGCAACATTTGGTTGCGCAGGTACGAACTGTGAAAACCAGCGCCCTGAATTTGTAGATCAAACGAGATCAAGTGCACATTCGAAGCACACGTTACATTTCCTTCCTTTGATCAGCACCTGCGTTGCGCCACAGCCACCTCCAGTTTGAGCAATCAAAGACTTCACAGACGCTGAGCTAAAAGTTGCGTAACTGATTTGTTCAAAGGACGTTCAAAGGAACGCCCGCCAAGCAAAGAAGAGTGGTAACTGCAGGTATTCGAACTACAGACCTCTGGTTCGATAAAGCGGAACAGTCAGGAACGAGAAACCAACGAACCCAGGCGCATGAAACTTATTTCGAGAGAAGGATGTGACACCGACAGCTCCCGGAATAGAACATGCACTGCGCTTATGAGACTGATGACAGTAGTTGACAGCTCGGAAACAGTAAATAATCAATAAATTCCCCTGCGTGCCCTGTGCTCAGTAATGAGAATTGGAGTCCTCATCATTCAGAATCGTGGTGTGTGAAAACTCGACGGAAAAACTACGGGAATGTTTTCCCCGTACTAAGAAATAAAGAAAACATGTTATAATACGGACCCGCAAAACAGCGTACTACAACATGTGCAAGGAACAGTATGTTTAATATTTAAGTAGGCTATCACACTAAAGAAATGAAGCGAAGACGTAATTTTAAACATTACCGACTCTGGTTTGCTGCGAATGTAAACACAGTGGATCTCATGTTAGAAAATACGTACGTGAGTAAGAAATGAATTTGTGCACAGTAAATGCAACATAAGACATAGTTTCACCCCAATAAATCAATACAGAAAACAGGGTGTAAATATTTCATTATCAGCTTATCATGTTAGATAAAGCACCGAATCTGAATACCTTTCTTCATTACACTAATTAAGACGAACATACCAACAAGATAAAAATATCCATTTAGCTTAAAAAGAGAAGCATACCTTTTGCGTATTTGAATGAACATATCCTTCTATCCTATATTCAACAAAAGATCTTACTTCCAATTTTCTAGGTGTGACGCATACTTTGTACTTCAGCAAAGTAACATCTCCATCATGTAATGAGCAAATGAGCCACTTGAAGCCAGCTAATTATTAAACGACTTAATTAAATGCTAAGAGGGGGCTTTCGTGTGCGAAGTAATGAAGGCGTGCAGAGAAACCGCAAATGGGGTGTCGGGAAGAGAACAAAAATCGAGCGCTAACTTCTTCACCCCCACTCCCCCCACCGCTTCACCTGGAGCAGGTGCTGCCCTCTGAGATCAGTGTTCGCCTTGTCCAAACTCCTCTTCTCTTCAGCAAAGTAACTCCGTCACACTCCGCTTGCGATGAACAAGAGTAGTTCCGGAACTCACGCAACATGGTATACTAGAGAATTTGCTGTTATTTCGAGCTAGGACTCCATCACTCCTATCATATTAAGCACTGGTATTCTGAAATAAGTTTAATAATGTTTTAAGGTTAGATTTTTATTATTTACTTTTTGTATGTTCACAAAAACTTTGATCGTAAATTTTGTATGTTCACAAAAACTTTGATCGTAAATTTAGAAAAAATATCATGTAATGAGCAAATGATCCACTTCAAGCCAATATTAAATAATCAAGCCACACACAAAAAATCTACTTAGCAGTAAATAGATAAAAAAATTATAAACTCTGTGTAGCTAACCATCACAACCGTTTATCGATGTAGTAATTCCAAGAAACTACAATATATATTATCTCTGTAAAACATGATGGGAATGAATATTATTATTATTATTATTATTATTATTATTGTTACTATTATTATCGTTAACTTTATTATTATTATTATTATTATTATTATTATTATTATTATTATTATTATTATTATTATTATTATTATTATAAGATAAATCAACTGAAATAACTATATTCAGCATTACTAAGTACATAAATAGTGCGTCTAAGGTTTAACTGCCCCAACCCCTATATCTCTAGTTTTAATATTTTGGGATGTAATTGCAGTTTCCAATGCTAGCCTATGAACTTTGTAATAGTATTCTGACCTTTCATTTATTCCTTTAAATATGAAGTTTGAATGTTATTGTCAGTTTAATTTTTAATTGGTTTGTTGTACTTGATTATATGAAGTATAAAGTGCTGCAAGTCTTTTAGGGTATATTTCGATACATAAAAATATACGATTTGATATTTTATTTGAAATTATTTTAAAAAATTACTAAAAAAATTCATTTCTGAATTTTTCAAGTTCTTTACGTGAGTTTTATTGGGCTGGATGAAATTTAGTGAACCCTGTCGTCGCTGCACCTACCATCGTTACTGCTATCGCACTGCTACCACAACGGCTGTTGCCAGTACTACCATTCTCACCACACGCACCATTGCCTCTGCCTTCGTCGCTGCCATCTCCTCCATCACCGCCGCCGCCACCACCGCCTCTGCCTCCGCCACCGCCACCCCCGCTTTCACCTCCGCCTCTGCCTCCGCCACCACCACAGCGCCCGCCCCCCTACATCTCCGCCCTCGACCCCGCCGCCACCACCGCCGCCTCCACCTCCGCCTCCGCCTCCGCCTCCGCCTCCGCCACCACCACAGCGTCCGCCCCCTCCTACGTCTCCGTCCTCGACCCTGCCAGCGCCACCTCCGCTGCTGCTACAGCGCCCGCCACCGCCACCGCCACTGCCACCGCCGCCGCCACCGCCCGCCACAGCGCCCCCCTACATCTCTGCCCTCGACCCTGCCACCGCCACCGCCCCTGCTACAGCGCCCCCCACCGCCGCCGCCGCCACTACAACCGCCACCGTCCGCCACAGCACCCGCCACCGCCTTGTCTTGTGTTGGCAGAGCGCGCGGAGCGTGGCTGCGCGGCGCGTCCGCCTCATCAAATCTCGGTTTGCGGTGATGGATGAGGCGCGGCGCGGCGCGGCGCGGCGCGGCCGGAACGCGACGCCTGGTGGGCCGGGAGGGGCGCGGCCGGGGCAAAAACGCCCGAGGGGAGCAGCCGTGCGCTTGTAACGGACCCTCCGCCCCCACACGCGCGCCGCCCGCTACCGCCAGCACGCCCACCTCGTCCTCTTCGGCCCAACCTCACCATCGTCATCCACATCATCGTCACACTCCTCAACGCCAACCTAACAACCGTCTTCCTAGTCATCGTCACTTTACCATCATCACTCGCATCATCGCAACACTCGCCATCATCAGCCTAACTACTGTCACTTTTACCATCGTCATCTTTATCATCGTCGCTCGTAATGCTCAACCTAATCGTCCTTGTCGTCATCGTTATTCTTTCCAGTCTAACACTCGATATCATCCTTATCATAGTCATTCGCACTCGTCATCTCCAACCAAACGATCTTCTTGCTCGCCCTCGTTATTCTTACCACTGTCATCCATATGATCTTCACTCGTAATCGTAACACTCATCAACGCCAACCTCACAATCGTCACCTTCCTCATCGTCACTTGTTATCGCCATTGTCATCCTCGTCACCAATATCCACACCGTCTGTGCATCTGTCAATATCCTCACATACAGACACCTGTCATCGGCATCCTTACTAACATCACCTTCGTCATTGTAATCTTTATAATCGTCTCTCTCGTCATCGCAACACGTCATCGCCAACTCTACAATCGTCTCCTTCGCCATCGCCATTCTTACCACTGCCACATTCGCCATCATTCTTATCATCGTCACTAGTAATCGTACCACGCGTCGTCGCCAACCTCACAATCGCCAACTTCCCCATCGTCATTCTTACCTCTTCGGTGTTCGCCATCGCTATTCTTATTGACATCAACGTCCCAAATATCCTCAGCGTCTATACATCTGCAATTGTCATCGTCACATGCAGGCATCTGGCATCGGCATTCTTCCCGACATCACCCTCTCCATCGTCGTCCTCCCCGTTGACAGGCTGATCATCCGCATCCTGACCACCATCACGCTCGCCATTCTCAATGCTATCAGCGAATCACCTGTCATCCACGACCTTATCGTCATTTCATCGTCACGCTCTTTATCAGTTCGACATTGCCAGCGTCATCACAATCAAACAATCACAATCATCATTTTCGTCATCGTCATTCCATCGTCATTCCTTCGTCATCGTCATCCTATCGTCATCGTTACCATCTCCATCCTCCTTCTTGGGTACATCCTCATCCAAGCCGCTCTCGCTATGCTCATTTTGGCTCGTTCTCCTTGTGGATTTTCATCCAAGTCGCAGTTACAATCGTACATTTATGCCTGATGTTACAGTAGCGTTCTTGCTTTCACGGTAGGAAAATAAAATTTGCTCCTTGAAAAGGTGGCACATCCACATCCACAAAGCAATTTTTTAAAATGCTAATCACTTGGGAATAAGAAAAGCGCACAGTCATCTAATGAAAATATGATACGTGTATTGAATTAACTAAAAGTATACATCGCTTTAGTTGCAGTATATCTGTACCAAGTATTTCATTCAAACAGTCAAACAAAATTGGCCTCTAAGCCGAGAGCCAAAAACAAAAATTAATTCGACCGACATGTATACGAAAACACACCCGGACAGACTCCCACGCAGAAAAAAAACCTCCGAATATCACGCAATGAAATTTAGAATCGACTGCAGCAGGGGGTTCGTTGTTTTTTTTCTAAACAGGCTTGTTAGCTCCGTAGGCAATACTTCCCCTGCGTCCTACACCAAAGCTACAAAAACAGCGCGTAGCGGGAGAGAATAATTAAAAGAGATATGTCACAGCTCGCACCGCGGCCATGTCACGCCGCCTCCCCGCCGGCGGCACGGCGCATGCAGAGCACGCACGCACGGGGGAGAGAAATGCGCCTCTCTGGAAGCGCCCACGCAAGCGGCCCTGCGCGGGGAAACGGAAGATTTTCCAAAAACAGGCTGAGAGACTGCTATTAATGGGGATGGCATTAGGTTTAGAAGCAATCCCGCACGCAATGTGGGGAAAAGTTACGTTTAAACGCAATGCCTTCTATTAGTACGAAAGCGGACCAGGCAATGCTTCGCTATTCCAATGTATTGAATAAATACTATTCCAGTTCAAAATCAATTTATTCAAGGAAGATTAACTAAATTTTAATTAAGCATTAATTATGCTATAACACATTATACCATACATTAAAAATCAAATATTTGAATAATTTTGTGTACCGTCAGACAGTATTTGGTTCAGATTTTCTGCTTGGTAGAATGTAACTTCCCCACTCCATATCACGAAAGTCGAAAACGTTCGTCATTGGCTTACATTTTGAAGTTATTTTCACTTTGAAATGATTTAAAAAGTGTAAAATTGTACGCACGGGTCCATCAATTTATTTTTATAAATTACTAAGCAAAGCAATGTTATTACGAAGCTACCAACAGAAGAGCTTCAACGAGAGAGAGAGAGAGAGAGAGAGAGAGAAGCAGAGAGAGTGAGAGAGACAGATGCAGAGACAGAACAGAGAGAGGCAGAGAGAGAGACACAGTCGCTGACAGAGGGAAAGAGAGAGAGAGGGAGAGGGACAGAGAGAGGCAGAGAGTGTCAGAGGTAGAGAGACACAGAGGCAGAGAGAGAGAGAGGTAGAGGGACAGAGATGCAGGGAGTCAAGGAGAGGGACAGAGCGATAGAGAGAGAAAGGGAGAGAGAGAGAGGCAGAGAGTGACAGAGGTAGAGAGACACAGAGGCAGAGAGAGATAGAGGTAGAGGGACAGAGAGGCAGGGAGTCACAGAGAGAGGGACAGAGCGAGAGAGAGAAAGGGAGAGAGAGAGGGAGAGAGAGAGGGAGAGAGAGAAGCAGAGAGAGTGAGAGAGAGACAGAGATGCAGAGACAGAGACCGAGAGAAACAGAGAGAGAGACACAGACAGTCGCTGACAGAGGGAAAGAGAGAGAGAGAGGGAGAGGGACAGAGAGAGGCAAAGAGTGACAGAGGTAGAGAGACAGAGAGGCAGAGAGAGACAGAGTTAGAGGGACAGAGATGCAGGGAGTCACAGAGAGAATGACAGCGAGAGAGAGAGAGAGAGGCAGAGAGTGACAGAGGTAGAGAGACACAGAGGCAGAGAGAGACAGAGATGCAGGGAGTCACAGAGAGAGGGACAGAGCGATAGAGAGAGAAAGGGAGAGAGAGAGGCAGAGAGGGACAGAGGTAGAGAGACACAGAGGCAGAGAGAGATAGAGGTAGAGGGTCAGAGAGGCAGGGAGTCACAGAGAGAGGGACAGAGCGAGAGAGAGAAAGGGAGAGCGAGAGAGAGAAAGGGAGAGAGGGAGAGAGAGAGGGGGGAACATAGGAACATCCAAAGCGCGGAGGAGGCTCGTCATGGCTGTGCCAGCTGCGTCGCGCCCTGTCGCTGCCCTTCGAAGGGCCGGGGCGGACAAAAACCGGCGGCCAAGGGAAGGGGGCGGGGCTCCAATGCTTCCGTCTGTCCGTCGCGGGCGCGGGATGCGGGTGCGGGTGCGGCTGCCCGGGCGCCTAATAACAACAGCAGCGGGCGGCGCGCTCGCCTTTCTCGAGGACACTTGGACGGAACGCAACACTACGCACGTAGTGCACGAGAGGCGGAGAGACTGAGTCGGAGAGGAAGGGTGGTAGTAAGTGGAGTGAGTGAGAGAGCGAGCGAATGGGAGAGTGGGTGGGTGGGTGACTGAGTGAGAATGAGAGTGACTGGGAGCGTGAGAGTAAGTGGGAGATTAAGTGAGTGAGACAGTAGCAGTGAGTGGGCGAGTGAGCGTGAGAGTAAGCGCGAGAAGGAGAGTGAACGTGAGTGGAAGAGTGAGCGTGAGTGAGAGAGTGAGCGCGGGAGAGAGAGATGGGGGAATGTGGGAAGGGGCAACGAGTAAGCGAGGGGAATAATGAAAATGCGAAAGAATAATAACTAAATGGTCGGAGGGGAGGGTCAAGAGATTTAAGATATTGAATATTTTAAGATCCTGGTTTCTCATGCAGAATTCATTAAGTAAGTTTCTTTATAACTATTAGGATCAAGAGGTATTGAAGAAAACATTTGCAATGCAACAGGGCAATTGCGAGTCACTTAAAGTATGAAGTACGAGGTCGGGTAATTGGTTACAATTAAACATGGTTACAATACACACACAGACCCACATGCCAACCACAAGTAACATACAAAAGAAACTTAAACCCATTATTCATGTCACATCGCCATCAATTTCCAACGATAATTGGTTGGAAACGTGGCATCCACGAGATAAACGAGGTTTAATTAAAAAGAAGAAGAGCGGCGCATCGTGTCTGCGAGGAACATAAGGCGCCCGATGGCTTAACGGCGACGTCACGAGGGAAAAGTACCTTTCGGCGGCGTTTGGCGGCGCTGCCGTCATTGAATGCGAATCACGCAGGGGTGGGGAGGGAGGAGAGGGGGGGCGAAACAAGAGCCGCGAGCGCAGAGCATTGGCGGCGGCGACAAATGGCTCCTGGAGAAGCTTTGTGACGGCCCCGCTAAGACCCGGCCAAGCTCGCACGCACGCTCACACACACACATACACACACACACACACACACACACACACACAAGGGTGGAAAAGAAGATGGAGCGACAAGAGTAATGGATTTGGTGCTACAGCTCTTTCACTGACACGGCGTGGGTTTTCTCTCCCCTTACCCCTTTCTCTCTCTCTCTCTCTCTCTCTCTCTCTCTCTCTCTCTCTCTCTCTCCATCTCTCGCAGTATCTTTCCCTACCCTTCCCTCGGTATCTGTTAATAAATTTAGCTGAGCGCCATGAATCGCTGTCGTTTGTCAACTGTTTTATAAGGCAACCTCCTCGACGTTTCTCCGTTACAAGTTTCGTGTTGCAGCGACCCCTGGAATTGGCAAGCCACAATAATATTAGCTGGAACACCGAGAAAGAGGAGAAGAGAAGAGGAGTAGATAAGAAGAATTGAAGAAAGATAAAAAAGGAGGGGAGGAAAGGTGAGAGGAGAGGTGTAGGAGAAAGAGATGAAGAAATAGAAATACATGTAACTCTAGACTTGGACTAACACTGGGTGTCGGAGAGGGTGTCGGAGAGGGTGTCGGACAGGGTGTCGGAGAGGGTGTCGGACAGGGTGTCGGAGAGGGTGTCGGAGAGGGTGTCGGACAGGGTGTCGGACAGGGTGTCGGACAGGGGGTCGGACAGGGGGTCGGACAGGGGGTCGGACAGGGGGTCGGACAGGGGGTCGGACAGGGGGTCGGACAGGGGGTCGGACAGGGGGTCGGACAGGGGGTCGGACAGGGGGTCCGACAGGGGGTCCGACAGGGGGTCGGACAGGGGGTCGGACAGGGGGTCGGAGAGGGGGGTATGAAATCGGGATCAGTATCTATGAACTTCGTTCCACGGCAGTTGTGCTTCGGTAGGTCCCCGCGATCATGGGAATATTTAATACTTTTTATCTAATACATTCCCCAATGTTTCGCCAATTTCCTAATCTCTTTAAGATACTTCTAACTGGGTATTTAAACACGTAAGTAGGTCACTTTGAATCTCACGACATAATTGTCACGCTTCCGTATCTTCCGAACACTCGATAGCCTCTTCGAAATTTGATTACAAGTTCATAGCAACCCATTACGTTACTTAACTGTTCGATCTCTTACTAATCGATACACTCGTACCAAGTTCCATTTTCATTTCGTGACAGGGAGCTTGAGACGTAAATTTTGTGTCGGAGCTCTCGATTGGGTGGCAATGTCCCCTGCCCGTCACCTTGGAACGCCACCGGTTAAATCCGCGTACGCGTGTGCGACGCGGCGGTCACCGTGGTGTCGGCGGCGCCGCGGGGGGCGAGGGGGGCAGCATGCGTGTACCGGTGTCGTCGTCGTCGAGGTCCGTGGGCGAGTGTCGCGCCGAGCAGCGTCGCCGAACGCCAATTTACGATCGCGCGCATTATACAGTCAAATGCCGAGGCGGCGGCGGCGGCGGAGACAGCGAACGGCGTTGCCGCCGCCGCCATTTGCATAGAGGCCCCGCGCCATTTGAATAATTGCAGATTTACAGCAAAGGATCAATCATGGCGCCAGCGGCCCAGATACGCAAACAAGTGCTTCTTGGCGCGAAGGCCCGGGGGAGGAGTGGTCTTGAGGTCCGGCGATGCCCAATTTCAATGGGGTGGCTCGTGGTGTTGTGGTTCTAGGGTGGTTAATGTGTACGCATACTAATGGTGTTCTTGCGGCACCCTCTGGATCGGACCCCCATAATTTTTGACATTTAATATTAGTTCGTAACGTATAAAATTTTACATAATTTTTGACAATATTTATTTCATACTGTTATATTAATATTGTTTACATATTACGTACTTCGTATAATTGACTTTTAAAATGCAAAATTTGTAGGGTCTTTTTGAATTCCCCCTTAACATACATGTTGAACATTTACATATTATTAGAAAGCCTGATAATTGGGTGCCATTTAATGTTCCATCAAAGACTAATCTGGTCGTGAGTAGTTCGTTTGATTGCCGTCCGTTTACGGGACACAGATTGGTTCATCTACACCTACGTTTTGGGGCAGAAAATGGCATAGCAACCAACTAGGTTCTTTTCACGCACTTTGTGGCACTCATTCCATCACATTCTATTTCACTTCATTTTTAACCGTACGTACCAATTACAACATCATAACTCCTCAAATTAACGTAAGGATTCCGAGAATGAAATAAACAGTGTGCTACAGTCTGCTTTTCCTAGGCCGCAACCGAAGCTTTAACCTTGAGAGGTCCTAGATTCGAGCATCAAAGGGAACGTACCTTAGACGCCAGTTAGGAAACTAGTATCGAAACTATCGGAATTGGATGTCTCGGATTTCCATTCAATTTTTGTAAGAGGGGAATCATCTCAACCCTTATTCTCGGAAGATACTCAGTCGCTTGATTGCTTATTGAATTGAATTGAATTGAATTGAATTGAATTTGCCTTGTTTTACGTGGCGAGACTCGGGCCATCAGGCCCGCTCTTCCGTCTGACCACGCAAATTTCGCTACGCTTCTTTCACCAACTGGCAGAGAAAGGAGGTATTTCTTGGGCGAGAAACAGGCGATTTGAATTTAGCTCAGAGGCGTCATTTAGGCTTGAGGATCTTTTACATGCAAGTAAATCTACGAACATGGGACAGCCGGCTTTACGTCCCCTCCGAAGGAAGGCGTACGAAGAATTTTTTCGCCCTTAAAAATCCACGGCTTCGATCGGGTTTGAACCCGCGAGCTTGGGTATAACAATCCGGTACGCTAACCGTCACACCATCGCCGCCGCTGAATTTGTTTCGCCGCCGCTTATTTTGTTTGCAGGCGGGTAAACTGCTAAGGTCATTGGTCCTGCGTGCATATTGTATGTTCTTTCCCGGGGTGTGGGGGTGTTAATCTCCTAGCTGAAACGTGAGATCCAGCGCCGACCTACACGTCGGTTTGCAACCTTTCCGCTCTGGGTATCCCTGTAATGCCTTTCGCTGCAGGTGTAGTGCTACTAGCAGCGATTGCAGGCAATTACAATTGCTTCCAGTACAGGATGCAATAAAAGTTGAGTTCGCAGGGAAGCTAAGTTCCCTGGAGGAGCGTGGTGGTGAGCGAGGTTTCACTTACAGAGACCAAGTCCGATGAAGTAAGAAGTTTAATTGAAAAATAGAGCTGCAGAGCAGAGTGAAGTTGACAGAGCAGTCTCTAGGCTGTCTCCCGCATCTCAACGCTAGAGGATCCTTATATGGGAAACAGGGAGTTTAACGAGGCCATTACGCCGCCCCCCCCGCCAGAACTCAGCATGCCCTGGACGCCATAAATCGACATAACTGTCAGAGGACTTTTGCCCTTTTGAAATCTCACAAGTTCCCAAACGTCCCTGTTTCCACGCCTGGATCGTGTTAGCGTTGACAGCGGTTCGGGGAACCTAATCATCCTTGACCGTAGCCAGGGCGCCTGCTCCGGACGCGACCCTAATTTAAGCATGAAGGGTAATATTTCTTTCACGTACAGTTTGAAATAAATATTCATTGCTCTTCTTAAGCAATGCGTACTTCACATGTACGTAGGTGCATTTACCATTACATCTCTGACAGTCTCTTCCTGGAATCTCGACTCGCTCGAAGCTCCCGACTGGCCTCCTCACATGTGAATGTGAACTCAATAGTAAAGCGTGTGTCAATGTGTGTGTGTGTGTGTGTGCAAGGGGAGACAATAGGACAAAAAAGAGAACGGAAAGATCGCGAGTGGTCCGTACCTCCATGCTGAGGGTACTGCACCAGCATTCGCATGGTACTAACAGCAGAAAGATCGGAAAATTATCGCTCAAAGCAACTGACAGCTACAATTCTCCTCCAGTCAGCGGGTGAATTCGTCTACAAAAAAGCGCCTACCGTCAGAGCGCGACAGCTGCAACCACCAGGTCAGAGACGCTATCAATGATTTTGATACCTGATGATTTTTATTCAATCCATATAAAAAAATGTTTGGCCATACACATAGAATAGCACTCGTAAACTCTTTGAAACGTAATAGTCTGAAAATCCCCTGCCGGGATTGGCCCTCGGAATGTGAGCGGCGAGGGAGGCGCCTTCTGGAAACAAAAACCACCGCAAGAAGCGGCGCGCGGTGCGGGGAGGCCAAGAAGAGCCGGGAAGGTCCGGGTGCAAATGGTGCGTGGGCTATCACGTTACCCGGAGGGGGACGGAGGGGGGACGGAGGGGGGACGGAGGGGGGCGAAGTCTTCCCCCGCGTGGGAAGAAGGCACGCGGATCGGTCGCCCGGAAGCAGCCATCTGGACACTGTCACCGACCCCCGCAGACTCCCCACCCCCTCACACTCAACGTCGCTGCCTCGTAAAATAAACAACGAGAATACCTCGCTTCGCTTTCTAGAACTTTGGAGCGGCAGAGGTGGCTCAGGGCATCAACGGATGTCCCTACAGTGCCTCTGATTCGGAGGTCCTAGGCTCCACTCCCGACGGTGGCAGGATATCGCGTCTTGTGTGTTATATTTCCACCCAAGCGCATAATTGCACCATAAGAAGGTCGAATTGAGCTGCTATCTGGAGGAGAATATTGGCACTACTTCCAACATAATAGTGGTAATATTTCGAATCGTTTGATTATTTACATTCTCCAATTATTCGAATATGGTTCAATTTTGAATCTCCAACTTCGAATTTTCGAACATTCATTTCCTTGGTTTCCTTCGAACATCATTATTATTATATTATATTTCGATGCAATTTCTCAAACTGTGACATGAAGTACCCGATTATTCCGATGTGATTGCGTTTGTGTTCCGAACATCAATAACTCGAACTTCCATTTTTCGCTTGGTTTGAAATGTTGAACAATGCATATCGCAATGAAATTTTGAGTATGATGTGTTAATTTCGCATTTCGTACCACGAATTGCCAATCCCCGAACTTTCGTTAAGCGGATTTCTTGATATTTGGATTCCAATGCGTTATTTCTTCAAATCGGGATCTGTCGTATACAGATTGCTAGATATTTTCGATGTGACTGCATTAATAATTCGTATAAAGGGGGCTCGAATTTCGATAACTCAAATTTCTTTATGTTTCGAATTTCTTTACGATTGTATTATTAATTCCAGTATCAGTGCCACACATTTTCATAATTCGAATTCCTTCATATCCATATTTTCTTACTTTTATTAATCCGTCTTATTAATCTGTATTAATCCGTTCTTCCGTTTCACCCGATAACCAGAGAGAAGTCGGTTTGCGTTTCTTCAGAGTAAACTTGGACATTTCTTTTCGCACTTAGAAAGATTGAACAAATTAACGGAAGTTGATGATCGATGAATAAACCTTCATTTTTTGGTTGAATAAAAATAATTCATCAATACGGCACACACGAACGAGTTTCAGTAAGGACCCTACTGATCGCATTATTTCAGAAACAATAGATACTGCACTTCAAAAAGGTTTTTGTCCATAAGAAAGAGTATAAAAATTAATCTAATAAAATGCATGTATAATACAATCCGCATGAATAGGTTAAACAAACTTAGAGTAATCTTAAATTCATTCGGGAGTGGAACCGCAACCCAGGGATGACCAATAAACAGCTCACCAGCTAAAGTATTCTACGACGATTATAGTTGTAGCGATTAACCATCACACGTGATAATCTTTTCACAATTATGAAGGCCGCGCACTCACACAATACTTAAATATCGGTAGATTAGTGCTATTCATTACACATGATTCTGGCAAAAATTTAATTCAAAGGATAGGACGAGGAAGAGTAGAGAAAGATGGCGCGCGGTCCGTGGCCCGTTTAGTAGGGTACTGCTCCGGCATTCACCTGGGTTTGATCGGGGAAACCGCGGAAAACTACCGACGAAGCAGCCGATCATTAGAATTCGGCTGAATTCGACCTAGCTTTCTTGTTGGTGTCGAGACTCCAACCCTAGGACCTCCCGGTCAGAGACATTGCAGAGTCCACCTAGTGGAGAATCCACTTAACTCAGCGAACCTCAGATAACCCCTGAGCACATCTCAGTCCTGCGGAAAAATTGTTTCCCGCGTGCCCATCTCGCAGCTGGTACCTTTTAACGGGATGAAGGAACAAGTCCCTAAGTGCGTTCAAGAACTTCGGTGGCACACTATTTACTACAGTGCGACAGTAAAGTCTCTCCGCAGTGGCACCAGAGGCTGGAGAGAGTGATGGCAACAGAAATTATAGTGGTAATACAAACTGCAGCTTGTAACAAATGAAAACGTTAATTGCGTACTCGCCACAATCATAACAGATGCTGGAGGTGTTCTCCCCTTCACTTGTTTCCCAGTGGTCTGGTTGTTACGAACATTAATGCAATTTTTAATAGGAGCGACTCGGCGCGGAGGGACTTTTCTGGTGCGTTATAGTAACGCCATGGCTTTAGAAAAGCATGCAAATTAGCAAGGGTATATAAGGAACTGGAAATACCTCCTCTTACAAGAAACGCCTGTCAAGGTCCATGGCTTGCCATTCAAGGTCCATTCGAAATTACAATGCTTGAGTACACGTGCCTGAAAGCTTTGCGCTATTGCGCCAGCTGTAATTTTTACTTTCTCGCCTTATACTGCGATTTATTTACAGCTGCCTCTGACAGGTCATCGGCTGTAACGGTGTCAGCTAATCGGGAATTTACAGGATACTACAGTAACGTCAACCTTGTGATTGGATAGCACCGTACGATCTGATTTACGTCAGAGGCAGCTTTAAATAAATTCAAGTATATGAAGTATTATTTTTGATTTCGAATCACTGCGAGTACGAGGATACGAAGCAAGGTTCTAATTGGGCTGTATCCTTATGAAGGGTTTCTTAAATGAGAAATTCCACAGGCTTAATGATAAACAATGTAAATACCTGAAGCAGGGGTGAAAATGACCTAGTGGATTCAAGTATCGAACATTCAGCGACCAGGTAGAATTGTAATAGTGTAATAATCATTTGTTTGCTGATATTTTGTGGAAATACATACGACATTTTCAGAGAAATCTGAAATTCGTTCTTTTTTTTAGTTGTTAGTTTACATTACATTTCAATTATTTATTTCATTTAGACGTAACCTCAAGAAATACGAATTATGACGGTTCCACCTGAAGTATGAGCGTTCTGTACTTCAATCAACATGACCATTTTCATTCCTTCAGTTAATTAGTTTGGATCAATCGTCAGCTTTTGCTTAAATGTAAACACCTGCTCTGGCGTGGTTCTCTGGCCAGAAATACGACCTGAGCCAAAACGAGTCTGACACCCCTGGCGTAAAGCATGGCAAACATTGCGCTGCAAATGGACTGGAAGCAATTCACACTCGCGCGCACCTCTTGTAATAATTCAGCTCACACATTCCCACCGCCTCTTCAGAGGTGGGCAGGCAACGTGTTAATGTACGTAGGTACACGCTGGCCGTTATAGGCCGTCGTTTGCAAAGATAAACGCATTGGCAGCGCAGTTGTAGGAAGATAACCGCCCAAGTCAAGGCAGTAGTGTTTTTTTATGACGATGTGGATCTGACGGTAAATTTTAAAATATACAATCGGAAGGTCCAGTCATATGTTAACGTTTAATGTATTCATATCAAACAACATGAAGATTCTATGTGTGGTTAAAGAAAAATAAGAATGAAAATCATCAATCATTCAAATACAAAAGTTTTATTTATTCTAATTACAGGAAGTAAATCACATAAACATACAGCGTACTTTCAACATCTACCGCACACTGCCAATGCTGTGGAAGGTGTCAAATATCCTTATTATAGCCTTGAAAAAAAATCATATGATCACACATCTCATTGCTGTGAATATTTCTTTATGTGTCTAAAAGCGTATCTCAAGCAAATAACAAAAGCTAATCAACCATCCGTTTCAATAATTAACACAGCAGTTCCCTGACATACGTCTAGGAATATGTGCAAATTCCCTCCGCATCACCATAAGAAAGTTTCCTGAATAAACGTCTTACTACTGTGGAAACACATATCCTACCCAGCATATCTCAGGATATTAAAACCACCTGACTCAGACATTAAGTCCGTTCATGTTAGACGCACACACATGTACATGCGAAGTACATGTTGTAATTAAAGGAATAAACTTTTGTAACAGATACTGTTTTTAATTTTGTATTTTCCTTATCCCAAATCAGATGTCTCTGATGTTTAAAATGTATATACTAGTAATATCAAATTGACATTAACCAATGTGAGGTGGCTAGGGTAGTTGATGTTCGATGTGGTTACAAGGAATAGTAAAATTTGTAATACATGTTGACGGGACGTTTTTTAGGCTAGTAAAAGACAAGGTGGGTAGCTTCCATTTCCACTATGTCAGTCGTAAATTTCTATTCGCATACCACCTAACCTAACCCCACAACATACCTTAGTTAACGCTTCGCAACACATTTTCCAGTTGGCGACAAAGCTTTTGCCTTCGTGATTTATTTCTGTGCAAAGCATCATTACCAAAGCACTTTTTTGCCAAAATTCTACTCGCGGATACTGAAGGCGCCTCTCACTCACATTAACCAGTGGCCCACGGTAAATGACATTAGCCGGATAAAGACAGAGAAGATCCATAGTCATTTATACGGCTCTATTCACAGTCAGAGTAATGCGCGAATTAATATGATTCTACGAACATTAGCCGTACTTCCAAGTTACGCCGTAAGTCATTTAAATGCTAGCATAGAACGTGACGTACACCACTTGCATATGACATCTTCTCTGACCAGCAATGTTATGAAAATAAATAGTTACCATAATTTTTGCTACAATCACTTGAATGAAGGTTGTCTGATCTCATTCCATGTAATGTCCTGCGGATTTCGGGAACAACGAGAATAAATAGTGAAACCTTCTGCTGGCGCACTGCGCGAGATCCATTAGCTGGAAATGCGAGTGCTAGCTCCGGCAAACAAATATTCATCCACCAGTTTTCTCGTACCTGTTAAATGGATTCAACGTCATTACGCACGTTTCGAGTTAAATTAGCAACAATATGTAAACAGCCAAGGTGGATATTCAGAACATTACGAAAATGTATGTTCACTATTTCTCTCTCTCGGTGGAATATAATGTTATTTGCAAAGGCTTTTTGTTACAGAGTTGAGTCACAGTGTTATGACCATGTTCTAGTATTCTGTGTATTCACAGCACAGTCAGGAGACCCAGACGAATATTTTTTATCCACTGTGTGAGCACAATATTCGTTATGCTATCACATCAGTTTCTTCTATTTTAACATCGATATCGTCTTTCCTATTGCTAATGATACTATCGATTTTGTATATTTGAGGATTTTGTATAATTATTTCCTGGGAGCCAAATGACACTATAAACACGTCTTATGTGACATAAGGCTGGATCGTTGCCTTTCAAGTTCTGTGCGCATTCGAAATTAGTAATATAGACATTTTCTATTTTCCCAAGTTCCTGAGTATCTAACGAAAACACGAATGGCCGGAGGCTACATAGAAGTTTTCAATTTACGCGCGCACTGGATAGTAGTATTTACGTATTTGGCACTTCGGGTGGATTGTCCGACATCGCCGGCTTGTTGACGGTGTTCCCGGTGCCCGGGCTAGTGTAAGTTCCACGCCGCCATGAGCCATTTTACAGACGGAGATTAGAAATATAGATTGTTTGTCAAACACGAAGAAATCTATTGTAGACCGATGAGAGCAGGGGGTGACTTGAGGGGTTGAGAGCACAAGGAATACAAGTGCTCTAAAAGTGGTATAGAGAAAACCGATCTCAATGTTTAGTAACTATAGAAAACTCTATGGAAGGCATTTTCTTTCCACCGCTAGGAAGCGGTAACTTTTCGAACTATTGAAATACCACTTGTTCACGAAATACAATGGATATATTTCTTTACACTCCGCTTCCTAACTCAAAATGCACTTACACTCCTTGCGTTCCGAACTCCTCGCTTGGGGTCTACTTTACCCGTGGCATCATGAGCTACCACGTGTCCTTCTTGTCACGACTAGAAGATCGCGCCCCACGAACAAGACTCGACTACGCGAGTCAGAGATTGTCACTTGGATTTCGTATCTTCATCTTAATTTACTTTCCAGAAAACTACTACTAAAAAAAACCTATGGCCGCGACAAAGAACTGAACGGAACCTACAATTTAGGTTGATGCCCTGCCATAAACACCAAAGTTTTCAGTATAAAACTCCTCTCGCAGGAAAGATAACTCGTGACCCAAAACACGGCATTACTAGCAGGAGAATAGGGTACATATCCCCTTCCTCCGATATTTTCAAGTAAATCAAGCGGTTTAGTTCTTATTTCATCTTTTACTGAAGTAAATTTAGTATAAAATATTATGACGATGATATAATTATTCGTTTAACAACGTTAAGACCGTGAAAAAATAACGTGCAACAAATGTCTGTCGCCGTCCTTCCTTAGTCAAAAACGCAAGGGAAAGGTGTATTACGAAAGATGCTTCCGAACATGCGGGTAGATGTAGGAATTGCCCGTGCACCCGCATTTTCATAACGAATGAAGAGGACCAATAAGCACAAAGTTTGCTACCATATAATCTCTGCTACCGCCATCGCCTCCGTGCCTGCTGTCTACGTTTATTACCAGAGAACTATACCATTGAACTCCTTACGAAGTGCAATACTACTTGTCATATTTTATTCTACCGCACGCATCGTGTTCACTTCAAAGAGCGAATGCAATTTTTGCCATGGCGTTAACTGAAATATTCGCGAGGTTCCCGCTTCTTGTTGACACCGACTACATCTTTTATGTGCCCGACACGCCCAGTTATCCCAAACACGATTCCCACTTCCACCCATTCCGCATGAACTGCACACAGTTATGAACCACGACCGCCTCTGCTCTGTGCATCTCCTTTGACTTCAGTTCTCTGCACCCCAATTCCTCGGAATAGTGTATAGGAAAGCTTAGAAGCAGTACATCCTTGAGCCTCAAGTGAGAATTAACTAAAAAAAGTAAAGAAATATTACAAATAACGAAAGACGGAAAGTATGAAGAATGTAGGAGAGATGGAAAAGATAAAAGGTGACGTTTATGTCACCACGATTGTTCTTGCTACATAACTTACTTTCAAATATTATTCTATTTTTTATTCCTATTGCTTATTCATATTGTTTATTTTTTTGTGTCAATGAATTATGTTTTTGCTCCGTCTGTGTTTATTTGCTGTGTCTTAATTTGCTAATGTCCTCAGCCTTTAAGCCTCCCTCTTCACTTGTTTTTGTGCGGATTTACTCAATCGCTTAAGTCGTACTCCGAAATGGTTCCTAATTTACATTTCCAAAAATGTAAAGTTCTGCCTTCCCCCATCTTTGCTATAATATTTAAAATAATGTAAAGCTTTTAAGAGCGTATGCTCAAGAGCAAGCTTAAAGGGAATAATAATACACAAGAGATTCACATAAATTAGGAAATTGGACGAGAAAATGTTCGAATTACTGCGCCATTTGTGCAACCCCACCAGTGGCGACTGCTGGGTCGCGAATTAGGAGGGGCGGGATGTAAGTCCCGACAATTGCATACATTTTGTCTCTTCGGAATATTTCTTGAACGAGAGTGTACTATAGCGTATAATGTTCGACCTGTTTTCAAACAACAGGATATTAATTTTTAATAATTAAATCAACACTTACGTTGATAACGGAAGATATTGGTGCCCACGAAAGTAGATTTTTAATAATATTTGCTGCAAACGAAAAAGTAATTTATGAAATCAAGAGAGACGGTTAAGTTTCGTAGCTTAGTTAATAGGTACGGACTGTGCCGAACAAAACACGCAGCCCCCATCAAACTCCCAGTACCCGCACTTCCATTGCCTAGCATGCACAAGCTACGGGCGGTGACGCGATAGTCCGCGATACAGCCCCATTTTAAACACATTGATCATTCACTTAGGCCGGCGCATGATATTAAATTCGCTCCCAAAACTTGCGCTGGTGGTAAGCTGAAATTAAGAGTCAATTTAGTAGAAGTTTAAATAATACAACTGCTGCCATGGTTGACCTTCCCGGGGAGGGCACCGCCATAGAGAGCACCAGCCGCCACTAAACACCACGAACTACCTAACATTAAGGATAGAAAGCGGGTTCGGTGGTAAACGGTTAGCGCATAGGGCTGTTGTACCCAAGTTTGCGGGTTCGAACCCAATCGAACCAGTGGATTTCCCAGAGCGAAAATATCCTTCGTACGCCTTCCTTCGGTGGGGAAGTAAAGCCGTCTGTCCCATGTTGTAGATTTATTGCATGTAAAAGATTCTCAAGCCTAAACTAAGCTGCTGACTTAAACTCAAAATTGCCTGTTCCGTTGCCCATACCTTATTTCTCCGCTAGATGGTCAAATTTGCGCGTCGAAATTTGAGAGAACAGGCGAAAAGACGGGCCTAATGGCTGGACTCTCGCGACGTAAAATAAAGCATTAACTAACTAATTAACATAACAAAAATACACCAAAGTGTTCAAGCACACTTCACACAACTAACCATAGTAACGTACAGAGATAACGTCTTATAAGAAGGGACCGATTTGACGGCTATGTCTTGGCCTCTGCTGGTAATATAACTGCAGGTTACGTACATGAACTCATATTGTTAGTGCGTGCGTTTACAGCTACATCATTTTTAAATGGCTTGATCACTATTGCAATATCACCGCCCTGCATGTCGTTCATTTGTTTCCTGACCTGTAAAAGTGGTTTCTTTTTAGTGTTAGAGTACCTCCTCTACATCAGCAAGCGTGGCAAAAGTCCTGAAATATTCACATAGACACATAAAAAATACGTCATGTTATATTCAAAACCTGCCAAGCGACTTCTCTTCAACCCAACTCGCGTCCAAGAGAGTCGCAGTCTTTCCTATCACCCGCCAGAGCGCAGCGTCTTCGTGACAATTGCCAACGCCGCCAGCGCCGTTGTTTCAGACGCAGACTAGTGCACAGTGGACCCAACCGTACTCTTACCGGCCAACAGAAATGCTGCCACTTCTGGCTCTGGCCCGCAGGAAGGAGGCGAACAGTTCGAGGCCCAGGCGGAGGATTGGGCGCCACCACCCTTTTCCTTCTTATTTCATAAGTACCCACATCGTTTGCGGCGGCGATGGTGTAACGGTTAGCGTTTCAGACTGTTGTACTCAAGTTGGCGGGTTCAAACTCGATCGAAGCCGTGGATTTTTAAGGGCGAAGAAATCCTTCGTACGCCTTCCTTCGGAGGGGAAGCAAAGCCGGCTGTCCCATGTTAGTAGATTTACTTGCATGTAAAAGATCCTCAAGCCTAAATGACGCCTCTGAGTTAAATTTGTCTGTTTCTCGCCCAAGAAATACCTCCTTTCTCTGCTAGTTGGTGAAAGGAGCGTAGCGAAATTTGCGTGGTCAGACGGAAGAGCAGGCCTAATGGCCTGAGTCTCGCCACGTAAAATAAGGCATTAATTCAATTCAATTCAATCGTTAGTGAGTGGAGTAAGGAGGTAAGCGAGACGCTCTAGGCCTGAAACCAGCTCAGGTAGCGAATTGGAAACGACCACCCAACTTCCCCAATGTCTTCTTCCAGAGCCCGGCTTCGATGGCTCAAAGCGTCAAATGATGCCACTGCAGCGCCTCTGACCGGGAGGTCCTAGGTCCGAGTCCCGACGGTGGCAGGATTTTCCACACTAACTAGTACATGGCCAGGTCGAATTCAGACACTGTCAGGAGGAGAATTCTCCGCCAACCTGGACACTTTCGCTGATGTGGGCCCACAGAGAACCTGCAAAAGTCTGGCGTAGACAGAGCTTTAGGAATCCGTCAGTCATAGAAAAGGAGGCATCCATGTCGAAAGACAATAAGGGACGCATTATGACGATGGAGTGAGAGATTTGTGTGTTGGGGCAGGATGGGAAGTTGCTGAAATGCTGGAATGGCCAAAAGGCGACTTTATCAAAAATCAGTTATAATAACAAACTACATATTATATTATTTAATAATAATGCATAATAATAATAATAATAATAATAATAATAATAATAATAAGAAGAAGAAGAAGAAGAAGAAGAAGGAGAAGAAAATCCGCCACGCCCCCTCTGTGCGTCCTTGCCACCCACTGCGCGTCGTCTCTACCTCCCGCCGCTCCTCCTCCACCCGTGTCGCGTCGGCTCCTTTCCGTCGCCCTCGCCCAGTGATTTACGCGGCGGCCGCGGGGCGCTGGCGTCGCCCAAACAACGACGCAGCGCGCCGCGCCTCCGCCGCCGTCACCGTCGCTCACCTTCTCGCTTATTTATTTTTTTCGCACGCCCACGCGCGCCGGAACCCTCGCTTATTATTTTTTCCTTCGTCATGTCTCTCTCTCTCTCTCTCTCTCTCTCTCTCTCTCTCTCTCTCTCTCTCTCTCTCTCTCTCAATCTCTCTCGTTTCGAATTTTTTTTCAGTTTGAGTGTGTATGCGTGCGCGTATTTTTTTCTTGTATTTTTTTTTCCTTCGTGTTTGCGTCTTTCGTCTCGCCCTGTGGGCTGCCTCCTTTCCAGTCGTCCTACTCTTGGTGGGTTCGCTTTTTTTTTGTTGTTTTTTGTTTTTCGTGCGAAGCCGAGCAATATAATTTATGATTTCGCGCCCGCCGCCGCACCGGGGCAGAGACGGTGGCAAAGAAGGGGGTGGGGGAAGGGGAGGGGGTTGGGCGCCGTTTTACGGGCGAAACCAGGGAGTTACGAGTGCAGCAGCGGTCGCGAAGGGAGGGGTGGGAGGGAGGGGAGGGGAGGGGAAGGTGATCCCGATTTGGAGAGCGGAGCTGTTGGAGCGACTGGGGAGAAGGGAGCAGGAAGAGGACGGTCATTGCCGTCCAGGGAGAATGGGGAGGTTCACAAAAACTCGTAGTAATACAAGCTCCTGTTATTCAATTGAAGATTAAATAATATGTTGATCGAGTTTATTGAATTTGAGAATCGATTGAAGAATCGAACGGCTGGTTGAACGATGATGATGACGATGAAATTGATGGAACGATTGATTTGTTGAATGATTAATTGACTGGATTGTTAACTCATTAAATGATTAATCGAATGGATGATTAATTAAAGAATGAGTTGATCGAATTGATTGGAGGATCAATTCATTGACCAATATATTTTATTGATGGATTATTTGATGAAACCGGGCCCGCCTCGGGTACGGTTTGTTTGTGTGTCTCTTTGTATGTTTACGATTGTCCATTTCATCCTCCGTAATCAATATCATTTCACCCATCTCCGAGGCTAACAACTTGGATGTAAAGTAGGATTTAGCATGTAAATTCAGATCCCCCCACAAACGTCACTTGCACCTACCCTCGATAATTAAGACTGAGACCCGGTGGGTTGAATGTTCGCATGGTCCCGAGATGACCAATTCACGACCAAATTAAAAAAATATAATAAGAAAGGACGCTGGTAGTATATATGAATCCATTTTTCTCGGAAGTATGAAAATGGCACTTACATCCTTTGATACTTCAAGGTTCCAATTTAACTATTTTATCGCATCCTGCTCTTGCTCGTAATACAAGACTCCAAATAACTTCAGCGGAAGAATTTCAAGAACGCATCCGTATTTCCCCGAGTGTGTCTCGCCTGCTCCTTTCCGTACCCCCACACTCTGATTGCGGCAGAGTGGTCGGGGGGGGAGAAGGGGGACGAAGAGGAAGGGGAGGGATGGGATGGGGGATGGGGAGGATGAAGAGGGAAGGGGAGAGAGAGGAGGAAGAGAGAGGGGGAGGAGAGAGGGAGAGGAGGTGGAATGATGGGATGGTTGAGCATGAAGAGGGAGGGGGAGAGGGCGAGGAGAGAGGGCGAGGAGAGAGGGAGAGGAGAGTGGGAGAGGAGAGTGGGAGAATAGAGAGGGAGAGGAGAGAGGGAGAGGGGGAAGGAGGAGATGGAAGGAAGGGATGGTGGAGGATGAAGAGGGAGGGAGAGAGAGGAGTAAGAGAGAGAGGAGTAAGAGAGAGAGGGAGGAGAGAGGAGGGGGCAGAGGAGGAGGTGGAAGGATGGGGTGCTTGAGGATGAAGAGGGGGGGAGGAAGAGGAGGAAGAGTAGGAAGAGTAGGAGGTGGAAGGATGGGGTGGTTGAGCATGAAGAGGGAGGGGGGACAGCCGGATGCAGCGCAGGGTGCAGCGCGGCGCGACGAAACGGCGAAGCGGAGTTACGAGCGCCTGCGAAAAACAAGAGCCGCTGCGCTGCGCTGCGCCGAAGGCCGAGGATCGCCGGGATTTGCATCCCGACGGCGCGCCAAATCCGCTCCCTGCGGCGCACGCGCCGGCCGCTCTCTCCGCGGAACCTCGCTAATCCGAAATTTCTGATAATTGGGACCGAATTCGCGATAGAGGAAAAATAAATAAAATGCTTATTTGAAGTGTAAAGAAAGGATTTTATAATTACTGTAGAATTGGGCAAATAATTTTTGAAAAAAAGTTGACGAAATGAAATGTGTATTGCACTGGTGTGTATCACACGTGTATGTAGCAGTAATTTTCACTTAGAGAACTTGCAAAACGGTTATCTTCTTTTGCCGTAAAGAACTGACTCTGCTTGGTGATGCGATCGCTACGCTGCGTTGCCATTTTCTCACATCGCACGCTACGTTGCATAGTCTGGTAATGTATTTGTATATGTGCGGTACATTTTTCGGATAATACGAACATTTCAGAATCCTAACAGACCACACCCTCACTTAGTTCGGAATACCGAGGATCCACTGTAATATATAATAATATAATAATATTTTGGGATAATCTCGAGTCTACTCTCCTGGCGAGACGGTGACTTACACTTCGATTAAAACATGAAGTTCGTTGACACTTTGTAACCTGCGACTGTGTCATCCGATCGGGAGCTTGAACGTAATTATAGCGATCACTGATTGACGAAGTACCATCGGACTTAATGTTTTAATCTAAGGGTACGTTACCGGCTCGCGATGACAGTAGACTCGAGATTATCCCAGTGAACGTACCGGCTGAGGGCATCAATTCACGTCACGGCAATGTATATGACCGGCAGGTCCTGGTGGGTGGCAAGGTGGCAAGACTTTCAATACTAGCTAGTCAGCTGGGGCGCTTACAGTCGCTGACTCAAGCGGCCGGCTGCTCTGATTGGTAGTTTTCCGTGGTTTCTCCTCTCTACACCACGCGAATGCCGGAGCAGTACCCGAACAAACGGGCCAAGGGGCATGCGCGTGATGTTTCCTTTCTCTTCCTTGTTACATCCTCATCCCCTACTCACACTCATATGAGACTCATTGAAGGAACAGTCGGGAGCGTACATCTTTCCCGATTGCGAAAGTGCCTCATTAGAGGCAGAGGGGGTAATTCTCTGAGAGTCGACATGCACGTCGGGTCCAGATCTCATTTTTATTGTCAAATACCGCCAGCTCCAGGGAAGATCGAACATTTGCATACACTACGAGAAAAAATATGTACAAGGTCTGTCCCAAAAGTAAGTTGAATAAGTCCAAGAAAAAAGATTTATTGCAGATAAATATACAAGTAACTAAAATTCTTCAAAGTAGCTTCCTTCCGCTTCGGAACACCTGCGCCAGCATTTTTCCCAGTCGCTGAACGCTCCCTGGAAGGCGTCGACGGAGACCTCCTTCAAGCACCTCGTCGTTGCTTCTTTGCCGGCTTCCAAAGTCGCGAAATGGTGGCCCTTGAGTTCCTTCTTGATCCTCGGGAACAAAAAGAAGTCCAGTGGTGCCAAGTGGGGCTGTACGGCGGCTGGGGCAATGTTGCTACACCGCGTTTGGCTAAGTACTCTCAAATAATGAAGGAGGTGTGCGACGGCGCGTTGTCATGGTGAAGACGCCAAGTGCTGGCGATCTCCTTCCTGACGCGTTTGACTCTGCTTTGGAGCCTTTTCAGGACTTGCAAGTAAAAATGACTGATCACTGCTTGTCCTTGTGGCACAACCACTGAGTGGACAATGCCTCTTTTGTCGAAAAACACGATGAGCATGGCCTTTACACGGGACTTGCTCATTCTCGCCTTTTTCGGGCGCGGGGAAATCTGGCGTGTGCCACTCAGCACTTTGTCTTTTGGTCTCCGGGTCATACTCGAAAACTCATGTTTCTTCACCCGTAATCACATTATACAAAAAAATCGGATCATTTTCACACTGCTCCAGGAGGTCACGCGAAATCCTTGCACGAGCAGCCTTCTGTTCATCGAAAAGCACCTCGGGGACCATCTTCGCACAGATCTTCCGCATGCCCAAATCTGCGGTAACAATGCGATGCACAGTACTTTTAGGGATATTACACTCATCTGCCAGCATTCTAATACTCAGGCGTCGATTTGAGTTCAGCATGTCCCTCACTTTCTTCACATTTTGATCGGAATGTGACGTTGACGGGCGTCCAGAGCGGTCTTCATCCTCGGCGTCCTCTCTGCCTTCTCGAAACACCTTCTGCCAGCGGTAAATCATATTGTTGGACATGGTGCTATCGCCATAAGCTTCCCTTAGCATGGCAACATTCTCAGCGCTCGTCTTCTTGAGCACAACACAAAATTTTATTGCGTAACGCTGGTCCTTGAAACGTGGCATCTTAAAATTCCGACGCGTCACTAATACAAGGGTTCAAACTAGCAGTGATGCACACTGTGAAAGAGCCTGCAGACAACTGACGTGCTTGTCCTTAGCTTCCCTAAACCTCACACAACCATTCACGTCACTTGGCGCGCCTTGCTAGTGGCTTACTTCGGGGGCGTAAGGTCATTCAACTTACTTTTGGGACAGACCTTGTATTACATTTACAGGTCTAATGATCACGGCTGTTGATGTCTAATGATCGCGGCTCGAAAAAACAGAATAATCAATCAACCAATCACAGTGAAGGGTATTAGAGTAAGTATCCTTTCGAAATTTCTCTGGGCTTCAAGCCTGATTTGACAGCTTTTCATTCTTTCTAATACTTTTTTGTCCGACCCGAGCTACGTCTTCCTCGAGGAACACTGTCACGACATTCTCTGAAGACATTCTCTGTTTCTCTCAGAAGACATTCTCGACTTCTGTTGGTTTCATATTTCCCCTCGCTCCTCCACCCAGTGACCTAATGACTCAACGATGCACAGTTTTCTAATTTCAGAGGGCCTTACTTCATCCCTCAAACTTTTTAATGAAAACAAAGAACTGAAAAACGGACCACAAAAGCGTAAGGATTAGTTGCTGGGGTCGATCCTAGCCAGCCAGTGCACTAGTCGACGCCGTCACCAAAACAAAGCAAAGTAGGTATTTGCCCTAGTCATTTCCAGGACAGCATTTAAATTATTTTCTTCTAAACTAACTCCCCGTACATATTATTTCATTTATTTATTTATTTAACAAAAAACAGTAAAAAATGGTATCTATGAAGAAGTTTTATTCAAGATTTTATTGAATCTGTGTTTTTTAATTATAATTGGACCTTAATACTTATTGGACTAAAAATGACGATTTTATGATCCTTTACCAAATGAATTCCGGATTACCGGAATAGCATATCTACCGTATTTCGGCCGTAAAAGCCTTAATAATTGGTCCATAGTAGGGAGTTGTTTGGTACAACCGCGTAATGAGTGGTACTGATCCACTGAGTTTTAAGCCCTGCCCCTTTAATAGGATGCTTTTAAACTCCGAGAGGAGAAAAGGAGTAATGCAGAATGCAGCGATGAATAAGTAAAATGACTCAAATTACTAGTTAAAAATAGCTGGATTTGTAAACGACTTTGAATCCCCTAACATCTGTTATGACAAATTTGAATTGTCAGACTATTTTCAGAAACTCCTTTATTTTTTTTAAATAATACGTAGCACTTGAAAACTATCAGTTGGAAACACTATCAGAACATCGTAAGCAATGAGTTGCTGAGTGACAACTACATTGGTGTTGAGTCTGGCAAAAGAACGCATACTACCGATGTCTAAGTAAATAAAAGGAGCTCTTCTGTCCACATATGCGGGGGCGTCCCGTAGATTAGCGAGCAGAACACTCGCTTGGCACCGCTAGGAGCCAGGTTCAACTCTCGGCAGAGTCACGTGGAATTTAAAAGGGACAAAGTGGGTTCGCAGCAAATTTTCTCGGGTACCCATAAATCATCTTTAGCAGCATCTCCATTTTACTTTACTTTCTCGCCCTTAGCAAGGTTCTTCATGAGAATAAGTTATGTAATCGTGCGCCGGATCATGGTGAATTTTATGCAGAACAACTCTCTTATTACTGGGCCCAGGTAACGAAAAAATGGATAATATTATAGAAAATTCCTATAATGTGTGTCGTAGCCAGAATTTATGTTTTGTAGGTCCTTGATCTATCCATATCGCATTGAAAATCTATTCATGGCGAAATGTCTGTCTGTGCGTCTGTGCTTAACACTAGTGCCCCTAAACTGTTCAGCTTATTTTCTCCAAAATTAATATTTCCCGATCCATCTCAATGAAATCGAGGTGTTGGGATTTTGAATCGGATGTTTTGATTTTTGAAGGTTTTTCACATGAAGCGAGTTTCAAGACCTGTTTATGCATCGGCCCTAGTCCAGTCCATCTGCCATCCCCGGCGCATCTGTGACGTAGTGGTATGAATGACGGCGAGTTCACTCTTCTCTCTATTTTGAGTCTCAGAGTGGAAAAAATTGCTGGTCAAAAATACATTTCTAGGTTTGTGTTGTAGTATACTAATATAGAGGCGCAGTTAGAAACAATTCGAGCAAGTATGTCCTTTTGGAGCATCATTAGTTAATTCAATTGTTCTTAGGGGAAGAGGGTCTGTTAAAATACTTATCGGACGGCAGGTATCGTGAGTGGCATTTCTTTTTTCTGGATTCGTAACGCTTGCTTCTCATTCCACTTCTGCTCTCTCAATCAAACTGTAACGTCATAATCACAAATCCAGCACAATCATTCATCAAATTTTGATAATGCTTAAACGCTTAGGTGCCGACATCGTATTAAAGATCGTATCAAATACACGGCAATTGTTTTATAGTAATGAATGTACCAATGAAATAAACTCTCGGTTTTTAAACTAAATACTGGGAAAGGTAGCACAAGGCATCAACTGATGCTATTGCAGTGCTTCTGACCGAGAGGTCCCAGAGTTCGAGTCCAGATGGTGACAGGATATTCGACACTAGCTACCTGTATAGCCAAGTCGATGTCAGCCGTCTGGAGACGCAGTCTAGCGGCCGGTTGCTCTGATAGGTGGTGTCGCGTGGTTTTCCGACCAAAACCAGGCAAATGCCAGAGCAGTACCCTAACAAACGGGCCACGGACCGCACGCGGTTTTCCATTCTCTTCTTTGTCCTGTCGTCCACCTCACTAACACTCACACGCCACACTCAACCACACATGTCGGGAGAGCAGTCGGGAGCTTAGTGCTTGTTCCGGCTTGGGTGGTGCCCTCTGGTGGGGGATACTGATTGGGGGAAAATGTAGAAGCTGAATTGTAGGTGGGTGCTGAATCTTACCGTAATCCAAATAATATAACCGCCTTCATCAATGAAAAGAGAACGCACTACACATACGGGACTAATGACCTTAGCAATTGACGCACCCGAAGTCACTAATCAATCAATCGAAAACCAATGAAAGCTCTCCCGGTTTTCAAACGCATTTCCCGGCGTTCGCCCGATTATTTCGCAGCTTCTCGGCACGTCCGAGCGCACCCTGGCTTTCGCCGTGCAAGAGCTGGCGTGCGAGCGGGGCGCGGATGAAGGCGGCAACGAGCGAGAACCGGTCCCGCCCACCTCCGCGCGCGCACCCGCCCGGGCTCGAACCCAAGACGCGTGCGCAGTGGGCCGAGTCGCCAAAGGCTTTGGTCCAACACAGCTGTTTGAAATGATTGGTTAATCCGTGGTTCCGGGAGCGTCAATTGCTAAGATCGTTAGTTCAGTATGTGTAGTGTATGTGTTTTCCTCGAGAGGTGGCGTGATCTTCCCCCCGCTAGATGGCGCGATAGGGTGCCAAGCTACATGTCAGCTAGAGAGGGTGTCCCCGGGGGATATCTCAGTGGGGCCCCGTCCCAGCCGGGATCTTAGCTCCCGGTAACCGTAATGAAGCGCGTATGTAGTAGTGTAGCGTATGTGAGTGTAAGTGAATGTAAGTAGGGGTGAGGGTAGGAGAAGGAAGAGGAAGGAAAAAAAGGCGCGCGGTCCGCGACCCGTTTCTTAGGCTACTCCTTCGGCATTCGCCTGGCCTTCATCTTAGAAACTAGAGCAGCTATCCGCTAGAATTCTCCTGAACTCTGGCTGAATTCGACCTTGTGCCACAAATCCTACCACCGTCCGGACTCGAACTCCCGGCCTTAAGCAAGGCAGTGACATTAGTATGCCCTCATCCATCTAAGCCGGTATATGAACTGGTTATTAACACCACTAAATAGGTTTGTAGGGTAAATAACGTTTCAGATATTGCTTCTCTTTACACCCTTCAACAACAACTGCCATTTGTATTATCGGACGAATGTCTTTCAATACTTTTTGTAATGTGAAGGTATAATTACGAAGTCATAAAGAAGAAATACTTTTACTCAGAATGAGAGCACTTGTACGCCATATTTAACCATACAACTCTTCTTTTATTGTTCCCAATGGTCGGCGATATTTTAAACTCCATAACGTTCGCCGGCCGTTAAATGTAGTTTTCATCATAGAGGTGTGTTAAGTTCATATAACAGTACAATAACAGAAAATTATTAATTTAATGATAACCGCGACCTCTTGACGCACACGCTGTGATTTCCAATCCAGTGTAAGGTAGTTCTGTTTTCAGAGGGTGAGTGTGACAGGGGGAGGCATTCGCAGTCCTCTTTGTGCTGCTCACAGTCCACTTCGTATCCTTCTCCCTTAATCTTGCCCGGTCATGATAAAGGTGATGTATTCAATGCGGACACGAACTACGGCAATGGCGCTGCCGGGAATTGTGTCTATAATCCTGCGAAAATCGACAAGCACCGCGACGCGCATAAGAGCTGCCTCTGATGCTGCAGAATATTCAAGTCGAGATGGATCCAAAGGCTACTTCGAAGGAAACTGGGTTCGGTTTGGTAGGGTTAGGTTGGGTTGGATAGGGCTGGGCTGCGTTTGTTGCAGAAGTTTGGCGGCGGCGATGGTGTGACGGTTAGCGTACCGGACTGTTATACCCAAGCTCGCGGGTTCAAACCCGATCGAAGCCGTGGATTTTAGGGCGACAAAATCCTTCGTACGCCTTCCTTCGGAGGGGAAGTAAAGCCGGCTGTCCCATGTTAGTAGATTTACTTGCATGTAAAAGATCCTCAAGCCTAAATGACGCCTCTGAGCTAAATTCAAAATCGCCTGTTTCTCGTCCAAGAAATACTTCCTTTCTCTGCCAGATGAAAGGAGCGTAGCGAAATTTGCGTGGACAGACGGAAGAGCGGGCCTGATGGCCCGAGTCTCGCCACGTAAAATAAGGCAAATTCAATTCAATTCAATTCAAGTTCTAGGCAGCGCTAGATAGTGGCTGGTTAAGAGATCGCACAAACAGCTATGGTAGATCCGGCCAATACAGTTTAAAGAGAACTAATAATACAATTAATACAAGACAAATGTTCAAAATTCACAAATGATAACAAAACAAATGTGACAAGTGGATGGGCAGAAGATGAGATGGTACAGTCAAAACAACTGCTGAACTGAAGACACGCAGTAAATCTCTCGTTAAACATAGGAGGTGCATACACGAGGGTTGAAAGTGCCTCGTATCCTCAGTGAGTATTCGCCCCGTAACGGCCAACTCCCTTTTTTAAACATAGTTAATTACATCTGTACAATCCCTTGCTTTTACAGAGATTTGTATAAAATATTACAGAAGTGGGTTACGGCACAGGCAGGTGGGGAGTTAATTTTATTCGAAGCTCTATCTTACTTTTGTAGATATGTCCTAATTTAGTATTGGGGATTTTTTTGATTTTGAATATGTAATATTCTATTGTTTAATATTATGTTTTAGTGTTTAACAATCCTTTTATTCAATCTGAAGGCTTATTGAAGCATTTATCTTTGGTGGACGTAGTTTATTCTTGGGGTATCTTGATTTGATTTTAATGTCTTCTGCTGATCGATCTTAATTGAATGGGGATGACCCGGAAATGAAGGGGCACAATAAACACGGCTGCTAGGCTAAAGACACTCAGTAAAAGAGTCAGACAAAATCACTCACCTGCGAGCGTTTTGTGAATACGGTTAAAGATAGGACACGCATAAAAATATAGAGGAGTTACTCTAAGAAGGGACCACTTTGGCAGGTCCAGAAGCAAATAGAAGTCACACAGGGCGATGACATTGCAAGAGATAGTGATGAGCCAATATACCAACGAGCTATCTGTAAACGAACGCGCCGACAAAATGAGTGCGCTGACATTACTTCTAGTTATTTTGGCAGCAGTGGCCAAGCGGTCCCATCTTAGGGTAATGTCTGTATACTGCGTATCTCCATCGTCCCGTGAAGGCCTGCTCCCTGCTGGCCCACTGCGCGAGTTGTAGGCCTTCGAAGACGAGGAAGGGGAGGGGCGGGGAGGGGAGGGGATGGGAGGGGAGGGGAGTGCGGGGAAGGGGGAGGGGAGTGCGGGGGAGGGGAGGGGAGAGGAGGGGAGGGGCGGGGAGGGAGGGGAGGGGAGGGGCGGGGAGGGGCGGGGAGGGGCGGGGAGGGGCGGGGTTGGGCTAAGGAGGCGCTGGGTCAGAGCACATCGATCTGCATGCGGCAGGTCCAGCCTCTGCCTCCGCGGCCCAACGCCCCCGGCCCTCTCCCCAGACGGCCTCCCCGCCCCCCAAGCGGATCAACAATCGTCTTTCCTCGTGGCAAAAACAGTTTCAAGCCACGGTGCCCGTTAGTACAATTTTTGCGTTCTGTAATTGCAAAATAAACGACTTCAGTCAATGCTCTTTAATTTTTTATTAATATAGACGATTCGGTCTCTGAGCGTGAGTTCCTCTTCAGTATATTACATTTAGTTGAAGGTACCCCTTTAACTACATATTATAGGGTTTTAACTACATATTTGGGGTGAATACCAGAATTCGAAAGATTAGAACGCGAAAGGATGTAGGTATTGTAATGGCTTAAAGGCCTTCGGCCTAGCCACATAGGATCAAGTAAGCTAATTTGTTCGTAATAATTACCTATTAAATAAATAAATATTATAGTAAATCATAGATATTCTAATTTGAAAATTTTAAATATGTAATTGGGGCTAATAAAATAATTGTGTAACATACTGAAGAGGATCTAACAAACAGAGATCGATCCGTCTATGTTAACAAAATATTTAAAATTTTGAATTCTTATCTTATGAAAGTCTTATTATTAAATATAATTATGTAAATATGGACCTATATATTTATAGGCATTCAAATTTGTTTGGTTAAGAAAACAGGAAAAACATACGAAAAATAAAATATTTTACGTGAATTTCCCAATTTCTTACCCACCATAATTTGACTACCTATAAATATATATGGGACCATATTTTCATTTTTTTAGAATGATTGGAAACGTCGTTTTATTTACCACTGATTGATATTAATAGAGATATCACTCTTGATTTTCAGTTTTGACCATTAACTATATCGTAATAGAGACCCCATTGTTCTTAGGACTTGGTCAGAGAATGTAATGATACTATTTGTATTTCCAGGAAATAATTTCGAAATTAATTATAATGCTACTCGTAAAAAACGCCGGCATTTCCAAATTTCTGACCATTACTTTTCAGTCAAATGCAAGAAATAGATAATTTAAAACCAGGAAGTAATAACGAAATATCTCCTCTCTTGAAAACTCACTCTTGCGTAAGTATGAGTCAATTCACAAGGTTCCATTCAAATGGCATGATCTCAATGTGAGCATAGCTCACATTAGTATCATGTCGTTTAACAAGATCTCGTAATTTCGATAGCAATTCTCTAAACGACTGTTCAGCCAATCGGAAATAATGAAAAAAATATATCACCGCCGTTGCACCCAAAGATGGTGCAAAATGTTCCTTTAAAAGTCGCTCGCTTTTACTGGGATGAATACACCATCTCCTTCTCTTTTGTTTTAGAAGTTTCATTCCAATGTAGTAACACACAATCGCTAACTCCGCCCACCCGTGTTTGCAAGCACAAGACCACAGGGCAAACGACGCCTGTTGCGCGGCGGTGATAGTGCCTGTGTTGCCGGGCAACCAACGGACCTCAAATTGACGGATATCAACGACGTACGTCTTGCAACGCTCGTGTGTGAAACTGAAATCCCGCAAGGGGAGAACCGACGGCCGAAGGGCCTGAGGATCCTTGGTAGAGGTAGGAAATGTCCATTCGGACCCCAGCATCTCGGCGTTACTCACGTCGTCGCCAAAGTGCGTTGCTAAGCCCCTGGTTGCGGGGTTCCCCGGTAACTCACTAGTTGCGCGCCTACCCGCCGACCTTTGAGCAGTATTGGGAACGGGACTTTTTTCCAAATCAGCATATAGAAGTCCGACGGGGATGGGGGCCCCGAGCCACCTGGACGTCGGCCTGGGCGGTCCCCAGTTGCGCACGTGGCTTCCTCGTGGCAGTGCCCGATACTCATGGGCAGCTGAGTAGGGATTCGCCCGGGTGCAATGGGAGTGGCGCTGAATTAGACTCCAGTGCCAGCCATGACAGCTACTAGCTCTGAGCTGGCAGAGTGGCCCCACTCATGCTTAATTGGGGAGGCGCCCCGGTGGAGTGTTGCGTTACGGCATATCCCGATGCCAGCCCGAAGCTGTAGGTACTTGTACGCACGAGGGAGCTGAGCCACAGAGCTTAGGTGCCCACTCTGGAAAGCAATCTCCCTGGTGTAGAGAGATTACTGCAAGAAGGGATCGCTTTGACAGCTACTGCTTGGCCATTGCCGGCAATATTACTGCAAGATACGTCCATGCATTCATTTTACCACTGCTTCCGCTTACAGTTAGCTCATTTGTAAACGGCTTCACCCATCTCGCAACGTCATCACCCTACAAGACGTTCATTTGTTTCCCGACCTCTCAAAATGGTCCCTTCTTAGAGTATTTCCTCCATATTGTAAGCAAGTGTAGAGTAGAAGTACGCTAGCCACTGAGTGCCTCTTTCCCCCACTGTCGCGCCCGCTGCTTGGCCACCCCTGTTGCATCGAATCAACACTCGCCTACTGCGCCTTCGGCGTGGAAGTCTTCGCGGAAAGTCGCGGGTGCGGACAGAAAGTTCCAGCGACCGCCGACGGAGAGTAAATCGGGCGCAGCTGTTTTTTGCGCTCGGGGCCGCAGGTTGAAATATGGCGTCGCAGAAAGGCATTTTACGCCCCGGCGCCCAGAAGTGGCGCTCGTCGCTTTTTTCTAAGCCTCGGATGCTCTTGCAGCTGACGCGTTCACGCTTTAGCAGAGACCTTCGACTGATAGAGTTTGAAGTCGAAATGAAATAAGCGAAATGGAATAAATTAATGGAGTTTGGCTTCTACACCACTTCGATTGATTATTTAGAGATTCATTGGTGATTTCGTGAACGTCCACTGCTAAGGTCGTGAGTCCCGTATGTGTAGTGAGTGTGTGCAGAGGGTGGCGGTCATATCCCCCGCTGACTAGCGAGATCCTGCCTCGATCTTACGTCGGCTTGCGGACATTTTCCGCAATGAGGTGTTTCACACCACAGCCCCAGCACCGCCCCCGACGGGACAAACTCTACGTTCCAGTCAATACCACTTCTAGATTTTTTTTTTTTTTTTTGAGAAATATAAAATTAAAGGTTTCCACGACATGCACGTCGTTTTAAAGTAAAGAACACATTGCGTATTCGTAAAAGCTGTATTTGTTACACCATCAGTTGCACAAAATGTAATAATTATGGCGAGTACAATAGTAATTCAACCTTAATTTCGGCGAAAATGTGGCAAAGAAAAATAAAAATGCCTCATATTATTCAACTTATTTTTACTTTCTCACCCTTACTTTTAAGAAAAGATAGTATTGTAATTATGCACCCGGAAACGGTGAATTTTCGACAGGAATACTCTTTCTGCTTAGCCATGGTAACGCAAAAGTGGATAAATCTGCCTATATTTATAGTAAATTACTTCCTCTAATACGTTTGTGTAGTCAGAATCCATGTTTTATAGGTTCTTCACACCGGAAACGTAATCGTCGGCAAAACATTCGATCGAAGCCGTGGATTTTTAAGGGCGACAAAATCCTTCGTACGCCTTCCTTCGGAGGGGAAGTAAAGCCGGCTGTCCCATGTTAGTAGATTTACTTGCATGTAAAAGACCCTCAAGCCTAAATGACGCCTCTGAGCTAAATTCAAATCGCCTGTTTCTCGCCCAAGAAATACCTCCTTTCTCTGCTAGTTGATGAAAGGAGCGTAGCGAAATTTGCGTGGTCGGACGGAAGAGCAGGCCTAATGGCCTGAGTCTCGCCACGTAAAATAAGGCAAATTCAATTCAATTCAATTCAACATGCGAGTTTGTCCGTCTGCGAGTGTTCCGTCAGGACTCGAACTTTCCACAGTTCACAGTCGCTGCAGTCAGCTGTAAGCACATTCGTCCAGTAGTATATACACTGACATGAAAGCAGCTTTTTATCACAGATTTAAAATTACTTCAAACTGCTTTATTTGAATCAGTAGATCAGAATCAGAGTACGAAACACTAAAAGGAAAACAAAACACTCAAACAGATATAACTTTTTTCACCTCTGTCCTTTTTAAACACTGGTGACTGCTCTACATTTTAATGTCTATCAGTCAGATCGGTCGGTAATATTCATTATGGAAAATATCTACGAATAGTTTAGGAAGTCGCCAGTGTTATGTACAAACGGACAGATAACCCCAAAACGTCTATTTCCATTGAAGTAATCTTTCAGAAAAACCATCCCAGCATTCGCCTTGATGGGCGAATGACACCACGAAAACCACGGCCGGCAAGGGATCGAACCCGGCCCTCCGGAATAGGAAATCAACGCGTAACGCACTGAGTCACTTAGCTCATACACATACGTATATGAGAATAGAGCATTATGAAATATGATGGGTTTCATTTATTCCGATTTACTTATTCACTAATTAAGTAGATATTAATTTGAATCGATTTGTATTTTCATATTTCCCTCCCATAATTCTATCTCCTAATTCCCTCCGTAAGAAACATTCAACTGTTTTCATATTTCCCTCGTAACCACGGTCCTTTCGATCGAGGTAAGTTCTGCAGTGCATATCGAATTCCGTATCGAAGGCAATAACAAGCTACAACGAATTAGTAAATAATAAAAGTACTTGTGAGACGCGGTGGGCTTGATGGGCCTGCTCCTCCTCCAAGCAAAACGTCTCGCAGAACCATCTGCCCCTCCGCCGCCTCCGCCTCCGCCTCCGCCTTCACCTTCGCCTTCGCCTTCGCCTTCGCCTTCGCCTTCGCCTTCGCCTTCGCCTCCGCCTCCGCCTCCGCCTCCGCCTCCGCCTCCGCCCCGCCTCCGCCTCCGCCCCGCCTCCGCCACTGCCTCCGCCTTCGCCTTCGCCTCCGCCACTGCCTCCGCCTCCGCACCGCGTCCGAGTCGCGCGCGCGCCGCCGGAACCAGCTTCCCGCTCCCGCCGCAAGGGCGCGCGGGCGAGAGGGTCCTCGTCCGATTAACGGCGCCGCGCCCCCGCGCTTCCGGCGGCCCACTTCCGGTCGCTTCTCGGCGCTTCCGCCGCCCGCTCGCCCGCGCCTCCGTCGCTTTTTGTCGCCGCCCCCGCCCGCCGATGGAGCGTGATTCACATGCGCGGCGGCGCATCTGGAGATATCGTCGCGGCACCACCAAAGTAGCGCTTCGCGACAACGCGACGCGTGGCAGTCACGAACATGCATTGGCCTGTTCACAGGGCCTGTGCCCCCTCCCCTTGAAAATTTCGGAAGGGGCCCCGGTTCTCTACGCAATAAAACATTTTTTTTTTCTTAAACCATTGAGTTTGTGGATGGTTCATCGACGGGTTTTCATATGCTAAAATCGTCACTTGCAGCATAGGGGGAACTAATAGTAGTTTATACAATTAGTTTATATTAAGCTTGTTTAAATACATGTTTTGCAACGAGCGACGTTAGAAGCGAGTTTTCAACTTTGACAAATGCAATAAAGCTACATTATAAACGAATTGCGTACGCTAATATTTTGTACAACAGCAATATAGATTTATATGAGAATCGAACTTAATTATGCGAAACAACTTCCTAGTGACGTCACGGGTATTTGACATGTATGCGTGCAAACGTTGGTCGGCTGTTCCGTTTACCTCTACCTCCCCACGATTCTCTCGCGGCGATTGGCTGAACGTGTGATGACGCAATATTCGTGCCGTAAAATGCCCGACAATGAACATTTCTTGCAACAGGAAAAGTCGTTTATAATTCTGGTATACAAAAAACACTTGTACCCCGCATTTCGTTTAGTTTTTCGACGGGCTTTCATGTGGTAAAATCGTCACTTACTACATTGAGTGAAATAAGCTCGTTACAGTTAAATGAAGTCGCTTAGCTACCATTATTTTATTGCATGAATTAATATGAAATTTCCGAGATGTCCACAGTACTTTTTTGATTATTTACTACTACAAAATATTTAAATTAAATCAGGTATTCACCCGCAGTTACCTCTGCATTAATCAATAAAATCAGTTTAAAATTAAAATCCTCAGCAATCAAATACTGAGAAGTAGCAGGAGACAATAATGAAGTTACTTCAGTACGCACCAAAAATGAAGTTGAAAAATCCCTGCTACGAACCTAAAACAGAAAGAAAGAAACAATAAATAATTGTGTATAAGATAAAGAAACAAATTACAACGTTATTTATGATCAATAAATTCCTTTAAACATTCTTGACTCCTTTAACGGAGTGCACATGTCTCTAAGAGGTCGGAAAAGAATAATTTTTTCCACACTATTTCTGGCACAGCATTTAAAAGTAAACAAGTCTTGTAAATTAATCATATTCACTATTTCTGTTCTTTTTTCTCTCAAAGAATACACAGAGTTAATCGAAGAGTAAGATAACTGCGTACGGGATTTGTTACAGACTTTAATTGTATCACACCAACTACATCATAAGATTACTTTGTCCGAAATGTAAGTTGGACAAAAAGTTACGGAAATTCTACACAGGTGGTTGTCGCTACAATTCACAAATCTAAGGTTTGAACGTTCACTCATATCTGAAATTACATTTCTTGTAACAATCATAGTATGAAAAGCTTTACATACACACACATGTATTGTAACACTAACGATTACCTGTGGAATCGATTAGCGACCCTGCCACTAGCTCAGATCGGTGATGGAAGGAACTGTTACACAGTACAAGAGAAACACAACAAAAAATAAACACTTGTTCACTGGTAAAATGATTCAATTTATTTATGGGCATGAATGATAATAAAAAAAATGCACCAGAGAAATTTAAATTCTTACACTAACAATGGAAAAGAAAAAATTATAGAGAAAAGAAAATTAGGCATGTTAGTAATTATAGAAAAAGACTTATAACTAGGAAGAAGGTCAACTTATTACAAATAATATTTACAAGCGTTACAGAATGATAATTTGACGTGCCAAGCACATTACTGCGTTACATAAGTTTTGAAGATGAATACCCGTCAGGTCATCAACCTCGTAGGGTCCTTTATGTGCCCAGGCAGGCACTCGGCCGGCAACTGGGAAGGAGGGCGGCGGCCTTGGGCGAGGGGGGCGGCGGCGGCCGTCCCTCACCCCTCTTGGCGCGTGGCGTCAGCTGAGCGGTCCTCCGCTCATTCAACCAGGGTAGGCGGTGTCCCGGGCGGTCTGCCCGCGATGTCTAGGCGACTAGAAGTTCTTGGAGATCGTTGCAGCGACGTCTAGAAGATTCTGGTTGATACTGGTTGATACTGGTCGATACTGGTTGATACTGGGCGATCTCAATGTCCGAAACGTAGTAATCAGCCTAATGTCTCTTTAATTTTTATAACAGAACTTCGGAAAGTCTAGCGACAAATAACTCCCACCCCAGAGAAACATTTTTTCTCTACCCGCCTTTAAACGCCTCAGAGGTCTACTTGCCTCTCCCCGACGAATAAATCCCACCCCAGAGAATTAATTTTCTCAATTGTTGTCAGCTAGTAGCTTTAGCTCCTTCCGAAATCTTTATAAACTTTTCAGAGACAAACTGGCCTCTCCTCGACGAATAATTTTCTCCCGGTGAAGTAATTCTCTCCCGACTCCCGTTAGCCCAAAACTCAAACCAAATCTGGTAATTTCTAAGTTCGGCAGAGGTGAACTTGCCTCTGACCGAAAAATATTCCCCCCAAAGATGTTTCTCCCCCGACTGCCCTGCGTCTTCTCCCGACTGATGCCCCAGCTATTCTGAAATTCTCTCCGTCGAAATCGCTCCAGGTTACCTCTTCTCCCCACCCCAATTTCTTACGTGCTCTAGTCCCCTTTGATAGCAGTGTCGCTATTGGTCAGAAGTTGCTGCGCAGTGAAATATTCTAACCCAATCGCAGCGTGAGAAGCAAAGGGAACTTCCACTCTTTGTGCAGGCTGCGATCATACGGGCTGTTCTCGAACCTTCTAGAACTTTGGCCCTCGGAGGCGTAGGGGGCGCGTTCGATGACGGAATCATTGCTCTGGGATCCCCCGAAACTGGGTGGTCTCGAAGTCTGCAGCTGGCTCTGAACACTCGTACAGTGTCTGTCAACGGTGGTCCTCTAAACGACCGGCTTAATGGGGGAGAGGCGGTAATGGCCCCCGCGATAAGTGAGACTACGCGTGCATTGCAATCTGTTTAAACTCCCGGTAGAATTCTGGGTGGTCCGAGTTTGTTATATTTAATTTTTCCAGCATGAATTTCGTTTCAAAAGTATGACGAAATCGGTTTCGCTACATTGGCCTTCCCCTCCGAATAAAAAAAAATTTGAGTTAGAGGAATTAAATTTCGAAAAGCGAGAATTTTTTTGTTTAAGTCAAAATTCAAAAAAAAATAGCGAAACCAGAAATGAATGCTTTTACCCGTAACTTTAATAAAATTCAGTTGACCATTGTAAGTTAAAAATTAAAAATGTGATCTCTAATTAAATCTAGTGAAGTACAAAAAAATTGAAAAACTTAGTAAAATTAAAAAATTTAGGAAAAGAGAGGTTTGGTGAAGCCAGGGTGGTTTTGGATTTTCTGCCTGCTTGCCCCAGAAACACAAGTTCTGCGGAGGAATCCACGAGAATCTCACATCTAATACGCCTATCAAATTTACCGTAGAATTACTTTCCGTTCCCTTCTTTATTCCTTCTTTCAATAACCGTTGTAAATCTTGACCAATTCCCCTCTTTAGATTTTCTTCCCCTTTCCTGATATTTTCCCCGTCGATGGTACCTGATTTCTCGAATTTTTCATGAAATTGGCTGACTTCTGCGCAAAATTTGGGTTCAATTCTATTCAATTCTCCGCTCATTTCTGCCCTAACTTCGGTAATACTTCCGATAACTGGCTCGCGGTACGCTTCAATTTTGCTGTCACCTGCCTGGAGCTTTTGACTACTTTCTGCCTGACTATCCCCAAAATGCGAATTTACATCAGTTCTCGAATCTTCTAATTCTTTGCTCAAATTTTCTACACTATTCTGATTTTCACGAATCTATCATCGAGACTGTTCCGCACTGTTCCAAACCCACGATCAATTACTGATTCTAATTTCTCTAATTTTGTACCGTTGTTAGCTAAGCTACTGTCCAGCCGGTCAAATCTCTGCGAATGTTTCTCGTTAATCTCCGAAATTTGTTCCGAAATGGTTTCCTTTAGTTCTGAAAGTTGTTCCGTGAGAGTTTCCTTAAATTCTGAAATCTGTTTCGTGTATTCTGACGTTTCTTTCATGAGTTTTTCCATGCTTTCAGATCGTTTTTTGTAACTTTCTGAAATTTGTTTCATGAGAGTTTTCAAGGCGTCCCTGATGGTAATCTCGGGTGGTGATTGTTTCTTTGGGCTACCATTTTCAGCCACGTTAACACCTTGTTCGTCCAGCATTTTGGAAGTTTTGAGTGAAACGCGCACACGAGATTCACAACACACGAGACACAATACAATAGCACTCACAAACACAAATACAACAATAAAACAAATCATTACCAGTCAACAAGTTGTTTCTCTCGTAACAATTTCCTTCCATCCAATTAAAATTTAGTCAAATTTAAAATTTGGGCGTGATAAACCTCAATTATTCGGCCGTCGGGCCCCACGGTGTGAAACGACAATTGTAACACTCACCGCGGTAATTCGGTCGTCGAGGCCCCACGTTGGCTAGCGCCAATTGTAACACTAACGATTACCTGTGGAATCGATTAGCGACCCTGCCACTAGCTCAGATCGGTGATGGAAGGAACTGTTACACAGTACAAGAGAAACACAACAAAAATAAACACTTGTTCACTGGTAAAATGATTCACTTTATTTCTGGGCATGAATGATAATAAAAAAAATGCACCAGAGAAATTTAAATTATAAACTAACAATGGAAAAGAAAATTATAGAGAAAAGAAAATTAGGCATGTTAGTAATTATAGAAAAAAAGACTTATAATTAGGAAGAAGATCAACTTATTACAAATAATATTTACAAGCGTTACAGAATGATAATTTGACGTGCCCAAACACGTTACTGCGTTACATAAGTTTTGTAGATGAATACCCGTCAGGTCATCAACCTCGTAGGGTCCTTTATGTGCCCAGGCAGGCACTCGGCCGGCAACTGGGAAGGAGGCGGCGGCCTTGGGCGAGGGGGGCGGCGGCGGCCGTCCCTCACCCCTCTTGGCGCGTGGCGTCAGCTGAGCGGTCCTCCGCTCATTCAACCATGGGAGGCGATGTCCCGGGCGGTCTGCCCGCGATGTCTAGGCGACTAGAAGTTCTTGGAGATCGTTGCAGCGACGTCTAGAAGATTCTGGTTGATACTGGTTGATACTGGTCGATACTGGTTGATACTGGGCGATCTCAATGTCCGAAACGTAGTAATCAGCCTAATGTCTCTTTAATTTTTATAACAGAACTTCGGAAAGTCTAGCGACAAATAACTCCCACCCCAGAGAAACAATTTTCCTCTACCCGCCTTTAAACGCCTCAGAGGTCTACTTGCCTCTCCCCGACGAATAAATCCCACCCCAGAGAATTAATTTTCTCAATTGTTGTCAGCTAGTAGCTTTAGCTCCTTCCGAAATCTTTATAAACTTTTCAGAGACAAACTGGCCTCTCCTCGACGAATAATTTTCTCCCGGTGAAGTAATTCTCTCCCGACTCCCGTTAGCCCAAAACTCAAACCAAATCTGGTAATTTCTAAGTTCGGCAGAGGTGAACTTGCCTCTGACCGAAAAATATTCCCCCCAAAGATGTTTCTCCCCCGACTGCCCTGCGTCTTCTCCCGACTGATGCCCCAGCTATTCTGAAATTCTCTCCGTCGAAATCGCTCCAGGTTACCTCTTCTCCCCACCCCAATTTCTTACGTGCTCTAGTCCCCTTTGATAGCAGTGTCGCTATTGGTCAGAAGTTGCTGCGCAGTGAAATATTCTAACCCAATCGCAGCGTGAGAAGCAAAGGGAACTTCCACTCTTTGTGCAGGCTGCGATCATACGGGCTGTTCTCGAACCTTCTAGAACTTTGGCCCTCGGAGGCGTAGGGGGCGCGTTCGATGACGGAATCATTGCTCTGGGATCCCCCGAAACTGGGTGGTCTCGAAGTCTGCAGCTGGCTCTGAACACTCGTACAGTGTCTGTCAACGGTGGTCCTCTAAACGACCGGCTTAATGGGGGAGAGGCGGTAATGGCCCCCGCGATAAGTGAGACTACGCGTGCATTGCAATCTGTTTAAACTCCCGGTAGAATTCTGGGTGGTCCGAGTTTGTTATATTTAATTTTTCCAGCATGAATTTCGTTTCAAAAGTATGACGAAATCGGTTTCGCTACAGTATATGAAGCACTTCATACTAGTGTATGTTCTGTTCGGTCTGTTCTTCTTACTAAGAGCATACTGTATGTTCTAAGCCGAGAAATTTCTAGGTCGGAAAAGGAAAGTATAATATTACACAAACCCAAACGAATAAAAATAATTTTATTAAAGCTTTTTAAAAATAAGCTAGTAATAACAAACAGCAATTATGAGGTAACATTCTGAAACTTAATAAAAACACTGTGGCATTGATGTTAAAAACATATTGTTTTTAAAAATATATATATCATTAAACGGAACGCAGGGGCTGAGATGTCTATTGCATCTACTGCGACCTAATGGAGATCTGGGCAATACCATCCCCATTTTTTGTTTCAGCTAGCGATCTCTCTGTTGGCATGCGAAGGTTACTTGTCATTTGCGAAATAAGTAAAGTGAAAAACAAGTGTGAAAAAATGTACCTCGGCCGCAACGTGACTTTTCGGTACACAGAAGCACTTTCAAAAACTCTTACCGTTTCATCTTCGTGGCCTTGACACATAAATTACTATTATCTAAGACAAGTGCAAAACTATCAGATTAACGCACTCGCATGCGCGCTACGAGACTAATAATGAATTGATTTATTTGAGCAATAAATCCAAAAATACTATATGATAACATTCCTTTTCACAGACAAAATAAAAGTTTTTTTCTAAACAAACAAGATGCATTACTACCTTCACTAATATGTTCATGAATCCTAATCATATATATGAATATTAAAATCTATATAAGAAATGATTTTGTAATCGTCGTAGACAAACGTTTGGACGGTTCTATTCTCATTATGATGTCCACATCAATTTTTTTTTATTAATAAAACTAACACTACTCAAAAATATGACACACAAGGGATAAACTTAAAATATGAGCAGCAAGAACTCAAAACGAGGTCATAGAAATCGGATCACATTACTGATTTATTACGATTCCAAAGCAAATCCACATATTTCCGCACCATTTGATTCATAGGGCGCAACTATTTTAAAACGCAAGCGTTTGAATAACCCGTTCATCTCCCAGTCAGATCTTTGGCACAAATTCCACTCTTCGACTTTATTTCCCCTGGCCGGCGCCAAACAGCCCGACAAATAACTCCATCCGGCCCGATAACTTCCCCGCGACTTGCATCTTCTTTGCCATTGCCGCGCGACAAATGTTTCTCAGGCGCTACACAGAAAGGATGTTGACAAATCGTGTGAAACACACAGAGGCACGGACATCGAATTCCGAAGAGCTGGCAATCGCGCAGGCCCCTCGCCGCCGATTTGCAAGGCCTGCTGGATCTTATTGGAAGGAAGGCCGGAACGAAAACGGCCTCCCGTGAACGCATTAGGCAGAAGAAATATATTGCATCGGCATTTGGATGAAAAATGGCTACGGAGGGTCCGCGCTGTGGGGCGAAACCAGGTTCTTTCGATGCACCAGGGCGAACCGACCAAGGTCGAAACGACCTAAGAAGCGAAAAAAAACAACTTTAAAATCCTGTAATAAAACCACACTATGATGTAAATTGCCCTGCCGCACAAAATCTAGAAGGGAACGTTTTTATACGATTTTGTGAGGTGGGAATTCCGCCTAGTGCAGAGAAGAAATATTTTGTTTTAGAAAAAGAATTGCAAGTAGTTATAAACTGTCTCAAAATAATATATCTATATTAAAAATTAGCTCAAATATAAATCTGAAATCTAAACCGGTGAATTGATTCGTATGACTAAGGCATTTGATTCACTATTCTCGACATTTTAATCAGTTCTTGGCATATCGCCCATATCAAATGTTATTTATAAATAAAAATAGTTCTCAAGAACACAACGTGTTGCGCAAAAAATTAGTTAGAAAACCTGCTGCCACGTGCTAACTGTTATGGCATAAACAGATAGGGCCGCGAGCCCATACTTGGTTTATGCTTTGGGACTCGGAATAATAAATCTGCATTGCTGATAAGAACTGTTGTCTTCTTAATTGTTCCTGAATACACAACACTAACAAAGGACAAATTAGTGCGTGACTAGCGAACTCTACTGACACCGCAAAGAACCATTTCCATTTTACGTTATGGTGTGCAAAAATTTTAATAGACGAAAGGCTTTCTCGCAAGTATGGGTTTGTTCAACGTCCTGGTTTGGACATGTTTGTCAAGTATCATATTGTTAAAACTTTCTCAAAAGTCACGAGTTCCTATGAAACCATCCTAGAGAAATTTTCTTTGCTTGTTCGAGATTCAAGTAATAATTCCGGCCGATATTTCACAATCGCAGGGGCAGAAAACTTGAATGCACTGAACACGCGCTTAATCCTTGACTGTGTGGCGGGCTGCGAAGAGTTCAGGGACGCTTGAGTAGTCATAAATCAATAAATCAACAACGTCCTCACATGTCCAATTTAATTCAAACCAATCTTTAAACACTCCCATTACTAATAAGTACAAAGTGTGAAAATTTAAGCAAAATCGGTCGAGTAGTTTTTGCGTCTATGTGCGACATACATACGCGTATTCCATTTTCTTTATATACAGGTATAAATAAAAAAACGCATTTATGCGCGCCTGTTGTCCCATTTCGACCCAGTGCGAATTGTGCACGGCACGGAAGCACCACCGCCCGGCGCAAACAGATTGCCGGGGGAGAGCAGCGGTTGGGGAGGCTGCGAGTTCTATACGTTACTCTGTCTTCGGCGACGGCCGCGAGGGGGCGTGAGAGGTGTCATCCATATGCAACTCGCGAAGCGCCGGCCGCGAATAATTGCGGTTAAAAATCGATGTCGTGTGACTCACGGGTGACAGCGCGCTGCTGTCCGCCGAGAGCGTCCCCTCCGGCGATGACAGACGACTCCGCCCCGACGACGCGGAGGGAGGGCGGAACGGGGTCGGCGGCGGCTGGGGAAATCAGGCAGGGGCAGAATGCAGATGCGGGAGGATGCTGAGCGTTGGGGGGGGGGGGATGAAAGGGTGTGCACACAAACTGAGCAATATGACGTTTTCATAAAGATACGTATGTGTCGTGATTGGCAGTAATCGTTAGTCACATACAGTCAAGAACATACTCAATTAACGCAGGTGTACCCCAAGGATCAGCTCTATTTCCAGTTTTAATTATTATTTTCTGCTGTGCCATGACATCCGATGGAGTCGCAAACTTAGCATATTTTGCATGATGCAGCATTTATTAAATGACGTATAACTGCTTTATATTAGTATAGAGAGATTACTATCAGGAGGGACCGCTTTGAAATCTACTCCTGAGCTACTGCTGGCGACGTAACTGCAATTTATGTCCGTGCATTCAATTAGTCAATGATTTCGTTTACAGTTATCTTATTTCTAAATCACTCCATCGCTATCTCTTACAATGCCACCGCCCTACTTGACGTGAATTTGTTTCCCGAGCTATCAAACTAGTCTCTTCCTCTCTAACAAAAGATCTCCTCCAAAACAGTGTGGATAAGATCGTAAATACAGTCAGAGACAAAACGAAACTTAAAATCTCCAAACGCAATGATTATAAATCATGTTCACCGTTGAGAGTACAATGCAGAATACAAATCTTCAAATCCATGATATTAAGAACATTAACAGTGCAAAATAAATTTCTAAGATCAACACTATATATACCGCATGCTTCATCCCCAAACAAAAAATCCGATCAAAATTAGATACTTCGGAGCTCACCGAGACTGTAAAATAACTGGCCAACAGTGTCTTTCACAAGTTACCTATTTTTTCCAACTACGTTCACTTTAGTATTGAAATAACAGTTCTGCATTAAATCCAGATTTCCAATATAAACCTCCTTATTCCCAGACATCTCCGTTTCACTCATTTACCGCTAATACCTTCGTAACTAGAACCATAGGCTCTATTAATACTCACAGAATTATACATGTCTCAACTTACGGATCCAAAACGTTCTGTATAATAATGCAATGTATAACCCTCGAAAGACGTATTAGTCGAACGAGACAATACATTTTAAAAAATCGGTCACATCGGACCCTTCAATTTTCCGTCCCTGCCAATGTTTAATGCATTATAACTTGATCACAGATTTTGCTTGGGCCTTTAATCTTCAGGAACAACGTTGTGTGGGTAAGTTCATGGAACTAATGCTGTTGGTTTCAAGTTTAGTATGCAAGAACACGTTTTATTATTGTTCTTAATAATACATGAGAATTTCAGGTTTAATTCAAACATCAGCACGTCCGTTGTGGCAGGAGCGACAGAATTTACCGGAGAGAAAAGTTTGAGTGTACATAAACTATAGAAGTTCAGGGTACTTGATACCCGACATAAAATGAATTCATCTGATTGCTGATAAATAAACATAATTTGGAAATGTAAGCTTTCTTAGTATTTTTATTGACTATTTCTCATGCAACATTATATGCCCGATAAAGCAGGAATCAGGCGCCTGTGTAATATTTAAAATTTTATTCTCTATGAACTTGTTCGTAACACAAACACAAATTTATAACATGAATGTATCCATGTACTAAGTCGGCATTCTACGTTATTAAATCTGTATTTGAATAACGAGGGAACGTAACCTTGGGCTGCATAGTCAAATAATTAATTTTGATCATGCTCTTTCAAATTGGAAGCCTAACAACGCAGTACTATGTCCCAAAATTAAATACATCTTAATCTATTGTCATGACTTTCGTTTCAATTATCTTTTTATTCCAGCAAAAATTAGATGAATGTTTCTCGTTTGGTCTGTCCGTTTGAGCACATTAAATTTCGAAAGTTATGTTTATGAATGCACAAACTAACTCCGGTCATAATGATTTTTAAATATTTTTAATGTATAAATTGTGAGAATATGAACAACATATTTATTTTTTCTTGTGTCAAAAACATACTTAGGTGTCACAAATTAAGCTTAATCTGTCACAGGCGCAAAACGGGTGACAGCACCACTGATGACGAACCGCAGATGCGTAAGAGAGCCTACGGAGTCGTGGCGCTGTGGTATAGATTTCCTTGAACAGATTGTGTTGCGATGGAAGCGGTTTGCGGTAGCGGGCGCTAGGTCGTTGGCGAAGGCAGACAGATGCACGGCGGAGGCGGAGGCGAAGGCGGAGGCGAAGGAGGCGGGTGCTCTCGCAGTTGGTGATACCGGAACCGGTACTTGCCGAAGAGGGGGGTGGCATATATGTACAGTCAACTCCGATTATAGTGAATCTCAGGAGAATAACATTTTTGGTTCAGTCTATAGAGAAATTACTCTAATAACTTTGACAGGTCGGGAAACAAATGAGCATCATGATGGGTGATGACATTGTAAGAGATAGTAATGAAGCCATTTATAAATGATTTAACTGTAAACGAAATAGTGACAAAATGGGTGCATGGTCATAACTTGCAGTTACATTGCCAGCAATAGCCAAGTAGTACCTGTCAAAGCGGTCCCTTCTTATAGTAATCTATACCAGAGTTTCACAGTATTTGATGTGCGGAAATAAAGTAAGTTTCCTCATCACGATTTTTCACGTTCGATTGCTTGTTTACGCATGTTATTTAAGAGGCTCATCCACTCACTACAAAATCCAAAAACAGGCCTTAAAAATATTTTTATTTGTTATTTGTTTGCTGTGTACAGATCATTAATACGTTTTAAAATCATTCTCCACAGTCAATTCTTTCTCGACATCATTCTTGAGTGTCCACACACAATGTATGTAAGTATAGGTCCCATTCCCGTAAATGACTATTTCTATTACTTGTCATCACACTAGTTTTCTCTCCAGATGACCATTTCACATTAACGTTATTCTAGACAGAACGGATTTCACTCGTTGAATATTACATTTGATTAGGTCTTCACTCTAGGCAGAATTCTCATTGATGGACTTGAACAATTTCTCAGTAGTACGTTCTCCCTAATTCCTTTTCTTCGGCGTAAATGCAACAAAAATAACTCAAGATAGCCTGCAAACTCTCAACTCTTATAGTGTTATTTGAATTAATGGTTCTGTGGTGACGTATATTTTTTCCTCTGGAAGTGGTCTTTTCTAAGTTCACTAAAGCCGAAGTTGAGTGTACACTGCATAACAGTTGCGGTAATCAGAGATTCCATGCAATTCGAGACAAAAAAAAAAAAGCCTGATGTACGTCACGTCACCAAACAAGCGGTAATAATTAAGTGGCTCTTGACAGCAATACTGCATCGATGGTCACGATTGCGGTTGTCGGTGCCAGTGTCAGTGTGTCTGCTACACTGCTGTGGCCGGCGCGCGCTCATGTATGGATGTATCTGTAATTAACATAGTATCTGCACATTAAATTTGATTTCGTTATACATTGCAGTTAAAAATTCCTGTTTAATTATTATTCATTTTTTCGAGCAATCCGAAGTAATATAAGCCCCAATTCCCTCAGATTAACGTGACTATACTGCATAACCGAGATTTCCAGAGTTTATTTATTATGTAAGTGGGTGGGGAGCAAACACTTTAGTTCACTATAACCGATAGTCAGTATACGCGAGTTGTCTATAACCAGAGTCGTCGGCAGCGCGGAAGGGTAGGTGGGGGCGGGGGGCGGGGCGGCGTGGGCGAGAGCGGCGGAGCCCGGGGGTTGCGCACGTGCAGCCAGCCGCAACGCGGCGGAGCCCGACCCGGCTCGCCCGACCCGCCGCCGCCGCCACCGCAGAGCTCTCCCGAGGCGCGGGCGGGGCAGGGCGACGCGTTGCGACAAGACGTGCCGAACGGCGCTTCCGCGAACGGCACGCCCACACGCCCACACCCAGCCACTAACGCATACTCGCTTACCGACTCCCCCCCCCCCGGACACCCAACCATTTGCCTACTCACCCCTACGGCTGTACGCCCATCTATTAACCCATCTACCGCTCTTCCAACTCACACTCACTTACCCATTTGCCCACCCTGAAACTTATTCACACATCCGCCCGAGATCACCTACACACTCGCTCTCAACCTCTCCTGCTTATCTGCACCCCCATTACCCGCTTAGGTATCCACACGCCCATTCACCCATCCATCCACCCACCCTCATTCACCCAATCAACTCACTTGCTCACCCATCTTTCCACCCTTTCACCCGCACAACTACCCGCTCTCCTATTCACCTACCCACCAGCGCACCCATCCCCATGGCCCCCATTCAGCTACCTAACACCCGACTACCCACTGACCATGCACCCGCTCACCTCACCGGTTACCACCTCACCTCCTCACTCAAGTCTCCCCTCCGCCAATCTACCCACCGCCAATTGAACCATTCACCCACTCTTGCCCTCCCTCCCACGCACGCGCCACACGTAGTAGTGCGTCGCTGCGGTAGGCCCTTCGCCTGTGGGCGGCCCGCAGCCCGGGCTATCGTCGCTGCCCTCGCCTCCTCTCGCCTCCCTCGCCTGCCCGGCTACTCGCTTCGTTCCACCTCTTTTCATCTCCTCTTTCGTTGACTTCGCTCTGCGGGGATCTTATTTCATCTCGGTGCCCCTCGTTACACGTCTTGGCACTTCATTTTTCATTACACTTTTTTTTCACTTGAAGCATTGTATATGGTATTATTTACTGTTCTGACTCAGTCCGTCTCCTTTAGGTACATCAGACATTAGTTCATCCATTGTTACTTAGCGAGCAAGAAACTCAATAATTCTGAAATATTTTCTCCTGATAAAAGTAGAATAATAGAACAAAATTTGCGTGAAAAAACTTCTGATCATTCTCTTACTCAATAATCTGAATTTTTTCTTCGACTCTTCTTTTCTGGCCTCTTATTGCAAGAATGCACGTGTTTAATAATTGTTGAAATTTCTTTTCAATTCCTCACTGACCTATGATATTCGTCAGATGAACTACATACGTCTCTATCAACATTGTCCCTTAACCTTCACCCAATTATTCAACGTTTCTTTTCTATTCCCTTCCTTTTCCACTATTCTTCAATATCATCTACATTTGTAGGTATGTAACGAAAGTGAAAAAAACTCATTTTATTGTCATCATATTATTTGTCTTTCCTACTCCACCATCATCTTTCGTTTCTTTCAATTTCATCTACCCCCTCCTTGGGCAATATCTTTCTCCTCTATCTCCCCCTTCAGCCACTTCCTCCTTTTCCACTACCCCCCTGTTCCCACCCCCTCCTCCTCCATTACCTCCCCTCCCCCGCTCGCGTCGCGGAGGCGCAATGCAGCCTGAGCGTTCGCGACGCGGCGCGGGGCGACGCGACGGGGCCGTGCGGTGCAGCTGCCGGTCGTAAAGCGAAGATTGAGACCGCACACGCCCCTTCCCCCTCAGCGCCCCGCCCCGCTCGAACCCCGCCTACGCCCCTTCCTCTCAGCTCGCCCGCGCCCCGCTCGGGCTTCGTCCCGTCCCCGCTCTCCGCCCCGCTCGCTCGCCGCCCCGTCCGCTCCTACCCGCGCCACGTCCGCCGCGCCCATCTCCTGTACCGTTTTGTATACAAATAACGGATATTTTTCGTCAGATATTTTATTCGGATAGCAACGTTTTTGTTGATAATGACGAGAGTACAGTGAATTTGTTGTCAGACAACAATTTGTAAAGAATATTGTAAAGTGCTAAATACAGAACAGTGAAAGAGATCTTTTAAGTCAATGAATACTGAAGTACATTGGAAAAAAGAATTTGAAAGAATCTACATGTTGTTGTTTATTAGTATTATGAACTATAAGAATTGAACTGATACGTTATACCCCGCCCTTGCTGCCTCCTCTCCCTATGCCCCGCCCGCGCCTCGCCCCGGCCCACCCGCCTGCCACCCCCCATTCCGCCCGCCTGCCACCCCCATTCCGCCCGCCTGCACCCCGCCCCGCCCACCCCGCCCCGCCACGCCCAGCCACGCCCCGCCACGCCCCTTCACGCCACGCCCCTTCACGCCACGCCCCTTCACGCCACGCCCCTTCACGCCACGCCCCCTTCACGCCACGCCCCTTCACGCCCCGCCCCGCCCCGCCACGCCACGCCCCGCCACGCCCCGCCACGCCCCGCCACGCCCTGCCCAGCCACGCCCCGCCACGCCACGTCATGCCCCGCCACGCCACGCCACGCCACGCCCCGCCACGCCCCGCCACGCCCCGCCACGTCCCGCCACGTCCCGCCACGCCCCGCCACGCCACGCCACGCCACGCCCCGCCACGCCACGCCACGCCCCGCCACGCCCCGCCACGCCCCGCCACGCCCCGCCTGGGCTCGTGCCTTTCCCCCGCGCCTGCCTCCCGCGCCCTTCCCCCGGCCCCCAACACCGCGCCCCAGGGATATTGGCGCCGTGTTGGTCACGTACCGCCTTCTCAGTGGCTCACCATCTCTGTACGTGTCGGATAGTCACCAACTGATTAGCGCCGTTGCTCGGGTGTTTCAACAATACCAGAGAGCGCATATTGAGGTAGAGGCCCAACGTTCTGTTTTCACAAAGTGAGTATTGATGTTCAACTATGATCGCTAATTGTCCCGTGAGTCTCTCGTGGTAAGTGGCGGTGTTCGCCCGGTAGAAATAAAGTGCCGATCTACACGTCAACTTTCGAGTTTTTCTTCTCAAGATTTCTGACCAGCGATGACAAGCTCTAAGTGTGTCTGTAAAAAGAGACGGTGTGACGAGGAGGAGTAAGGAAAGATCGCGCGCGGTCCGTGGTTCCTTTATTAGGGTACTGATCCCTCATTTGCCTGGCTTTGATCGGATAAACTTCGAAAAACTACCAATACACGCAGTCCGCAGCAACAATTCTCGCTTAGACAGTAGCTGAACTCCACCAAGATAGATACCTACTATTGAAAATTCGCCACTGTCAAGACTAGACAGTCCTTCCGGCCAACGCTGTTGCCGCTGAGATATTACAGCTGGCATATATTCTTCTGATGTAAGCACTCGAAACTCATTATAAACAGTGCATGACTTTGCAATAGAAACTACATATTCATTGGCTAAAATGGCTACTTGAATATTAGTCTTAAAATTACTCGTTAATAATCCTAGAATCATATTGTTTTAATTATTATTTTAGTATTTTTATCAGCAATACGTACTCGTTGACAATCCACATTATTTAGTATTATTTAATTGCACCGTTATTCCACTTTCCCAACGTAAACGTTTAATAAACTAGCAGAATAATTTGGTTTTAAAAAGATTAGTCGTACCCAAAACAGTTTCAGATAAACTTATAGTTTTCTAACAGTTAAACAAAATAAAGCACTTTCTCTCAGCTTAGTTTCTTGTTGAGTTATCATGTCTCCTTCATTCCTAATAATTTCACAATCTGAACTCTAATCCGTAAATTAATTCGTGTTACTTAATCATATCAATTTTGTGAACGTTAACTTTTAACACGGTAATTAAAATTCCGATTTTTTAACCCAGTTATGGGTACAAACATTTCAAGCATAGCTTTCTAATTACTGAAACAAACTAGAAAACCTTTTTTTTTTCGGTGACAAGCAGGCAGTCGGTGAAGACTAAATTGCAGAAACGTCCGCCCCAACTGGAATAAATTTCCCGCGGGAGCGCGCTGGTGACAAGATCGAGTGAGCGGAGGGGCGAAAAGCAATTAATACACGTCAATGAAGCTGTTGCGAAATATTACGAGCGCTGGCGTGCGCAGAGCGCGGCCTGTCCACGCCGACAGATCGGCGCGGGGCGACGAGCGCCGCGCGCACCCTGCTGCGAAGCGCTCTGCCGACGCTTCCGGTTCACTGGGTGGAAGCAACACTACGATAACTACTAGAGCTCGAAGGTTCAGGCGTATAGTTTCCCCGCGTTGGGCAAGGAAATCAGCATTTATATTCAATAATACAGGTAACTAAAACACACAACCGGGCGACTGGAGGACAAGTTGCCAAGAGGACTCGAGGACAAGTTTAGTGGTGGGATGCTCTGATCGGTAGTTTCACGAGGTTTCCCCGATCAGTACCAGCTCAACACCGAAGCAGTACGTTTCAAATGAGCCATGGCGATCTTTACACTCTCATCTTTACCCCCTACTCTACCCATACACATACACACACAACACACACTTATATGCACCACACTACAGCACACGTCGGGGACACAAGTCGAGATCTTCGATTTTTTGTGTGTGTGTGTGTGTGGGGGGGAGAGAGATTGATTAGAGATTTCTGGTGCGTCAACGTCTAAGGTCATTAGTCCCGTATGCGTAGCGCAGGTTGTGGCTCGACAGATGGGTCTGATTTTCCCCTGCTAGATGGTGAGATCCGGTGCCGACGTACCGAACTCCTACATTGTCGGCTAGCGGGGTTTCCCCCAACTAGATATCTCCCAATACCAGGACAACTCTCCAGCCAGGACAAGCTCTAAGCCCCCAACCGGTCTCACGGCATGTGTCGAAGTGTAGTGAGTGTTAGTATAAGTGGATGTAAGGGGTGAGGCTACGACAAGACAGAGAAGGAAAGATGACGCGCGGTCCGAGGCCCGTTTGTTAGGGTGGTGCTCCGGCATTCGCCTGGTGTTGATCGGAGAAACCACGGGAAACTACCGGTCAGAGCAGCCGGCCGCCAGGATTCTCCACCAGAACCCGACCCAGCTATGTAGCCAGTAATGAAAATCCTTCCACCGTGAGTACTCGAACCCTACAACCCCCGGTCAGAGGCACTGCAGTGACATCATTTGATGCCCTGATCCGCCTCTCCCGGTTGAGCTGAGAGCTTGGCCCGGCGGCATCCGGCTTCGGGTACATATCTGAAGAGGACCTCGGAAGCCAACGGCTAACCTCATCACCGAGCGGTAGAAGATCACCGCTCCCCCCGGATATCGTGCCTCGGCTTACGATTTTTAGAATATTTAATTTGCAGTGATAACCAATCGTTTAGCTTTTTACCAATGAGACAGCTACACAACGATTTATTTACGTGGGATGTGAGTTAAATTGGAAGCCATGTGAGTTTAAATGACGAACGGGATTATTTGTATTTGGATTTCAGAAATAGTTGTAAAGCAATTTACGAACCGGAAGAGCTGTGATCTCGAAAATCATATTCGAGTCAACTTCATTAAAATTTATATTTAGAATTTTCTAGTATCAAATACTAACACAGACAAGACGAATTGTAACAAAGGTAACCATGCTTAAACTTTGCAACATGTGTGCCTGAAACGAATTTATAATAACAATTTCTCCAAATTGTTGCTTCATTTTTTTCACGGATAGAACAAGGACCGCTTAAATGAATGGAGCGGGTCCACTTTCGTTGAACTCTCTGAATGTTCAAAAATTGCAAATTTAGAAGTAATGCGAGAAAGTATGTGCGGTTGTAACACCGCTAGTTTTAAATTGTCACATTTCTTGTGCTCCGCCAACCCACTGTATTGGAAAAGTATCACGTCCCATTATTTTAAAAGTACGACGCGCTAGTGACACCCAATTACCTTCAAATTTCAAACGCAACTTTTTCCCTCGTTGACATGCTTCATTATCCACACATTTACAATGCAAACCTCTCCAATGTTGAAATCAAAGCAAATCCAGCGTATTTATTCCACAATCTGCAAGACCGTACATTTTTGTTGCACGTTCTGAATTTCACGCCGGACTGTATACTATTTTCAAAATATCTCTGCACCAGAATAAATCTACAATAATGGATGTATTAAGCATATGCCATGAATATTCATGAAAATGAAATACAGGAAATACATCGAATATATAATTTTGCACATTTTCATTGGTGAGAGAAATAATAACTTGTCTGCACGTTGAAAATATATTACTTCGAAAAGTATCACGCTCTTATAACAGGTCATTGCCAGAGTAAAATATTTTAGAAAACCTCTTACCATTTGTAATAGACATTCACCTAAAAGCGAAAAAGAAGATAAATACTAGAAAATGTTGAAATATTCTGATGTCTTTCCTCTCTATACATATAATTTATTCTAACATGTTTGAAAGCTTTGTATCCATTACCTGTAGTATATGTTGCCCTAACTTATCCATTACTTTAACCACAAAAACCTGGGAAAAAATATATCTACAACACCTCTTTCTTAACTGCAGTCGCACACTCCCAAAAAACACTTTTGGCTAACAAGCTTCGTAGGTGGCCCATAAAGTAACACCAGAGAATTATCCCAAAACGGAAAACCAATAATTATTTGAACACGTGTACGACGAGATGTTCCTTTTATTTACGCGCGCGCTGCTTGCGAAAGGAGTGACGATCGTGACATACGACGCGCGCGGGAAACAAAAAGAAAAAGCGAGCGGCGGAGTAAAAATAAAAGACGACGCTACAAACAGTTGCGGGACGGCGCAGCGGCGCGGAGCGGCATGCAAACATGACACACAACGCGAGGGGGGGGGGGCGGAGCGACTGGGGAAAGAACAAGAGAGCAGGCACCGGGTCGGTTGCGAGGAAACTGACACGGACGCAACGGAAGAAATACATTTAAGGAGTCAGAGAATGCGACGTTTATGGAATGTGGTTGCTGGTTAAATAATTAAATTTATTCTTAATTTTAATATTATTTATCGTCAAAAGAGGGTAAAATTTGTATGTGACTTATTCGTACGTTTTCCTGAGCTCCAGAATTCCAGAGTTCTCATTTACTTTAAAAAAATATATATTTATTCTCGTGCGACCTAAGGTCTTCGAGGCATTTCAGTATTACATGCTGAGGTCTTTGGATTTGGACATTCTGGGCAAATTGAGCTTAAATTACTCTGGTCGATTTTATTAATCAGTTTTGTTTTAGATGCCTTTGAATCATAATTTTGAGCTTTGGGAATAAACTGTTAGGATTGCCCTGTCGAGTAATAGAAAGGGGAAAGGGAAAAGTTCTCCACGAAATTATTAGTTTAGGGAGGTTTAAGCACATCTTTGGGAAATTTCGATTTTCTTCGACTTGATATATTTACTGTTCGACCTATATGGAATTTATGAGCGGGATGGGATGAGGGAAGAGAAGAATAGACATTTTTGCTACTTAGGAAAAAACTAGACGAAGTCAAGGAATGGGGTATTTTAAGAAATACTAAAGAGGCAGAATTAAAAAAGTGAAAAGTGAAACATTGTGTGAAAATAAAATAAAACTGAATGTTAAATAATTATTGGATTGTTCTAAGTGCAATGCAATAAATTGAGAGAATAAGAGGGTGCCAAACCATTCACAAAATTCAGTTAGCAAACAGAATAACGAAGTTCAAAATGCAATAGACTGTGCCATGCGCGTCAGAGGAGCGCTAGCATCGGCCTTAATTTCTGTTCTCAAATCCTCGGGAAGAAGATACAGCGAGTATGGACTTTAACACACTGAGTGGAAGAACACAGAGAAAGTTATAATTTTTTGGAGGACGAGGAGGGACGATTTTGCCGACTAGCTAGTGGTAACCTCCATGGCTAGTTTTTTTAATTCCCACGCTTGGGGAGGTGAGGAAATACATATGGTGAACTTCATATATTTCCTGCACCGTAACGAACAAACTCCGCCTGCCTAACACTTCATCATACAGCTATAGACGATTTTAATATAAAGCTACAACTATATTTTTGCCTCCATCGGGAATCAAACCCGTGATTGCACAGGAGGAAGCTAGTATGCTGCCCACGAGCCACTTTAGGGCACATGGGTGAAATAAATTAATAATTATGTCATTCACAAGGGACAAAAAATAAATCGTTTCATGATGACATGAACCCAACTACCCGGCAAAAATATTTATCACCATAAACCTTCCCAATTTCGCGATACGCATGCTCGATTTCTTTCCGGAAATATTGAAAAATTATTTGTCGATCACAGTCAGCAGAGTCTGTTATATCGAGAAACATCGTACTCCACTCACACGTGCGTGAACGATGTGTAGGGCTATCATCACATGGAGCACTTGGAACAGGCAGGCAATAGTAATATATCGCGCCGACACTTCGTCACTGCCGTCTTTTGACCGCAGCCACATCTCACACTCCGTAAGCCGTTCCGGGAACCATATGTGGCCTGCCAGTCGCCTTCCCCGCCGCCCCCACACAGTGCAACCGAACGGCAGCAGAAGCGCGCAAAGCGCACGTATATTGCGGATGTGTTACACAACCAATCACTTCATTGAGTGATTCGTTCTTAGTGATTCCGGGCACGTCAACTACTAGGGTCATTAGTCCTGTAAGTGAAGAGCATGTTTTTCTCAAGAGGTGGCGGTGTTCTTACCCAGCTGGATGGTGATATTCGGCGCCGACCAACCGTCGGAGAGAGGTGTTTTCCCCAACCAGGTATCTCCCACCAGCGGGGCACCGCCCCAGCCTGGACAAGCCCTAAGCTCCCAACGGATCTCCCGGCATGTATGGTAGTGTAGTGCATGTCAGTGTAACTGTGTGTAAAGGGTAAGGATAGGGCAAGGATGAGGAAGGGAAGATCGCGCACGCGGTCCGTAGTCTGTTTGTTTGGGTGCTGATCCGGCATTCACCTGGTACTGATCTGAGAAACCACGGAAAACTGCCGATTAGAGCAGCCTCAAGAAGTCTCCTCAAGACAGAAACTGAATTCGACCTAGTGGACATGCTAGTGTGAAAAATTCTGCCACTGTCGGGACACGAACCTAGGACCTCCCAGTCAGAGGGACAGCAGTGACAGCAGTTGATGCCCCGAGCCATCTCTCCCGCTTCAAGCGTTTCAACCAACTGAACTCTTTACCTTTGGTTAATTACCATCTTAATTTCATTGTGAATACATTTTATAATTTGAGAATGTTTCAAGTTACAAGAACGCATTTTCAGCTTACTTACTTCAAGAATTATGAAGAGGAATTTAGCCCGAAATACCATTTGAATTATTAATCCGGCCCTCGTTGTCAATTTGAACTTTATCATTTTCATTTGATATCAATTTTAACGCTCCTGGGGTTAGAACCACAACCCTTCCTACAAATCATGGAAGTGTGAGCCCTAGTTCTACACACTGGTCGACCTCAATCCATCCCATTAGTTAGATCGAACTTCACCACTCTGTTTTTTCTTCAACCTTCATTCTCATAGAATCAACCTCCACCATTAATGACAATCCTGTCATTATTGATCCAAACATCTTCATTGCCATTCTTGTCCCAAACATCGTCATTGCCATTCTTGCTTCAAACATCGTCATTGCAATTCTTGACGCAAAACATCGACTTTGTAATTCTTGACTCAAAACATCGGCTTTGCCATTCTTGCCCCAAACATCGTCACTGCCTTTCTTGGTCGAAACATCATTGGCATTCTTGGAAGCCTTAACATAGTCATCGGAATTTTTGATCCAAACGTTGTCATTGTCGTTGATGGGCACTACACTTACAGGACTAAAGACCTGAGACGTTGACGTCGTAGCAGCCCGAGAGGTCTTTTCGGCGCGGCGGTCGGCGCGTTCCGGCCCTCTGCCCGCGCCGCCGCCTCCCTCGCCACGTCGCGTCGTCGTATAAATCGCGCTCCATCGGGCGCTGTGGAAGCCATTTCTCTCCTCCAATTGCTCGCGCAGATGGCCTGCGCCCAAGTCGCCTCGTGAGACGCGACGGCGCCCGACCCCAACACGCGCACACGCGCACGCACGAACGCACGCACGACGCCCGGCCGAAGGCACGGCGCCTAGACAACCCTCTGCACGCGAAGCTATGCCGCGAATAACACGTGCATGGAGGGGATAACTAATCTGAAGGGCGATAATTATGGAATTAACACTTCAACTACACACGTACGCGCGCGCACGAACGCACGACGCCCGGCCGAAGGCACGGCGCCTAACAACCCTCTGCATGCGAAGCTATGCCGCGAATAACACGTGCATGGAGGGGATAACTAATCTGAAGTGCGATAATTATGGAATTAACACTTCAATTTCACACGTACAAATTTTTTTAATGCAACAAGGCGCTATAAGGGTTCTAATGATCGAGCGGCGACGAAAAACCTAATTGATTGATTGATTGCTTGATTAGTGATTCCGGGTGCGTCAATTTCAAGGTCATTAGTGCCGTAAGTGTAGTGCAAGTGTGTTCCTCGGGAGTTGGCAGTGATCATACTCGCTGGTTGGTGAGATCCGGCGCCAACCTAGCGTGGACTAGGGGGGTTTCCTCAACAGGTATCTCCCACTAGCGGGGCATCGCCCTAATAATTCTCCCCCCCCCCTCATACACTCCCCCGTCACACATAGTTTTTAACTGATGTTTGACATGAAATAAATAAATAAAAATTAACAACTTCCATACCGACTCGAGTGAATCGTTGATTAGTATGCTCGCGTTCCATGATACAACCCCGTGTGTGATTCCCGGCCAGGGCAAAATAATAACTGTGCGGTTTGCTTACAAATGTCCCAGTATCTATTTCTCTGTGACGATGAGAAAGCGCACCCTAAGGTTAAAAAGAATAAATTCAGTTCTATGTAAACTACCTGGAATATACCAGAATCACTCTCTGATCGTTTTTTTACATCACAAACGCGTCTGTTCAAGCGAGGTAAAGTTGGAGCATATTTTTAGGAGAGGGTGATGTTTCAAAGCATCTGCGTCCATCTCCAAACTTCCACCCTTCTAATTTCTTCATTACTTTTTCCAACGTCTCCAACTCGAAGACTGAATGGCCCAGAGGGTTCACGCTAGACTCGAGGAGATTATGCGATCAAGGGAGATGGATGGCACATACAATCAACTCAAAATCCAGAGCCGAAATCGTCTCAGAGACCACTCAAGTTAAAGGGCTGCATTTCAAATGTTCCCTTTTCGGAGCAGGAGTATTTAATGAGTGTAATAAAATTTATTACCGCAAATTTATTACGCAAATTTATTACACAAATTTCTCTCTATCTCTCATCTGTTATCTGAAAATTTGTTAAAAGTTCATAAAAACTTTATACAAAGTCTTTAATGACGAAATTTCAGTTATCAATCTTACATCTTCCGTTATCAACATTATTCAGTTACATCAAGAACATACTACACCTAAAACAGGGGTTTCCATTGGGATCAACATCCATTCCCTAGAGGTCGATATTTTAAAGGGGATCAATGATGAGTAGGAGCGGATTTTAATGAAATGTCCATTTTTTCTTTTCACTTTAGAACAATGTCTTTTAGTATAGACATTAATTTCATGCTATGACAAAAGAAGATGACTCATTTTTATATGAATTTTTTTTTCATTTTTCGTTGATTTCGACTTATTTGTGACTGTCATTTTTTACCTTTTCTCGTAAATTTTAAAGCATTTTCTGCTTATTTAATCGATTTTGCTATCATTTTTACGGTACTTGCTTCAAATAATATTTACGAGATGCAAGCAATGTTCTCCATAAAATTCCTGGGTAGCCTATTCGATTTCTTCGCTCAAAAACTGTAATGTCAGCCGTTGTGAGTACTATGTAATCTAAGGTTCCTGTGACGCCTATCAGCGCCATTGTAGGTTCGGCCAATTCCCGATAACTAAAGATAGATATTTCCTGATAAAGAACAGTCCAAACCAAAAGATTGCAATCTTAGTTTACTTGAACGATTTTTTTTTTAATATATCTTTATTAGTGAACGAATGTACATAGTTCAGTATTATGTATACTACATCATATGTATTTTTTTATGACATATATTTAACTTAAATGCTAATCTTACAACTAATTCTAAATACACATGAATAGGAAACTCAGAGCACCTATGTGATTAATTGAGTTCTGAAAATATGCTGAGGAATGAATCTAATGGATATCTATTTTTTATTCTTGTTGGGAGCTGGTAGGTGGTGGCTAGGCCGTAATGGGTGGCTTGGGTTATTGTGTTTATTTTGGAGAAGAAATTGTTAGATAGGAGCGCGATATGGTCAAGTATAGGGGGTAAATTAAATTCTTTATGCAGTTGAGTGTTTGAGATGAACCAGGGTGCATGAGTGGCAAGTCTGAGGAAATTATTTTGGATGATCTGTAATTTATTTATATTAGTTTTAGAAGCATTGATCCAGATAGGGCATGCATACAGCATTAGGGGTCTAATTATTGATTTATAGATGGTGATGGCATTGTTTAATGAGAGCTTACTATTGCGATTTAAGAGTGGTTTTAGTTGAAAGCACTCGCACTTGAACGAAAGGAAGAAACCTCGATTACATCAGCAACATATCCAACAGCTTGAATTGTTCATCAGAATTGGTTTGGATAAAATTTTTAACGAAAGTTTTCTTTGCTTTGAGGCCATTTTAAAAACAGTTTAAAATAATTTTTGGCTTTGTTTTAGGACATCAAAATCAGTCCCCTAGTGATGATCAAATGGATAAGGTTAGTTTGGGGACCATCGTCGGCGACTGATGTGTCTAAATTAAAATACCCTCGATTACAAAAATATGAAGTTGATATTTGTTTTGGAGTTGAGTGACGAGGCCTCATCATGAAAATAATTACAATGAAATAATGCGTTATGTATATAATTTAAATTCTATTAAAACCATCATCACTCTTAAGACAACTTTAAATAATTAAGCTACCTAACTAGTACAATACAACCATTCCATTCACGACACCTATTCACCTTCTTTAAAACGGCCAAAAATATCTAGAAAATTTATAACGAACATACGCCCGACATTCGAGCTAAGAGAACGCACATTTGTTCCAGACATTCCACAGCCCCCAAGTTAGTTACAAAGTCTCCGCAAAGCTGGGCTTCGTTTAAAAACTAGGAACGCGATTTTTTCACATAGGATTTCATAAATCTCGGTATTTACTTTGAGACACGCTCGCGTAAGCCTACAAATTTCCACAAGCGCAGTTAACAGCGACGAACACACGCTCAAAGCGACAAAGCTCTCGTCGTGAAGGCGTTTGGTAGCTCAACGGGCAGCGGGCTGTCAGACGCCGAAAGCGATAGCCTTGTGCCCACAGGGCTAAAGAGGCACCGCGTGAGAAATATCGCCCGGCAATTGTCGACTGCCAACGCACACATTGGAACGTGATTCCCTTGGCCCTTGGTAGACTTGTCCTTGGGACCAGTGTTTTGCGCAGGAACTTTTAACTCGGATGGCAGAAAATAATTTATTATTTTTAGTCATATATAATTATTAAAGGTAAGTAGTTTTTAGGTCTTCGAGTATTTCAACAAGAACACATGAAGTAGGTTTGGCTATGTTTTTATAAAAGGTAATTACATTAATTAAATCGATGGAATCATGAATGAGTAGATGTACGAAAATATTAGACCAATAAGAGACATTAATTTTCTCTTGAAAACTTGGAGAAAGCATTATTAATTTAATGTGAGTCAAAATACAGTACGAATAATTCTAACTACAGGACAAACAATTAAACTTGTTCATAAATAGTATTATCGCAAAATATACCATACTGATTCCATATAATATTGGTTTATGTTTTTAATTTTGAAAAATATACATAACAAATTGTAAAAATGCTTTTCTTGTATGTTTCGTGTTTTATTTGTGGGTATTCAACCATTTAAAAAGCCTAACCGAAATGCTGAAAGAACCTATTTTAGGCACCTTAAACGCTTATTTTAAAACCTTAAAATCCGCAGCCTTGTCATGGCGCAAAGGGACGATATTATCCGAATCTCCCTTCATGAGGGTTTTGATTTCAATTCTCCCTTTTATTTGTGCCTCTAACTTCGTATTCCTCAACACTCACCTTCACCAGAACGATGTATTTTTAATTCGACTGAGACAGGCGAGCGGTTCGGCATTAAAAATAACCCGTATGTAATGCTTCGCAAACACACGTCGATCAGCTGCTCAGATGGAATGACGTGTGTTTGCTCGCAGAGTTGACGGCGCCAGATGGACGAAGACGTGCGACCTAGGTGAAAAGTTAGGCTTTAAGAAAACACACATCACATTTTCTCTGGAATACCCTCAGCCTAAAGACTTCACACCCGGCTGAGGCGGCATTAACTGATGCCACTGCAGTGCTTCTCATCCAGAGGTCCTGGGGTTCAAGACCAGCCGGTGGTAGGATTTTCGACTCTAGCGAATTCGGCCGCTATCAGTAGGAGAGTCCTAGAGGCAGGCTGCTCTGACAATGGTTTCTCCGATCAATATCGGGCGAATGCCGGAGCAGTATCCTAACAAACGGGCCACGGATCGTGCGCGATTTTCCTTCCCCTTCCTTGCATAACTTCTCTGGATCGAGAAGATCGTGGTTACGCGGGAAATAACGGGTTAATGAAAGTAGGTGTTCTCTTATAGAGGGAATTATGAAACGGAATTATGGGAGACATATGAAAAGACAAACGGAGTCACGTTAACATCTGGTTAATTAGTAAATAAGTAAATCTAAATCAATTAAATTAGGTAAAAAATAAAATCTTGTATGTAACACTAACAATTACTGGTTCTAATGATTTCTTATAAGGGTGCGCGATCTTTAGAAACCTTCTAACGCCCTTGGTACATAAATAATTACAAAAAAAGGTTCTTTATTGAATTGTACTGCTTCGCAACAAATCAATTTTGGACTAATAGTTAATCCATTAACCATGTGGGAATGTATGTCTCTGTGTGTGTAAGACAGAGACGTAGAGAGAGAGAGAGAGATAAGTAGAGAGAGAAGTAGAGAGAGAAGTAGAGAGAGAAGTAGAGAGAGAGGGAAGTAGAGAGAGAAGTAGAGAGAGAGAGAAGTAGAGAGAGAGAGAAGTAGAGAGAGAGAGGGAAGTAGAGAGAGAGAGAAGTAGAGAGAGAGAGAGAAGTAGAGAGAGAGAGAAGTAGAGAGAGAGAGAAGTAGAGAGAGAGAGAAGTAGAGAGAGAGAAGTAGAGAGAGAGAGAAGTAGAGAGAGAGAAGTAGAGAGAGAGAGAAGTAGAGAGAGAGAAGTAGAGAGAGAGAAGTAGAGAGAGAGAAGTAGAGAGAGAGAAGTAGAGAGAGAGAAGTAGAGAGAGAGAGAAGTAGAGAGAGAGAAGTAGAGAGAGAGAAGTAGAGAGAGAGAAGTAGAGAGAGAGAAGTAGAGAGAGAGAAGTAGAGAGAGAGAAGTAGAGAGAGAGAAGTAGAGAGAGAGAAGTAGAGAGAGAGAAGTAGAGAGAGAGAAGTAGAGAGAGAGAAGTAGAGAGAGAGAAGTAGAGGGAGAGAGAAGTAGAGGGAGAGAGAAGTAGAGAGAGAGAAAGAAAGAAATAATGCGGGAGGGAGAGAGTGATTGTAGGACAGTTTGCGGTGGTGGGCGGTGTCCATTTGTCTCCACCGAGTTGCTTGCTCCCCCATCGCTCAGCACTCCGGTCACACGCGCCGCGCTTAAGTAGAGCTGCGCCGTGCGCTGCGCGTCCCAACCCCGCGCTAAAACCAGACGCCGCCGCGCGATCCAGATGCAAATGGCAGCGTTTCTTGTGCATATTCAGCGGAGCGCATCGCGGCTCTCGCCCCAAATGGAGCTCTGGACGAGCGGTATCAACAGCTCAACGTCTGCAGGATCACGGACTGAATGTGGGACCCGGAGAGGCTGCTCAGAGCATTGGCTGATGTCACGAGAGGTACTAGCTTCGACTCCCGGCGGCGCCACTACCTTGTCAGCTTGGTCGCTGTCTGGAGGAGAATTGTAGCGGCCGGCTGCACTGAGCGGTAGTTCTCCGTATTTTCCCTGATCGACACGCGGCGAATGCCAGGGCAGTTCCATATCAAAAGGGCCACGGACCGCACGCAATCTTTCCTTTTCTTATCCTCAGCCTTTACTACACACACACATCTAAATGCACCACACTACCTACACATGCCGGAAGGTTGTCCGGGATCTTGGGAGCTTGTCCTGGCTGGCTGGGGCGGTGATATGCTGGTGGGAGATGCCTGGTTGGAGAAAACCTCGCGAGCCCACGGTAGGTCGGCGAAGTATCTCTCAGGGGAAGATCTTCGCCACCTTCCGTGATAAGAAACACGCACTACACAGGGATAACAGTGTCAATGTTTACAGGCGTTATTTTATTAATCAAGTTAAATAATTAAAATATATTTAATGTTAATTTGACTGGCTATGATATTTAAACGACCTCTGCACGTTAGTTTTCTGGCAGAGATTACTGATGATGGTGCTTTGTTTAAACAATGGTTTTCTGGCAGAGATTAGTGATGACAGTGGTGCTTTGTTTAAACAATGGCCTTCTGTCGCGCGTCGGAGCGTCTTAGCGCGGGGGGGGGGGGAGAGCAATTCCTGGAAGCGCCCGTGAGATGGCGTCGCTCCAAGCACTCGCACGGGCGAGTGGCAGGCGAGTCGAACGGAGGGTACTCGCTCGAGCGGCGCTATCGATTCACACGTGAGTGGCGGAGGGGGCTTCGAAGAAGATAGAACAGCCCCTTAGCTAGTCGCGTTCCGCTGAGGCGCCGTCGACGAGTTCATTTGCTGGAGGAACGCGCTTGCATGATTCTGAGGGTGGTTTACTCTTGAGTGGTGTTCATGTGTGACATTGGACTGTAGATAATACACGACACAAGACTGTTTGCGATTAAGACACTCGACAACTAGTTTGACAAATTCTCTGTCATTACTTCGCAGTCAGAGTGTCCATACATAATACGGATAGTTATTTACACCAAACACATATCGTATACTAGTCTCATCGGAGGGCAGCTGTTGTCACAGCAGGACTGAGAGGGAACTCTGAAGGTTCGAGTCATTACAGTGGCTGGTTTTCGACTCCAGCAAGATCGAATTCACTATTAGTGGCCGGCAGCTCTTTTCTGTAGTTTTCCTTGGTTTCTCCTATTTTTACTAGGGGAATTTTGAAGCAGTAAACTAACAAACGAACCAGTGATCACGCGCGAATTTCCCTTCATTCTTTTCCATTCTCTCCCTCCTCACACACACACACACACACACACACACTTACAAGCACTACACAACCGCACAAGATCGGCAAGCAGTCGGGAGTTTCGAACTTATCTCGGCAGGAGCGTTATCCCGCTGGCAGAGATACCTGAAAGGGGAAATCCCAGTTAGCCAAGTATAGGTTGGCACTTGAGTTCACTTTGTAGCGGGGAAGGAACACACCTTCTCTCGGGGTATAACATGCACTACCTATACCGGTCAAATCATCTTAGGAGTTGATAGGCCCGGAAACGCAAAATAATCACTCAAGCATTCATATTAGAGCCTCACTGCCGTCTTGAAAACACAAGCGAAGGTAATACCAATCACCGAATCAAACAGAACATTTCAATTAATGTACTTAATGTAATGCAACTGCCTTAACACGCCCAAACCTTCCAAATCGCATACCATACATGTTGCATCTATCCTTTTGCTTGAGCAGTTTGTCAAAAAACAGCCACTCGTTCTCCGTTAGAGGCCGATTCCAACCCACCCCCAAAAGCGCGCCGGCGGGGCGACTGTCCATAAATGAAGAATAATCTGGGCCTTATCACACGCCTCTAACACGCGTTAAATTGAATTCGGCCTGCTGCTCTGTTTTTGCGGCGTTGCCGAGTTTCATATGGAGCGGTGGCGGGGGGGGGGACGGCACTGCCGGAAAAAAATGAAAAAACGTTAATTAAACGAGCGAGACGACCGTCAAGGTCATGGAGGCGATGTAATACACGCAGAGCCGAACTGTTTTCCCGTCTGGTCACGCCAAATACTCCGAGAATCGGAGACGTCGAAACTAGCGATAAGAAATTCATACTCGTTCGAGACTCTCGAGACTAATGTCTCGAGACTCGAAAATCCCGAGAATTCTCGAGAAAGATTGTCGGAAACGCAAAATAATCAATCACGCATATTGTAGCCTCGCCGTCGCCTTGGAAACACGCAATCGAAGGGAATAAAATTAACCTAATCAAACACAGTTTTTTCCCTACCTTAACGCATTAGTGCCCAGTGTTACCATCTCGAAACGAAAATTCTGGCGCCATTGTTTCAATGTCTGTGCAATGATTTGCGAACTTTATTTCTTCAATAGAGTAGACATCCTAAAAGAAACACATAAGTTGTTTTTTTTCATTCTTGAATGCAAGATGTTGATTTAGCCGAGATCGCTAAAGCATTTTACACTACTGGGTAGGGGGTACACAAGACTTGCGTCGGTTCGAATCTTCATCTAAAACCGCATCTACTACGCGCAGAGCTAAACTGGTTTCCCGTCTGGTCGAACCAAATATTCGTACAACCGGATACCTCGAACCCAGCCATAGGAAATGGGGTCTTTCCGAATATCATGAGTAAATTATTTCCAAAAAATGTATAAAGCGATTTACTGGAAAAGAATTAAAATTTACACATTGTGAATGATTATTTTCATTATCATTCATCTAATATTATTTCCGATCTCAAGTAGTTGACAATCCAACAAAGTCGTATTCCAAGGCGCAACTTACGTTACTTTTCAATAAATTCCTCTATCCTCGAACTTTATGTCTCGCAACTTAACTTCTCCAATTTTTACACGTCCAAATACTACTCTCCAACCAATCTCTAAAGGAAGGAAAACATTTTCGGTTTTAGAGTCGCAAATATTGAGGTCATGGGAGAAGAATTAAAATTCAGGAACGAAAGTAAAGAAATTGCTCGTCTTAATTTAAAGGCAATCGTTTTTAACGTCAAGGAATAATTAGGCTAATTGTATCAAAAGTTAATGAATAAAGGATGAAGATCTCTTTCCGCAGCTGACGGTAGAGAAGCAGAAGCAAGTAGAAAGTCAGAGGAAATTAGCAATTAGCAATTAGCATTCCGCTGTCGGCGCGAATTTGGCTGGCATGGGATTTCGACGGAATTTCTAGATCAGAAAAGATAGCAATCTTTAACCTCTTTCCGTTTTCACAAAAGCAATAAAAACAGCAGCTTTCCGAATTCACAGCTTCAACCAAATATTACCTCTTTGATTTTATGATACTATGTTATATTTTATGGAAGAGGACTATAAACTTTCTTCAGATGAAAAGGTTGATTGAAATTTTATGAAATTCTTCGTGGATATGAAAGAAATTCTGGGTATCGTTCTACATTAACGGCAACGTCGAGAGAAGTTAAAAACAACAACATATGTTTAATTTTACACTCAAAATAAATGTTTAAATCTGATTTCAAAATGTTTACAGAATATTTTTGTATAGCGTTTATATAATAATTATTTATATTTCATGCTGTTTATATAATAATAATGATGATTTCAAATATTTTGAGTATATACTTTAATGAGCTTCAGTGTTGAGTCCCAAGATAATTCGTAAGATTATTAGAATAGTTTGGTTTCACGTAAAAATGAAAAAGATTAACTTGAACTTCACGATGTATGTGTTAATTGGGAACGAGCCTTTCCACTTTAGTTATTTTTCTTAACAATTTATTTTGTATAATTTGTCATTTTTAAAGTAACAGAATGAAGCATTACACCAAACTCGACTAGCACAAAAAAGAGATGGTCTAATTATTATTTAATAAATAAGACTTCCATATTCAGTTTTGATTAATATTAGAATACACATTAAACACGTTTGTGTATCAAAACAAAACTGACAGGAATATTTATAAAGAATTAGTAAAAGGCCAAAAGATATAAAGAAACAATGAAGAAAAAACTAATCAAAAATGTCGGCCACAAAAACATTCTGAATCAAATATTGTATTTTGTGATGAACATATTCTTCTTTCTGATGACTAGAAATATTCTAATGATTAATTAACATTTACAACACCTGTCGTGATATTTATAAATAAAATGTTGAATACTTGTTTTGGAATATTTTTATCTTCATGTTAAGCATTGAAAAAGAGCCAGGCCGAACTAATATAAAACTGTGATAAATGATTGTGATTTACAGTACATTCACTTCGTGTCTCATTTTAATACCAGCAGAAAGGCTGAACACCATTCGGGATAAAAGGATCCTTTCACAACTCGTATTGAGAATTGACACTACTATTGTACAGCGCCTCACGATACAGGTACCTTTCCAGAGAAGTTGAAAGGTCACATTAAGTCACGGGGTCCCTCAGTACCAGGGGTGCCAATACCATGAAATGGCAACAGTAAGAAGCGAAATTCTCCACGGATTCATGAAATGTTTTTCATTCGTGTCGCAGATTTTGAAATGTAAAATCTCATTTAAAGAAATACAATATTCCTTCATACAAATTAGTAAAATTTATTAGTTTTTGTCACAAAATAATTAAAACTGCACCACAAGTAACCAAAAACAAATAATATTTGTATTTTATACAAATAGTTATGAATAGTTTGTTTTAAATATTCGTGTCCCAGTAGGTTTGTAAATCATAACAGTTTATGATTGCGGTATTTGCGTCGCCTGAAGTCTCAACTTTCCAACTTGATAATAAAATCTTATTTTACCCCTCATATTGTATTAATTACTACTTTATTTCATTAATTTCTGAATAAAAAGAATACAATCTACAATTTATTGCCGTTTTGAACGGAATTAAAATCCTGTTTTCAGGTAATCATAGGCGTGCCCCGCCGGAAAAAAAGAAGGAGCCAACTACATATCTGGGGCCCTTTCCCACAGGACACTTATTTTCGACATATTTGGCTAGTAAATTAATAAACCCTACAAGAAAAATGAATTATAACTTTCATTACAGAATTAATAAATATAAACGATTTGACGTCGTCTGTTAAACTATTCAATGTTTGCCACATACCTTGGAGAGTCGTGACTACTTTATAAACTGTCGACTTAAAAAAATCACGGATTGAATATATTTAATGAAAGAAAATGTTTAATTTGTAAGGCCACAGGACCGCTTTTAAAATTTTCAGGGGGGGGGGGGGGCGAAGGATTCACTGCCTCATACGTGATCGCATATGGAGATAATTCACAACACTATGTTTCGTATTAGACTGTGTGAAGGTTTAGAATTCCCACCAAGATCATCGTAGCAAAACAATTACTTGGCCATGAGGTTGCAACGTTCGACATCCCTATATGTAGTATATGTAAGCTTTCTCAAACTTCTGCATTAACATAGATCGCAGATTACGACCAAGGCTCAAAGACAGTACTGCAACGCGATCAATTGATGCGATTGTTTGAATGCCGACCATTTAGGGCGAGACGATCTCTGAAATAAATCATGTTTCAAGCGATGTCGGGCATTGGCACTAGCTTTTCTTTTGTACTGAAGCTTTCCTTTTGTACTGAAACCTAACCCAACTATGAAATCCGTACCAAAGAAATAGAACAAGCAAAAACAGAAACATAATGCGTACTCAGTGTATGAATTTTGAAACAGGATAAAAAAATATTTTAAGCTTCGTTATTAAAACAAAGTTTAGGTTCTTGATAAATTTGGGTGTCAACGGTTCTTCAAAATATTTTCTTGAAAGAGGAGTAATATTACCAACGTGCGGTGAGTTTTTAAAAACAAAAAGTATTTATAAACAATTACTTGGAATCCAGTTTTCTTGGAACTATAAAAATTATAGAAGAAAATTTCTTAAAACCAAAAAAAAAATACGCGCAAAGAAAAACAATCTGGTGTCGCGATGTCTGCTGGATTGAAATCTAATCCGAAAGCTCAAATCTGTGCACGCTAATTTCCATTTCTGCCGATTTCACCAGATGAATATGGTACTTTCTCACACAGAGGGTACAATATATTTTTTCAACCTGAATTAAATTCCAGGTAAAAAAACTATCAGTAAATGAGCAGAAAAAATAATTACAAATTACCACATCAATACGCATTGTGTATGCGTTCATTCACGTCTATATTACAAAGAGCTCTAATACAATATATAGGACATTTTCTCATGAACTGAGGCTTCTTTAACTTTCAGTCTGTTTCCCAATACATCATGTCTGTCATGGCATATTAGTCTTCAAGGATTTCAAACCAAAAATTAAGGCACATTTGAAGTTCTGGGCCCCATTTATCACAAAACGATTCTCGGAATCGGCACATTGTATGCCAGGAAGAGAAATTAAAGACCGTAATTTCATTCATGAACGGAACTGAACAGACAGCTACGTGCTTTCCATAAGCTCCAAGAGATTGTTATGACTCACTTCAGCTAAAAAAGACATTGAGACAGATTTTCCATATTTGATCTACAGCCAGAATATTAAATGAATTATTATTTCTAAAAATCTTCGTTAATCTTCAAAATACTAAAATATTAACAACCCACTACGAAAATTATAAAGAATTGTTGAAGTATTATACGAAACGATTTAGCCTGAGGAATATGTATTTCTTCACGCACAAAATGGTATAGTCACTTAGCCTCTATTATACTGACCAGGCATTCATCTTTCCTGGCACATGAACATCAAGAATTTATATTGCACACTCATTAATAATATAGTGTAATTCCATCAATTTATAAGAACTGTTAAACAGTTCTAAATTGCTTCTAAAATTTCAGCTTGGCTGAAAAAGGAAGAAATTAATTGGACAAAGTTTGTGAAGAAGCTTGTTAAGGTTAATTACTGTCCTATCAAGTTAAAATAACTCAAACATTGTGCAAAGAATCTCTCTCAAAAATGTTTTAGCATTTTTTAAAGTTTCGTAATTATTAATAATAGCCAAGGTACTACCTTCTCAGGTGGCTCGTGGTTAGCGTGCTAGCTTTCTACGGTACAACCCAGGGGTTCGATTCTCGACCGAGGCAAATTATGACTGTGCGCTTTCCTTACAAATGCCCCTGTATCTATCGCCGTGTGACGACGAGAAAGCCCACCCTAAGATTAAGACGACCAGTAAATAAGGTAAAGGGATGTTTTCGTGCCAATCACACGAACCCCTTTTCTCATGGCAAAGAGGCTGGGTCACAGCTGGTCGGCCACTGTCTGTAGCGAAATGTCGAGCAATAGGACAGGACTGTCATGTCATTGATTGTCTTATTACATTGGACTTCTTTACAAATACAGGTAATTTTTTTATTGACTTATATAATGCTGTTTATACAAGTATATAAAATTACGTGGTGTAATGTTTTGTTCTTTCTAATCTGTAAAATATTTTTTTCGTTAATGTTGATAAGTAATAGGATCCATTTCATTCTAATTTTTTGTCGTTTTCAAGTAATGTAAGCCTAAAGAAGTGTCTAAAAGTGAGACCCAAAACGTCGCAGAATCCGTTTATTATACTAAATTTCATGATTTAAGCAAAAACAATGCAATTCATTATGTAAGAACCGTTTAAACACAAAATGATTTTCGAGAATAAAAAGAACGTATTATAAATAGCTGTTATAGCTTTCAAAGCTAAATAGTGTAACTTGTATAGCTTTCGAAGTATATATATGTATATATATATATATATATATATATATATATATATATATATATTGAAACACAGAATGTGTTCCCTTACACTAATTAGAAAATTAGTGTAAGTAATCAATACATATTTTGGACTGCGCGGTACGTATGCCAAGCGCTGCGAACAACGACGGGAGCTAGCAACGGTCGCTACCGCCACCGGTGCCACCGCCGGGAGGCCAGCGTGAGAATGTCGGTTCCAAACTGGGCAGCGAGCACGTGCGGGCAGTCGTTAGGAGAATTGCGAAGAGGACAGACGTTAGCGGAGCGGCGAAGAGTTCGGACGTGTGGCGAAAAGCTCGCCGTTAGCGCAGGGACAAAAAGGGAACATGCGATGTGTTCGTAAAGCAATAGTAATTGTGAAGCAGTAAATAAGTGAAGTAGACAATGAGAGTATCATTAGAATAAAAGATTCGTGTTGATAGAACAATCGATTGCGCCTGTAGTAATTAGTGTAGTGGAAACTTTACCGAAACTGTGTGGTACGGAACTGGGACCAGCACGCGTGATAGGCGCGGATTGAGTAATTGAATCCATCGACGGAAGGTGATTCGAGAGAGATGCAACGCCGTGGTATCAAGATCCGAGTCGGGGAGGAGTCACAAGGTCACCAGCCCAGGACGACCGCCACGCCATCAGCCGCCGACGGCCCACAGCTGCTGTAGAGGTCGGCAACCCTGTCGATACGAGCTGTTCTACGATCATCGAAGGTATTTGGTCGGGGCCCCGAAGGTATGATAAATGCATATTACACCTAATCTTGGTACCAAGGCAGAGTGTATAAATGTTATCGGATCATGTAATTAACAAATTTGATTTGCAAATAAACCTTGTTCATGATTGTATTTCTATTTCTGATTAACTTTCCCAATAGTATACCAACTTATCCAGGGACCCATTCACGGAAAAGATACCCTCCTTTAGTGTTATATTGCAGTGAAATACCCGGCATCACCAGGTACGTCACAATATATATATATATATATATATATATATATATATATATATATATATATATATATATATATACGAGTATGCAAGTATAATACTCACTGAGGCACTGTTTCAATTCTGTGGAAAATAATGCCAGTACGACTCACCTGAAACAAACAAAAAAAATGTTATAACTCGAAATCGTAATTTCATTCAATTAATATAACCTCTAAAAATTAACCGAATAGATTAAAATCTGAATCATATTTTTGAAACAGAAAAATAAGAATACATTGTTGCAATTCAAATATTTTAAAATTTTCTCTTCAATAAGTGAATTAACACACACACACACACACGTTTATAATAAGCTTATTTTAAAATCTATTTATTTCATTAGAAAGATCTGAAAATTAATGCGCGATGATAATTTTGGTATGATAAATACAATACCATAAATTTTGTTGTGACACTACTATTTTTATTTGATACAGCGTAATTTATGGGAGAAAAATTCCATTGTGAGCTCTTTTGTCCCGAGTCACTGCTTTGAATGTTTCGTTCACTTCATCTTCAACTTTCGGTTCTCAATTATCCGAGGTCCCTAGACTCGGGAGTCTGAACTGGTTGACGCAACCAATTCCAAGAACGAAAAGTCACACGTTAGGGACATTTTGCACCACGAGGCGTTACAGCAATCGACAACTATCGATCTTCTACGCATGCGTGGATGACGTTTGGCATCACTAGTGCATCTGGCATGCGCAGAAAAGCGAGAGAGTCGATTGCTATACGCTAGGCCTGGCAAAAACTCCCTTTTATGACAGGCTTTCGTTCAAGATTTTTAACATTCTGCCAATCGAAACTAATGAGTTGTGGCGTAAGATTACTTATATTAAAGTGAAAAAAGTACTTATTATTTATATGATCTTTTCTTGTAGAAAAGTGATGTTACAAAAATATTTACGCGACCGACTTACAACGATAAAGACTTGGCTGGTTGTAAACCTCTACATCGTCCGTTATTTGCTCTTTATCGGCCAAATGACGTTAATAACTATTTCATTTCAAAAGAAGAGGTGAGCAGACAAAATGCTTCGCGTGACTCCCTCCTGATTCCTCTGCGGCGCAGAGTTCGGAGCAGAACCTCACCAGGGGGGTGGGGTGGGGGGACGGGAGGAGGTTGGGTTGGAATGTTGGCAGCGGCGCCGGCGACGTGAGATGAATGGCGATGACGGCCGTCCACTTGAGGTGGGAGGGCGGGGGCGGGGGCGGGGGCAGAAGGCGCTGGCGAAACCCTCCCATCCACCCCTTCACCCACTGGCTCACCCCGCTGTGCAAAACAACTCACTTCGCCAAGGGAACTCATAGTGCTTAATAGCACAAACTTTCTCCCATATTTCTAAATTTGCAATTCCCGAAAATGTACTATGATCAAAGAATATTAGACTGCGCCATTCTTTTACGCGTTTCTTGTTCTATCCTTGGTAGAAAATTCAAGAAAAAGATTTGGAGTCGTTTTTGAGAAAATGGTTTTTTGTATTAATTGCATTAATTTCAAGCACAAATTCCGCCTCTTTTTTTCAAAAAGTGTATATGACTTTTTTTTAAAGAGCCGATTTTTTAGAACACATATTAAGGTAAAAATCTCTACTTTGAGACTACACAACGTCTTAGCGGATGAAATTTACTATACTGGTATTTAGGAACAACATTTATGCCATGGCCGAACAGGCACCTTTGAAGTCGCCGCCAGAGGGCAGTTCCAACACCGCTCAAGAGAGAGCGCTGAGCGACGACTCGGCAGCTCCGTCACGCTTGGGCAGACATCGGCGCGGAAGAACTCACCCGTATCACCGGGTTGGCCGGCGGACCTTCGCCCCGAGCGGGCTATAAAAGAGCCGCTCGGGCAAGCAGCGGACAGTCGATAAGCGAGCGCCAGCGAGAGTATAGTGAGTGATACAGTGATACAGTGATACGTCGAAGTGCATACGGATTTTGGACTGCCCCACGGTGAATTGGTGAACTGCGCGACGTACACGGACTATCTCCAGGAATTTTGTTTTGACTTGGCTTTTGTTATTGGATTTTCTTTTTGGATTACGGAATAAAACCCGTTTTAAGAAACTGTTATTCTTTGTTGTTTCTGGTCACAACAATTTATCCACTTTTTCGTTCCCAGGCCCCCACAATGAGAGTTTTTCTGCAGAAGATTCGCCCTTTTGCGGGTCAAGTTAGCAATACTTTCTTTTCTTAGGAAGTGCGAGAAAGAAAAAATGAACCGCATTACATTTCCCGATTTAATTCAGCTGATGCTGCCAAGACCTCGAATTTGTTACCGTCTACTTCATTTATTTCTGCGGGGCACTTTACGCGAATCCCTTTCGACAATCTTTAAAAAAAGGTTTTTCAAATATAAATCCATTTTTTCCTCTTTGAAGGTTTTGCTCGAACGTATGAAAATGTGCACGTACAAAAATAGTGCAGGTTAGATTTTCATTAAAATCTCTTAAATTTTGAAAAGTGTTACATTAAATACTTTTGAACTTCTCGAGCATTGTTTGATTAGAAAGTTTTCCAGTGATAAATGAAATGTTAATACGGTTCAAAAAGCAAAACCACAATATTACCTAACCGTTATTAATATAAGAGAAATGATGTACTGATGTTGTTGACATTGGTTTAGTTATAGTAAACCACAAATATTTATCTAAAAAATATGCATTACAGGAATGAGATATACCGGTGTTTTGTAGCTCCGAGTTTTGTACGGGCTTCTGGATATTTTCCCGGGCAGATTTCCGTATAAATATTCCCGGTTCATTCAATTGCACGTTTATTTCGAGCTTCCTAATATTCTCCAGCCCAAAGATTCGCAGCGCAGTCCGCCATCTGTATTGAAATTTCTCTCTCTTCCGAACTTCCGGATACATCCGCGGATAGATTCCCTTACAAATAACCCCACATTCTCCAGATTCACATTTTTTCGACTATTAAGCATTCATCTCCTCATTTCGAATTCCTGTGCTCCACGGTGCCGCAGCTGCCGGCCGGCGCAAGACTCGCCTCCTCCCGTTGCGCAGAGCCGGGTTCGCTCCGCGGCCGGATTGGTAGTGCAGGCGCGCGCCGCACGAGGCGCTGGCATCGCCGCCCGCCGCGCCGCCCATTGTTTTCCGATGAGCGTCTTCAGCGAGTAATTGAGGGCATTAGAAGCTCTGAATTGAGACGTTTGCGCGCGCCGGCAGACAATCCGATGCCGGCGCCGCGGGCGAGCACACGTAAAAACCTCGCCCGCACGAAGACGAATCCGGTTATCACCCACTCTACCCTCTCCACAGGTAATAGGTCAAGTAAAATCAATCGATTAGTGCAGAGACCCCTCATGCCTGCTCTCAACGATTTTGCAGAAGGAGAAAAAACTGAATTACTTTTCACCCGATTGTGCACAAAACGAAAACCATTGGCCAGATATTACATCCACAGTTCGAGGCGGCCGTGAGGGATTTTTATACCAGTCGATGCGTCTATATATACTATTATATCGTGTGATCAACGTATCTCAAAATCTGCTTTAAAAATGGATATCAGGGGTTTCTGCACCAAGAGATTCAACTGAGTTTTTGACTTTTCAAATGACCCCGTAAGTGAACAACTCCCGGAGAGAGAATTACCCCTCGGTTCAACAGCGACAACATAGAAATGAGCGGGCTGAAACGACCAGAAACCCGAAATATATGTAAAATTATATTGATGGAATGATGACAAATTATCTTCGACGATCTTTCACAAGTGACTATTTTCTTTTTTGTAGAATTTAATCTCACCGCTTATCAGTAACAGGTAGTTTACTCACGCAGAGCACCGGGCCTCTATTTCTGTGACGCAAAGTTCAGGAGCTGGGAATTTGCACTGACTGACTGATGATTTCGGGCACTTCAACTGGTAAGGTCATAAGTCTGAATGTGTATTGTAGGTTTTTATCGCGGGAGGTGACTGATCTTCACTCATGACTGTTTTTTAAATATTGCTAATCTTGCTATTTTTAAAATTTATTTTTGTTTATTTATGTTAAAAATTTACTCATCTTTCAACTATTTATAGTTAAAATGACGGGAAGGGATTCTGGAACTCAAGAAAACGTGCGCAGATAATTCCCCCCCCCCAGATCACATTTTACTTTTTAATATAATAAATCTAAATCACTCGCTGGATGGCGAAGTAAGACACCGACCTACACAACAACTTGCGAGGTTTTCCTCAACCAGGTATCTCGGCACCGCCGGCGAGGCACCGCCGCGTAAGCCTCCTTGACACCAATAACGTTAAAACAATGACAGACGTGTTTCTGTACGAGCGTACACATTATGATACTAATTAGATTTCCGTTTATTTTCTCTATTGGAAAACAATGAATGGCAGTCGTGAGTAAGTAGATTTTATTTGCTCTTGAAAATTGACTCGTGTAATATTAGATAGGCAAAACAGATTAAAATAGATTCCGTTCCCTCATAAAAATTTAATTAACTTTAATTAACTCACTTGTTCTATTAATTACCATGTGCCGGACCTCAATATGAGCAAGATCTGAAAAATATATATTTTGTTTTTGTTTTTAAGACTCCAATTATCAATCGTGCATATTCAAAATCTTTAATGAGAAATACTAAAAAATACTAACACAGAAATAAACGCGACCCAATAGAGCTGAATTTGAATATCAGAATCGTGACTGAAATAAGTTCCCGAAATTATCGCATGTATCCAATAGAACCGCGATATTACAAACGATAAAATCAAAAATAATAGTTTAAATAGCTATGATTTTTAGAAGTACGTGCACACAGGCCTTGCATTTACATTACATTTTGGTCGCAATAACAGATGTTACGTGCCGATTCAATTTAAATCGCACTGCAGCATTTTCGCTGACTCGAGGTCGTTTGTAGCCCATACACACGTTGTAGAGGGCAGCAATAGCATATAGATTGCGTCTTCATGAGACTGGCTTTGAAAACGTTTAACGAGAACACAGTATTAAAATTCTTCTGCGGGAAAATTAGTTGCCTTAGATTTAAAAAACGGATTGAAAAATATATTGCTACAGTTTTAGCCTGAAAAAAAAAAGTTCAGTAGTGCGATTTATTTCATTAGGTGATTATATTAAATTGAATAGTTTTTCACAGTTATAAATTTTATGATTAAAACAAAGGCGTAGTTTTCTGAAATTAAATTGAATTCTGGTTATTGCAAGATGCAGTATTCAAGTACTGCAAGATACTTACACCTACAGACAGAACAGAATCAAAATTTGTAACTGAACCAAACATTTTTATTCCGTTTATGTAAAAGAATTCAGAAAAATGCTTTTCAGTGGTCGCTCGTTGGTATCTGACATTTACGAGAAAAACGTTATACTCTAAACAATAAACTTGACCAAACTAGAGTCGGAAACGTTTGAATACTTGTACTTCCAATCGAGAAAAATGATGAAAACTTCATTGAGATGGCTGGAAAGATGGGGGTTCACAAAATACTCACCCCGTTTTAATATTGATGCACTGCAAAACATGCCAAACGACACACAGAAAAGCACTGTTAATTTAGTTCAAAGGTGAGATTTGACAATTGGAACATTTTAAAACTATTTGACCGGTCGCCCTTTTTGAAGAACCACTCTAATGATACTCTTCGTAAGTAAACAAACGCTCTAATATAAAATTGTTTGTGTGATTCTGGTATGATGAAGTATTTTTAGCAATATCCCATTAGTATCATTGATTCTGATGAATAAGCTGATGAACTCAACATTTGAATGAAATAATACACGTTACGGATTCTCCTAATTATTCTCTACATTTGTGTATAGTCAGATAAGTTAGTAAATTATTTCTTGTTGCTGAGTAATGAGCCCATGTATTTTCGAACACAACGTGAACGTGAAGGAGAAGGTAGGAAATTCAGGAATTGAAGGAGAAACGAAAAAAAAAAGAAGTAAAGGAGAAGCAAAGAAGGTGACATGAAAGAGAAGCAAAGGAGAAATGAAGGAGAAAGAAGGGGAAATGAAGAAGAAGCGAAGAAGTAAAAGAGAAACAAAGCAGAAATTAAAGAGGCGAAGAAGGAGAAATGAAAGAGAAACGAAGGAGAAATGAAGAAGAAATGAAAGAGAACCGAAGGAGAAATGAAGGAGAAGCGAAGAAGGAGAAGTGAAGGAGAAGCGAAGAAGGAGAAATGAAGGAGAAGCGAAGAAGGAGAAGTGAAGAAGGAAAAATGAAAGAGAAATGAAGGAGAAGCGAAGAAGGAGAAAGGAAGGAGAAGCGAAGAAGGAGAAGCGAAGAAGTCTGGTCGCAGCGCCGCGGCGCGCCGTGCTGTCCGTCCATTGAGTGTCGCGGGGCCTGGAGTAGCAGCGCGCGGGTGTGTGCGGTGGCTGTGGTTTATTTTAGCTGCGCCCTTTCCACCCCCCTCCGCCACCACCACCACCGCTGCCAACCGCGCGCCCACGCCCACGCTGACAGGCGCACTGGCGTGCGCGCGCCGCGCCGGCAAACCTCCACCACACGACCAACCAACACCACCGCCCCCTACACAAACTCCAATAACACCACCTCCAACACCATCACCACCAACATCACCACACCTCCAACATCACCTTCAAAACCACCACCCTCATCATCACCTCCAGCTGCAACACCACCAACGCCGCCGCCACCACCACCACCTCCAACACCATCACCACCAACAGCACTGCCACCATCACCTTCGACACCACTACCACCATTACCTCCAACAGCACTACCACTGTCACCTCCAACTGCAACATCACCACCACATCCACATCCACCTCCACACCACCATCGCCTCCAACACCACCACCGCCTCAATCACCATTATCACAGAACTAACTTCTTACAGTAATTCGAGATCATGACAAATTCTCGGTTGGTGTGTAGCATGACTATTTCGCGAATGAATACGTTAACTGAAATATTAATATTAATTTAGCAAATTAATCGAAAAAAGATAAAAATTGTAATATTACCATTTCAGTAACATCAGTTCATAATGAAACGTCTTATTTCCACTGCATTCTGGAATGATTTCACATAGGGCATGGACGTTATACTGAGAAAAGATGAAGGAATAATTTGCTATGAGATAAAAATATCTCGAATAACAAACGATTGTAATATTAGAAAAATCGAATGCATTCACATCCCGATTTAAGTTAATCCAGAAGGGCTTCATGTCTTAGCATAGATATCTTTACGGGTTTCTGCATTAAAGTTTCTGTTTGCTACATTCGAAACCATTCAATTGTACTGTTATTTTAGGAACATGTATTTTTACGTGATGTGTTTATCATTACGAGCAGAATTTAAAATGTATGTTTAATACTGCAGAATTTCGCTACGCTTTACCTTATCTTTTGAGCGTTCCCGTAATAAAAATAAACATCAATAATTACTGTATTTTTTAACCTGTTACTCCAGAGTTTCGGATTGAGAGTTTAGCAGCAAAAAACAAAAGCCAGTCCACACGACTCGGATGGTTTATTTCCGTCAGGGATCAATTTTTCCAAAGTTACTCGCTTCAATTATTAAAATCAGGGCAGGAATAAACAAAATTTTATTCATAAATAATTTACTTCATTGGGTCACTAAAGGAAAGCATTTCAAAATATCATTTCATATTGCTCAATCGGTTTTAGAAAAACCGGCATATCACATTCCCACTGAACTAAAAGCTTCGTGATTTCATTAACAAAACGTATGAAACGAATTTTTTTCATAATTGGTATGTATTTTTCCTGGGCCATGAAATTATACAAAATGTATTACTGCAGAAGCTAGAGTAACATTGCTCATTTAAGGTTTAAAAAACAACAACAAAAAGTCAGCAATATTAATAAAAACTAATATTAAATATATATGCTTATGAAATCTAAAAGAAGAAGATACATGTTTCATAATAAACAATAAGAAGAAATAAATAAAAAAGCTGATAAAAGATGCCATAAAACAAAAGATCGATAACACTATTCTCCACGTACTGATCGATAAGATCATTCGCCGTAGACACGATTAAAAGGTAAAAAACAGTGGTGCTAAAAAGTGGTGCTTTCGAAAAATTGTACATGACCTAATTCCAAAATCTATCTTTAAAAGGACAGATTTCATTAAAAGAAAAACGCCGAAAAAAATTTAAATGTCAGCATTTTTCGAAAAATTCGCGTTTTTAACGAAAATAAAACCTGCGCCTTTCTCTTAAATGTCCTTCACACTACCCTTTTTTTAATTTTGTAAAACGTCCCAGGGGCTTTCTGTAAAGTTTCCCTCGCTCCAAAATTACAATATCGGTTTTAAATTCAAGGGGCCGAGACATCAGCCAGATCAATTGGGGAATCTCAATTTTGGAGAAAATCGCCTGAACGGTTTAGCCGCTAGCATTGTTCACGGACGGACGGACAATATACCTTTTGCAGTCATTCGATTTTTCGGTATTAAGAACCCACAAAACATGGGTTCTGGCTACACAAAATACCAGGATTTTGTTTTTGCAACTCCCAATTTAGCAACTGGATTTATCCACACACATCCACATCGTTACCAAGGTTCTGTAATAAGAGATTTTCTACCGAAAATTCGCCGTTTTTATCGCGCAGCATTACATTTCTCTATCTCTTCTCCATCGCGAGCAAATAAAAAGCTACCAAAACTTCCTAAACAAGCATTACAAATGATTAAGGATTTATTTTAACGCATGGTCCTAATAAACGTCGCCATGGCTTTCCGGCGGTCTTGAAATTTACGGCCGCAGCCGCTCATACTCATTCCCTCATCAAATGCGGTTGCGATGTGCCACGCGAACGCTTCGCAACTGCAGCTTCTTTTATTTCGCTTTGCTTTGCAAGTCGACGCTTGAGTGACGTGCCCATCCGATACAACGCGCGATGCGCTATAAAACATATTGACGCTTTGAGTGTGCAATAAATATTGTCTGGCCATTTTGCGACCAGTCAAGTCTCGGATACAACACGCGGTTTCTAAAGCGTGAAATTTTGCGGTTTCGTGTCAAATTTAATTTAATCTTCTATAAATGTATAGTTTTAACAAAAGGAAAAACTATTTATGTTTTAGGGATTATTATCCCAAACTTAAAATAATAGTATAAAGTTGAAATAAAATAAAATACAAATTTGAAACTATGAAGTTATTTCTACTATTAAAATCGCAGACGAATCATGCATTTTCGAAAGTGTGAAATTTCGTTGTTTTATTTCATATTCACGCTGGTAAAATTGAGGAAACCAAAATTTCATTTTCACTATATCTACCGTTTTAAACTGCAGTAAAAAATGTTCTTTCGGTTCCGGAAGTACTGTCATACGGTTTCAAAAATTCATAGAAAATGTATAAATGATTTATGTTAAAAATATAAAATGTTTATTTGCAATTCAATCTGGAACTAGGCAAATCTTAATAAAGTGATAAGCAGTTCTGAAGGTGTAACATTGGTTTGTTCCTTTGGGAATTTTTCTGTTCTTGTGAAATCAAAATATTGTAACGAATATTGCATCACCTGCCGAAGTCGCTGCGCGTGGATTGCGTCATCTGCCGCCGCCCCTTCCCTTCCCCCCGAACTAGACGGTTCCGGACAATCCGCGAGCCGCGGAGAAACGCCGAGAAGTTGCCGGGTGCCTGGGGACACGCGCCGGGAAGGTATAAATGCGCCGCTGCCGGCGGCCGCGAGTCAGTCAACAGAAGGAAGTCAGTAGTGAGCAGTAAGACGTCAGTCCGTCAGTGTGTTCGAAGTGGAAGCTGTGCTGGGAAGTGTGCATTGCGGTGAAGAGTGGTGCAGTGGTTGAACAGCAGTCAGCAGTCTGAAGTCTGCAGTGGAAGCTGAGCTGTGAAGGGTGCATCGCGGTAAGCAGTGGTGCAGTGGGGAAACAGCAGTCAGCAGTTTGAAGTCTGCAGTGGAAGCTGAGCTGTGAAGTGGGCATCGCGGTAAACAGCAGTGCAGTGGACCCTGGTGTGCGCAGTGAAGTGTGGTCTGCGCAAGTAATTGTGGTCTGTGCAGGGAATTGGGGTCAAGTGCAGTGGACCGTGGACAGTGCAGGGACTGACTGATACTGTAGAAGAAAAGAACTGTTTAAATAAATAGTGTGTAAGAAGTGAACTGTGTAAATAAATCAAGAGAACGGAGTCGTGTGTAACAGTGTAAATAATTAAGTGTAATATATCTGTAAATAGACCAAGTAAATTTTAGTGTATAATTGTTCACGAATAAAACCTTCTTTGTTTAAAATATTTCGTTGGTTTTAATTCACCACGAGAAACGTTACAATATCATTAAATTAATTAATACAATTATTTTATGTTTTGTGAATTTTCAATTTTAAAAAGAAATAATCATTAACCTGAAGATTTGACGTAAAAGTTGTGACGAGTGACCTAAACTAGAACATTTTATTACTGGTGAGCAAATCCGTTGCGAGAACTCGGATATTGGGCCTTAGAAAGGAATGGGTTTTACAACAGATGCAGTACCTACGTTGTGCTGCAAGTAAGTGTTTAGGGAGTGTCAAGCTTTTGTTAAGTTTTTAAATCCCAGGTGGTTTTCTAGACGATATTCAGCCAACCCTGTTAGAAACAGGGTAAAAACAGTGATGTCCTATAGACTAGGTCACGAATTAAAGCAGCAACTCAACTCGCAACCAACAGAAAAAGGCCACAAAATTACTCGTTTCTTACTTCTGTTCGCGCACTCTCTTGTGAGACTTCAACTGCCGAAAACAAACAAATACTTTCTTTCTTCCTAAACAAGTCTCTTCTTGTGAAGTTAACCTCGAGCTAACCACTTTACTAGAATAACAAATACAAGCACGATACAAGTTCGTAGCATCAACAGCAGGATCTCATCCTAAATAGTGTCCCTTGCCATAAGCACACAGTAAACTATTTTGCTACGACAAGATAGTTTTGAATGATTTACATAGTGAAAACTGAATAATAATAATAATAATAATAATAATAATAAACTGCTTTGGAGGCAGCAAATTATTACAAAAATCTCACTAATCTTCTGAAAAGATGTGAAGTTCATCTTTATATATTGTGGCGTCACCAATTAATTAGAATAATTTTATTGTGGCGTCGCCAATAATAACATAATTTTTACATCTCATGATAGCCTCCGTCGCGGCAGAAGTGGGTAGAGAGACACTGCCTTTGTCGCGAAGGCTCTTTTGACACGCAGCAGGGCTTGTCCCGACCGCATTCCGGCTCCTTTCAGAGGCGGACCCGTTTATTGCCCCCCCTCATAAAAATACATACTGGCCCCCTGGCCGAAACCCTCTCGGACAATACACACCCTCGCGCCCCCTTTCTCCGCCGCCACCCGGGGAGGACCGCGGAGCCCCGATGGGGTTGGCTCGGGTGTCGATTAAGATGAAGACACATTTACAACACGTCGTGAACGAGACCTTTCTCAGCCGTCAACCGATCCCCCTTTCGAACAATGCCCGCCCCCGCACTCGTCTGGCACGCGCCTTGGGTAAGGCACCCGAATCCCCACCGGGGCTATTTACAAATTAAATACAGCAGGCTGCCGATTAGCCCATGCCGACCGTTTAGGGCCCTTGTAAATGCGCTCCTGTATGAACACGTGTCCAGACAGCTGCGAAAAGCTTCTGGAACCTTTGACAAAGGGATGCGAGCGAGAGAAGAGAAGCCGGCGTTAGACAGAGAACGATCTACGAAAAATTACAGGGAAATTGCCACATGATTGGTAAATCAGAATCCTGCGACGCAGTTACCCTCAGCCAATGGGAAGCTTCGCCATGAGGGAAGGGATAAATTCAGAGTTAGAAACATTTTGGGAGGGGGAAGGGGGTTTTCTTAAAAACGGGGTGCGCAGAAGAAAGAACATTACATTACATTACATTACTTTAACTTACTAACTTTTGCTGAGGATCGGGACGCGAGTAGGGAAAGACTTCCCGGAGTAGAGGAATCAGAACGCGACTTGGGAAATGTTTTCCCAGAGTAAAGTTTCACTTTATTTTGAACGCAACCAGTGGACTTTGTCGCGGAGGAAACTCGGGCGGGAGACAGTCGGATCCCGCACTATTTCCGCATCGGCCCGTCGGCCTCCGCGCTTTTTCTTGGACGCCGGGCTCGTTGATAGCCCACACCGCGTTACGCCAGCGCCCGTGGCCACCCGACCGACTGAGCTTGCTCGAGTCGGCGACCTGAGGCCGCCTGCTACCAGCTGAGAGGAGACCCGCCGCGAGAGGTCGGCGACCCGAGACTGCCGCCGCCCCTACCTCAGAGGGCGCCGCGTGACCAACCTGGGACGCAACGCAGCCAGCGGTGAACGCTACGAGGTGGAACTGCCTCGCAGGACAATTTTACGGCGAGAAATTGATAGTGGCCGCGCTCAGGCCCTGCAGATCATAAATGGTGAATTGCATGTTTCATCAAAGAGTAAGCCTAATATGTTAGCCTTAAGGGAATTAGCAATTAGTAATTAAGACAATGAGCTCACAGAGTAGAGTTAGTAAGAAACTTGCGTCGCCCTTTGCGACATGTAACTTCCCTGGCAGCTCATGGTGCCAGGAATAAACTATTATTTGTTATAAATGACTCTGTGCTATAATTCATGACCTCCCAACACTTCCATCCAGTCATATTTCAGGAGCTGAACCTGGCGCCCTCCCTCGCTTACATTAGGTTTGTTTACAATATTGAACAGTTTCAAGATATGCACATTGCCAGACACAGAATTCTGCAGTATGCTCAGGCCTAATAAGTAGACTCCGGAAGTGTCTCAAAATTACATTTTTATTTTTCAAATTTTATGGCTATTAACCATAAGAATCACTTCATTGTAGTTCTAGAGCTGTGTTAATAGAATTTCAATTTGCCTATTTTATCTTATGATGCCTATTTTATATCATTTGTTTTTTAGTAATTGGAAGGAAGCCCCGGTGCGGCGCAGCTTTAATATCATTTCGCTCACGTCGGGGCGACTGAACCCTCCCGCGAACATCGAAACGGCTCAACCAACAACGACCACCGCCGGCGACGGGCAGCACATCAAAGACAACACGAGAATACAACCCGCGGCCCTCGCGCCCGCGCGTAGAGGGTGTGGCAAAATTCAAAAGGAACAAATTTCGAAATTAACGCCGAAAACACATGGACAAGGAAATGGTTTATTGGTGATGTGTTGTTTGTGTACCTAATGGTATTGACTTTGCCAAGATTTTTATTATCTACTGGCCATCTAGAAACACCCAGACAGTAGATCAGGTGACAACCCAATCAAAAGTTGGTCATAAAATAATAGTAATAATAATAATAGTAATAATAATAATAATAATAATAATAATAATAAGTGGGGCGTAAAAGCTCAGGTCGTATCGATAGTCATCAGATCTCTGGGATTTGTTTGGCCAAATTTGTGTAAGAGCTTGGCTAAACGCCCACGTAATTCAAAAGACTGGGAGGTGCAAGAAATTGCTCTATTTGAATCCGGAGAAAGTTGTGCAAAGTATTGTAGAGGCACCGACAGTCTCTAGATCTGTTCCTTGGGTAACTGGCTGCAAGCTGGAGATAATTTTATATTCAGCCGACTCATAATATCTTTAGTCGTGAGGTAGAGGGGGAAAATAATAATACGGTGGAGACAGTGCTATTTATTCATATCTATTAAGATCTCGTTGTTAAGGCGATGTAAGTAAATGGATATAGTACTTCTTACGACTAAATAGTATTGGAAATAAAATGTACAGTTGTTCATTTTTTTAAATTGCCATTATACAATAAAATCTTTCTTTACATTGCAAGTAACAACTAAATTACGATTTAGATGCATAAACTGCGAATAACATTAGAAGGTTGATGATACCAGCTACAACGAATTTGATGCGTCGTCATTTGAATAATATTGTTCTTTACAATAAAAAAATAAATCGCCGAATGTGCACAACCGAAAATCATATTAAGTATTGGTTAATTAAGTTAAAGCGCGTTGTGAGAAACAGAGGGTCAGTAGCCTGTTCTTTTAATATAGTTGTGATGGTTAATGACATGTCGTAAGCAGTATCCCCTTCACGTATCACCCGTTCTCAAAACATGTATTCATGCAATAAAACTTAACATTATAAACTAGTTGTATTAACTATTATTACGCACTAATAAAAATTAGCGCCCCTTCTGCTCTTCTGTGAGGGCAGGTGCTTACCTTTCCCACTCGTGAATACTTTTTTATTGTTTCCTTTGTGTCATACGGTACTTTATTCTTCTGTTTGTGCGAGTCCATTTCTGGAGAGTTATCGTTCAGTATTGATACACCCCGTATTACGCAGTACGCAAACGGCTGGTTTACTCTCGTCTCTACGCGTACGCGAGCGGCTCGCGGGATAAATTGTGTGACGGAGTAATTAAAGGGGCCCGTAATTTACATGGAAGCGTTTTACGAAAAGGACAAACAAACGCAGGGAAATGATTGGTAAAAGACGTAAAACAAGAGGTATAATATCCGGTCGACAGTCAGTCCTTATAAATTGCAGAAAATCAAAAAGAAATCGTTTGAAAAATCAATACAAGTTTTTCATCAACTTGAAGAAGGTGGTCGTGGAATTTTCATGGTTAATATTACTTAAGAACGGCGCAAAATTTGGGTGCAGAAAGCGTGACGCGCAAAAGCTATCGGCTTTTTATACTAAATCATGGCGTATTTCTCATGAAATATTTCTAATATAAAATATGTTGTACAATCTTCGCAGGTGAGAGAGTAATTTGTTAGTTTACGGAACAGTAGCAAATGCGTTTCTGCATAAAGAGGAAGTTTTATTACGTTACATATATTTTACTCCCGGGAAAAAAGTTGCACGTTTACGTCCCATTTTTACTAAGCTTCTTATGGAAATATTATTTCCTACATTTTTATCTCTTTTTAGGCAATTACTTTCTTTAGGACGAAAAAGGAATATGTGTAGTGAATTAATTTCAATTTGTCTAATTAATTCTTGGATAACTGTTTTACTGAATTTATTCTCTTCATTCGAACAATAGTTGTTTCTTTAGTAAAAGAAGGGAGTACTAAATGTTCTTTTTCATTTGACATCAAGAGGAAAGAGATGTTTAACGAATGTATCAAGGTGTGAAATTTATTGGATGAATACTTAAGAATTAGAAACACTCGCTCGAGCAGCAATAAAACTTTTCAAACCAGGTGGCTTCGCTAAATTTTTAAATTTTGCATGAAGTTGGTCCTTTACAATTTCGTTCCGCTTGAGATTGTGTAGACACGTCACAAGCAAATTTTTGTAATTATAAACCTTTTTTTAGGACGGTTCTCAAACGTTTAAATGTTTGTAAGACAATGATTTTGCCGTGACCCCCTGAAAATTATGTAAGGGGCCCCCGTGGTCTTGCTTATCAAAATTTTTTATTTCCCGAAATACGTTCAAGATCTGATTTTTCCCCTTTTTTAACACCACAATTTGGGGAATTGAGACATGTGGGGAGCAGGCTGTCCAAGACTTACGGCAACTTGTAAATGTTTCAACATTTACTCAATGATTTAAACGCCCAATAATTTAAAACTAAACACACCCAAAAAACAAAACAAACAGCTTATCTCGCACAAAAAATTTACAGAAATATTCCCAACATACAAGCATCAACATACTATTAACTCGCCAAAAATCTCAATCACAAAACAATAATTGTTAGCAGATGCCACCTTCATTTCATAAAATGTTTGCAAATCTGGACTAGAACTTGTCTGAGGTGCATCTTGTTTCCTCTCCCATTTCAATTTTATAATGATGTACATACGTAAGTTAGTTTTAAATTAGCATAAGATAGATTAAGATCACCAAAGACACATTTCAGATGTAAGCTGAGCAATGGACCCATTATCACTCGAAAACTAGTCGAAAGTCGAAAGTCGAAAACTAATTTTAAAAAATTCATATGCTATGCTTTTAAAAAATACAGTACAAATTACCCCATCATTCACTGTCCATATTTGCTTGTTGCAATCATCTTGGACGAGATATTTCTCGACCAACAATTCAAGACGTAGTATACTAAAAATACTACTTTCTCTGTTTATAAATAAGACGCTGCGTTCGAAAACGCAATCTCCTCGCCGCAACGTACGACTCCGCCCCTCGAGAAACGGCTCCGCCGGTTAACGAGAGCCCCGAGGAGGGCCACTTTGCTCTGCGCCGCCGAACTGCAGCAGCAGCGCGACTCTCTCGACCCCTCGCCGCCGCGCGCAGGCCGGTTCCCGAGACGCCAAGGGATGCGGTGCGCCCGCGATTTACGCTTCCTTGCAACCGCGACACGCACTTGGCGAAATGTGTGTTTGCGTGTGGATATGTTTGCGTGTGTATGGATGTTTGCGTGTGTATGGATGTTTGCATGTGTGTGGATGTTTGCATGTGTATGGATGTTTGCATGTGTGTGGATGTTTGCATGTGTATGGATGATTGCATGTGTATGGATGTTTGCATGTGTATGGATGTTTGCATGTGTATGGATGTTTGTGTGTGTGTATGTTTGTGTGTGTGTATGTTTGTGTGTGTGTATGTTTGTGTGTGTGTGTATGTTTGTGTGTGTATGTTTGTGTGTGTGTATGTTTGTGTGTGTGTATGTTTGTGTGTGTGTATGTTTGTGTGTGTGTATGTTTGTGTGTGTGTGTGTTAGTTCTGCTGCGATTTAGGGCCGAATTCATAAAGGACAACTTAAATTGATTGATTAGTGGCACGGACACGTCAACGTCTAAGGTCATTAGTCCCGTAAGTGTAGGGGATGATTTTATCGCGGGGTGTGGGGAGACGGTGTAAGGGGTGAGGACAGAACAATGCAGAGGAAGGAAATATCGCGCGCGGTCCGTAACCCGTTTGTTAGGGTACTACTCTAGCATTCGCCGGCGTTGATTGGACAAACCACCAATCAATTATACCGGAAAACTACAGATCTGCGCAGCCGACCGCTAGTTTTGTCCGCCGGACGAAATGAACTGGACCTACCTATCTAGCTAGTCTCAAACGTTCTGCCACCGTCGAGACACTATTGTACCGTAACCTATGTGGTAGCGCTCGAATTACAAGTAATTTTCCGTGCCTGTCGCTCACTCACTTCCGTCGCGTCTACGCCCCTCTGGCCGCCATTCCCCACGGGATACGACCTGTGTGAAGTTTCCGTTACCAACACCTCTCTCACATCAAGTATGTAGCTTTTCATACTCAGCGATCAGTTGTAACTTCTACGCTTCCATAACACGTGACGTACACGTTATAAGACGAATGGATTGTGCAGTCGAATGGAATGTGACCGTTTCAATTCGGCAGAATCTATTGTTCGTTCATGCCCTAATTTTTCTTCGGCCGAACTCCACATGAAGAAGGACCTCTACACATCAACTTGCAATATCAAATAACAAGTCTTACTTATTAACAAATTCGTAAAGGAAATCCAAAATTATAGATACAAATAAATGATTTTTAGACTTCGTCCTAAAACACCATTTTGATGCAGTGTTTTTTTCACGTAACGCCCAATCACTCGGGGCATCGCCACGGCGTCTACTTACAGATGTGGGCTAATTCTCATTTTAGGGTACGATTCTCGTACTCTGTGAACTAACTGTTCGTTGAATTCGATTCTAAACAAAACTAGTTGTGTTCTTTCTTCACAATGTGTCTGCAACTGCGCAGTTTGAACATTGGAAGCCAGTGTGATCACATTGGAGGTTTTGAACGGGTCTTTCTTGGTGATATGCGAGAAGATGAGGCTGTTAATGTTATAAAATCGTGCCAAAAATACATTTTGCGAAAAGAGTGTGAATGTCCGACGTGTCATTCAAAAATGCAATTTACGGAAAGGAAAGGCAGAAAATATGACTATAAGTGGGTATGTAGGAGTGTGTGGGGGTGGGGGAGTAAGAGTGAGAGTAAGTGGGTCTGTTACCCAATAACAGACGAAGGTGAGTTTTCAATTTTATTAATTCCAAAGAGTTAACTTAACTATTAAAGTGCTTTCTTACAAAAGTGAATTGGTAATTATGCTGTTGATAGACTCAAGATTGTTTATGGTGAACGCGAGGGCCGAACGCCATGGACATCCCCTTATCAGCCAACCCTCCTCCCCCATTACTGCGACGAGTCTATGAGAAGTGTACGCAAAGACATTGCACTGCGGCAGAATGAACCGAAAGCGAAGAGACCGAATCTTCCTCGGCGTGACTCGTTCTTGGACGTAAACCATACCCTAAACCAAGAATTAACCCAGATGTGACACTACTCCTCCGCGCACTTTCCCTTATCAGCCAAACCCCTTCCCCCACCCCTGCGGCGAGGCAAACGGCCCACGACGCGGCGCCCGGAGGCAATCCGGAAGCGGCCGCCCCAGAAATACGCGCCCGCCGCCCGCCTATTGTTAGCCCCGCGGGGGAAAACGCGCGCAGCCGGGGTCGTAAATCCGGCGTTGGGCCGCGCGTTTAGAGTCCGTTCCGGCGCGCCTGCGGGTTTTTGAACGACCTTGGGGCGCGCCGCGATTACGGGGATTTAATGTCCTGCGCTAAGAGCACATCAAACGCGGCGCAGGGGCTGGTCACGAGGTCGTGGAAGGCGCGTTGTTTGTTTTACGAATGCATCTTGGGTCTTGTGCGCGATGTAAGGAAACTGATAAAGGGAGAAAGTGGGCAAAAATATTGTGAAATTAAAGGACTCATCATGTAAATATTTTGAAAGCAATTCTATAAAAGCTGGCAAATGCAGCATGATTTCAATATAGTTTACCACTTTCATTTATATACCAACTTCCTCCATCAGTATGTAATTATTCCCTTCCAGTTGCCTTCATTTAACCTCACACACAAACAGTAACACACGAATGATGTCTTCTTTTTGTTAACTACCACGTAAACTTATAGTTTTTTTATTGTTTAAGAATGTAATAATATTGAATGCATCAGTTTTGTTTCTTGTAATAATATTGAATGCATCAGTTTTGTTTCTTAACGTTTTCTTATTATCAGTGTGTATTTTTGGTTTTAGAAAATCTAAAATGAACATTCGAGGGTTATTGAACGGCCTTGAGGTACGCCACTATTACGGCGGCTTAATGTTCCGCACTAAGAGCTCATCATCAAATGTTCCGCACTAAGAGCGCAAGGGGTTGTCGTATTCGCTTTACGAACACTTCTTATGTCTTCTATGCCGAGTAAGACGCGATAGGCGGAAACTGATACAAAAGGAAATTGGATAAAAGAAATAATGTGCACTAATCTTCTAAATGTATTTTGAAATCAATTATAATTTAGTTGTCAATAAAGCTTGATTTCAGTATAATTTATCCCTTTCATTTTCATTCAACTTCCTCCATCAGTATCTAACTCTTCATGTCCAATTGTCTACACATAATCTCACTTATTAAGGCTCACATATCAATATTGTTTGCATACGAGTATAAATATTCTTTGTGATTACTAGTTTATTCTGATACTGTTAAACAATTTAATAATTTTTTATTCAACCCCAGTTTTGTTTTTTAACGTTTCCTTTTTATCAGTGTGTCAATTATGCTAAAAATAATTTGAACATTCGCGGGTTTCTGAAGAGCCTTGGGGCACGCCATAATTACGTCAGTTTGTTGTTCCCCGCGAGAGCACATGAAACTGGAAATTCCGAAATGACGCGGTTGGGGCTGGTCAGAACGAGCCGTCTGCGTCGTTTGTTTTACGAACGCTTCTTGGGTATCTGGTGCCAAGCAATGAAGGAGATGCGTAAAAAGATAAAAAGAGGGCGTTTGGGGCGGTTAGTGGCGTAGTAGACACAGCGCGCTCACCGCCCTCCGAGGAAGGACGCCCGGGGTTCGAAGCTCGTTCGGCCCGCGAGGAATTTGTTGTGGGCAAAAAAGTGCAGGTTTTCTCGGCCACCTTTTCCCTACCCCTCACTTCACCATTGGTCCAGTTCAGCTATCACAAGGGGATGGATTTACTATTACGTGTACCAATACCTTAATTAACTTGTGTGCATTTTAGCAGTTAAACCTTCGAAAATATTCCCAATAAAGGATAGTAGCAACCCATCACAACACTTACAAAATATGATGCATATTAAAAATTAAAAAATGCAACAAAGGCAGTATCAAATCAATTCAAAAATTGGAAATTGGTTCTTTCATGCAAATATCTAGTGAGCATACTTTGTGATTTCAAGCGAAAATATATCTATTTGCACGGAAACACGGTTTTTGCATGCCTGAGCACATTCGTGATTAAAAGATATTGAAAATTGATTTGAGACTTATTGTGACTGAGAACATCGTAATTAGTAATTTGTGATGTGTACGGAATAAAGAATAGATGCAGTAATGGAGGATGAGATGAATCTCAGTTGGGGGCGAATATGGTGACTTCAGTAAATTTAGATGACATGTATATTGCATTAACTATTTGCACAATTAAACTTCTTTTTTTTAATTTTATTATTTTTTTTACATGCGTTAACTTTATTACCATTGTTAATTTCTAACGTTCACCTGACGGATTCATCTGATATTCAGTCGCATTCATCAGTCTGACTGTTTAGCACATATACTATTCCTCGTCAGCGTATTAAATTCACATAACCTACTCCCGTCGAGTTCGGTAATGTGCCCTTGATCCGGCTAAAGTCGGAAATGTGCTTCAGAGTTGTTCCTACTTCGTACTTTAGACGCCCCTTTTTTATATTGTGAACATGAACAAGCTAATTCGCAAATTGTTCACATTTAGGCAATAGCCATATACACAAAATGTCGCACAGTTTGTTTATGTCAGTATTTGAACTTGTTTCGCAGTACCAACACTGTGGTTACATCATTCACCTTTGCGGCGAATTATCAATTACAGAGAGAAACAATTTAATTAAAAGTATCCTATACATATCGACGCAAGCAATTACAGTGTTTAGCAATTCCAGTATTTGAACTCATTTAATTGTAAAACACGCTCCAAATCAACAGGTAACCTGTTCGCAAAGGGTCTGCGTTTGTAGGCCTTAAATTGCTTTTCAGCACAATACATTTGGGTGCATTTCGGCTACAATTAGTGTTAGCACGGTGATTAACATACACTGAATTCAGTCCGCACAGCGTTCAAATCCATTACAGGAAGAATCCGTTGCGCCGGGGGAAATTGATATGAAAAAGCAATAGCGGTAGAGAATTTTACGATAAGCTGCATTTCATGGAGATAATCACGTTTTTCGAATCAAAGCAGAATACGGCCAGCGATGTAGCAAAATTTATTTTGTGGCGTCATGAATAACGGGTAAATAACAAATCAAATTCCGAGAAATATCCGCTCGGAAACAAAATATTCCGCATCAGAGAAGAAATAGATGAGGGCATATGCAATAGCCAAGTACCTGGAAATTTAAGCTTCTATTGCGAAGAAATACAGGTTCACGATCGACTATCGAAGAAACAAATACATTGAACGAAAAAAGTACTAGAGGACAAATTTCTACGAACTAAAACTTATAAAATATATCTGCATTTATGATCGATGTATTCATAAAACTTCAATAAAAAAAGCAAAACATTATTTTCTCACTAATAAAGTTTATTCTTAGTTTTGTGAATTTCGTATTAAATCGTAGGGGACGCGGTTTTTTATTTAAATTCGAGCAACACTCTGAAAATCCTTCCAGTTCTATTCCACATTCTTTACCATAAAACGTATTTCCGTACTCTCACAGATAGTACACTCCTGCCTGGCACGCTTCATTGTATTAAACAAAGAATCATCTTTAAAATTATTATTTTTACAATTCGAATATGATTTTTTTCATTTGTTGAATAGCAACAATGACAAACGCAACTTTTGGACGCCACACATCAACACAATATGGAGAGAAGTCAGGACCTTCGGGCATGTCCCGGCGACCGCTAAGTACCTGAAGAAGGGAAATCCCTACGACTAAGGCGACGATCTACGTCCCGACGGGTTGGAACACCGCCACCTCCCAGGATATAAGATATACCACATTTACAGAACTAACGATATACGTATAAGCCAAAGCGGCCGGATACACGGCATATTCACAAGCAATGTTCACAAACAAATGCCCCCCCCCCCCCCGATGTGGCGTCACCGCCCGGGCAAAACCGCAGCGGGGGTTCTTCCCGGACGCGATCAAACGCGCCATAGCGGCTTCAATCGACGCGCTGCCGAGCCGAGCGCTCCGTGCGGAGGCAGCCACGCGGCACAAGTCAACGGGCGCGATCTGCCGACGGCCCTTCCTCGCCATCAGCCACAAAGCGCCTCCGCGCCGAAGGGCACAAGGGCCGCGGGAGGGCCCTCGGGCCCTCGCAGGCACAGTGGGACCGAAGCACGCATCTCCATCAGGGTTCTCTGATCTACTGAGCAAAGGCCGAGATGGCCCCTTGTTTCGCTTCTGGATATAAATGTACCTGGGAGATACTTGGTGGGGGACAACCCCGCTAGCCGACGGTAGGTCGGCGACAGATCTCACCATTCAGCGGACAAAATCAGCGTCACCTCCCGCGATAAAAACATGCACTACACTTCCGGGACTAATTACCTTAGCAGTTGACGCACCAGGAATCACGAAACGACACGATTTTATTGGGCATTTAAACATGTGAACCGAGTTTAATCTCATCCGGTGATGTGTTGTACAATAATGTACATGTATTGTATGTGAAGTTTTGTAGTGAGCTGTTGATACTGTTATTTGATGAATCATTACTTCGAGTCTTACTGCCTTTATAGACATCGGCGTTTGTTGAAAATATGTTCGTATCCTTGAGTAAGTCATTTTTCACAAAAACACTCATTGCTAATTCAAGAGACAAGTTAAACGTAAAATTCCGAGGTTGATAAAGAGAGGTTTTTAAGAATCAGGTGAGTGGGATTTTACGAGTGACGTTTTATTTCGCGAACGGGAAGGGTCGCGGGTTCATGAATGTGTTGTCGCGGAGGCTCTCACGTTCTGCTGCAAAGAAGAAGAAGAAGAAGAAGAAGAAGAAGAAGAAGAAGAAGAAGAAGAAGAAGTAGAAGAAGAAGAAGAAGAAGAAGAAGAAGAAGAAGTAGTAGTAGAAGAAGAAGAAGAAGAAGAAGTAGTAGTAGTAGAAGAAGAAGAAGAAGAAGAAGAAGAAGAAGAAGAACAAGAAGAAGAAGATCCTGTAGCGCAGGCGGTTGCGGCAGCCGTGGCAAGACCAGGCCGGTAGGATGAGTAACTCAGTTCTACGAGCAGAATAACATCGCTTTTACGACGTGTCTCACATCTTCTTAAACATATTTTTCTGACTTTTTTTATTTTAATTCAAGTATACAAATCACTTCATGATACATTAAGGTCAGTAGTATGCGATCAGACGAAAGTAATTTGTTTTCTTAGTAGCATTTACAAATTTATCTGAATCGTCTCACTTGAGCATTGTTTCATTTTTAGCAGTAGATCTAAATATTGAGTTTTTAATATACTATGCATGCCCTGCAAGAATCGCTCTCATTAGTGGCTGCCTAGAAATGGTTATTTTTGCAACAAGGACGTTCTAAGGGTTCTAATGATCGAGTGGTGACCAAAATCTCTCGGGCTTTTGGCCAGAGATCATTAGAACCAGTAAAAGCCTTTAGTAATATAATATTTTATTTTTTACCTAAATTTAATGGTTCATATCGACTTCTTTGCTAATTAATTAGATGTTTACTTGACTTAGATTACCTTTTCATGTTTCCCTCCCATAATTCCATCCATACGAGAACATGTCGAATCTTTCAACTGTTTTCATATTTTCCTCGTAACCACGATCCTCTCGCTGTAACAAGCAATAACGTACCAGTAAGATATAATAAGTGTCATTTGCGCGAGGGGGCATTGTGTGACTTTTGGCCGCGCAGCAGCAGTGTTCGTGCGCTCGGTCAGGAGGCCGGTCGGGCGGAAGGGCACTCGAGAGGGGGCCCCGACCCGTCCGGGCTGTCAAGCCGAGGGCCCCCCGCCGCTTTATTTACTCGGGGCAGTGGGCGCATAATGGGGGCCCGGCCCCCCACTGCAAATCCCCCTCCTTCCCCGGCCGGCCTCCACTTAATGGAGAGAGGAACAGGTGCGGGCGGCGTGGAGCGGAGTGGGGCGGGCTGGAGAATGAAAAGGGGAGGAGGCGGGCGCGTCGCCCGCTGGGTGGGGCCGGGCCAGGCAGGGCAGGGCAGGGCCCCTGGGGCACAGGAAGTGGGGCAGGGCAGCCCGCGGCGGTGGAGTGGGGGGCGCGGTCGGCCAGGGAATGTGGGACGGTTCCGATGGATGAGGATTATTTTGAAGTGTGCGTCTGCGTTTGCACACCGTTAACGGCCTTAGAATGACCATATTTCTTATTTTTTGGCGAAAATTATTAATTACTTCCCGGCGCGTCAACATCTCTGCTCATTCCCGTAAGTGCAGTGAAAGTTTTGTTCTGGAAAGTTGCGGTGTTCCTCGCCGAAGAGAGATAGTTCCGACCTTCATGTCTGCTTGCAAGTTTTCCCACCTCCAAGTATCGCCCTCGGCGGGCCACCGCCTACAACTGGAAGAATTTCGAAGTTGCTCACTTGACTCCTGTTATGAATAGCGATGTAATTGTGTGTGTATGTGTGTGTATGTGTGTGTGTATGTGTGTGTATGTGTGTGTGTATGTGTGTGTGTGTGTGTGGTGAAAGAAGAGGGAAAGATTGTACGCAGTCTGCGGCCGGTTTGTTAGGGTACTCCTGCGGCATTCGCCTGGAACTGCCCGGAGAAACTACAGAAAACGACCGGTCGGAGCAAAAAATCAATTACCAATTTCCCCTCCAGGAGTACCCTTAGGAGGAGAGAATTTATTTCCTTCATTTCATTTACGGCATGCAGCTGCCTTACGACTTACGAAGCCAAAAGGGGGCTTTTCCTAACAACCAGCTAAAACTGACTTAATTTAAGCTTGATCTAATTGTACGTAAGCACTTTGGCAATCTTGGTATTTTTTAAAATTTTTATTATTTATTTATTTTTCATTCCCGCATCAGTTATTCATCAGAGCAGCCACCCTCTAGAATTCTCATCCAAGCAGAGGATAAATTTGTCTTATCTAACTCACTAATATCGAAATTGCGCCATCGTCGAACTCCTTTCATTGAAGCCGACAGGCGTTTTTCGTTAACGGTGAATTCCTTTCCACCCTTGAGTATGGCCTTCAGCCAATTCCGAAATTGTTTTGAGAATAGGTTATTTTCCAATGCTCAATTACAAAAGTTTGTCATGCCTTTTGCATCTCTAATTTTGCCAGAATAAATGTATTTTTTTTACTATTTTAGGCAACAGAAGGGTGTACTAAACGCAAAAAATCTAATAACACAATATTTATTTTCGCAATATTAAAATATTTAACCAACGTATTAGCAGAAGACTGATTTCCTGGGACTATAAAAACACTTCAACATAAATTTTTTCGCTAAAAGTCTGGTACATGAAAATAAATCAAAGTTGGCTCTTTGGGAGACCGCTGGGCTGCATTTTAGAAATTTACTGCCTCTTCATGACAATTTAAGCGTTCCGATACTAAAGAATTTATCGGCTTGGAAATTAACTTAGTTTTCAAATTCATTTATTTTAAGTCGCTTTTTAATTGCTTCGTCTTTACGCCAGATTACATTATATCATGCTTCTTTCTTTCAGCAATCTTCTTTCCTCTGACCACCCACTATTAATATTTCCGCTCTTGAGTTCGTTGATTTTGGGCTAAAACACCTCTCCATCCCAAAAATGGTGAGGGATGATCCTAAATTTCTCCAAATCTTTTGTTTCACTGCTTTTCCAAATAAATATTTTAAAGCCACTGTTATTTCAGTAACGTTATTTAATATTTGTACTTCATACACTCGCTCATTCTACAAGTAACGTAGTGCCCTTAAATATTAAGCATCTCTTAGGTTTTATAACTACATTTTTCATGAGTTTGTAAAACCGTTTTCCGTTTCCTCAATACTTGAAATAATTTATTGAACAACAATCTTTCTAAATATGTTCCTTTCGTTCTCCAGGCTTTGAATTTTTGTTTTCTTTTCTTCTTCTTCTTCTTCTTCTTCTTCTTCTTCTCCTTCTTCTTCTCCTTCTTCTTCTTCTTCTTCTTCTTCTTCGTCATCAACTCCTGGTATCCTGAACTACGAGGTCCCTCCGATTTACCTAGTGTATTACCACTGATTTTCGAAGAAAAGAAATCGCGTTCTCCCTTCCGTGGGTTATTGTCCCGAACAACAACTGCGAAGGCGGAAGTAGGAATCCAGTGACAGAGGAGCAGAAAGAAGGAGCAAAAATTGAGCGGCGCGATGCGCACAAAAGCCGACAAAGAGGGCGGAGGAGGGAGAGCGCAGACGGTCAAGGGCCGCCAGGGGAAGGAAGTGCAGTGGAAGCGAACGGGCCCGCCCCCTTTCATTCATCCATCCATTGATTCACCCACCAATGCGCTCAGTTCTTTTTTTTTCTTTTTTTCCTTCCCACGTGAGGGCCACGTGACACTCTGCCCCGGTAGCCGGCGGGGTGTCGGGTGCACTGAAGACATCCGCCCTTGCGGACAGTGGGCCCAAATGGAACCAACACTGCGCAAAGCAATTTATTAGCACTTTCCTAGCCAATATAATAATAACTAGGGGCGGATTTTAAAGAAATGTCACTTTTTCCCCTTTAGAACAATGCATTTTAATCTAAGCGTTAATTTTGTCAGAAGAGAAACTGATTCATTTTATTACATTGTTTTGCATTTTTCTTCGATCTCCGATCTAGGATCATTTTATTGAGAATTTTAAGCGATGTTTCAGGTCATGAAGATCCGGCCCCTAGTAACAATTTCAAATGTTCAATTGATTGATTGATTGATTGATTGATTGATTGGTCTTCCTGAGCGCGTCAAGGGCTAAAGTAATCGGTCCCGTACGTGTATTGTATTTTTTTATCGCAGGAGGTTTGGTGATCTTCCTTCATGGATGATGAGATTGGGCGCCGAGCTACACGTCGGCTCGAGAGGCTTTGCCCAACCAGAACCGGCAAAGTTGGCTCAGGGCTTGAACTGATGTCGCTGCAGTGCCTCTGGAGCTTAGGTTAGAGTCCTGATAGTTTCGACACTAGCTAAATAGCTAGTGTCTAGACACTAGCTAAATAGCGACACTTTGAGCCAAGTCAGTGCCATGGCGAACAGTGCTTTCTTAAACCTAAAAGTGAAGTGCAGTGAAGTGCGAATGAATGGGAAGAATGAATGGTTATGTATATAATGAAACTAGTATGAATGATGTGTGAATGTAGAAAAATAATAATAATTTACCAACAATAAAATATACAAATTACGTAGAATATCTAAAATAGAATTACAAAAATGATTTTAGTGTAAGTTAGTAATGCCAAAGTGTAATTAAGATAACTTTAGGTCTAGATTGTAAATTAGTTGTAAGGAAAAGCCCCGCCTGTAGCTGCTTAAGCCGCAAGGCAGCAGCATAATATAAAAACATTCATAGATAATAAATTCCCCTTCTTCACAGGGTTACTGTGGAGGGGACAAAAGAAAAAGCTAAATAGCCAAGTCAGTTCAGCCGCTGTCCGAAGGAGATCTCTAGCGGCCGGCTGCATCCGATCAACAACACGCGAATGGCGGGGCAGTTGTTTCCCTCAGCCACCTACGCCGGTTTAAATATTACAACAAACAATAAGAAATACACAAAAAGAAACTCTAAGCGTTAATTATTAACTAGTGAAATCCCGACAAAAAATTAAAAGTCCGAATTCATGGTTGTCTAAAGTCCAAATTCATGGTTGGAATAAGTGAATATTTCATTTCTTTATGAACTTGGTAATTTGAAGCATTACAGGGCTTACATTACTTATTTACGCAACGAGTACAGACATCGCATTTTTGGCATACAAATGAAAATGTTGGCGGAACTTTTTTCACTTGTTTTTAGTGCAATTGGAAGCCCAAGTGTATATTAATGGGATTATTCAGAATATGTGCGATGGCAGCCTTGTTCATTCACCCCAACACAGTGTTTTGTTTACTTTGTGGAACGCGTCTCGCTGGTGTAACATTCCAATCACAGAAAACGAATGAAGTTATTTCCATGCACGAGTGCAAAAACGAACTTGCTTTTTTTTTGGTATTCGCGTCTTTTTGCCCAGCGCATTTCAAAGCTGTGTGCACAGCCTTCACCGCCCCCACCCGTCAGTTAAACGGATCCTTCGGGAGGCATTCAGACGGCAGGAGAGGGCGCGACAACGCTGGGCTCATGTTGGCGGAAATTCTTAGCGCTCGACGCGAGATCTTTCCATTGTGGAAGCTCCTTGTCGCGCCTCCTTCAGGGGCGCGCACACGAGAGCCGCGCGCGGCCGTTGCGAACTCGCGAAACCCAAGCGCAAAAGCGCAGAACCAAACCGTTGAATTACATCGTTTAAGCACATACGAGCAGAAAAGCGTCCGAATCTTACATTTCACTCTTTCCTTCCTCATCTTTTGGGTTAATATTGTGGTTGTAAGTTGAAAGACGTCAAAAACAGACAAAACTATTTGTTCATCACTGTCCTGTTTACGTGGTTCAAACACATGCTAGCAGAAAAATGACAAAATCTTATATTTAAATTTGTCTTTCCTTATCTTTTGGGTTATTATTGTGGTTGCAAGTTGAAAGGCTTCACAAGCAGACAAAACTATTTTTTTCAACATTGACCACTTTACATGGTTCAAGCAAATGCGAGCGGAGAAATGTCTAAATAGTATATTCCACTCTCTTTCTTTATCTTTTGGGCTATTCTTGTGGTTTGGTTTAAAATAAGTCAAAAGCAGACAAAACTACTTTTTCAACACTGACCAACTTACATGGTTAAAGCTGATAGAAATTAAAACATTTCCAGAGCTTCATGTTTAATTCTTTCGTTCTTTTTAACTTTTCCGGCGATTATCATTGTTCCACACTCGTTTGAAATAAGCAGAAAGCGACCAAATTTATTTTTTCGAAACTTTAATTTATAGGACCCTGAGCACCATGTCAAAATCATTCGAAACTTAATATTTTATGCTGTTTTCTGCAAACTATAATCGCATATGGATTTTGTAGAAGTTACGAAACATGAAGATCATGCCTTACATCTACTACATCCTTATATAAATAACATCTAAATTTAATATTGCAGCGTTGATAAAGGCTATTTAAAAGAGCCGAAAAGTTAGCAACGTAATTCTCAATTTCTAATTTCGACATAGCTCAAGAACTAGAAAAACATAATTCTAGCTAATAAAGAAAAACCCAATACCCATTTTGTTTGGTCTTCTAGGATAACGTTTGCATTTAATTTTTTTACTAACAAAACTATTTTTATTAAGTTTTCTATAATATTTATAAACACATGTTAAAATATGTATTCAATTTTCGAACCACGCCAGCCTAACTTCAAATTAACTTCTTATTGTGCTCGAGTTTTAAATGAAGATAATGAGAAACTTTAAAATATTCTTTCATCATCCACCTGGACGTGATCGGAGAACACCACAGAAACGAACGACTTGTATTACCGACCTCCAGAATTTAAATACGATAAACTTCTGGTTTACAACTTCCATGGAATGTTGTGTTTTCCTCCCCTGAAAAAATCCGTTTTCACGCCTCATCGACCCATTCAGATGGGTCGAATGAAAAGCGCGCACTTTTACCGAATCTGGACCACACTGCGTCACTGATGGCAAAAGGGCAAACGTAAAGGTTCTGCGCTGAAACGCGTTATTTGTGTGAAAGAGAGAGAGAGAGTCAGCAAGACAGACAGAGAGAGACAGAGACAGAGAGAGAGGGAGAGAGAGAGAGAGAGAGAGAGAGAGAGAGAGAGAGAGAGAGAGAGAAAGAGGCCGTAGTTCTGAGAGGGAGTGAATTTTGGTATTCAAGACTAGCATGTTGTTTAACGACTGTTAACGCGCTTCTTGTTGAGTTCTGCGAAGAAATTTTGCAAGTTAAACAGAATTTGCGTGTTCTGGTTGAGAATGCAAAGCTAGCATTTTCTCTGAGAAATGTTAAACATTAATGCAAAACATACAAATGCGATTTCCACTTTCGAAATAACGTAGAAATAGTTTGTAAAAACGACTGTTTACGTCTTTCTATTATGCACACCCGGCCAGAAAGCCGATGCACCCAACCATAATGTTTTACCCACGAAATTTCTTTGCGGCACACATGAAAAGAGATTTTATACTAAAAAGAAGAAGGTTCGAATCTCAAACAAGGAATTGAGATTCATACACGAACGAGATTTGTGGGTGATGATGGTAATTTCCTGTTTACTTTCCGAAATCTCCAGCCAATCTCACGAGACAAGGATAAAATAGAGCACGTATGACAAATGAATGGAAATCTGCACTCCACGATAACGCGAACTACAATGTCACGCCGCGACGTTGCTCTGAATTCTAAATTGAAAAGGCAGCTCCATGCAATCGACATTCAACATACAGCGAGCAACTGCTCCCCAAATCCCGAGAATCCGATGTGCTTGGCGAATGTTCGCTTCCTGTGATGTCCGCAAAAGACCGACACGCGGTGGGAAGGGCGAGCACTGAATGTTCATTCCTCGGCAAATTGCAAGCAACTCATCCACTATCCTCGGGATTCGGCGAGCAGTCGCTCGCTACTCGCAGAATACCGAATGTGTAGACCGACCTTGAATGTAGCTCCAGAGATTCGACATTCGGCGAATGGGAAGCGTCCGTTCGCCCGATCCTTATTGTGGGCATCAAACATTCACTGCTCGCTCCAATCGCAGCGTTTATTGTCTTCTCTTTGGCTACGCTGGATGGCGCGAGCGGTCACTAGCCACTCGCCGCACGCCCACTTCTGTTTAAAACGTTCCCAGTCTTTTGTTTTTTGTTTGCATTTGATGTTACAGGGCTCGACAATTCTTACGGTCAGTGCTCCTGTAGTGTAGAGCATATTATGTCTCGAGAAGTGGGAGTGTTTCTTTCTCGCTGGAACGTGATAAACGGCGCCGACCTGCTTCCGGGGATCCTCGTTTCCGGTAATTTCCCCCCAACAGGACAGCGCCCCAAAAGCTCGAAACCCCAACTGGCCTCACGATGTGTGTGCCATGGAAATGCATGCAAGTGTGTAAGTGTGTGTAAGAGGAGAGAAAAGGACAAGGAAGAGGAAGGAAAGATCGCGCGCGGTCTGTGGCCCGTTTGTTAGGGTACTGCTTCGGCATTCGCCTGGTATTGATCGGAAAAACCACGGGAAACTACCGATCAGAGCAGCCGGTCGCTAGAATTCTCCTCCAGAGTGGCTGAATTCGATTTAGCTATTAAGCCAGTGTCGGGCCGAACTGGATGACCGAGGTGGCTAAGAGCGCGTACTGACTCAGCGCTTCGGTGCGACGGGTCGCGGATTCGAGTCCCGCCTTGGGCACGGTTGAGTGTCCCTTGTCTCTTAGGATGTGTTGCGGAGTGGCGGCCTGGAGTTCAGCTGACTCCAGATTCCAGGAGCCCGCAAGTGTGTTGGTGTCTAGTGTATGGTCAAAAATGCGTCCCACCGCGACGTTAAGTGTTACCGGTTGGAACAAGCCCTAAAAAAAGGTCTGTGCCGAAATTTGCTGCCAGCTGAGTATCGCATCCTAGGACCTGTCGGTCAACGCTGCACAGACAAAGGAGCCTCTGAGCCACATCAAGCGGTGCGTGAGTGTGTGTGTGTGTGTGTGTGTGTGTGTGTGTGTGTGTGTGTGTGTGTGTGTGTGCGCGCGCGCGCGCGCGCGTGCTTATTTGTGGTCTGTTCACGATTTGTAATCGAAAATCTCTCCTTGCGCAGCAACGAATATTGCTCTTTGCAAACAAGAAAAAGAAACAGCAACGTAAGATCCACGAGCAGCAGAAATAAACCTGGGGACGGAAAATGGGCAGCTTGTTAATCATGCGAATCCCTGGCACGACGCCACGTGCCCGCGGGCACGGCGTGCACGCGGAATTAAAACTTAAACATCTGCCACCGAGCGCACAGGAGGCCTTGACGCGGCGGCCAAGCGCGCTGGAGGAAATGGGAGGGCGGCATCGGCGACACTCTGGAACCGCCTGCGTTGGAGAGGAGCCGAATTGTCACCTGCCGGCTGCTCCAAGAACGACAAGAAAATAAATCTCTGGATTCTTAATGGACTCTCCATTCTTCATACTGAATGAATATTTGAATATGTGTTTAATAAATAGAGATACATTTTCACGTACCCATTGGGGAAGGAAGACATCAAAGGATACACGTGAGTGTCCACACAAGAGATCAGAAAAGATTTAGAAAGAAATTATAGAAACATACATATTGTGTAAGTGATATATTTAAAAAGAAAGTGTTAAAAAGTGTCGTTTTTTCTAAGGCAGAAGAGAATACAGAACCAATGCACGTGCCCACTTTTCCTGGAAGAAATTTCTTACAATTTTCCAGGTTTTGCTGTGCATTATTTGTCTGATAAGATCTGTAGAGTATTAGACACTATTAACACAAAACATTAAATACAATTAAGGCTCAGACACCTATTAAATTATATCATATCTCAGATGTCTCAGTCAAAAATAAAATGATCAATATTTCTTATATCAAATGAGAATTGTGCAAAAATAACACTGAGGTTATTCCAAAAACTTCCTAAAAAAGGTTCTTCTACAAATTTCCTGATTATCCCAGAATTTCAAATCAATGAAATGCCTCAACTACTCTCATATCACAGGTGTAGTTCATAGAAAGTGGTCACCAAAACGGGACAATGTGCTTCTAGAAGAGAAAGAGGAAACAGTGGCAAACAAGGGCGTCTGTTTCATAGGTTGTTTTGCTGGTATCGAAAATACGCCAACGACAAGTCTCGAAACGAGAACCACACGGTCTACGAATTTTCAGTTTAGGCCTCGCAATTATTTACACTATCGCACCCAATGTGTTCTCTGAATCAAATATTTTGGAGAAACTGTCAGTTCCCTTTTATAAACCTATCGTATTACGCACAGGTGACCGATAGATCTTTCTGAAGGTTATTTTGCAGAGTTCAGCGAGGTGTGCAACATGGTCAGAATTTAAGGCGGGTTTCGGGACTTGAAACTAAGAAAGTCTCTACATTCTCCTGGTTAAGAACGCTTCAATTGCGAACTCGTATGTGCATTAACACATTCAATATAGGCATCAAGAAACAGTATCCTACTCGTATTTCTATTGTCGGAGATTCACTAACGACAATTTGTATTCGTGCACGCCAGTTCGCGCTGACTCGGTCTTTTCGAAGAGCTGATCAAGCTGTGCTACAAGGTCAGCAATTCGGGCCAGAGTCGGGACTCGAAATGAGGATACTTAGGACCTCTGAGTGTACGAAACTTCAGTCGCGACTTCCCAACGACCATCTACATACGCTAACGATAGTATCTGCCTCCCTTTCAATGGCTGATTGATCGATTAATGATTTTGCGTGCGTCAACTGCTAAGGTCTAGAGACCCCAAAGTGTAGTGCATGTATTTATTGCGGGAGGTGGCGGTGATCTCCCCCCGCTGGATGGCGAGATCTGGCGGCGGCCTACACGTTAACATGGGGGATTTTCCCCAACCAAGTATCTCCCACCGGCGGGGCATCTTCCCAGCCGGGACAAGCTTTAAGCCCCCTACTGATCTCCAGGCAGTGAATGCAAGTGTGTGTGTGTGTGTGTGTGTGTGTGTAAGAAAGTGAGAATAGGACAAGGAGGAAGAAGGAAAGATCGCGCACGATCCATGGCCCGTTTCTTAGGGTACTAGTTCGCCATTTGTTTGGTGTTCATCGGAGAAACCACAGAAAACTACCGGTGTCAGACCACACGCCCGCTAGAATGCTCTTCCTAACAGCTCCTGAATTCGACCTAGCTATACAGCTAGTGTCGAAAATCCTGCCACCGTGGGGGCGTGAAATCTAGGATCTTTCGGAGAGAGGCACTACAGTGACATCAATTGATGCCCTGAGCCACTTTCTATGTAAACAAAGAAGAAATTGCAAATAAACGAATTTATAGCTAAAAAATATATCATAGAAGCCGTTTTACACAACCCTCCAATCAGAGCCACAGCTTCTCTTTGTGCGCAAGGTTTCAATTGCGAACTCATAACTACGTTCACACACACACACACACACACACTCACATAGGTATCAAGAAACAGTATACTACTCGTATTTCGGTTGTCGGATGTTCACTTGAGACAATTTGCTTGCGTGCACGCCAGTTCTCGCTGACTCAGAGTATACGAATAGCTGATCAAGGTGTGCCACAAGGTCAAAACTTTGGGGCAAGAGTCAGGACTCGAAACGACTTTCCAATGACCATCTACATAAGCTAAGGCACTCGCTTCTATCTAACTTCCTACGTAAACAAAGAAGAAATTGCAAATAAACGAATTTATAGCTAAAAAATCATATCAAAGAAGCCGGTTTACGTAACCCTCCCCGCTGTCGGCGGCACAAAGCACAGCCGCAGCTACTCCCTCCCCGCCCCTCCACTCCCCCTCCCACTCGCGAGCGGCGTTATTTCCAGCGCCCACAATAATCAAGATCTTCCGCCTCAGCACGAATTTAGAAGCGTTAAGTTCAGCAGGCCCTCTGCGGAGACACAGCTACGCAGTGTGGAATCAGGGACACAATCTCAACGCAAAAAGTCTAAAAGCACGTTCGTGCAGGCAGCTTATTTCCATAGTGACGTATCTCCATTTTCGTTCCGGGAGAGGTAGCTCAGGGAATCAACTGATGTCACTGCAGTGCTTCTGAGCGAGAGATCCTACATTCGAGTCCCGACGATGTCAGTATTTTCGACAATAGTTACATAGCTAGGTGAAGAGAAGACAATGTTGGAGCAAGCCTCTCAAACGGGCCACGGAACGCACGCGATCTTTCCGTTCTCATCCTTGTCCTATCCCTACCCCTTACTTACAGACACCGGTTGGTAGCTTGCAGCTTGTCCCGGTTGGGTCGGTGCCTCGCTGGGGGAGATACCTGGATGACCTCGCTAGCCCACGGTAGGTCGGCGCCGGATTTCGCCAAGGGCAAGATTACTGCTCCATCCCAGTAAAAACATGCACTATACTTACGGGAACAATTACCTTAGCCGTTGACGCACCGAAAATCACTAGTTATCAATCAACCATAATCCATTTTCGACTGTTCGTTTAGTTTTTCGTGTCAATATATTCTCGAGACACTTCATAATGCAGCGAAATATGGTTTTTAAACATTTTGTTCATTCTTAGCTAAACGGTATCCGGTTAGACAATCCTATTTTGTATTATAAGGCTGAATGTAAATACTTTACCGTCCCGAAAAAAGTATTTCTTTCAGATTTTCACTTTTGATCATCATTTAAGTTTTTATTAAAAAAACTAATTTGTGAAATATCTTCAGGAAACTGCTTGGATTAATGATTAATCCAAGCTTAATCTCACAGTTCCAAATTCATCTCACAGTTCTGAAGGTGATCTCTGGACAAACTTCACCTACTTCTTTGATAACTGATATTTTACATTTGGATTCAAAAAATATTATTAAGATGGAAGGTATTAGTCATTTTCAAGTGTCATAACAGAAGTTTCAAAATCTCTCAGTTGTTGCTTTTCATGTCCTCTTAATATGCGCGTTTTTATTGTTTACCATTTGTTCTCCTCTTTCGTTGTTTTCTTTCACTCTCTTCCCATGCCTCGACGCGGCTCAGGAATACAGAGGCTGTGAATACAGAGTGTTCGTGTGTCGCCCACGAAGTGTGGCTGGAAGAAGAGGGGAGGGGGAGCGTTCCTGGAAGCGACGCCTCAGGTGCCGGAGATGGCATCGCTCCTCCGCTGCCGCGCCGTCGCGACGCCCCGCCCCGCCCCGCCCCGCCCCGCCCCCTCTCGTCACAACCTCTCCTCGCACCGATCCATCTCAACGAACAACACAGCCACGCCGCACAGCTCCACTCCCGTCGCAGGTTGCTCGACCACGCCTCTGTACACGCCGCCCCGTCTCGTACCTCACCGCCACGCTCCTCGCCACTCCACGCCTCGCCACTCCACGCCTCGCCACGCCACGCCTCGCCACGCCACGCCTCGCCACGCCACGCCTCGCCACGCCATGCCACGCCTCGCCACGCCATGCCACGTCATGGCACGCCTCGCCACGCCACGCCTCGCCACGCCACGCCTCGCCACGCCACGCCTCGCCACGCCACGCCTCACCACGCCACGCCTCACCACGCCACGCCTCACCACGCCACGCCTCACTACTCCACGCCTCGGTACACGTCGTCCTGCCACGCCACGCCACGCTACGCTCTGCCATGCCAAACCAAGCACCACTACGCCACGCCATGCCTCCTACCTCCCTGCACCGCACCGCCACGCTCCTTCCCGCCACGCCTCGCCTCGCCCCGCTGATACCCGCTACACTTTGCCGCGTCTCAACCCGCTCCTACCTGGCTATTCAGGGAAATCTTTGCATTCTCAAATCAGCACAATTCTTGCACAAGCGCATATGTTGAACTTTATGCGATATTCATTTGTACCTGTTAACCTCACTGAAGGATATATATTTTGAACTTTATTTAAATCATCGTGATTCTTTCTCTTGGGGCCATTTCTCAACTTTCCTGCTCTATAAATCATTGCTTCCTTGTTTGTGCAGTAGCGTTTTCCTTCTTTCTGGAACTGGCAGTTGGCTATCCGATGCACGCCCGGTTTGATACCCCGTTAGGTTTGCAGCGATTTTTCCTTATGCACGAACGGTTAGCAGTCCTACTTAATCTGCTTATTATTCAATGTGTGCTCGAAACATGCAAGGAATACGACGGCCACGGACTGCTGCTGCCAACTTCTTTTTTGTGCAATGGCATGGAATTTGTAATTAGTAGGGATTCACAAACTTTGCATACGAGAATACAGGTGTTTTAATATTTCATTTCTTAACCTACATTGCACAAATACTTTTTGATGAAAGTTGTTTACGAATGATTTTTTCGACGATTTACTTTCTTGTTTGTTCCTTAATACTTTAACTTCCTATTTGAGGTTTGTTTCAGTTGTTGTTGTTGTTGTTGTTTTTTGGGGGGGAGCTTTTCAGCTGAAGCTAAGTTCTCTCCACACTCCAGTGAGATTTGTATTTCGAACGACATGATAGACATTAATACTTGCAGAATACTCCGATCTGTATTAATACACTTCGACCAAAAACATCGATGTTTTAAAGTCGACTGAAATAGGTCGACTTGTCGGGATTTTCTCAACCAGATATTCCCCAACATCTCTACGCTCCCGACTGATCTCCCGACATGGGTGGCAGTGTAGTGCCTGTTCGTGTGTTTGTAAGTAAGGGATGAGGCTAGAACAATGAATTGGAAGGAAAGAAGGCGCGCGGCCCGTGGCCCGGGTACTGGTTCTGCATTCGCCTGTTATTCTCCTCCAGACAGCAGCTGAATCCGACCTAGCTGTGTGGCCAGTGTCGCAAATGCTGCCACCGCCGGGAGTGGAACCCCGGCACAGATGCCCTGAGCCACCTTCGCCGACCGCCTTACACGGAGATTTGGCGTGCGACCCACTGCTGCGGCGGGGCAGCGAGGAGGTGGCGGGGCGGGGGCGGGGTGGGGGCGGTGCGCGGTGCGTTGGCAGGCGGCGCACGGGCGGAGTTTCCGAGAAGCGCCGCGCGCCGCCGTGTGGCGCCTCCTCCGCCGCCGCCCCCGCCGCCGCCGCCGCCGCCGCCGCGCGCATCCCGATCAGTCGCTTCCTGCGGCGCGCGCGCGGCGCCAGCCCTACGAATGAGGCGCGCACACAATCTGCCACCAGGCGGAATACAAACCACTCGACGGATACACGGTGGAATCTCCGCTTTTTCAATTCCCTGCCATTGACAATTCCCCACCATTTACAATTCTTCACCGTTTCCAATTCCCCACCATTTACAATTCTTCACCGTTTCCAATTCTTCACCGTTTCCAATTCTTCACCGTTTCCAATTCTTCACCGTTTCCAATTCTTCACCGTTTCCAATTCTTCACCGTTTCCAATTCTTCACCGTTTCCAATTCTTCACCGTTTCCAATTCTTTACCGTTTCCAATTCTTTACCGTTTCCAATTCTTTACCGTTTCCAATTCTTTACCGTTTCCAATTCTTTACCGTTCCCAATTCTTTACCGTTTCCAATTCTTTACCGTTCCCAATTCTTTACCGTTTCCAATTCTTTACCGTTTCCAATTCTTTACCGTTTCCAATTCTTTACCGTTTCCAATTCTTTACCGTTTCCAATTCTTTACCGTTTCCAATTCTTTACCGTTTCCAATTCTTTACCGTTTCCAATTCTTTACCGTTTCCAATTCTTTACCGTTTCCAATTCTTCACCGTTTCCAATTCTTCACCGTTTCCAATTCTTCACCGTTTCCAATTCTTCACCGTTTCCAATTCTTCACCATTTCCCATTCTTCACCATTTCCCATTCTTCACCATTTACAATTCTTCACCATTTACAATTCTTCGCCATTTACAATTCTTCGCCTTTTCTACATCTTTACCATTTCCCATTCTTCACCGTTCACAATTCCTCACCAATTCCAATTCCCTACCGGGAGGTCATAAGGTTTGGGTCCAGACACAGCGCTGGCAGGATTTTCAGTACTAGCCAAATCGCAAGGTCGAGCTAGAGCTAGAGCGAGGCAGTCTGGTGGAGAATTCTAGAGGCTGGCGTCTCTAAACGGTAGGTTTCCATGATATCTCTAGTCAACACCAGGCGAATGCCGAAGTACCCCCCAACGGACGGGCTACGGACCGCGCCATTTCTCCCTCTTTGACGCATCCACACTTCCCACTTACACATGCCTATACACTCACATGAACTACAATATCACACATGCCGGGAGACCGGTCGGGAGCTTTGAGCATGTCTCGGCTGGGGCGGGGCCCCGCAGGCGGAAGATATCTGGTTGGGGAAAACCTTGCAAACCGAGAGATAGGTCGACGCCGTATCTCGCCACCCAGCGGGGGAACAGCACCGCCACCTCTCGCGTTAAGAGCATTTACTTCTAGGCTGTAGGGTAGTGAGCCTCACTACCCTGAAGAAGCCTGCAACATGACGGGCGAAACGTCGGCCTATCTGCCAACGACGCGGCGTCACCCGGACAGCCTAGAAGTAATGGACTCGAGCCGCGGAAGCCTACGTGTACATTAAGAGCATTTAGTAGTACATTTACCGGACCATAGATGGCGCGCCCGGAAACACTAAATAATCAACCGAATCCCCCGCCATTCCCAATTCTCTATTTCCAATTCCCCACCATTTGTAATGCATCTGTATTTTGAATCGGTATTTCCGATTTCTCATTATCTTTTTAATGCCCTACTATTTTGATTTCTTCGATACTTCAAGTACCTCGACTTATTTAGTTTCAACTTCTTTGGCCATTAGCACACACGATTAATTATTTTAAAAAGCTTACGAAGAAGATATACACATCTATAAAATAGTCTGCACAATAAAATGTATAAAAGATAATTACATCCATACTCATGAAAATAAGAAAAGCCACGAGGACCCATTCGAGAACGAGCCACATTCGACTTTTCGATATTTAAAAGTTCTATATATCTTCATTATTCCTTGCAAATACTAATTCTCTCAGTCTCAGCACGCCTACACACACAGTATGATACTTTGATGATATAATTCTAGCATCACGAAAGGATAATCTCAAAGGATAATTCGAAACTTTGCTGTTATTTTATAGTTAAGGTATATAGTTATTTCAACAGACATCATCCTACTGGCTTAACAGTTGTCCAGGAAATGTAAATGAACAAACAATGATAAATGTCGACGCGACGGCAGCTAAATACAAAAAGGCAATGTTTAATGGCGTCCGTTTCGTAAGGTAAATTTGTTGTGTCAACTTTATAAAACAGATTAAATTATGATCTTTAGTTCAACTAGCATTTGATTACATACAAGTATGCTAAAACATAGATAAATATCATTATCAAACTATCAGAACTAAGGAATACAAAGGAAATGTTTTGGTTATTCTAATTTATTTTATTTCAAAAGATAATTTTTCATTATTACACAGTAAATGTGCAATGAAATACAAAAATTAAAGATTTCTACTTCATGAATTTCTTCTGCCATATATTTCAAGCACTTAACAATACCACCTTAATCAAATTTCCACGAAACCCCCCACAAACAGCAAATACTACGGTTGATTTGCCACATCAAAGCCCTACATAAAACGCCAACGATCCTGCTTCAACACACTCGTATGTCGAAGCCGGCGACCCAAAACAAGCAGCGCTTGCAATAACAGAAGGCCTTGCCTTCATCCCACGGCCCCACATGCAGGGGGCGCTGGCTAGCACGACTTCAAAGCCGAACCTCAAACACGACCTCGTGTGCGCGGAGTCTCAGTCAAGCCACAAAACACTCGCGAAAGCTGGCGGCCAGCCGAACGGTCGGTGCTGTGTGCCACGCTGCTCGTTCTCGTTGCATGAGGGATAGATTTTTTCGCAACTTCCCCGATGCAGACTATGCTGCCGGAGACAGGAACTAGCGGCGCTAAAACAGCACGTATTGTCTCGCCCGTATTTTGACGCAAAATTACGCGAAAAGTACTCGAATTTCCGAAAAATTGTACACTACCTTCTTTTAAAATCGATCTTTAAGAAACAGAATACCTTAAGGAAAAATATCTCTATCTTTAACATTTTAGTGATAGGAAGACGCCGAAAAAATTTTTAACTTTTGCAATTTTCGAAAAATCAGGGTTTTCAACGAACATAAGACTACCATGCTCTCAAACATTCTTTACATTACTCAACAACAAAAGTTCATCAAAACCCATGAAGCCATTTTTTTGAAAATTTGGAAAAGACTCCAGGGGCTTCATGTATAGTACCCCCAAAATTGAAATATCTGATTCAAATCCAAGGGACCGCGGCATCAGCTAGATCTTTCGGGGAATACCATTTTTGGAAAAAAATCAGCTGAGCGGTTTAGCCGTTAGTGTTGCTTACAGACGGGCAGACGTTCTGCTGTCATTTGATTTTTCTGTATCACGGACCCACAAAACATGTATGCTGGCTACACCACATGACATATGATTTTTTCTAAATTTACCAAAAAGATTTATTCTCTTTTTCATTAATTCCTAGACGCTGCAATAAGAGTTTTTCTGCCGAAAATTCGCAGTTATTTCACGCAGCATTATGTAACTTTCTCTCCACCCTTAGCGAGAACGTAAAAGCAGCATGGATTGTGATTTCAGTACTCGTTGGCGGTATTAATGTGCGGATAGCCAGCTTGTTGCATCCTTTTACTTTGTATAGGGGAAAATACCCAGAAAAATGTCTATAACTGTGTTGGATTTTCCTTGGCATTTTAATTCAAAAAATGCAAAACATGAGAGATTATAGTGCGATAGAAAATAAATAATATATTTACATATACATATTTACTCATTTGCTAAACATCAAATAGAAAATTAAAAATAAACCAGAGAGGTGAAAATAAGGAAAGAGTAAATAGGAAGTGCAAAGGAACATAAATGAATGAAATGTTAAGTAACAAATGACACAGAAAACTAAATGATATATCAAAGAAAATTAATATGATAACCAATCTGACAACGAAATTTGGAGGAAGAGGAGAAACACGAAAGAAACTAGTCGCAAGATTTCTACTGAATTAGGAGTAGGAATCTATATGCAGTAATTGATGTTGTAACACAACGTTTTTACGAATCATAACAACGAAAAAATGTTGCACTTGTTTTTAAACGTCGTGAATAGCATTCATTGTATTAAATCAATATCGCAACAAATCATTTAATATTATTTTCTTACGTGAAACCCTACAGGTTAGCGAAAGAAAAAGCCCCACAGTTTGTATTCTAAAAACTAACATTAGACTAATATAACTAACTATATAACTAACTATGCAAGCCAGATGACAATTTCTTCTTCCAATTACAATTCATCATGAGAAACAGGGTGTGAAGATACAGAAGAGTCAAAAAATAAAGAGAAAAAGAGTGAATGTAGCGTCAAACATTCGTTACAAGGAGACGCAAGGAACTTGAGATGGAAGGCAGCAGATGAATGCCAAGTGTTAAGAGGACGGATGGGGTGTCAAATGCGGTTCTCGGAAGAACGAAATAAAAGATTTCTCGGAAGAAAACGGCGTTGACAAGAGAGAAATTTTAAGATGGAAGATGGACCAAAAATAGCTACGTCAGTTATGCGTGTCGAAAATAAAAATAAACCATTTCATTCATGTGATGGATGAGACTAAAGAAAAAAGTGAAATACTCAGAATGAATAATGACTTATAAGAAGGGAACAATATATAAAAGTAGGTTACGAAAGGAAAAAAAGGGAAGAAGAATTTTGAACACAAAAATGAGAAAACTTTAGAACCAGCCTCTACAGAAAAATATTTTTTCTCTTTGTTTAAAACTAAAATGAAAATGATATAAGAAAAATTAAGAAAACTTTAAAATTCTGCTTATGCTAGCATATAATCGAAAAGAGAAAAAGTTCCGAAGTGAAATAATTTTAAAATGTTCAGAAATATAGGCAGGTGATGTACTGTCTATAATGTACTGGGTAAAAAAATTGGATAGCGTAAATCTCAAAAAAGAAATCAGTAAATTCCTTTAGTTTGAGGCGTGTACAAAACCCTTACACAACGCCTATTGCCCTATTGCAAAGGACAACACTTTAATCAGTTCCGGCTTGCGCAATAAAGTAACCCACACAGGTACAAAGGTCGCAAATACGTAAGCGATAAGAATTCAATGTGTTTTCATAAAATATAAGAAATTACCAAAACTAAAGACTTACTTCACGATAATGAAAGGTAGAATTGTGCAAATGATCGAAATGCCAGACGATCCGCAGCCATAAAAAGCCCTTACAAAAATACGATCGTCCATCTACATTACTAATTTCGATTATACGCACAGATTTACACGAAACTAAGTAGACTCTGGCCTTGTGAGTTGTGCCAATGGTTTCGTTGGATGCCCGTGTCTCGAAGAATCCAAAAAACATGAAACAGTTTCGATTTTAGTTGAAAAATGCAACTATTTGAATTTGTTAATCAGCAATTTCTCATTCCTAAAGTTAGGTCTGTATTCTCATATTGAGTGCGTCATTGCTCACGACAGACAACAGGCGGCGAAAAAGTAAGAAGCAGAAGTATTCTAACTTGCCCTTTCAGAACAGCCGATTTTTGCTCCTCTATTCTGATGAACGAGACGACTTTTGACCTTTTGTGAAATCAAGATTATTGACTTGATTTTTCTTTCATTTTAGGGCATTTTAAAACCATTTTAAGTGCATTTTACTGGTCTTTTCTGGCAATGTTTTAGGTCATCAAAACCCGCTCCCTAATTATTAGAAATAATTTTATACTACTATTACTTTCGACACCCTCGAGAGAAACAATTTCCGCTGCTCCTGTCCACTAGTTTAACTCGAAACGTGTTCTCGTCGTGTAAACACTTTGGAAAGCTTTCCCGAGACTCCGATTCGGACCCGAGCGGCTTCTTCCATCGCATTCTTGGGGCGCCCCCAGCCGGAAGGAAGCGCCGTCAGAAATGCCATTTGCAGCCGCCCGCGTCGCAAGTGCCTTAGCCGAGAGGCCGGAACGCGCTCGGACGTGCCCCTCATATTTAGAGGCGCCGCGGCCCCCAGCGGCGAGGAAGAGAAAAGCAGGAGACAATCGGTCACTTCGGAATCAGCCACGCACGCCTCTTCGGATTCGAGTATCTCGCCAATGTTCATGTTCCTCAGAAACTTATTCACAGACTTGAAATTTTATGCATGTGTAGATTCATTATTTATAAATATTACTCGTTTCTTAAACATTATTTTTTCTCTATTGAACTAGTTTTGATATTAAAAATACTAACTTTTGTAAGCATATTGTGTTAATTGATAACATTAAGGTAAAGTATATAAACTGTTGTGCACCAAGCTCTGTTAAAATTGAGCATCCTTGAATTAATAGTATTTGAGAAAATTTTATCTAAAAATGAAAGATTTAAACTTAAGGGAAATAGCTTCTAAAGTTTTCCTGGTCCATATCTTAGGCAAACAAACATGAACACGTCGATATTTTGACGCTACTCAATATGTTACCACAAACAGTGTGTCCAAGAATAGAAAGCAAACTATTACTATTTAGCCTTTTCTCACAATGAAAGCAGAAAGAAACGTTGAAGCAACATCCAGGATGTGTCAAAATGGCCACGCCCACTTCCACGCCGCATTAACTTCAGAATTAGAAAACAACTTAGAGATGACTTATTAAGATGAAACTTAACTTATTTAGCACAGAAAACTATAAATTAATAATAAAAATATTTTCATTATTTTTGCCCATTTATCATTGCCCCTTTAACAAAATTTAATCGTCTAGACAGCAATGCAAGTTTGTCATGCAGTACAAGCTAGCTTCTATGATCAATATTTATGTCACTCTTTTCAATGGCAATGCATTACAATGTTTCTTGGGCAGATAATTACTGCTATTATTCATGCGATTCTCATCACACGGCCTGCTTAATTGTCTTTCTGACTCGCCGTTCGCGTCTAACGCTGAGCGCCCGGGGGAGTAGGTAGATGTTTTTCGAGATGGAAGGCCTCGCACTGCCATTTAAATGTAAATGAGATATTTCGAGACCTTCAGTCGCTACTTTGGAGTACTTCGACTCAGAAGTTACGGTTATCAGAGAGGTGTACAATATCGAATTTTACATTAAATTAAACTGTTTTATATTCTAAATTATTTATTAAATAAGGTTATGCAGGGCGTCACACAAAGGGTTTTCACAAGCGAAGTGTCCCGAGCAACAGCTTGTTATCTTTCTAGCAGTGTGTTTGCGCATGTACGAATGAATGTGTGCGCGTATTACGTGTGTATATGTAGTAGGTATGAGAGTGTATGAGTAAATGAGAAAGAGAAGAAGGGAAGGGCAGAGAGGAGAAGGGGATGAGTGGAGGGAGGAGAAGAGAGGAGGAGGGAGGGGAATAAAGAAAGGAGGGGAGAGACAGGAGGGGAAGAGGAGGGTGGAGGAAAAGGAGGAGGGAGGGGAGAAAGTAAGAGGGAGGAGAAGAAGAGGGAGCGGAAGAAGAGTGGAGAGGAGAAGGGTGGGGGAGAGGGTCAGAGAGGATATGGGTGGGGGAAGAGACGGATGGTGGGGAGAGATGAAGAGGGAGAGAGAAGGAAGAAGAGAGTGAAGGAGGGGAAGAGGGGGAGAGGGGGAGAGGTGGAGAGGTTGAGAAGATAGCATGTGTGTGAGTGCGAAGGCGGATCGTCCGTCACCCCCCATTGCCTTCCTCTCCGCCCTTGCGCTCGTGGCACGCAGCAGCAGCAGCAGCAGCGGTCGCCGATTTGGAGGCAGACAGGCTGTCACTGCCCTGCAGCTGCTGCCAAGGCCAGGACAGGCGTAAACCTAGATCCAAACCTTGACACAGACTCTACGCCCTAGGGCACGCGTAGGGATGCAACATCGATGCAGATGTTTTCAAAGTATCGATATATAACATTATATTTTATATATATATATATATATATATATATATATATATATATATATATATATATATATATATATATTATATATATATATATATATATATATATTATATATATTATATATATTATATATATATTATATATATTATATATATATATTATATATATAATTAACATTATATATATATAACATTGATATATTGACATCGATGTTTTAAACATCAATATTTCTATTATAATCGATACATTTAGGTAGACGTTTTTTAACATGATGTTTTGTTCTCGACGTTTTTGCGTTTTAGATGTTTTGATCAAGGGTGAAAAATACCCATAATCACAATTTTGTAAAAGTTAAAATACGATATAATAACTGATGGTACCACTGGCTGTTTTTGTGTTCAAATCAAACGAACGCACCCTCACCCTCATCGACCAGACTATTCTTCGCCCGAGATGATCATTATGTTCTCGTATTTGCTTCGTCGCACATGGAGAGACATTTTCTAATTTTGTTTTCAGATTAATTATAAATTAATATACAAGGCTGCAGTTAAATTATTTTGTTAACACGAATTTAATGTTAGAGGCCACTAAACCAGCTTTAAAACATCCATGATTTTTATCGATGTATTATTAACTCTATGGTTTAATTTTGAACATCAGTGTTTGACAACGTTGATGTTTTGTGTCGTCGCATCACTAGGCACGCGCTAGACTTCAAGCTCGGGCCTGGGAAGTGTATGTAAGAGGCGCGTTGCCACCATAATCGAACTGACGCGATTTCTGAAACAGCGCTCTCAGCTTTCATGGCAAGGAATACTCGTTTCCGATTCCTAATTACGATATTATGTACACGAGAGGATTACTATTTCTAGTCTACCATTTTCTCGTTTCTCTTCAGGCTTCGTTTGAAGGATTTCCAGGACAATCTCATTGAACTTGCTCTCGGAAACACACAGCGAACGCTGCCCCGATCGCAACAGAAACTGCGAATTTAAAGCAGGGCAGTATTCCCTCTGCAAAAGAGAAAGGGGATAGAGTTGAAAGAATGAAGTGTGCCTGACGATGTCTCAGGCATTTTCAAGTCCACAATAAATTGTAGTGGCTGGACAAGTCTGGTCACGGCAGTGCTGAACTACAAAGTCTATTTTATTCGATGGTTCACGAGTTCACAACACACAATGTATTTGCGGAGAATTTTCTGGTCCTTTTATTAGGACTCTAAACTACATCCGAATCCACAAAAATGTATAAATTAAAGCATTACTAATATGAACACACACGTACTTATAAGCACCAAACGCATATTCTGAATAAATGTCGAATATACGGAAGTAAGACCTATAAGTAAGCAAAGGGAATTTCGTAGCAATGAGAAATGTTTGCTGATCACAAATTGTTGTTGCAAATAAAACCACCCCAACGCGAAATACATCATTTTCTTTTTGACTTTATAGAGCTGAAATATGTTTCAAAAGATAGTATTTTTATTGGTAAAACTTGCACAAGGATAAATTATTTGACTTACAGTTGGTTTACAGTGAGAAATGCTTTGCCAATTGCAATGAAATGAATGCAATCGCTTAGATTTCGCTTCGCTGCACAGATCACTTGTTCTGTTGCCAAATAGCAATTTTTGAGGCGTTTGACTCCGGTCGAGTACCGATGACATAGTGCGGTTGACGAGCCAGAAGGTGACGGCGGCAGAAAGAGGCGGTGGCGGAGAGGGCAGGGGGTTTCAGGTGTCAGGGGATGGCAGGATGGCGGAGATGGCAGGGTGATCCGAAGTGGTGGTCGAAAGGCCGGACGGAGGCAGCAGACTGAGGTGTCCAGGGGCAGTAACGGGGACAGAGGCGGGGACGGCAGCGTAGAACGGACAACCATGGGGTCAGGGGCGGGGAAGGAAGCAGGAGACTGAGATGTCCAGGGGCGGAAGAGGAGAAGGAAGCGGGGACGGGAGCGGGGCGGGACAGAGTCAGGGTCGAGGGCGGAGCCGGAGGCAGTGTCTGGTGTGTCCAGGGGTGGTAGAGGGGGGGGGTAGAAGCGGGGACAGGGGCGGAGACACCGACGAGACACGGTCAGCGGCTGTGGAGACGGAGGCAGAAGACCGAGGCATTCAGGGGCCACAAGCGGGTGCGGCCATGGGGGTAGGGTGTTCAAGAGTTATAGTGGGACACAAGCAGGGGACGGGCATAGGAGGTCAGGTGGGAGCGGGACTACGATTCAAACCGGGGCGGGGAGGGAGGCACGGGCAGAGACGGTGGGGACGCAGGGGGGGGGGGGAGCGGGACTACGATCCAAACCTGGGCGGGGAGGGAGGCACGGGCAGAGACGGTGTCAGGGTGTGGACGCAGGTGGGGCGAGAGGTGCGAGCGAGCACCAGGGTGGGTCAACCCTGAGGTCCGCGGAGGGACCAGGAGTCGGCCGTGGCAAAGGCGGCGGCGACTGCAGCGCGGGGGCGGAGGCAAAAGTGGGAACCGACGCCGGGGACACCGACCGGGGCGGCGGCGGCCAGCGAGGCGGGGCGGGGGCGGGGGCGGGGGCGGGGGCGGAGCAGCGGCTCAAAGCGCGCTTTGCCGCCGTGCGCTGTTTTTGCGCCGCCGCTGGCGTCACCGCCGCCGCGTGGATCGAGAAGCGCTGTGCGCGCGTGCGTGCGTGCGTGCGTGCGTGCGTGCGTGCGTGCTGGCCAACGTCTGCGAGCCATCGGCAGCGGCAGCCAAACCCAAGAGCACGAGCACGCAACTCCGGCACAAAGACGGGACGCCACCTCCACGGGCACGGCTGACTTTCTACAGCGACCACTCCTTTCGACGACTAAAGGAAAAACAGTGATCGTAGAGGCCTAATAAAGGGCCACCGGAACCCACCCCATTAATTTTTATCTCATTGAGATTTTTGACGAATTTGATTAATTAATGAACTGATATTTAATTGACACTAATATACATGTGCTTTCATTTCAAGTGACAAAAACAACATATTTAGTTTTCTGCCATGTAAATGACAAAAATATACACTTTCTCCCATCAATATTTGAATTTAATGATAATACCTTTTACGTGTTTATGTGAAATAAATACCGATGTATCTTCGTAACATAGTTATATATTAAACTATATTTTCCTAAGGCTTCATACACCACAAATATTTCCAGAATGTATTCTGAATGTTCAGTTTTCGAGTGATACATCCCGAACTTTATTTATCTACAGATTATGTCGCTGTATTAATTAAAATACAACCAACACTTGCGATAAATTGCATCATAATTTCAACAGAAGTGCATCGTAAACAAAATTAAAGATTTTCAAATTCCTAAAAAAGTTTGAACCTAAAAAAAATAATAAATCAATAATAGACCAACTTCTGAGCCCCTCACATACATGTGAAGTTAATAATTCTCATTATGTCCCCATTATTCCAATCTTCCAAAATAATAAAACTACATTAAAGGTTCTTTCACTTTGCGTATCAGTGTAAGCTCTAAATTAACATTAACACGATACGCAAGAATATTAGCTCGATATTATCTTTTTGCTCACATCTTTCCAAAAAATACAACAATACATTCAAAATATTAACAATATTCCCAATTAAATATAATAAATTGATATCTAAGAACCAGATTTGTAGAAGATACATTTTTAAGTGAAATAAGAAGTACTGACAGAGTGCGTTCATTAAAGAGAAAAGTAATAGGATAGAAGAAAACACCAACAAAAGACAGATGACAGGACATTATGATTCATCCTGTAATCTGCATCTCCCTTCTGAGGCAGTCTTCCGGCATTTTGAGGATAATCACTCATTCTCCCCCCCCGTCACCAAATTCGACAAAACGAGGATACGCCCGTGGGTCAGGAACGAGAAGACAATAACCGGAACCCACCAATTCCCGTCAATGGGATCCATTATACAAGATCGTCTCCGTGAAGGAGTTAGGCAATTGTACGAGCAGCTCGGAAGGAATCGGATGGAATCTAGTTGACCCGGATAAGCAGGTCGCCAACTGAGAAATACCAGCCATCTTCAATTGCTATTTTTCTTTCTTCTTTTGGGCACTCAGTTCTCGATACTTTCACATAAACATAAATTAAAGGACTATTACTATGTAGAGATAGCTCTAATTGTTATTTTTCTTTTACCTTTTCAACCACTCAGCCTACGATATTTTCACATAAAAATAAATTAAAGTACTATTACTACATTATGATGTTATATGAAATTTATGGTTTTAGTTGTGGACATGATTGATTGTATTTGTACATATTATACAAATGTAATCTTAAGATACGGTATGTTGCGTTTAGTGTACACTACGTTGAGGCTAAAAAACATATCTTATGGTTAATTACAATTTAAAACAAGTTCTAAACAAAATTTCCATATCAAATGTACTGTGGCAATATACATCTATTTATTTAAAAAATAAGGTTATTACATTAACCCCAGATTCCAAACGTGTCATCTTTGAAACGACGCAACTTGTGCCAAAAACTTCCTCTCACTCCTCGTTTCTGAAACTCTGTGCACCTTCAATGGGTGACTAGCAAGGGAAACACACACATTGTTGTGCACGTGCCTATTTTCGGTGTACGCCATTTTAACACGCGTCGTCCAACAGTTTATGTTTTTGCGATTACCTCAATGGTATTTTTGCTGCTTTATTTGCTAATGTTATAAATAATGAATACAACATTCTTGTCTTGTATCATTTAAGTTTTGTTCCGAACATTTATCAATTAAAATTGGACGATGGAGGTTATAAGAAAGGTCGCATGACGAGGTACTTCTGCGGACGCTTCTCAAAAGCCACGTGTGGACAGCACCAAATAAGTGTCTGCTGTGAGAGTCAAGCTATTTAGGTGTATCTATTTAACCCTTTAAAATGCATTTGTAACTCCATGTTAAATCCATTGTAAAATATTTTCTGGTTTTAGTTTTTTTTTTTTAATTTTTTACCTTAAGTAGTCTGCCAGCGTTTGTAATAATGCAAGGTACAGGGCGACTTTGTTACCTAGTGTTAATACAACGCTCGTGTTTAGCGAGAAAATATTAAATTTCTGTCTTCCTATAATTTGCATATTCGTGAACAAAAACATGGACGTAATATAAAACTCACTGGGCGATAGATTCTCACATTTCACCAAGTTTCGCGTGATGCGACGGTCTTTGGAATCTGCGACGATGAATTTCGAAAAGGCGCGGATGTCAAGGGCAAATAAAGCGCCGCCTCTCGCGAGCGACAGACTCACCTGTGAGCAGGCGCTGCGGCAGGAGCCGGACACCAGGCTGCAGCACGAGGACTCTGCAACAGAAGACGCTCGGTCAGAGGCTCGCATCCCAAGGAGTAAAAAAGCACTTTCAGAGGTGGTTGCACTTTTTTCAAAACTAATCTAATTTAATACCAGTTAACTTCTATTTGGTTCTCACGCAAGTTCATTCGTGAACCATGTTTTGCTCCCAATGCCGATTTTACTGCATATTGTTATTATTATTATTATTATTATTATTATTATTATTATTATTATTATTATTATTATTATTATTATTATTATTTATAATTACGTGTGTAATTAAGGGGAACAGCTTTTCGGCTGTATCCCGTGGCAAGACAAGGATGTTAAGCCTTGAAGTATGAGTTATGAGGTGATACGATGATAATGAAAGGTGATCGTGAGATTTTTGAACCATCTCAGCATTCGCCTGTATTCGCCAGAAAAACTTCGATCGGGATGGCCGGTCCGGGTATCGAAACCAGGCCTCCCGACTGTGCGCTAAGCATCAAGCCACTTTGCTCGGTTAATTACTATTATTATTGTTATTATTATTATTATACGAACACCGCTAGCACATAATTATTTTTATATTATGTTAAAATTGCATGCAGAATACCCTTTTGGGCAAGTTAAACAAACACTTCCTAACACCTAACCTCGGAAAGAGCCACACCAATAAGAAAACACATACGTAATATTAACATACAAACATTGCAAACAATATGCAAAACACTAGGTGCACAGTACTTATTATGACGAAAGATTTTTTCATGTTTTGTATAAAATGCACGTGAAAGGGCAGTTGAGTTTTTCAAAGAACCTCCTCAAAGAACTGAATAAATATTACATTCTCGAAAATTAATATTGCCAAGAAACTTTTAATATATTTATTCTAGGATCATTTAAGTAGAGCTTAAAAATTTCGGATGCGAGCTGCAGAAAAATTGATGTTTGTTGAGAATGAATTGAAAAATAAGGTAAGAATTTTGTGTCATCGAATGAGTATACGGGTTGTTCATTGTCATCTTGAAAGGGAAGTATAGTCCAACACTCACTATTTCTTCCACAAAATTCACTTCTTAAAACATCACTTTTGCTTCTTCTTCAACATTAACTCCGCATCGACACACATCACCAGCACATTCATTAACTCTCCATGCGGAATGTTAATCCTAGAATTGAAGAATGCAGTAAGCTTTCTTTATGAATATAAAATTCTCGAAAAGGTAGGAATGCCAAAATAATATGCCATAACTACACAGAAATCAGGTGCGTTCCTACATCAAACTGCTCTTATTTTTCAAGAAGCGATGTAGCTGCAAGGAAGGTACACATTCCTTTAATGAAATCGCGACCACGTGATCAAATTTCTCGCGTGGTCGGACGAGAGGAAAGATATTAAATTCCCCTAAACTCAAAATCCGAGTTAAAACAGCACAGGTGTGGCACATTAATCAAATCGACAGAAAGAGATCTGGATCTTGGCTAGGTAAAAAGCATCCACTTTTGTTCACCTATCGCGATAAAATTTCGGAGAAATAAACATCGGTATCTGGTGGTTTGCAGTGGCAAAAGCAATTGAGAATTTTAAAAATGCTTATTGTAATATGAGATTAAAAAAATATACTGAGAAGGAATGAAAACTCCATGCAAGATCTGTAGCCAATTTCACAGCCACAAGAGCCAGATCGATTCTTAGTACATTGTCTGGAAAAGTTAGTAATATAGTTGCAATGACTGGCGTGCTCCATTCTCTAATTTATACAATAATTTGTAACATGCTCGTTCACTGACACAAGTACGATGTTTTATCAAATTATCATTATAGGCTAATTCCGAAAGTATTGTGTATTTCATAACTGTATTTCGTAGCTGTATTTCGTAGCTGTATTTCGAATGGTAGATTCTGAAAACCTGGAAACCAACAAACGATTTGTACGATTAAGGCACCTCTTCTGTATTAGTTATGTAATATTTCCCGTTCACAAGGAAAATGTGATTCTTTTGGTATATTAATGCAGCACATGAAAAGAATACTTCAGTGGTCTACAAAAAATCTAAATCAAGCACAAATACTTCTTTCATTTTTTGCACGGTGTACGGCTACTGTTTATGCCACATGTGTTCAGTAGCTCTACTTCATTACTAGCAACAAATTCCACTATTCATTCGGAAAGTTACTCATGTATGGAATGCAAATATTTGTTGCTAATCCCTCAATCCGTCATGCCGAGCTAGAAGTTGCTGGACAACATGTAAATCCGTTTACCCAACATCTCCCTTTGCTAACAAAACAAAAAAGCCAAGCCATTTCTCGCACATCTCTGTCAAGACACAGAACGAAAATTTCTCAGGTAAACACTCAGCCGCCACTAAGCCACTATTTCAAACGCGCTCGCGCGGGACAAATTAGATGGAAGGGTTTATTTAGCCTTGCGTTCCCCCTCTCTTCGCCGTGGGTCGGCGCACAGTGGCACGGAAAGCGGAAGAGAATCTACAAAAACATCGCACAAACTCTCACGGAGGTTAATAACGGGCACTTGTACTGCTTCGTGGAATCAGTACTCGGAGGTTAATAACTCGTACCCGCACTGCTTCGCAGAATGAATGGACTTTCAATGCAGAAGTAACATTTCGTAAGAGACGTACACTTATTTCGTTTACAACCATACAATTCATGTTCGCTTTACAATATATAGACCCACAATTGTTTGAGTCCAGAAGTGAAACAACACATAACACTCGGAAGCATGATATTAAATTCAAAATATTCATTATTATTAGGCTATTTTAATCTCATATTCCAAGTCAGCAATCTTACAGACATATCGTCTATTTAAGTTCCGTATTTAATCCAACCATATCTTTGTGTTCGCTCGATTGCATCATTTATTTCGATTTCTCACGTCTTCACGTCGAATTCAGGTATTCAGCAACATTAAAATATACATCGAAATCTGATTAAGAACGACATATTCAAAATAACCAGCGCATTCGTTTGAAAACTCTCGCATGTGGTGGAAACCTTTTGGTTTAATTTAAAATAGTTAATGCCCTGAGCCACCTTTGTCGGGTTAGACTTCGAGATTCTTCACATCTCGCGACCACCACCGTTACCACGGAGTACGAATACTCTCCAAATAACACAAAGTCCCGAAAGACCTTATTTTAAAGATTACGACGCGAGTCCGTTCGGTACCAAAAAAGAGTCTTTAAGATCAGTTATGTTATGGATCGATGATATGAGTCTTTAAGATCAGGTTATGACGCAGATTTCGCAATTACATCATTGCGGCGGTGATGGTGTAACGGTTAGTGTATCTGACTGTTATACTCAAATTGGCGGGTTCAAACCCGAACGAAAAAATCCTTCGAAGCGGAAGTAAAGCCGGCTGTCCCATGTTAGTAGATTAGCCTAAATGAAGCCTCTGAGTTAAATTCAAATTGCCCAGTCGCTCATACCTCCGTTCTCCGGTTGTTGGTGAAAGGAGTGCAACGAAATTTGCGCTATCAGACGGACGAGCAGGCCTCGTGGCCTGAGCATCGCCATGTAAAATAAGGCATTAATTCAATGTATGATCGACGTGTCAAGAAACAGTAGGCCGTTTCGCATGCAGGTTATTGCGGATAAGTTTGCACTGGCATGATTTAGACACGGTTTTTAAACAGATTCTGAATATATATAAAGTAAAAGTGAAATTTGTCACATATCCGTGAAATTTTCTTTCTTTTGGCAGCTCATTTATTAAGTTCGGTTGGTATTTAGTACCATAATACAACAGAAATATATTTGTAATTTTAAAATTCGCAGAAATTGAAAGAAAACTATGTAGCCAGTGGCCATGGTGTCTATGATTTCGTTAGATACCCTACAAACTTAGGAAAAAACACAAAAACAATGAAAGTCTTTCGATTTTGACTTAAAATTACAAATATTTTAATATTTTTTTCAAACTGCGCGTGCTGACCAATTCTCATTCAGTTTATCCCTGTTTACAACACAGTTGACATCATGTCAAAGCAAGTCTTCAAGGAAGAGGCCACCTAACATTAAATATTTGCTACTCACATGTTTCATTATGGAACAGCCTTACTTTTTTATATTCTTGGTAAGTAAAACATTGTCGTTACTGTCTATATTCTAGAATAATTCGAATAATATATCGCAGTATTCATGAAAGCTTTTCGTTAAAATCATTTATTTTAGTGTTAAAGGAGAATATTTTACTTATCGTTCTTGTAAAATGTGTATACGTTTTGCAAAAGTTGTAAAAAGAAAAAGTTTTCAAAAAGAGGCTTTGTTCCGCAGCATTTATGCAGGCCACTAGCAATATTATACGATTTTTTTTCTCTATGGTCCTTCCCTTTTCCCGTTTCTACAGGGTCGGCGATAACGGAGGCTGTTTTTACAACCAAATGCCCTTCCTAACGCCAACTACAAGGGGCACACAAGCACATTACATATACGCATAGATTACACACAATCACGAAACACACACAACCATGCCCGAGGCAGGGTTCGAACCCACGATCCTTCGGTCCACTGGATTCGAACCGTCGACACTACTGCCTTAGCAATCTCGGCTAAACGGATGCGCGTAGTAATATCCTACGAATATGTAATGAATGTTCGACCGTTTTTCCTCTCGTTCTGTACCACTGTGGAAGTTCACCCTCGAAGAGCACTGCGCTCCGAGATAGCGGAACGGGAAATGAAGCAGACGAAGAAGAAGAAAAAAAGGGGGGAGCAGTGAGGGGTGGGGGAGATGGAGTGCGCCGAAAAACGCGGGGGCCGGCGCGTAGGCGGAAGAAACAGGCGGAAAGATAAGGAGATCGGAGGAAACGACCTGAAAAAGGCGCGCGTCCGACGGTGTGGGGCAACCCCGCCGGGCCCGGGCCAGCGCCAGCGCCAGGGGGGAAGGAGGGGGATGGCAGCAAGGTGGGAGATAAAAAGAGACGGCGGGCGGGGTTAAGGGAATCTGCGGCGGATGAACTTGCTGTGACCATGCGATTGAGTAGCTTACTTTAACAATTATCTGTTAATATTTGACGTGCGGTAAGGTTTAAAAAGGATATTAGTGACAATCACCTTCTTAGGAATGTTTTTTAGTAATTATTGCCACTAATATTATTTTTGGGCCTTACCCTATGTCAAATATTAATTATAACGATTTTCTATTAATTATTAAATTCATTCATATGAACGATATCACTAAAATTCTTTTTGACCCTTACACAAGGCAAATATTAATACAAAATAATGCCAATCGATTCCTTACAAAATATAGTATAACAATAAACAACAATTAACTGTATTTTTTAAAAATATTCTAACTGTAAGTCTAAATGCGACAATGGTCTATCCCCTCCAAAAAAATTAAAAATGATTTCTTGCTGTCATTTTTTGTCTAAAAAGTTGAACTGTCTTTGCATATTCTTGGGTTGAGCAGTTTTCATTTCTATCGTCGCGGGAGAAATCACTAGTTTCCTTTTACAAATGTAGCGCCTCAACTACGTAACATTAACTTGCTTTTCTCCCGTTTCTTAAGATAGCGGCCTGTACCACTGTCGCGCTGACCCTGTCAATTTAAAACTTTACACTGTGAAACACAATAAAACTCTAGTTATATGGATGGTTCACAACCAAACTGTTTTAACACCAATGTTCTCACAATACGAGATTTCTGTTTCATTCCGTTCTAAGTCCTTATCTGCATGTGTGCATCAAACAAAATTGTTAATTCCTCTCCATAAGCATGCAACAAACCCATTCCATACTAGTCCATTCCATAGTTACCATACCCTTTACATACGACACTTTACATACGACACTCAATATCGCGGAATTAGTAGATTCGCATTCCCTTGATGGAGCAGTATTCTTTAGTAATTATCTGCATTATTTTCATCTACAGGTAGTGGACAGAGTGTTGTGCAGTCGCGCAAATAATCCTACTCGAAATTATTGAAAGGAAATGCGTTTTGAGGTCCCTAACAGCTTATAGGTGATTGTGTTAAAAACGTTTGTCTGTCCGTCCGCTTATCTTTTCGCCTATCTCTCTCTCCGTCGATTGCATCACTAGCTCTTAAAGAACACAGAGTGTTTCTCTTTCAAACGCTGTTTAGCTTTAAAACTGTAGGCTACACCTTTTAGGCAGACACTATGGAACTAGAAATGTAACATTGTACATTCTTGTATGTGTAGTTTCGTAGAAAAATAAATTTTGTTTTTACAATTGTTAGCTTCGCCTCGAAAATTATTTTTATAATTAAAATAGAATAAGAATAATCGTAGCAAAGAAAATTATTAATATAATATCAAGGAAAATAAGGAGATCAGAGGAAACTTGAATGAAGGACGCATGCAGCAATCTCGATTGAGCTATGGAGAGAAAGAGAGAAGGAGGAGGGAGAGAGAGGAGGGAGGGAGACAGAGAGGTAGGCAGAGATAGAGAGGGAGACAGACGACTGTAGAGTGCGGAGAGAGATTCTGTGTGTATGTGTGTGTGTAAAGCCGAGTGTCTAAAAGATTAACACCGAATCCCTTTGACCCGGCACATACCAATGGTGCCGTTTCTTTTTCCAATTCCTCGCAGTTTGCTCTGGGGTCTTGGCACACAGCTCCTCTCAAACTGCTATAAAACTTCTCACTTGTACACGATTGCCAATGCCTACGTCGTAATGGTATCATTTGACCTCTTAAAAGTTTAGGAGTGTCCAACGCAGAAACTGGAATTGATTAGGAGTATTCTACTTCGAAGAGGTAGCCGATTTATCAGCTGAAAGGTGACTCAACAACCGAGACGAGTCGAGTCATGATACGAAAACGGTCCTGTGCGGTAGAGCACACCACAATCACAACATTCGAACAGAAAGTAAAGGGTATATATGATGCCAGTACAATGATAAGATGATGAAAGTATCAAAACTCTTCTTCGATATAGTAAGTAAATGCATAAATAAATTACACACGGGTTGCTTTGTTTACAACACTATGTCATTTATTAATCCTTATAGACATACATGGAGGAGGAATAGTTAGAGAAGTGATGATGAAATGATTTGAATGATGGAGTAATGAGTGTGTGAGACGTAGGAGAATCGCGAGATGCCAAAAAGACCTGCCGCGCAATCACTGTAATCCACCATAAACTCCAAATTGTCCGGCCGAGATTTGAACCAAGATACCCAGAGGCGGAATGTTCCACGGTTCACCCCTTACCCTGAAATGTAAGAGAGAGCATGTGTCTACTGCACCACGCGGTCAAGTTCTTCTAAGCTTTTGCCTACCGCCCCAAAAAGGCATAGGCCGGCTGCGGCCCGTTCCGTTTCCTCCTTAGTATTACACTGATCGATTGTAATCGACAATTACGACGATCGATTGTAATCGAATGTTTTCAAGAAACATTTACATATCCTTTTAGACCAGTGCCAACGCTGAAAACCACCTCTTAAGAGTTTGTTTGTGGAAACAGAACTTGAAACTTCCCACCACAAGTTTCTTCCTAACCCGCTGACGTAACAAACACAATTCCGAAGATTCTGCCATGTTCATCAGCGTTCGAGGTTTTCTCTGAACTAGTGCGAGAACATCTATATGCCTTACTTTTTAATGGAAACAACAAAAATTGTACTTCCTTCCGAAACACAGGCTGCAGTCCGGCTATGTCTTTTCAGGAGCCGAAAAGTGAAAGAGGATTAGCTAGGACGGCGGGGCGAGAGAAAACTGACCGAGAGATGCAGTCAGGCGATCCGCATAGGAGAAAGTGTGTGCCACGTCGAGGCCTGCCTTGCGCGCGGGTGGCGGCCACGCAAAAGCGTTCGCGAGGAGATGGTGGAAAGGGGGGGGGGGGGTGGAGGGGGAAATGGTCACAAAGCGGATCAGTGACGGGGAGGAGGGATGGAGGCTGCAGCTACAGCTGCTGCACGCGAGGGAATGGACCTGACAGGGCGACGCGCAGGACCCGATTAACGCCTATTCGTTAATACTGTCCTGCTTTAATATCGACTGAACGCAACCAGAGGAACGAACAGTCATTCGAACTGCCGGTCAGCGCCCGATAAGAATTTGACGCTCGGCTGTCCGACCAAGAAGAGAAGGATGAGAGAAGCAAGATGAAGATTATGAGGCGGAGAAGCAAAAGAAGGATTACGAGGAGGAGAAGGAAGACAAGATTGTGAAGAGGAGAACGAAGAGAACGATTATCAGGAGGAGACGAAAGTGGAATACTATGAGGAGGAAACGTAAGTGAAAGAGGAGGAGGAGGAGAAGCAAGCGGAAGCTTATGAGGAGGAGTAGACGCATGAGAAAAATATTATGAAGAAAGAGGAAGCGAAGGAGAGTGATATGAAATACGACAATCATGATAAATAGGAGGAGAAGCAAGTGGATGGTGGGGAAGAGCAAAATGAGGAGACCCAAGATGGAGAAGAGAAACAAGAGAAAAAGGAAGATGTGCAAGAGGAAGAGGAGGAGTAGACGCATGAGAAAAATATTAAGACGAAAGAGGGAGCGAAGGAGAATGACATGAAATAGGACAAGCGTGAGGAATAGGAGAAGAAGGAAGTGGATGGCGGGGAGGATCGAAAAGAGGAGAACCAAGATGAAGAAGAGAAACAAGAGGAAGAGGAGGCAAGGGGAGAAGCGAGCGAGAGGAGAAGGCGCGCTGGGCCGCGGGCGGTGGGCGAAGGGGGGCCATCGGAAGCCGCAGAGCAGAGCCTGGCGCTGTGGGCGTGGGGGGGGGGGGGGTGGAGGGGGGGCGCTCTCAGCCGGAATGAGCCTCCGACGCGTAATGGACGGCCTCCGCTCCAACCTCCCCTCCCCTCCCCTCCCCTCTCCGCCCGCGAGCGGCACGCGGAGCGCCAGGCCAGCGGGCGAACCCAGCCCCCCCTCCCCCCCCACACACACACACACTGCTCGCGCTGCCACAGCACCGTCGCAGCCACTGCCACTCGCTGTTGCGGAGCGCTGGCACGGGAGGCGGCTCTCCTTCACAGCACAGGCGATCGCAGAGGTGGTTTTCCTTTGCCTTCCACCGCCTTGGGTGGCTTAGGGAAGCAATTGCTGTTACTGCCAGTGCCTCTGACAGGGAGAATCTAAGGTTCGAATCCCGTCGGTGGCAGGACTTTCGACGCTAGCTGCAGAGCTAGATCCAATTCTGTCGCTGACTAGAGGAGAATTTCAATGACGTGCTGCTCTGATCTGCAGTTTCGCGTGGTTCCTCCGATCACAACCAGGCGAATGCTGGAACAGGACCCTAAAAAACCGGCTACGGACCGTGCACGATCTTTCCTTTCCCTTCCTTGTCGTATCGTCACCCCTTACTGACACACACACACACACACACACACACACACACACACACGCCGCTTCATATGGCGGTGTTCTTTCCCCGCTTGATGGTCGATCCAGCGCCGATCTACACGTCTGTTTGTGGGTTGTCCCCATACATATATCTCCTAACAGCGGGGAGCCGCTCCAACCGTGACATTCTCTAAGCTTCCGACTGATCTCTCGACATGTGTAGTGCATGTTAGTGTGTGTGTGTGTGTGTGTGTGTGAGGAGTGAGGATAGTACAAGGAAGAGGAACGAATGATCGCGCGCGTGGCCCGTTTGCTAGGGTACTGCTCCGGTATTGGCCTGGTGTTGATCGGAGGACCACGGGAAACTACTGATTAGAGTAGCCGGCGGAGAGAATACTCCTCCACACAGCGCAAAATTCGACTTAGCTATCTACTGTGAAAAAGCCTGTCACTGCCGGGACACGCATCCTAGGGCCTCACAGGCTCTGCGGAGACATCAGTTGATACTCTGAGCCATCTCCGGATGAGCAGGAACGTCAAGTTTCTGTTTATTCTTTCAGGATTTTTTCACCTTCGAAAAAAAATCGAAGCAAACGTGGAAGATGTTACTAAAAGACTTCGCCAAGTTTTATAACTAAGAAACTTTTCACGAATAAATACTTGTTAATCAAAATATTATCTCTAAATTGAGGTTGTAGGGCGTTTAAACTGAATTGCCAACAGTCAATTAAGCACGGTACGAACACCATACAGCCCTTACCTGGCGGAGATAGAAGAGAATAATTTTTGGATTAAAACATTCTTTTGTAATAAAACTCATTAATAATAAAGATTCTTAATTTATTTATCAAAAGCTTTTATTTCAACGCTAGCATATCTTTAAAATGACAATTACAAATGTACACTGCTGATAAAGGGAATGAAACAAGTTTTAAATTAATAGACACTGAATTCAGGATGCGAGAATTGGCTGAAACAAAATTCAAATAATTGAAAACTGCTTGTTGAGTATACGTTAAGGCTCCGCATTTAAGCCCAGAACATTAAATTTTGTTCTGCGAATGTGACGCATTAGTGAACTAATTTGAAGGCGCGCTTAATTCGGTATCATTAATAATCAAATTAATACCATGTTCTCTCGTAGATTTAGGAGCGATTTTAGTAATTTTAGCGGATCTTCGAGGTACGAGACGAAAATGAGGTAAACTGATTACGCGAGATACAGAAGCTTTCGCGTTTGTCTCACGCCTTAAAGTGTTGCTTCCGAACGAGGGGAAAGCGAAGAAAACCCGAACACAAGGAGCACGGTCCGAATGATAAAGGAGGAGGGATCGAAGCAGCTTGAGAAGTGGAAAGCAGAAAGGGTGCAAACAGAAAGGAAAAATTTGGGAAGTGCTACACAAATTACGTTACGTTTTCACAATTTTAAGAGGTCCATTAGCACAGCTTCAAGGCTATTAGGCGAACTCTTCTGTTCAACCACTTTTCTCTTAAGTAGTTCTAAACCTCCGAAATGTGGTGACCCGCAATGCACTAATGGTAAGGTTTCCAATTATTCATGTAAATTCCTTACGAAAAATACTATATTTCAGGAAGTACAAAGTTATTGTCTATGAAATTAAAGTTATTGTAGGTAATATTTTTCATTTTGAGCATTGCAAAAAAAGTGTTGTTGTTTATTATTTTATTGTTTACTTTTCTTTTCCTTAAAACAGTCTCTGAAAATCAAGACATAAATAATACCCAATAAAAATTATTGATAATTAATAATAATTGCATAAAAAAATAATATAATCAAAGAATTAAATGTATGAAATTATAGAAGAGGCAATTCTTTTGTCAATCAAAGACCACCAAAAACATGTACACTACAAATGCAATTCTATTCGGCGGTGAATACAGCCACTCGCACCAAACCATAGTATCCATGTGAAGATATATTTCACCATATATGAAAATTACTTCTATTCGGTTGTTAATTAATAATTTAAAAAAGAGAGAATGTCCGGCAAACAGCATTATCATTCGCAAAACTATATTTTTAGTTTCTAATGCGCGCAGAGATTGAAAGAAAAATACGCACCCTTCAGACATGTGAAAGATGTCTATGGGCTTGTTAGATACCCAAGACATCGGGATAAAATCCAAAAACAATTTCAATCGAGCCCCGAAAATGAAAGAAAATTATAGAGAAAGAGAGAAAGAAAGAGAGAGAAAGAATGAAAGAGATAATAAGGAATAGAGAAATATGGTTAGTAATAGAGAGAAAGGAGGCAAAGAGGGAGTAATAGGAGATAGAGGAAGAAAGGGATGGAGCAAGGGAGAAAAGGAGGTTGAGAGATAAAGAGAGAAAGCGAGGCAGAGAGAAAGAGATAGAGAAAGGAGAAGAAAGGGATGGATAGTGAAAGCGAGGAAAGGAGAGATAGGGTAGCACAGAAAAAGAGAGGCGGAGAGGGAGAGAGAGAGATGGAGAAAGGAGCGGGAGAGAGAAAGGGGGAGTGAAAAGGAGGGAGAGAGAGAAAGAGAGAGAGCCAGCCAGAATGCTATATTTGCAGGAAGGGAGTCGGAGGGCGTTTGTAGGAAGAGAAGCGAGGGAAGAGCGAGTGCAAGTGAGCACCTCCACAGCGGCGGCGCGAGGCGGGGCGCGGAGCGGGGCGCGGGGCGGGGCGCGGGGCAGGGCGCGGCGCTGGGCGGGGCGGGGCGGGGCGGGGCGGGGCGCGGGGCGGGGCGGGGTCACGGAGCGAGGCGGGGTGCGGTGTTGGGTGGGGCGGGGCGGGGTCGCGGGGCGGGGCGAGGAGCGGGGCGGGATCGCGGGGCGGGGTCGCGGGGCGGGGCGCGGAGCGGGGCGCGGGGCGAGGCGCGGGGCGGGGCGTCGGAGTATGTAATCCCTGGCGGTGGCGTGCGTCCGCCCGGATTAACCCTCCGGGGGCTGGCGGGCGCGGGCGGGGCGGAGGGCGAAGGGATCGGTTCATTGGCGCGAGTGGCCGCCGCCCCCGCCCCCGCCGCCGCCGATCGCCCAGCCGCTTGTACCGGCTACGATGGCTCGGCGGGAGCACTGCCCTTGCCTCTGTAGCGTACTTCTCACGGAGACCCCAGAGTTCGAGCCCGGACTGAGGCAGAATGTTCGACACTAGCCACACGGCCAGGTCGAATTCAGCCGCTGTCGGGAGGGGAGTTCCACAAGGCGGCTGCTCCACTACGTAGTTTTCCGTGGTTTCTCCGAAAAACCCTCCGCGAATGTCGGAGCAGTACCCTGACAAGCGGGCAGTTTTAACCTCTTCATCCGCATCCCTCTTCCTCACAAACACCCTTACAAGCACTACACTACCACACGTAACGGGAGACCAGTCGTGGCCTTAGAGCTTGTGCAGACTGGAACGGTGCCTCCCCTCCCTGGGGAGATACTTCGAGGCGCAAGCCGAATCTCACATTCTATGCGGTGACACATCCCGGATAATAACACGCACTACGCTTACGGGACTGACAGTCATAGTAGTTGGCGCCCCGCAAAAAAAAAACAACAACGAAGTGACAAAGGAAGCTGCGTTAAGATATACGAAAACGAAACTAATTTTGAAAAGAACGATGAGATAGACAAGATGATAAGACACGCACTGAATAGGTCTCAAGACCAGATTGTGTGATTAAGGAGGTTTGGGGAGTCAAGGTGGGAGAAAGTTAATTATCTGAAGAAGGTGGATAAGCGATATATATATATATATATATATATATATATATATATATATATATATATATATATATTAGTTGAGGTGAATAGAAGAGCCGAAGGTAGGTCAGGAGGGTGAGAAGAACGAAAATGATCATGGACCTTCGCATTTGACCTGCATATAAGAACGTAAGGAAGTAAGAACGTAAAATACATAAGGATAATATTTTTAAGATAGTACGATTTCCATGATGATGCATTGTTTTTATACAGCTTTGCCATTTTTATTATAAGATGCTCATTTAGCAATAAGACTCAATTATAGAAGATTCAACATTAGAATAAACATAAAAACAACACAACTAATACAATGAACTCTTCTTATAATCATTACCTATCCATTCAAAATGATTATCATCTCTTCATTTAAGGTTCTGTTGAAAGTTCATAATTTATTTCACAACATCCTCACAGGTATTGTTTCAATTTTTCTTCTTTTTTCCCTACCCTATTATTGTGTGATGGATTGCTTATTTTTTCACGAGTAGTTTTCAAACGTATCAATGACTCTAACAATTATGGTTTTCATTTGCTTTCTCAGAATAAAGCGATGTACACATGCCCGAGTACATATATTTGTCTAATAAGAAATAAATAGGTGCAGGTAGACTGACGGTAACATCTGGTAAGCTTGAATCCATATTCTTACCTTCATACATTTAGCCCGTGAGTGAAGTAGTCTGATCAAAATTACAATTTGTCACTTGTATGGTATTTGCGGCTTCGTATGAAAATTTCAGATTTTTGCATACGCTCTGACACGCAGCACGTACGAAACCACAGCAAAACCCTGAACACAATTACCTCTTCCCGTCTTCAATACTTTGGGAAGGTCGGAGCAAGTTTGCAACTTACCGATATTGGGAAAACTTCGGAGATCGACGCTATCTAGAAAACTTGATATTCCACAAGAAGGTTTCAGAGAAGCCAGATAAAGAATAAGTTTGTTACGTCCTAATGGGAGTGTCGATATCCTACTGGAAATTTGGTGAAGGAAGTCAAGTGATTTTAAGGTTTTCTCGTGAATTTCAAAACCTCAGCTTTATTGGCACGCACCTGAAAGCACGCACGCATTTCAGAAAAGATCATTAAAATAAGAATTATTAATCCGAGCGACAATTTGAACTGTGCAAAATGTTCATTTCATATAACTTAATAGTTCTGTTTTTCTATTGAAAGAGTAATATGAACGGTTTATACCAGTATTTAACACGATCGATATTTTCACAGGATAAAACATGGATAGATTTCCGAAGTGTTTGACAATACTTCCCTCATTGCGACTATGTGAAAATGATCATTAGAAAACACGGTCATACAGAATTGCTTCCTTTTATAATTTTCTCTTAACGAACTGCAAACTTTGGAAGATAAATCATGAAGCATCATAAATGCAAATTGCACTACGAATCCAATTACACCACGAACTCAACTAACTTTATCACAACTCAACTAACGATTTTGTCATTTTTTTTTTCGCTTAAACTTTTGCACTTGCATAATGCTTTTCAAGAAGGATAACAAAATCTTCAACAATAATTGCACTTCGTAATTTTGCCTCTTTCTCCTAGATAATTTCATAGATGATAATTTCTTCTCCGACATAATGAATGTACCCTAAAATTACAAGACTCTCGCCTTTAGTTATACAACAGAAATTAACGGCAAAGTTTAAACTTCTTCCTGATTCCTAGAATATTTGATATTTAAATAACAAAGGTTTTCTGACCCAAAAGTGTTTTTATTTGCGACTGAAATTAGGTGAATGAAGGAAGAAAATTCCTAATCATATCGCAAGTATTCGCAATGATAGACTACTCTCCTACGGAAGTGTTGAAAAATTTATTATTATTATTATTATTATTATTATTATTATTATTATTATTATTATTATTATTATTATTATTATTATTATTATTATTATTATTATTATTAATTATTATTATTATTATTATTGTGGTTGTTTGTTTAAAAATATACGTAAATTTTATTAATGTGAGTATACCTGCATATCTCCAACATAATGCTACAGAATATCTAATTGAGTAGTTACTAAAGGACTTTGTTTAATTCAGAAATACGAGTCTACCCCCCGCCATTGCGGAAATCTCTTCATTAAGTCCACAAGGGGTTAGAAGCCGTGTCGGATAACGTAGGCCTACAATCAAGGGCTTTCAAACGCGTTTCGGGGGACCACATGGGACCGCAGGCGGTGGAGGTAGACACCTCAACAGTGGGCTATCACAGGGGTCTCCAACACAGGATCCAAAGGTGAGGGGTGGCGAAAACTGACAATGCAATGACGGAAAATCAAATCAAGAAAGAAGGAAAAAATGACACAGTGAGCAAGAGTTCGTGTAATTTGGAATAATTTTGATGTTCCCTCGCCACTAGAATAAAGACATTTTTTATAAAATAGTCTAAAAATGTTATTAATAATGCAAATACATTTATTGTACGTGTGAAAATTATTGGTTGCTCGATTATTTTGTTTCAGGACGCGTTTGTTCCAACGGTCATTATTCTCGTGTATGGTATACGCCGGGAAGTGGCCATATTCCTTCCCTATTGGAATGTGAGACTTGCCTCCCGTCATGTGGAATAGTGTAGCGCAAATACGTATAAATGAGTAAAGGGACAGGGTAGGACAAGGCAGAAGAAGGAAATATCACGCAGCGTCTGTGGCCCGATTTTGAAAATGCTACTCCACCATTTGCGTGGTATTGATGGGAAATACCACAGAAAACTAACGATCAGAGCAGCCGGCCGCTACAATTCTTCTGCAGTCAGCTGCTGAATTCCACACCGCTATGAAACTGGTGTTGAAAACTCGCCACCGTAATGACCTAGGGTCGTCGAGTCAAAGGCTCTGCATTGCCAACAGTGGTTGCCCTAGACCAGGTTGCCCTGAGAGCCGATCAAAGTCTCAAATTGATATAAAAAACGTCGTCATGTATTTGAATATTTGCACAGAGGGCAGTGTGAAGAAAATGATCTTTATCTCTGATGGGGAGAAGACAGAGAAGTGCGGGTTTTGGAGCGCCCTGCCCTTACCAATGGACACGTGGCGGCTGCGGGGGGTTTTGGCCGAGGGGCGGGGAGGGGTGGGGCAGCGCTTTGGCCGCGCCGGCGCCGCCCCCGAGGTGCTAATGTCCTCGGCCGCTGCAAGAAAACTGGCGAGGGCGCCCTCGGGTCACGCTGATGGGCCCATCGGGACGAGCCCTTCGGCCGCCAGCCCAACTACACCCGAGCCCACGCGCCCGCCCTCTCTCTCTCTCTCGCCCCCATCTCGAGAACCCTCCATCTCGCCCATTTGCTTTCCCTCTCGCGCTCCTGTTGCACCATCATCTTGCTCATCATCTTGTGAACTCCACGCTCTTTCGCCTCCTCGCCCGCTCACTGCATTTTAAGACCCTCTATCCCTGCCCTTCGCCCCTCTCGCCCTTCCAGCATGTTCACCCCTCACTCACTTGCTCGCTCTCTCACCCTGCCAACCCTACCTACTTACACTCTTCAACTTGCCACGCCCCCTCGTCGCTCCCAGTTCTTTCAGCCGCTCCACAAAACGCCAGCCTCACCGCTCACTTAAATCCCCACCCTCTTACTGAATGGTCCACCCGCCCGCTCCACTGCCTCCTCCTCGCCCAAATATTTTTTTCCTTCGTCCTGCCTCCCTCTACCTACCCGGCGACTTACTCCACCCACCTCAACCGACCACCCCCGCGCCCACTCATTGATGCTCTAGTCCAGCCTGCACTCCCGCTCACTCGCCCATCCTCACGCCGGCCCACTTGCCAGCCCGCCCGCTCCGCCTCCTAGCACCCGCCTCGCCCAACCCTCTCCTGGCTGCCCCATTCACACACCCTCTCAAACGCCCACCCCTCACGCATACCCATTCACTCTATAATGGCTTCACTCCCGCTCATTCACCCACTCTCTCGTTGGCCCAATCCCCAGCCCGCTCAGTCCTCTTCCTCGCCCATTCCTCCTTCTCGCTCGCCCACTCACCAGCCCTTTGTTCTCTTACCGCTGCTCCGTACGTTCTGTCCCTCCCGCCCCCTCACCTACTCTCACCACCATCCACCCCCACGCTTCAAATCACGCTCCAGCCCACCCTGCCCTGCTGGCCTTCTCGCCCCTCGCAACTCGCCTCGCAACTCGCCTCGCAACTCGCCTCGCAACTCGCCTCGCAACTCGCCTCGCAACTCGCCTCGCAACTCGCCTCGCCTCTCGCCTCGCCTCTCGCCTCGCCTCTCGCCTCGCCTCTCGCCTCGCCTCTCGCCTCGCCTCTCGCCTCGCCTCTCGCCTCGCCTCGCCTCTCGCCTCGCCTCTCGCCTCGCCTCTCGCCTCGCCTCTCGCCTCGCCTCTCGCCTCGCCTCTCGCCTCGCCTCTCGCCTCTCGCCTCGCCTCTCGCCTCTCGCCTCTCGCCTCGCCTCTCGCCTCGCCTCTCGCCTCGCCTCTCGCCTCGCCTCTCGCCTCGCCTCTCGCCTCGCCTCTCGCCTCGCCTCTCGCATCTCGCATCTCGCCTCGCATCTCGCCTCGCATCTCGCCTCGCATCTCGCCTCGCATCTCGCCTCGCATCTCGCCTCGCATCTCGCCTCGCATCTCGCCTCGCATCTCGCCTCGCATCTCGCCTCGCCTCTCGCCTCGCCTCTCGCCTCGCCTCGCCTCTCGCCTCGCCTCTCGCCTCGCCTCTCGCCTCACATCTCGCCTCACATCTCGCCTCGCTTCGCCTCGCCCCGCTTCGCCTCGCCCCGCCGCCTCTTCCTTCTCACATCCCCTCTCCACCGACCACCCCCACGCCCCAATTCACGCTCTAGTCCGGCCTGCCCTCCCGCTCGCTCACTCTCTCTCTCTCTTTGGCTGGCCCACCTCCTCGCCCTGCCCTGCCCCCACCGTCAACTCACCTACCCTCTACAACGCCCACCCCTCACGCCCACCCTTTCGCGCTTCAATCCACCTTCCCTCCCGGTCACTCGCCCGCCCTTTCGCCGGCCTTCGTCGCCCCGCCCCGCCCCCACCTCCCGCGCCGTGGCTATCGGGGCGGCCGCGCGGAGAGGCGCGGGCTGGCTAATGGGTATTTACGGGCGCCGCAACGAATACGTCGGCGGCCGCGGCGGCGGGTGGGGTGGGGGTGGGGGGGATTTGCTAACGAAGCCCTTCGCCCTAACGCCTCCCCGAGGGCTGGCGGTGACCGTATTCCTGCGGGTTATCGTTGGCCGGGGGTGAATTGAGAATTGAATTATTGTTCAATGAGCGCCACTCGTTCGTGATGCTTCACGACTGCTATTACGGAGTTCAGAAGCATCGACATAAATACAATGCACTTCCCACATAGCTTAGAACAGGAACCGAATAATAATTTTAACAGAAACTTATCTAATGGGCGTTTGTGGATTGTCGGGGCCTTCTGCAGATGAAGGAAGATGCCATGATGATTGATTGATTGATTGATTGATTGTTAGCGATTCCGGGCGCGTCAACTGCACAGGTCATTAGTCTCGTAAGTATGTTTTTTTCTCTCGTGAGGTGGCGGTGGTTCCCCTGGTAGTTGGCGAGAGTCGGCGCCGGCCTACCGTCAGCTAGCGTGATTATCCCCAATCAGTTTTTTCTCCTACCAGCGAGGCACCTCTCAAGGCAAGCTCTACACTCCCGGCCGGTCTTCCTGAGTGGGTGGTAGTGTAGTGCATGTAAGTGTGTGTAAGGGATGAGGATAGGACAAGGAAGGGGAAGGAAAGATCGCGCGCTGACCGTGGCCGGTTTGTTAGGGTACTACTCCGGCATTCGCCTGACGTTGACCGGAGAAACCACGGAAAACTACCGATCAGAGTAGTAGGCCGCTACAATTCTCCTCCAGACAGCGACTGAATGCGTCCTAGCTGACCAGCTAGTGTGGCAAATCCTGCCACCGTCGGGACTCGAACCTTGGATCTCCCGGTCAGAGGCAGTGCAGTGATATCTAAGCCACCTCACCCGGTAAGGGTGTTTACAGAACCGTCACTCCGCCTTCTAATGGCGTTGCGAAGTGCAGCTGGGTGCCGTATTTCCGCGATATTCTGAATGCGTTTAAAACAACGTTCAAAGTCCCTGCAGTATACGGCTATCTGCATTACCGGCGGATATGGCGGTGCGGAGAAACCATGAATGGGGTTACGTACACTCTGTAAATTATTCAGAAGCGGCTCCGAGAGACAGCCTGCCTGTCTTTCTCGTTGCTTTTGCGCAGCTTCTGACGCAATGGGAACTACTACGTTCATGTTGGAGTGAAATTATTACTTGATTTTTAATTTAACATACCTGCCTCTCAAAGTATAATACATTCGAATATGGTGCTGGTTGACAACTTACAAATTTTGTTTATTAATTATTTTTAATAATTTCAATGGGATATTCCCTAAAAAGATTTCTCCCAAGAAATTACGTGAAGACCGAGCGTCCGGGAACGCCTCATCTTTGCAGGAAAAAGACAATTTCAAGCAACAATCCCATCTTGACAATGTCACCGGAGCATAGATTACCTAAATCCTTGCAGATTTTATTAGCAAACACGTGACTATCGAAATAATTCAGCATTTTCAGAGGAGTTGTTACCACATCAGTTGCAGAAAGTTTTGTGGTATCTAAAGAAACCACTTTACATCCCACTAAGCGTAGAGAAATAAATTTAATATTTCATGACATATTCTCTACATGTATCGATTTGGGCGGAATGGGATTTGAATATACCGACCCCTAAAGGCGGAAAGCCATTGGGGGGTCCCTGTGGGAATTTACATAGAACTCCTCTTGTGTGATATGGTCCTTCTGGAGGAGGGATTACTCGAGGAAGACCTTATAATCGCATTCATGTTCATTGTTTGGGAAGATTGAATTCCCATTCACTGAATTTTGCTTGTTCGACAATATCCATTGAAGATGATAATTCCGTATTTAATAGTACTTACAGTTTGAAATTGGAAACTCTCTACCGATAATTGGTCCATTTAACAGGAAATGTTAAATCCACTTGGAAACACTGCTAGAGGAAGCACTTATGAACATAACTTAAATTAATCAGTATTTACAGAAGAAATATTCGCTTATCTATCAAGAAACACTATTCCAAAATAATATTACTACAAAGTAAGTAAAAGGCAAGAAAAAGTAAACGAAAAATGAAATGTTTGCACAAAAATATATCTTTTCATTTCAAGCATGCTTGTCCTCGAGTTTCATTAATTTCATTTTATACAGGAAATGAAATATTGTTAATGTTCATTGCGTATTTACGTGCATATTTAAATTTTTTTAGATCATAAATGCATGTTTTTAAAAGTATACTTGAAAAATTTTAGGGCATAAAAATATTCTCTCTAATAATCTCAGGTTGCTACCAAACACAACTTGAACCGTCACATCCCACTGCCGTGACTCCATACCTCTACCTCCATCTCCTCCACCCTTGCGCAGACCTTTTGGTGCGTCGCCCCCAGAGCACTTTCCCTAACGCCCTCCGCCGCTTCGCCAGGCGCCCTCGGATGATGACCAGACCCGCCCTCCGGTTCCCCCCCCCCATCCACCCACGTGATTCTGCACCCCGAGCCGAGGTTCTATCTCTCCGCCGGAACGTTCTGTCCGGTCCCTCGCCCACAGGCCCTGCGCCCTCTACACGGCCTCGCACTTCCCCCATCCTGGCTACTCGCTTTTTGCAGCTGCGTCCTCCCTTCCGGCGATTCTCCTCGTTTGCTCCTTGGTGTCTGTTGGTATTGTGTAATAACGAGCCAACCCGCAGGGCACCCTTCGCATATGGAAGGCACCTGACACCCATCGCCTCCCACGGCCGTGCGAAGGGAAAAATATGACAGCAAAACGAGGTTTCATACACTGAAGAAAAAAATGCTCGCCGCCCGCAGACTCATCTGTGCTGCGAACAGACGTAGTGAAAAACGTCCCCAACCGATATTCAATTCTTTGCGCAATCGTGGACTGTTATTTTATAAGGGGCTGTCCATAAATTACGTAACGCTAATTTTGAATATTTTGAATAACCCTTTCCCCCCTTAACGCACCTTTAACGCACCAGTAACGCCAGCTTGAACCCACCCCTAAATAATTACGTAACGCTTAAGACAACATTCCCCTTTAAAGAAGTTAAAGGAAATTACATTACAGTAAAAACCATTTGTGAAATCTTATTTGAGATAATATTGAAATTTGTGACAAATGATTCTAGATTATAGAATTAGATTTTAGAAATATATATCAGTTTTTATTATTTTCTTCGTAATCTTACAGATTGAGTAAAAAATATTGAAAAATATTTCCATTTATTGTAACAATTTATACATAATCACTTTAATTTATTTAATTCAAAATAATTAGTTAATATTTTAATGTTTTAGTATATGACTAAAAAATAAATTACTTCAATAAATGTTGAAAAAAACTGTGTTACATAACACTAAGTTAATTCCACCTTTCCCCTATGTAACGTCGCGTAACGCTGTCTCAAACCCCTCCTCCCGTGTTGGCGATTCGTAATTTATGGACGACAGTGCACACAATTCACTTAATCAGGAATCAGTTCGATATACTTCATTTAATTTTCATATAAACACATTCATTCCAAGTATGCTAATGTTGTTATGAAGTTATAGTTCCTTTCTTCTCAGAGTAGATTTCTGAAATCGATATACTGGACACCCTTTGCCATGGATTATGCAGAGGAGCCAGAAATCACCAATAAATATATCTCAAAACATCTCACTTTCGATTCTCGATTACTTTCCTTGATTTCGAGGAGGTGTTCCAAGTGAGAACTGGAGGGAAAATAAACTGAATGAGGAGTACGAAGAAGAAAAAAAGATTCTCATTCAAGAATATAATAAGGAATGACGGCAAAAAGAAAGTGAAAATAAAGAGAAAGAATGAAGAAGGAAAAGAAGAAATAACACAATAGCGTAATCCAAATGTTTCCTGCCATTGAGGCAGAGTTCTTGAGAAGAAAAGTAATAAGAAGAGGAAGAAGAGAAAGGAGTAGGAAGGAAAATAAGAGGTCGTTTCTTCAGCGGGTAAAAGAAAGATCAATCAACAAAATGCATGTTTCCTATACTTCTTACGCATTCCTGTTTTACTTATGAAACGACTACGTTCGGCTTCTCTCAAATCTATGAAATTTTCAAATATCATTCCTTTCTGCTTATTTCTTGTAATTTCTCCGTCTTATTTCTTCGTTTAAATACTACTCTTCCACTTCATAATTTTAAACACACTTCACTCATTCAAATCGCAACTTTCTCCGCACCTATCCCGGTTGCAACCCTTACTTATTTTCTAGCTCCTCATACTCTTCTCCTACACCTCCATATCCCATCTCACTCTCTCACTTTCCAGACACCTTCCCCCCGCCCTTTATTTCCTTCCCTTCAAACCCACTCCGCCATTCCTTTCCTCCAACTCTAACTCGGAGGTGATCATCGTTTCCGCCCTCGAGGCTCCCCCGCCCATTACGCAGGCGGCCCTCGCCGCCCCCGCCAGCCCTTAACGGCCGGGGCCGCGCCAACTTGCCCGCAAGGGCTCCTCGCCCACGCCGCGCCCTTCCTCACCCCCCGCTCCCTCGGCGCTCGCTAGCCCTTGTCGCCGAAACTTGTTAAATAACGCTAAATATTAATACCGCGGGGACGGGGAAAGGTGGGTCGCGGAGAAGGGGCGTGGGGCGGGGAGGAGAGGTGGGGAGGGGCGGAGCGGGATAAGGCCGGGCGAGGCGGGGCGGGGACATGGAGGCGGGGCGGAGCGGGGCGGAGCGGAGCGGGGCGGAGCGGGGCGGAGCGGGCCGGAGCGGGGCGGAGCGGGGCGGAGCGGGGCGGATTAACCACAAAAGAGCGGGGCGGAGCGGGGCGGGCTGGAGGTGGATTGCGGGAATGGCGATCGCGAGACTCAATTGCCAAGACGATCGGCGGGGGCGGGCGCGGGCGCGGGCGCGGGGAGGCGGGTGAGGTGGAGTGGGGCGGAGAGGCGGACGGGGCGGAGCGGAGCGGGAGAGGGGCAGGGTGGGGCGGGGCGGACGGGAGAGGGGCAGGGTGGGGCGGGGCGGGCGGGAGGAGGATTGCGGGGGTGGCGATCGTGAGACTCGATTGCCAAGACGCGCGGCGCGGGGCGTGGGGTGGGGGCGCGCCTGGGGTTGCGGCCGCGATTGGCGCCGTGCGCAGCGTCTCCGCTCCACGAGGCGGCGCCACGCACTCTCCGATCGAATTCACTGCAATCCACGTTTCTATTTAAATCAATGTAATTGTCTCGCTGAAATGAATTGAGCTAAACTGAAATGAACGAAACTTTATTGATCGTGACGTATTCGAATTGGACTGGATTGATTTGAACTGGAGTGGACTGATTTGAATTGGACTGAGCTGATTTGAATCGGACTGGACTGGACTGATTTGGATTGGCCTAAGTTCAATTAAACCTATCTGAATTCATCTGGTCTGGACTGAATTGTTTCGAATTGAACTGAACAATATACAACTAATCTGAATTAAACTGAACTGTACTGAATTGCACTGATTTGAAAGGAAGAGAATCGACTGATGTGCTCTGAATTAAACAAAATGGATGTTAACGAATGCGATCTAAATTAATACCATCAAACAGAATTGGTCGTAACTAAACTGCAGTTCAGACTCTTTATAATTAGTTATGTGATAAAAAAAACAAATAAATGAGATAACTAATTGTCAGGGACTAAGACAAACTTGTGTATACTTAAGATATTAATTTCTATTGATTGTCAGACATGTTAAATAGCTATTTTAAATATATCTCGACATATTCGAATACTTTCAATGAATATTACCCTAACTTCTCAAAATAAGCCAATTTCTTAAATTCACCTTTGTATTTCGAGATTTTGTCCCTTTTCTTCGCCGTTAGATTTCGACCCACTGACATTTGAGACCGGCAAGTAAGCAGGCAAAGAAATTAAAGGTATTATAAAATTGCTAATGAGAGAAAGGGTTCTTAGGTGCTATTTCCTTGCAGATTAACCACAAAAGACAGAAACATTTTGGCATGGAAGTTGTTCAGTGTCTTAGCAATTATCTCACCTTGAAAAGTATTCATTTTTAGACTTAAAACGGATAAAAATGTTCATAATTTGCCAAGTAAACTTCGTGCATATTCCCAATTGGCGACATTTAAGTGATATTCTTTGGCTAATACGTATTCCATAAGAGGGAAATCCACAATTATTAACATGATTAATAGAATTAACACGATTAGTTTAAAATACATGAGGTGCAAATGTTGTTCGTATGGAATAAGAAAAACTAATATAAAAACCGAAATGAAAAGTTCACTACATACTCTCACTGACGATTTGTAGAAAATTAATTTTCAAATATGTATATTTATTTTTAAAATCACGTAATTTGATCTGACGATGAAGAAAATAAAAATACTTTACTAACTGAGATAATATTTAAAACGATAAAATTTTTCTCAGAATAAATTCGGCACGTGCTAAGTATGGAGAGTGGTAACATTAAACCCACACAGAAAGGATCAAAAGAAAGAAAAAACTCTGACTCATTTGGGCCCACAAGTCTTGTAATTGCGAACTTTACCACAGCTAACGCTTTCGTCCGCTATATGACAGCAGGCACTCCATAAATATTAATCACAAAGCATTAAGGGAGTCGCGAGTTAAGTTTGATGTCACTCAAAATTACGTTTTCCATATGTGAATGCATCAAGGCCTTCATGTTCTAAATTTATCCTGCAGAAGGATACTTTTAGGGAGAAGGTACGTAGTTGAACCCACTTAGAATCAAAGAGATGAACCAACTTTCGCAACTGCTATTTCGCACATGCTATAAACGGCAAAACATTCAAACAACTCTGAGTACTCAGCATGTTGCTTGCAAATGGATGCAAACAAACAGATGAGAAAAGTCGGAAGCCAAAACATTTTAAAATTTGATTGATAAGTTTTTAATAGAAAGTACATACTATACATTTTCTCCACAATTTTTTATTAAACATTAAATACATGAAAATATGAAGAAATGTTGTTTCTTTATTTATTGTTGGCAATATTTTTTCGAAGAATAGAAGAACAGTGTATTTTGTTGAAGTTTTGAAAACATTTTATGTTAAGCTATTGCTACTTAATTTATTTGTTGTAAAGTAAATGTTTTCATTATCATCATAATCAATTTGTTTGTTACCTTATAAAAGAACATATATTAGGAATAAAGTTTAGAATGTTGTGGTTTTTAACATAAAGTACGAACTCCTACACGCCAATTTAAGACATTTATTCGTCAAAAATATGCGCTAATTACTGTGTATACAAGTACAATTGGATACTGGGTAAGACTTACGAAAACATGACATGAAACTATCAAAAACTCATTAAAGAAATATCATGTCGCTCACTTCGTTATCTGTCTGAGTGTAAAAAATATAGATGTGAATGCGTCACATGGCAAGTGAACATCCACCATCAAACATTCAACTATACCCAGGGATGCCATGAACAGTTGATACAAGGGGAGCCCCTTATTTCAAACAAAAAATTCCCCTTCTCCCCCGCTTCATATACAGATTTAATTTCTCCATGCATCAGAAAAAACTTGTAGTGTTGAATTTGTATTAGAGATAAATATATTTTTCATTTCTTTTTAATGAAAAAAATTGGGACCCCAATTACTTCGGAACATGGGACAAGTTGCCCGAGAGCCCCCCTTCGGGACGCCACTGACTGTACCTACGATTCACCAGGTGAGATGGCTCTGGGCATCAACTGATGTTACTACAACCCCTCTGGCCGGGAGGTCCTAGGATGCAACTCCCGACGGTGGCAGCATTTTCGGAGCTGGCTTGTCAGCTAGATCGAATTCAGTCGCTGTTTGAAGGAAAATTCTAGCGGTCGGCTGCTCTGATAGGTAGTTTTCCGTGGTTTCTTCGATCAACACCACCCGAATACCGCAGCAGTACCCTAACAAACGGGCCACGGACCGCACGCGATCTATCCTACCTCTTCCTTGTCCTATCCTCACCCCTTACTTACACTTACATGCACTACACTACCACACATGCTGGGAAACCGGATGAGGGCTCAGAGCTCGTCCCGGCTGGGGCGGTGCCTGCTGCTGGGAGACATTTGGTTGGGGAAACCCCCGCTCGCCGCTGGTAGCCATTCAGCGGGGGGAAGACCACTGCCGACTCTCCAGCACAAACATGCACTACACTTACGGAATTAATGACCCCGTTAGTTGACGTGCCCAGTATCACTAAGGATCAATCAATCCAATCGATTATGTATCCATTAATTTACACTTCCAACAAATCCGTGCCATCGGACGCTTTTTAAAAACCGTGAATGAGCGAGCGAGGCGACTTGAGTACTTGTGGCAGGAATTACCAAACGAACGCCCCTGGGAGCCGCATCGCGTATTCCACCGTCTCTCGGCGGAGAGGCTGGCGGGGGCGGGTGCGTGCGCGCACGCGGCCACACACGGCCGCAAGGCCAGGCGCACGGCGCGTGCCAAGCGGCGACGCCAACTGCCCGCCGCGGCCTTCGTCTCTGTCAGCGCGACGCTCGCGGTAGCGGCTAGCCCTCACGTCTCCACTTGCTTGCTTTTCCTTTCTTTTCCAGGCCGTACGGGGGTTCGTACGCGACTTTTTAGCTGCCGAAAAGATATTTCAAAAGACCAACATCTGCGTGGTCAGCGCGTACAGTAATATAAAGTAATTCTTACTGCGAGTCATTCGATCGGGAGTTTGTTCACGTCATGGCAGACAGCACTATCGATATTCTGCGCACGCGCAGATGCACTAAACTGATGCGAAACTTCAACTGCGCATGCGCAGAAGATCGATAATGCTTTAACGTTCGAGGGTGCATAAACTCCCTGATAACTCTCAGGTTGTCACACGAGTTCAATGGCCTGTGCTAGTGAACTATGGTTACTTGATATGATCCCACAACACTGCTCCACAATCGCTAAACCGTCTTAGGTGGTTCAGGGCATCAACTGATAACAGCACAGTGTCTCTGACTGGGAGGTCCTAGGGTTCCACTCCCGACGGTGACCGGATTTTCGACACAAGCTTCATAGCTATACTACGAGTAATTCTCATGTATACCTGACAGCTCCCAGCTGACAGGGGAAATAACAAAATGAATGCATGCTATAAGCTTTCTTCCCCATCTTAAAATTCTACAGTGATCCCTGTGTTGTACTGTCGTATGTGGTGTAATAAAGAAATATTACCTAAAATTTACATTTTTAACAATCTGGAGAGAAAAGTGTACTGAATAACACAATTTACAACGAAACATCCAACAAGGATTAATTTCACAACGCTAGTCGAATGAAAAACGTAAGATACAACGAGAAATGTAAATATCAGTATTGGATATGTAAGCAAGTTCAGGAATATATTTCCCTTGCATTCAGTAAAATACTAAAATATGCGATGTCTATTAATTAAAACTAAAAGTGGGAAAGGATAATACTAATCCTTTATGTTTGGACTTGATTTGCATTGGTTCACGAAGCGCATTGTAGCACACCCATCATTTCCAAGAGGATAATGTTAACCATTTTATTCTTCCCAATGCTTTATCCGCAGCTGGATGCAAACGAGTCGAGCCTACTTTGAGCATGATTCATCTCCAGACGAATTTAGATTGAACTTGATTTAGAGTGACGTACCGGAATGCTCTGGGCAGGATACAGCCCAACTCGTAGTAAGTCATCTACAGTTTCAACGGACACCATCCGATTTTATTCGCTGATCAGGTCAAACGCATACGGAATCGGCTTCTTGGGAAAGAAATACCTCATAAACTCTTTATTAAAGCGGAGAATTTTAAAACTGAATATATAAAAGAAGACTCAGCAATAAGGCCTGTTTTAAAATGGATTGATAACGTTGGTTGTGATACCGTAAATTCAGCCCCCCAATGAAATAATGATGTTATAATGATTCACAAATACGATTATATGGTTACTGAAAATTCTCTCTTAGTGTAAGGTACAGATTGTGACACTGTGGAATCCCCAAGCAAAAAATATTGCTACCTGATTTCTGCGATTCTTCCATAACCCAAAACTGAATGCGAACCAATGATCTCAAAAATCTCATTTCAGCTGCTCTGAGCTTTTGTTACGAGTCCGACGTCTAGTATACGTTGAAAAGGCTTCTAAGACACCAACAGTATTCCAAGCACGTGAATGTCAGCCTTAGGGTCCGTTTACACAATGACAGTTGGATGGCTGGCAGTCGCAAGCCAGTGACCGGACGTGGGACCTTTGCGGGCAGTGCGAAAGATTGTTCACAGGACAGCAACCTACTCGGGACTGTGCGCTTCAAACTTTAAAGATATGAACTGGCCGAGATTGCTCCAATTCAGTCTGTGCATGGCTCCTAACATTTCTTCGGCCTATCGGCTCATACATAGTCCACAATTCATTTGCGGATTCTGTCATTATTCCAGTGATACTGAAGTACAAACTGTATTTACATCTTTTAATCCTATTTGAACGTTTGAAGATACATTATTATTCATTAATATTCATTTATATTTTATTATAAAAAGCAGAGCAATTTATGTGACGTACGAAGAAGAATATGTACACAAAGTGCAGGTTTACTTGAGCCAAAGAATTCATATCCCGTGTTACTGTACAAATACATTGTTGAATTATGAATAAAAATACCAACAAGCGTGGATAACAACATTAGAAAAGTATAACATATTCCTCCCAAGTAGCAGAAAACGTATTTGCATCGGAAAACAAACAACTGATTAGATTTTGTAGAATTATTCGCGTATTCTTCGTCTCTTTGAACGTCTAATAAGACAAAACTAGCAATACATGGTAGGTACCTCGTTTCACATCCTTGCTATATTTTAATTATTGCATTAACGTTTATAAAGGCCTGGGGGTGGGATTCCGGAGCTCACGAAAACGTCCGCGTAGGAAAAAGAAGGCGAAAAAGTAGACGCAAAATAAGATAAAGAAAAAGAGGGACGATGAAAAACAAGACCAAACACAAAAAAATCCAAAACAGAAAAAAAGAAAAAAGAAGACAAAAACAAAAAAGGCCAAAAAAAACAATAAAAAGAAAAAAACGAAAAAAGGAAGACGAGAAAACTGAAATGCGAAAAAGAAGAAGAAGGAGCAGAAGACTGTCCGCCGTCGGTGGGTTCCAGGGCCTGTGGCCTCGCGCCTGTGGCCGGGCGGGGGCCGGCGCGTGCAGCTGGGCCACTTGCAGCCACCAAGTGCCTCAATGAGATAATCGAAGCTCCCCGCCCCTGCTCCCCGCCCCTGCGCCGCCCGCCTGCGCTCGCCCTGCGCCCGAGCGCCGGCCAACTCGGCCGCCCGCGGCTCTCACTGGAGTTTGCCGTTTTCCTACCAACTCCAGAAGAACGCCGGAGCTACCACCCAAAAAAAGAGTCTCAGGTCATCAAATGATGTCACTGCTGTGCCCCTGACTAGAAGGTTCTACGCTCGAGTCCCGACGAGAGTTTCGGCTCTACAGATAGCTAGGTCGAAGCTAGCTGGAGGAGAATGACAGCGACCGACTGATCTGCAGTCGTCCGTGTTTTTGCTGATCAATACCAGACAAATTCCGGAGCAGTGCGGTAACAAAGGGCCCACGGGCTGCGCGCGATCATTCCTTCCCATTCCTTGTGTATTCTCACCCCTCACTTTCACATATATTCACATACATTCACTACACAACCACACAAGCCGGGAGACCAGTCGGGAGCTTAGAACTTGTTGTGTTGGCTTGGAAAATAGATGATAACCATTAGGACGTTGTAGAGGTAATGACTTGGCGACCCGTAGTTCAGTGGTGTGACTGCTAAACTGCCATCTCTGGGTATCGGATAAATCCTTAGAGAAATGAATTTCAGATACCGCCTCAGTAGACAAGCCGACTATATACAGAAAGTGGTAAAGGCTAGAGGAAAATGTAAATAAATACTGTATAAAGAATGTAGTAGTGAAATAAGAAAACAATGAAAATGGCAAAAAGAGGCATGGAAAGATTAAATACTATAAGAAAAGAAAAATATTACTGAAAACATTTGTTTAAAAATTAGTTTGAACAATTTTTAGGTTTAATGCACATGAAAACTAAAAAAAGCTGTTAAGCAATTTCATAAATCAAACCTTTTTTTTTCGTAAGTCATCAATTTGAGTAACATTATTATTTATTATTACTATAATTTCTTTATGTAATCACGAGCACACATGAATCACAGGAGACGCGTGCACAAACGATTACGAAATTCACAAGCAATCGAATGTTTTGTGCTTCAACAAGTTCTCGAATGGGCATCTAAACACATCAACCAAGCCGCCAATGCAAACCCAGCTTACAAGATACCCACATTACAGCGGCACGCGCCGAGTTTGTATATGCATTCATGTTCACTCGTACGCACATATCCTCACGCACGCATGTGCCCTCACACACAGACACACACAGACACATCCCTCGGTTTCACGCTGGACACATTCGCCGATAGCCGCGCTCGTCACCGCTCGGTTGCGCATAAGCGAGAGCGTGCGCAATGTCGTTTCGCCTGATGAAATCCCGCCCCACCCTCCTTCCACGCACGAAGCGAGTCTTGGGGCGAGCAGGGCTTTCAGGGCGCGAGGCCCCACACAACGCGACCCTTCATTTCACGCGTACGTGATATGCAAGGGCACGCGAACGCACGACCTCGCCAGCTGAGGCGGCGGGCAGGTGTGCCACAGGGACAGTGGCGTAACCAACGAGGAGAAGGCGCTTGGGTATTCACCCACCCCCTAGCCTACAACCGCCCCTATAGAAAAATCATGGTTGCTGCAACACGAAGTGATGAATTATTTTTTCTACATAATTCAGTATGTAACAGAGATAGTTTAACATAAGGTTTATTGCTTTATACAACACCAAAAACAATTGAAAATAGACTATATAATTCGTTCCTACAATCAAGTTAAAGTATGCCTAATTTACTTAAATTTTCCGTACCAGTAATCGTGTTATGAGCCTACGCGGTAATATCGGGGTTCGCATATTCCACGCATAATTTTACCCAGACGGGGAGTATTGTTTAGCACGTGACTGCCGAAGTGTTTTAACACGGGAGAACCCAGCCGATCGCGTCCTCAGCTAAATCGCAAGGAAGCAGCACTGTCTTACGCAACCATGCTCCCGCACCACGGCGCCATTCTGGAGGAGTTCCCGACAAATTCTACAAGGGAACTTTGAATGAATATGAGCTCTTTCTTGAACTCGAATTGCTTCCTGGCTTATCAACTACTGACGTCATTGGTCCCGTGTGTGTGGTGTACGTTATTGCAAATTGACCGTGGTGATTCTCCCCCGTTAAGGAGGTCCGGCGACGACCTACATGTCTGATTGCAAGGTTTTTCCCTTTAGTTACTGCTCTCAGCACGCCACAGCTTCTACTGGACCAGCTCTAAGCTCTCGACATGTAAGGTAGTGTAGTGCACGTAAGTGTGAATGTGTAAGTAAAGAAGAGGGGACAAAGATGACGTCGAAAAGATCGTACGCGATATGAGGCACGTTTTTAAGGAGCTGCTCTGAATGTTCGCTATGTTCTGATCAGATAAACCAAGGTAAACTACCCGTGGCCTGTTTGTTAGGGTACTGCGCCGGCATTCGCCTGGTGTTGATATGAGAAATCATGGAAAACTACCGATCACAGCAGCCGGCAGCTAGAATTCTCCTCCAGAGAGCGACTGAATTCAACCTAGCTATCTAGCTAGTGTCGAAAATCCTGCCACCGTCGGGACTTCAACCTAGAACCTCCTGGTCAGGGGCACTGCAGTCATATCTGTCGATGCCCTGAGCCACCTCTCTCGGTTCTCGTGTGGTTATTCCTGTGTGGATTACAATGCTTAGTCAGAACACTGCAGTTCATTCACCAGGAATCTTCATTACATGCGCGAACACGAATTGTTTATGTATGTGCCACGGAAATAAACAGTACAGGGAGAAAGAATCTCCCTTTAACTCGCGTTTCGTTTATGAAAAAACTATGCGTCGTTTGCATGCGTCGTCAGGGTTTTTGCGAATTGCGAAATGAGCACATTTATTGCATAAATAATTGGTAGCCGTTTGTAAAAGAGGATTCATACACGCTCGAAGAATGGCATATTTTAAACAAATTAGTAAAACGCGCAAGCAGATAGTGAAACACTGATTATGTTTGGGTATTTTGTTTTATATTTACACGTTCAGGATGGCGTTTGCCTTTGATATTCCAAAACACAATTCACCAAATTTCTCATGAAATTCTCACTTTTCATACTTTCTGTACACAGTTTTTTAAAATAATAATTTGCACATTCCAACGAACTTCATGAAAGGAGGGGGTGCAGTTGACAATCAGATTTTCGCGAATGAAAATCACGAGGCGTCTTAAAGGCAAATATCCAGACAAACTAAATACATGAGAATGTTGACGATTTTCTACAGACATACAAACATCTTTAAGACAACTTTAATGTCTCCTCTCCTTGTAATGTTCCAAAATATTTTCATCACAGCTTTGAATAAAACCTTACTTATAACGCTTACTATTCATATGCAATTTGTTACATAGTAAATAATTGACACATTCTAAACAATCGTAAAAAAGAACAGTGAGAACATTCGGTTGATGGTCCCACTTTCTTGGCGAACACAACTCTTCAACGCACGGCGACGAAATATTGGGGAAACTACCCAAGCTGAATGTCGGGCTGCGAACTAAACGTAGTATTGGGAATGTCGCTTACATGAACCGAGCCAACTTCATCGAGAATTCTCTGTGTTGAAAGCTTTTCGTTACACATCAAGGAGCTTGTATTCAGTCGGAGAAAACGACTTTGCCTGAATAATATACGCTCGCTCGCTTTGGGAATGTTTCCTTGACAGTGTACTTTTCTTGTTTGGAAACGGAGGAAATGAAAGTTTGATACCAATCTCCGGGGTAAATTCTCCTATTAGTTATGAATTTAAATCAAAATGCATTATACCATATCACTGTGTCTGAAATAAAAATACAGTCAGTGAACTTTGTTTTAGTAATTTATGCTGCAAGAGATTAATTTTAGATTTTATTTTGGAGTGAGATACGACGTCAGGAAGGGAGCAATATTTTTTTGTTTTTAGTTTATTATAGTCGCATCGACAACTGAGGTAATTAGCGACTACTTTAAATACAACTTTACAACATCAATATGGTACCCTTACAATATATTACAGTATATATAAAAATGTGGAGCCAGACAATATATGCATTGGAGCAATATTGTAGAAAGTGAAAATAAAGTTTTATTCAACTTTCAGAAATTTCTAATAAGTTTTACCTAACCAACGAAGCTTTTTCAGAATCTGACATATATTATACCTGACTTATATTCTTTTTAAAAGAATAAGTGTTACTGTCCACATTTGAGTATTCACATGTGCCCTTATTTTTAAAAGTCTTATTCTGGAACGAAATTTGCAATCATAGTTCCACAAATTTCAACGTAAAATAAACTTTTGCGTGCTCAATGTTGGCAGTTCTGTTAATTATACAAGACATCGTATAACTCAAATCAGGAATGAAAAGAAAAAAGTGTTTTCACTCACAAAATCAATGATTTAATGTGAAATAATCAATCAATAAACTGAAGTAGGTGTCTCACATATATTCATTGCTTGTGTGCTCGGGGTCAATAACCAAGAGATGTTGGCAGAAGTGTGTCATTGACGCACGCGGCGAAACAAGAATGTGAGTGAAGGGTCAGTGAACTTTGACCGGGGTCTTCGTGAAACCTCAATTAAACTAAATTGATCTAAGAGATCGGCACGCAGTAGAAAACATATACAGCTCATCCATGAAGACTGTCGGAACATTTGACGGACAATTGATTTCAGCCGGAAACCAATTAAACCATACCAGCTTAGCTTAGCTTCTACAGCGAGTATTTTCATGTTTAAAAGTTTAATTTGTATGTTCATATTAAAAATGTATATTACAATAGCCTCGCTTTTCCGGGCATCCGGGCATGTAATGTTACATGAAAAATTATAAACTGAAATACTCGTTGAATGTTTATTTCAATACAAAATTACGTTTTATATACAAAACTATCAAAAACACCGTTTTCTATAATTCTTCTAGAATATCTTAAAATGAAGGAGCTAAGACTTGTGCCAATTGATTTGTCTTTACGAGTGCCATTTGTCACAAATTGTCACAATTTTTCATTTCGTGTTATCCAACAACAATGTATCCCACCACGTATTTTCAGTGCGTTTATCAAAAACATATGCCATAAGCACGAGCTTCTAGAAGTTTGTAAACAACACATTTGACACAATGATTCACATGTATTACGTAGGTTTCAATATATTTATTATAATTTTGCTAACCTTTTGATATTACAAGAAAGTGAGGTGCGTTGTAACCCAACTAGTTTCTTAAGCGTCCCGAGTTCAAGCTATCCACCGAGCTGTCCGGCGGGACCAAGTTCTACGCATCTTCGTCGCTTGCGAAGTTGGCAAGGAACAAAACCGTGCTACAGGAGCAGGGACACCGAGGCAGAACGGGGTTGGGCGGGGCAGATGTTGGCGGAGGGGTCTGGGTGGCATGGGCGGGAGTACGTGAGGAAGGTTGGCGGGGCAGCTCTGGGCGGGGTGGAGCAAGGCGAGGTGCGGGACGGCACGATTTAGGACAAGGCGAGGCGTGGATGAGCAATGCGGGGGTGGGCGAAGCAGGGCGGAAATGGGTGAGGTTGGGTGAGGCAGGACGGGCGTGGATAGGAAGGTCTGACGAAGGAGGGCGGGCCACAACAATACCACGGGGCACGGCACGGCACGGAAGGGCTGGCGTGTGAAGCAGATTCTGTGCAACGGAGTTGGCCGAAGGGGATGCGGCGGGGCGACACGCAGCGGGGCCAGGGTAGAGGGGGGAGGGGTTGAGAGTGTGCAAGTTTCTTGAGCCGTTGTGCGGTGATGGGCGGTGATGGTCGAGATGGGTGAAGGCAGCCGGGATGAGAATGGAAGAGCGAGAATCAGCGGAGATTTGCACGGAAGTGCGGGGATGACAGAGGATGTGTGGAGGAGGGTGGGGGGTGGCAGGGGTGGTTGGTTGTGAGTGGAAATTTGGAGGGATGCGCGGAGGTGAGCCGGGATGGGTGAAGGTGACCGGAATGAGCGAGGAAGAGCGGAGATTGGCAGGGACGAACGATTGTGAACCGGGAAGGGAGGGGATGGGTTGGTACGATCGAAGATGCTCCGGGTTGGGTGGTGGGGCAGGTAGTGAGCGGAGGTGGGGGAGATGAGCGCGGGGTGAGCGATGGTGAGCGGGGGTGAGCGGGGGTGAGCAGGCGTGAGCAGGGGTGAGCGAAAGTGAGGAGGGTTGGGCGTGGTGAGCACTGTTTCGCGGGACGGTGCTCGGCGAACCGGAGCCAGGAGGCTGGAGGGGCTGGAGGGGGCTGGAGGGGGCTGAGGGGCTGGAGGGGGCTGGAGGGGGCTGGAGGGGGCTGGAGGGGGCTGGAGGGGGGCAGAGAGGTGCGGGAGTTGGGCGGGGTGGCTTAGCCGCTGGCTCAAACTGCGGCTTCCAAGTTGGCGTGAGCATCCCTCGGAAACACAAACTGCGCGCTCAGCTGAAGGGAACTTCGCAGCGGTGCAGACCACGCGGAAACGGTGTGGAGGTCTTCCCAGACGCCGCATTATCATATGATAGGACGCGGGAGCAAGAAAGGAGGAAACTTTCTGGATTTCACGTGGGCAGAGGGTCACAGCCCTCGCAACAAAAAGCAGGGTTGATAAATAAACAAGTGCCTTGAAAAACATCCATGAAATACGTTATCATCCTTACAAAGGAATTGTAGGATGTCTACAAACCACCAAACAACACATAATATTTAATACAAGACTTAAAGCTTTTGGAGTTCAAATGTTCGTGAGAACATTGAACTTTGTAGAAAAACATCAAAGTGTTCACTAAAATTTTGATTGACTACTGAGCTCACTTCACACGTGCCAACGTGAGGCAAAGTCCCGCCCGTTGTTAATGTATTGTCATGCGTCCGGTATCGGTGGCAGTTGCTTCTCTTCGGGCATGGATTGCGTCTCGCTCCAGAGCGCGTATTGCCATACACCAATTGTGCGCACAACAGTCCCCATTGTCTCCGCGCCGGCCGGCCGAGTCGCCAAACCGCTCGCAGGCGATCTGGCGAAGAGAAGCGGGAGGAGAATGGTTGGTGGGGAATGTCCTTGGACACATCCCGGCATAACCCATGCCATTGCCCATTTAAGCTATTTGAAGGGAAATAAATTAATAGCATGTAGATAATATTTAAGGGAAATCAGACACAACGAGGAAATTTTTGGACACTAGTTCTTGCACACAATGAATTATTGCAGTAAAATTAAGTAATACATAACGAATTGTAGAAATGTGTCCATTAACAGTATAAATTTATTACGAGTTTATGTGGTTCAGGTCATTAATTTACATCACTGCAAAGCCTCTGGCCGAAAGGTCCTAGGTTCCACCCCTGATGCTGCCAGGATTTTCGACATTACCTACATACCTAGGTAGAAGTCAGCCACTGTCTGGAGGAGAATTCTAGGAATTCTAGCGGCCGACTGCTCTTATCGGTAATTTTCCGTAGTTTCTGCCATTAACACCAGGCGAATGCCGGAGCAGTACAATAACAAACGAGCAACGGACCGCGCGTGATCACTCATTCCTTTTCCTTGTCCATCTTCACCTTGATTACGTACACATTTTACGTGCACTACACTACCACTCATGTCAAGAGACCACAGCTCGTCTCGGCTGGGGCGGTGCCGCGCTTGGTTGGGGAAAACCGCGCATGCCGGCGGTTAAGTCGGCGCCGAATCTTGCCTTCTAACGAGGGAAGATC